>JAJJWW010013579.1:0-732321 GCA_023531295.1 Papaver armeniacum
TGTGTGTGTAGAGAGGTGTGTAAAAGATGTAGAAAACTTCTCATTTATAGGCTTCAATATTCTCCAAATCTTCCAAGGAATAGAATCCTTTTCCTTTTGCAATTCAATTTCCAAATTCAAGTCTTTCTCTCCTTCCATCTTCTCTTCCAAATTTGAGTCCAATTCTCCATCCAATTCCTAGTCCAAGTCTGTATACCCATGAGAGAAATCCATAGAAAATTTTGCGGAATTTTTGCTCGAAATGGGTATTATGGCCGAGATCCGTAGGAATAGTCATGAAACTATTTCGTGACCGGCAAAGTCCACTTGAGTCATCGGTCAGTCCAGGTCGAAGCAGGCGGGTCAGCGGGTCGCTCGATTCAACTCGGTCATACCCGAGTCGGGGAGAGTCAAACTGGTCACTTGTCGATGAGTCGGGTAGCCAAGTAAACCTGAGTCGGATCTAACTCAAGATACTTGGCTCACCTTCTTGGCCGGTGCACGTGCTGAGTGCACCATGATTGTGCTTTGACAATTTCTCCAAACCATGATGGGCCATTCTTAACCATACCTTCTTTGTCACAGATTTCAAATCACCTCGTAGCCTCATACATCCCACCCAATCCTCTTTGGCAAAGAACAATACATCCACCATCTTCCCATGGCGGTGACCACCCACACAACTAGAAACCCATTTGCAGCAAAGTGCAATTTCAACTTTCGTAGATTGAGCCCTAGCCACCTCTACAACTCCATCCTATAACAACTCAATGCCTCGACTTCACATCCCTTTACAGAGTTCTAACTCGCAATCATTGTGCCATATCCTTGCTCCTTTCACTCGCAATCTCGATCCACATCCACCACTTCCTGGACAAGCATCAACACCTAGTTCCACAAATTTCAGCTCAACTTCAACCTCTCTGCAATTCCCCGCTGCTGCTTCAACACAATCCCATTTTGAGGCAGACCTCATTGTCATTTAGCTCCATAACCTCCACCTGCTGCCTGCCTAGCCACTGCAAATCGATCTCACCACCAACCAAAGTTCCACACAGATCCCCCTGACTCAAACTTCTGCAATGTTTTGTCACGCTTAGGCATCCTCAAGTTCCATTGCACCTATCAACACCACTCCGCAACACAACTCCACTGCTACAAAGACCAGGTTTGCCTCCCAAGACTACAACACCATCCATAGCCCGCCCGAACACCGGCTTGCCTCTCTTTGTGTTTCATCCTTGGTTCACTCTCGCCTCTGGTGAGTAGCCTCCAACTAGAGCTACATCACTTCATCCTTTGCTCTTCCCGCAATTACATCACACAAAGCCCCCAGGAATCCTAACCAAATTGGTTGCACATGCTACCAACCCCGAACGCATCCTGACATCACCAACTCAAATTGAAGCATCCGCAATTGCATCATGGCAAGGTGCCCATTCTCTCAATTGCAAGCTCTCTCCGCAATGCCATTTCCAGGCCATTCTAGTCTCGCATCAAAGCCAAAGACCATTTCATTTCTTTGTCTCATAACACCACAAACAAGAATGCCAAACTCCGCATAAGCTCGGCCGCCGTTACTTCCATTCGCGATAACCCACCTGAGTTGCTCTAGCCATCTTCTCTCGTTGCTTCATTTGCTCAATTTCAATGACAACAATCATCGGTTCATTACCACCAATTCCTGACATTGCATCCAACTTGAATTCTAGCCCTTATGCAATCTTTCAATCCAACACCAGCTACTCACAAAACCCATGCGGCTCATGACTTCTACCGGCTCATTCACATGATGCAACTTCAACCACCTGACCTAACAAACATCTAGGAACCCATTTCACCCACTCTTCAGCTTTACCACAAAAAACCCAAACTCTAATCTCAGATTCAATTCATCCTTTAACCCTCAGATTTGGTCTAAGCAATCACAGCCGTCTTCTTAACTCTCATTTTAAGGTAATGTATTCGTACCCAAAATAGCACTTAGGAACCCTAAGTCTTCATCTATCGACTACGAATTCATGATGCGTAAACAACCCATCTTCTCGATTCATCGGCAGCATCATTAGGTCTTCATCTCCGATTCCATCAAATACCCATCGTTCTAAGCCTAGCGGACGCTCAAATCGAACCCTCTTCTCCTTCTCGATCATAGCCATTAACATCACTCCATACGAGAAGTAGGGTTTGAGACAACATTTACGCCCTCTCATTTAGGTGGATAAGTAATAATTGAGAGGAACATTTCTCGATTTAAGTTTTGGGTACAATCTTTGGATAATGACACCCCTTGGCATCGATAAGGGATACCCCGGTGGATGCCCCATAACATGTGGTCACCCTTAACCAACCGGTTTGCATTTAATACTCCTCCTAAAGTTGCCCCTTAACCTTGGCTCAATCAAGTGATTGTCATGAAATGACAACTTTGCCCTTTTACTCCAATTGGTTGATTTCTCCATCTCACCCTCTCCCCTTTTTTTTTTTTTGTTGGGTGCGATTATGCGTCGGGAGATAATTTCGTCTTTCTTCGTGTGCGGATATCTCGTTACTAAATTGTTATGAAGAAATCCGACAAGATGTTACTCCGAACAAAATTTCGCCTCTCGAAGGATGTTCATAGTTCCAAACCAAACACGGATGATGAATTCTTTGCTAGACCCCTCGCCCCTGCTCGGAAGAATCACCCAGGTTTCGTGCCAATTTTGTTAACCGGTGGTGAAGATGAAAAGAAAACACGTTCGGTTCGCCCAAAGAACACCATACGGTTCTGTCTTCATAAAGGGGTATACTCTTCTTCCAACATTGATTTCAGGATGTGTCAAAGCCCATTGCGTTCTTTTGATAGATGGGTTGAGTTCATGGTGAGTAGGGAGCACATAAATACCAACTTGACTCGAGCGCATTATTGATCTTTGTCGAGCTTGATAAATCTCCATATTAGGAAGGATACCCGGGCTTGGTTGCTTTCATCTCCAGATGGTGTTCGGACACCACACGATCATATGTAGATGGGGTGAAATAACTTTCTCTTTGGATAGTTTGGCTCTCTTGCTGAATCTATCGGTAACCGGGAATCTTAATATCCGATTGTCTGAAGGTGAGGAAAAGATGCGGGAAGACCTTGCCGCTAAGTTGGGAGATTACGCTCGGAAAGACTCCACTGCGAAGTCGAAGGATTCTCGTCGGAGGAAGAGGATGAAAGGTGCTTTTATAGCTGGTGGATATCTCAATGGTTTCGGATGAGTGGAACCTAAGAAAAGCGATGATCTTCATGTTGCAGCATTTTTGGCTCTCTGGTTGTCTAGAGACATTTTTGATGACGGTTTTGGCAAGAAGGAAATAAGACCAGAGTTGCTAGTGATTGCTGTGAAGTTAGCAAAAGGTGAAGTTCTTCCCATTGGCAAGCTATTCCTTGGTTCCCTGTATGTGCATCTGGATCACCTAGTTGCGAACATGCGAGTTTCGAATGGTTTCATGAAAGTGGATTCATATGTGCACGTTGCTTTCCTGCAAGTCTGGCTATGGGAGCACTTTGAGAAGTATGCTCCTAAACCGTTGCCTTCGATCCCCGCGAGTTGGGGCGGCTCCCGAATTCTTCGATGGGTGAACAAGCGTCCAAGAGTTGGCATGAGCTTGGTTAGTCTTCTCGATAAGTCGCATGAAATCAATTTTCGCCCATGGGATCCGGTCCATAGGTCGGTGACTCAAATTGACACCTTTGCTTCGCTCCGCTCATGTCTTTATCTTCGACGGCGGCTTGAGTGTTGGTGAAAACTTGTTTGTTCAAAGTTGCATGTCCGGCTATATGCCGTCTTTCTTCATGGGGTATTTCCGAATAGCTGCTTACAATATTGACCGTCTTTGCTCGTCACATGGGTTTCGATCAAGGGGTGCCTCTTTCTTACCAGCCTGGTGGTTCCTAAGGATTCATTGCATGCCGCCCTCAATGCGGTGCCCTTGAGCGGGTATCCGCCTTCCCCTTCTTTAGAGACGGGAAGAGTAACTTCGACGACTTTTGGCTATAATGAGTTCTGGTACGATGAGTTCACTATGATCCAAGATTTTGTAAATCACGTGGTGGAGAATGTTCGTTGTAAACCTTCCCCAGCAGTTTTGAAAAAGTATCCAATATTGAGAGATCCCAAGCGAAAGTTGCCTGGTAATTCGGAAAGTCCCCATGCAAAGGAACAGAGAACGAAGAATCGTGCTGGCGGGTTCCGGACGGTTTCAAAAGATCCTCCCGCAGCTCTCGTGTCTTTCAGTTCTTCCAATAACCAGGTATGTGTCGCCTCCTTGTTGGTTTGTCTCAAAACACGTGAATTTCTGCTGAAAACATGTGTCTTGTTTCTTCCAGGCCTTCGGTAGTGTTAATGCTTTATTGCCCTTGCACGTTGCCGGGGGAGACGGCAATTTCTTCGAAGAATTCTCAAGCGGCACCGAGCCTACTCATAGCGGTGATGAGTCAGAGAAAGAAGAAAGTTCGAAAAGTGAGAGTGATTCCTCTGGCAGCACTGGTTCTTTTTCGGGAAGTGGTTCGGTGAGTTTCGCGCTTCTTTTCTTTTTTCTTCCGTTTGAAAAATGTCTAACTCAAGTTCGCAGGAGGAATCCGGTTCGGAGGACGATTATGGGGTGGAGCCACACGAAAACTTGCCTTTGGTGACCACCGCCGGTGACTTGGAGATGGGAGTTAGCCAATTGTCGGGCACAGATGTGGTTCAAACGGTGGATGATTCTCTGATGGTTGCTGCCGTAGACATGGAAGAAGACCCTTTGCGAGTCGTGAGGCCGATTGCGGCGCCATTTTTGATCCCCCGTACTTGGTTCCTTATCCATGTCATGTCTTTGGTTGGCGGTTTTCAACGTCTTTGGCTAAGTATGAGGCGTTGTACACCGAGAATCCGGGAGAAATACGGACATATGGCCACAACCAAGAAGGTCACTAGTCGATTTGCGCTGGTTAAGCGTGTGGAAGAGGCTTTATCTTCCATCGAGGATATGCGTGAGGTGACCTGGTCACACCGTTTCGAAGACGTTATTGCCGACTGGGAGCACCATCGCGACGTGTGCGTAGAAAAGGAGTTCAACACTTCTTGGTTTGTCGAAGGCCTTTCTGAGATCCAGAAGTTGAAAGATGCAGCAATCGAAAGCCTTTCCGCCGAGGAGATTGCACGACAGGAGGTAGAACTCGAAAAGCTTTCTAAGATGTTAACTATGAAGAGAGCGGCTCTTGAAGACGCAAAGTTGACTTTCTCCAAGAAAAGCAGACCTCTGTTGGATGATTTTCCTTGAATGTTTCTCTGTAAAACTTTCATTTAGGTTCTTCTTTTTTCTCTTTTTTTTTTGAGACAACATATCTTGGATGTCCGGTTCAAAGTTCGACCGGTTTTGATAGACAATTTGGTAGCTTTTGAGGATATTGGATTATTTACGGGATGAATGGTTTTGATAATATAACTCGATTATGTTTTGTGAAAGGAATATTGCTTTTATGAAAGTGTATGCTAGCAATAGGCACAAGACGCAATAGTATGACGGTTTTACTAAGAACCTAAAAATAGATGGTATATCTTGCCCGGTCTAATTTTACTCACTTCATAGGTTTTTGCGAACACGCCCTCTCCAAGTAAAAAAGGCGGCTTTGTTGGTAGCATCGCCAACAAGTCCCCAATCATTGGTAGCATCTTGGCGAGTCCCCGATTTTCTTGTGTAGTTTTTACAACTGGGTAACCGGGTTGTCCGGTAGTTGAGTCGGATTGAGTCGCCTTCCCTACCATCTTGACATCTCGGGTCGAAGAACGAGATCGACAGTCGACATTGTAGCCGATAGATCAATCCTCCCATTTGTGGTAGCCAATTGTTTATAGGTGAAAATCGTTTTCTGCGATTTCGGTAAATTCGGTAGGTGAGTGAGAAACTGGTTTAAACCCTAAACAAATGTGCTGCACGTGAGCACTTTATAGATTCGAGAGATCAATCTGCACAAGTCCGGCCTAAACCAAGAAATGGTCGTTCCGGACTTGCTTCGGTCACAAAGTGGAGGAGAAGGGTTGATTTGGGGAGGGAAGCAAAGAAAGGTGTTGAGGCGAGAATAGTGCGGGAGAGTAGTGTCTCGACTTGTATCGAAAGTGAAAGCTTAGGAAGCTTGCAAGAGATGAAAGCTTTTGGATAGCTTGCAAAGTTGCCTTTTCCGAGAGTGTTGTATTTTTCTCCGACCGAGACTTGTTGTCCGGTGGAAATAGGTAAGACCTATTTATACAAGTCGAGATTGAAACGTACTGGCCTCATGAAGGAAGAGAGTAAAGGGTGAAATAATGGGAGGAGGTGGTAACCGCATGGTGTTTATGGGTGAAAACGTTTTCACCATTATTTCCTCATTTATTTGACCGCTTTATTCCTTTTCACGCTTTCTTAATGTGAGCGTAGTGTACGCCGCAAGTTGTGACCGCCAAACCAAAACCCCGGAAAGCATCCCCGATTTGTGTTGATATCACGAGTGTTGGTTGCACCTTGAGTGCAAGTGGCGCTGCTAGTGGCGCGTGTGGCATGTGCCATTGGCATGTGCGGAATGCCTTTGTTGCGGGTTGCATCTTGAGTGCAAGTGGCAATGCCAGAGCTGCTAGTGGCGTGTGTGGCATGTGCCAATGGCATGTGCGGGATGCCTTGGTGGTAGGTTGTACGTTGAGTGTAAGTGACAATGCCTGCTAGTGACGTGTGTGGCAAGTGCCAATGGCGCGTTTTGGCCATTAGGGCTGTGGCACCGGTAAGAAAATCTACCGGCGATGCGTGTTGGCATGTGCCAATGGCATGCGTGGCCAACAGGTTGCGCCTGGTAGGAAAAGCTACCAGCGGTGCGTGTTGGCATGTGCCAATGGCATGCGTGGCCAACTTGGGTTGCGCCCTGGTAGAAAAGGCTACCAGCGAGCGTGTTGGCATGTGCCAATGGCATGCGTGGCTAATTTGGGCCGCGCCTTGGTAGAAAAAGCTACCAGCGAGCGTGTTGGCATGTGCCAATGGCATGCGTGGCCAATTTGGGTCGCGCCTTGGTAGAAAAAGCTACCAGCGAGCGTGTTGGCATGTGCCAATGGCATGCGTGGCCAACTTGGGTCGCGCCTTGGTAGGAAAGCTACCAGCGAGCGTGTTGGCATGTGCCAATGGCATGCGTGGCCAATTTGGCCTAGGTTGCATGGTTTGCAAGCCTAGGTGTGGGCGCTACTTTGGCATGGTGCGGCTGTAAGGGTGTTTGGCTTGGCGTGGCGTGATTAGTGTAGCTAGGGCCAAGGCAGAGTGCATTTGGCACGGCACGGCTAGCTCGGGCTAAGTGTGGCTGGCATGATTTGCCATCGGCACGGAGGTGAGTTAGGGTTTCGTTCGTTGTAACCCTAATTTGAAAAAATACCCCCTATTAATTACTGACTACATGCATTAAATGTCCTAATAAATGTGTCACTGGTGACATTAGGTTATTTGGGGTTTTACGACTTTACCCTTCGTTTAAAAACCACCATCAACAACTGGATGAATAACTATTTCGAAAATATGAGTGCAATATATTCTGACATGAATTACTATTATTGCACTTTGGGGTTTAGGTTTTACAATACTATTTTATTTTATTTTTTTTGCTTTTTTGTTGGTGGAACATAATTTTTATAAAGGATTGAGAGGTTTCAACTTCCCGACTGCGTGTTGTTAGTATACTATGAGACAATGACATATACCGATAGGAGCAAATACATTCCCGTGCCGTCACGGCACGGTTCATAACTTAGTTCTATACTATGAGATAATGTCATATGATTTTAGTAGATTCAACATTGGAAAGAAATTTTTTCGAGTCGAGCTTGTCTTGATAAATCTCTCGAAATATGATTCAAGCGATAAATGTTCATAGATCCTCAATAATCTTGGTTAAGAACAATTTATTATTCATGAGTTGTTTTCATTTCAATTTGAGCAATAATATTTATTATCTATAGTGATTGGGAATGTTTCAGATTGTTTAAAGAGAGCTTTCAGAATATAGTGAATTCTTGACACAGGGTAGGTACGCATACCCAGTACGCGTACCCTAGTGGTCTGAATTCTGGAATAGGGATGGGTGTGCATACCAACTACGTGTATCCCATGGTTCTGAGTTCGAGATTGGGGATATGTTCGCGTACCCCTGGGATTTGAGTTTGTGAATGGCTAAGGGTACACATATACCCTGTACGCGTACCCCAACAACTTTAGTTCACGGAATACTCATAGTTGTGCATACCTAGTACTCGTACATACCCTACTGAACTAAGCAAATGCTCATAAACTATTTTCACAAATATGTTTGGCATTGTTACAACTCTCATAAACACTTCTTAGACAAATTTTTTCACTAAATCACTCTTGTTAATGAACACCACTTATTCTTATATAAGTTCAAAACCTACTGAGCTACCATGAACAATCATTGTACACTGTTCTAAAACCTTGGACCATTGTGCATATTCTTCTGAGTAATTTCAAGTGGATTTTACATGAATTCCTAATAAGAATTTCATCTAACATAGAGAGTGTTTGCTTGGATCTCAATTTATCTTAGCTTGATCTGCCCAGGGCCTTGGAAATCTATAAAAAGAGGGACTCTTGTAACATGATTTCAATCTATGGCACTTCGGTGTCCTAGTTGCTAAGCTAGAGTCGTTCTCTATTACCTAGGTTCTTCGTGAACTGTATTCCAGGTTACGACTTAAAGACGTCACTTAGGTATTCGTGAAGCCCGGTCGAACTATCTTTTAACTGATAGTTCGTGTATCCGGATCTTATTCTTATTGATCTTCGAGGTTCTAGTTATCTCATATCAGGAACGAGATAGATAAATAACTCAAAGTTTTCTTCGTCTCGGGATTTTTGATTCATCAAGATAGATATATGAACTCTTCTTTAATTTGTTTGGATTGTTCTTAAAATGTGTTTAGTAATCTAGGCTTTTCAGCTAATTAAATGTAAGTGTTTCGGGTTCGTGAGGTGTGTTGGACTTTGTCTATTGCAAACGAATTCCCAAATCTTGATTGAAAAATCAAAAGAGTAATAGGCTTATATGTTAGAGGAGATTGGTATTAGAAGTCTTCACTTAGGTTGAAGAAACTCTTAGGAAAAAATGTACAACATCTAAGGAAATGAATTACGTAGAGCCTTACGAGGATCACGAGACATAAGGAGTACGACTGTTACTAAATTTCTTTGAGGGTTAATTCGGTCTTAACTATAATCTAGTACGAATTGTGACAGCAGGCTAGTGTATGTATCAACTTAATACAGTTTGATGTTCAAAGCTGGATGTGGTTATGGAGCTTTTCTGCAGGTGCAGTTTTCTTCATTAACGAAATTTCTGGTGTCTAGTGTTTTTCCTTTTCCGCTTTATATTTTTTTATCTTTATATTTGGAATAACACAAGTAGTACGTAATCATTCGATATAGTTCAAGTTTGTATTAATTAAGATAAGATAGGTTGCAAGTTTCATACTTGTTAGAATTCGGATCCTCGTGATTTGATACGACTAGCTTGATCATGTATATTGATATTTAGGAGTAATCAAGAATTCTTCTACATAATCAGGTTCACAGACTCTTAAGTCTAGACATTTTGATTGTGAAAGACAAAAATAAAAAATTTACATACATATTGTTCAAGGATCTTTGTTTAGATCTACTTACAATTATATTGGGTTTGTCCCATACATCTTGTTGAACGTAAAAGTTAGTAGTGTACTTGGTACCCTCTCCTTTTGAATTGGTATCAGAGCTGGCAAACACCGTTAGACCTAACAAGTATATTTTTGAAGATCTAAAAACACATGGACAAGAGTTCAATCCCTGATAATGTATCACTAATTGTTAAAAGCACTGTTTTTGTGGATTCTATTAATGAGATTGGATCATCATCTTTCTCGGAAGTATATGAACATTTTTCCCCCATAAAACAATCAAGTATTTACAGTTGTTATTAATACTATCTAACCGATGAGTCTGACTCAGAAGTTAAAAGGGAAGTTACCAAAAAAAAGTATAGATATTCTTAAAAATCTTAGAATTCAGGCTTCTGAGGTCAATAGGCTGAAAAACAAAGTCAATACTCTCATTGGTAAGATTAATGAAAAGGATTCATGAATAAGGATTCTTCTCGAGGAAAATACCTTAGTGGATAAGGAAATTATCTCCCTCGAGTGACGATTGGATAAAAATTCCTTGGAACTTAACCGTCTGCAAGATGCTCCTCCCATTCTATATATCCATGTCTGTGAATCGGAAAATTAGCTTTATCCAGAGCTTCTAAAGGGATTAAGTAGTTATACTATGTGATTTTCATTGGTATCCATGTTCACTTAACATAATCTCTTTTAGAAGATAATGCTCGAAGTGTCTTTACTTCCTTTAGGGATGAACAATTCAATTTCTCTGACTAAGAAAAAATTGTCTCTCTAAAAATGTAAGGATATTCTGGTAATTCTTGTGCCAAGATACCTCATTCCGATCCCATCAGGACTTAGAAGTTATTGTTATTTCTGTAATACAGAAGTACACCTTCGTAGGAAGTGGAAGCTCGGATTGGTGAACAGGTGATTCAAGAATATACAAGATACCTTGAATCTCATCTTGTATATTCTTGAATCTCATCTTAAGAGGTGTAACTGGTATTTGAAATTCTAAACCTCTAGCTTCAAGAATAACGAGAGTCAATCCTCGTATCAAGGAAACATATCCCAAAAAATACCAGTTTTGCTTACTCCACGAATAAACAAGTTGAAAGTAAGAGTCATGGCGCAAATCACTTCAAGAAGATATGGAAGAAATTTCTAAAAATTTGGGTTCCTAAAAGTAGTCATTGTTAGTGTTAAAGCACTGCTCGATCGAAATCGCATGCGTTACTATCTTAAGCATGTTTGTCAATGTTAGTGATCAAAACTATAAGTCTTGATTTCTAGCCTATCTATAGATGTCTCGGACTAGGACATACATTGTGTAGTTGAGCTTAGTTTTCACGGAGTTCATCATTTGAAGACGAAGAACTATTAAGGGGAGCTTGTGGAACTTTTTCAACAAAAGGTATGGGGAGACTTGAACTCATCTATCACTTGGAAAGTCTATTTCTACTATCTCCTATATTGAGACATAAGTCGTGTTAAGATATAGTTTTCTCTATACACATTTGAGATTTCGAGCTGAGTATATCTCGCTTACATATTTCTCGAAATATGTGTTGGTAAGCTTTTGCTTCGACCAAGTTCATCTTATATCATGAGAAAATTGCCGAGTAACATCTTACATGGTTTGTGTAGGCTTGGAATGTTTCGATTATGATTATTTCAATATCTTGAAAATTGCTTTGATGCTAATAGTGTGTGAAAACGGTTATTGTCATTATAGAAGAATATTTCAATGATTGAAATAAAGAGTTTAGAATCTTGTAACCATCTTTGGATATAAGCATAGTGTGTTCGCACATTAGTGTATAAGTCCAAAACCGGGAACCTAAAGTATGCATACTTGTGTGTATACAAAAAGGTTGTAGGGGACCGGGTAAGTATGCGTACAAGTACGCATACTGGCGGAAGTTCACGTCCGTGAATTTCTGCTGAGTTTGAAAACCAAAACAAAACTCATCCGGTTACCTAAAGTGCGTGTACCCATACGCGTACTGGCGGAAAGTTCACGTCCTTGAATTTCTGCTGAGTTTGAAAACTAAAACAAACTCAAATCCGGTCACTTAAGTACGCATACTTAAGTGTGTTGCTTTTATAAAATCGGTTGTACGTGAACCTAAACATTTATCAATAAGGAATGCAATCTTTGCAAACCGTGGCTATAATGTTCATGTATTGATTCGAGTGAATCAAACCGATTTTGCTTCAATTGTGTTCTTGTATAATCCCTGAGAATATAACAATTGAACAACTCTTTAACCGGTTTCATTTGAGTCATTTGAACTAGTTATGGTTAAGATGAATAAGGTTGATATGAGAGTAATCATATGGCTAACCTCGGTTAACTATTTGTGAACCAACATGGTGTACACGTTTAGGTACGGTTACATAAACCTAAATGAGGGTACATTTCATTTGTGTGTAACAAGCTAAGTTCGATCTAACGGTTGAAAGATATTAGCTTGGTTGAATCAGGTTTTTCATCTAACGGTGAATATTGAATGCTTTGTTACCAAGGTAACTTAGATTGCAAACCCTGATTTGAAAACTATATAAAGGAGAACTCTAGCAACTCATAATCCCCACACCTCCTGTGTGTTACTAGTTGCATAACTAGAGTTGATTCTCCTTTAACCTTAGGTCTCATCTTGAGACCTTGTAGGTTAACGACTTGAAGACTTCATTGGGATTGTGAAGCCAGACTCAACTATTATCCTGTAGTTGCGTGAATGATCATGTTGTTTCTATCGTGTTGAGTACAATTGGAATAATTGACTCGAGATCTTATATCTCCGATAGGCAAGATAGAAAAGTAATCACAAACAACTTCGTCTCACCGTTTGTGATTCCACAATATCTTCTTTCGTTAGTCGATTAAGATTATTGTGAGGTGATCGATAATTCTAGGTTGTTCTTCGGGAATACAAGTCCGGGTTATCTATTGGTTCCTGTTCACCTTGATTTATCAGAAGATGGAACAAAAACTCTAGGGTATTTCTCTGGGACACAGATTTATTCAATCCTATAGACTTTTCAGTGTGAGACAGATTTGTATATCAAGTCTTCGACTTTGGGTCATAGCAACTCTTGGTTGTGGGTGAGATCAACTAAGGGAATCAAATGCGCAGTATCATGCTGGGATCAGAGACGTAAGGAGCGCAACTGTACCTTGAATCAGTGTGAGATTGATTAGGGTTCAACTACAGTCCAGTCCGAAGTTAATTGGTAGTGGGCTAGTGTTTGTAGCGGCTTAATACAGTGTGGTGTTCAAACTGGACTAGGTCCCGGGGTTTTTCTGCATTTGCGGTTTCCTCGTTAACAAAATTCTGGTGTCTGTGTTATTTCTTTTCCGCATTATATTTTGTTGTATAATTGAAATATCACAGGTTGTGCGTTAAGATCAATCAATTAGAATATCCAACCTTTGGTTGTTGATTTACATTGATTGACACTTGAACATTGGTCTTTGGTACCGTTCAAGTTGTTTCACATAATAATCAGGCTCGCGGATTTCTATCTGTTTGATTTGCTAATTACATTGTGAAACAGAGATATTAAACTCTTTGATATACTTTACTCTAAATTGAGTCTGACTGTCTAGTTGATTCTCTAGAAAGTGTATTGGAGTAAGTACTCTAAGATTGCCAAACGAATTGTTGGGTGTGGTTGTTAGACCCCCGCATTTTCAGCTAGAGAACTGCTGATGAGTGCGTAACATGATTTTAGTGTCAAATCCATACTTGTTTTCGCTATAATTCTTCCGTTTTAGTTTGTTATTACTCTAGTTTTCTTTTATTTATTTCTATTAGGTGAATCATCCCAAGAAGTGTGAAAAGGAGATATAAAAGAGCTAAGAAGTGAAGTTCTCCAATTATCAAGTGTCTATATCCAAGAGAAGTGCGACGAAAAGGAGATAATAACATTGAACACGCAATAAGGACTAAAATTCCAAGTTCAACTGCTTCAAATTCAGGATTCTTATCACCATCTTGAATATAATCGAAATACAAAGTGAACGGCTAAAGAATGAGCATCATTCCGAGTTCAGGCGAAGAAATTACAGGCACAACATCCGAAAGAAAAGACGCGAAACACACATCACAAAAATCAGGAAATAATAGGGAACCTAGATTTCCGATTATAGATTATTTCAGCATTAGGAAAAGTCAGTTTTTTATCTCCAAAAATTGATAGATATAAGAGGAATCGAGTATACGGATTATAGCATGTTTTGGACACAGAAAAAGTCATATTTTGATCTCTCGTAATCAGTAGATGAGAAGGGTGTCATGACTACCAATTATGGAAGTTTTTGGCATCATAAAACTCATGTTTTTGGACACCAACAATTGTTAGCAATAGGAGGATTGAGACTACCGATTATATCATGATGGAAGCCAACTCTTGGGCATATTTTTGACTTCTAAATCAGGGTAACATGGTCTCAAAAGGATTCTAAGACCTAGATATGATGGGTATTATATAAGAATACTTCTATAATATAAAGACGGGACCTTTAACATTATTTTGCAAGAAGAAGAGAATAAAACACACAGAGCAAAAGCTAGGGTTTCATAGCGGTTTTCATCAATCCTAACGATTTTTTTTCTAGTTTATCATATGTATATCATGGATAACATCCATGAGTAGCTAAAACCTAATTGATTGAGGATGAACTTTAAGTTATAGACATGATTTGAGTTATTATATTAATCTATTTTAAGTTCTTCACATGATTATTGCTTGTTTGCACTATAAATGATGTTAATGATTGATTGATAGATCGTTTAGGTGGCCAGCTGAATCGATTTGTTGATTTAATCTAATGCTAGTATTAAGTTAGGAGATAAGTAATCGTCGAATAACTTTTACACAATTAGAGAACATAAGACCTTACAGAGGGATTCTGTGAAGCGGTTGTGTGTATAAACAACAGTAGAAAGTGGATCTTGAAATAAGAGTCTAACTAGTATGATAAATCTATAAAGTCACAAAAGATAAATCATTCGACCAAATTACACCTTAAGGGGGCTACTATTAGGTGGTTTAGTTAAATAAAATATGGTATTGGAAAGCTTCCGTACTTAGTGATATAAGAAATTTGGGGGATATTACTGAGCTAGTTGTTATTCCACGGTTGGTAATAATTAGTAATTAGTTAAATGAATATAATAACTTGATGACAGTTCAATTTAGTAACGAAGAAGGATTCCTTGATCATACGTCTCTCTAAAACAAAACTCTTTTGTGGCACTTTTGACAGCTAAGTCTCCCTCCTCTTCGTAGGAACAAACTTGACTTTCATTATATTATTCATTGATTGAGTAGAAATAAGATCATTAATTTGATTGCACCTAGGACACGCATCAACTGCTCGGTCGAACTCGCAAGTTTCGCTATCTCAAGCTTGTTGTCAATGTTAGATCCACAAAACTATATCTTGATTTCTAATTTACTTAAGTCAAGTCTCGGATTAGGATTAAAGTATAGTAGTTAAGTATTATACATCACCGAATAACCCTCGAAAATTGAAGTATGAAGATTAAACGAAGATATTTGGAGAACTTTGTCAACCAGGAGCTATGTGAAGACTGGATCATTCTATTTACTCACAAGTGTTGCCATTTTATCTCAGCTCGAATGGAACACATGTGCCTAAATTTTTACCCCTTATTGGCTAGCCGAAATCATATACCGGCTTTAGTTATTTGTTATTGTAAAAACAATAAATGCATTAATACGTAATTAGATTATTAATTGTTCAGTGAATAATGATTGTTACCTCCATCTCTGGACTCTGTCCACTCTAATATTCTCTTTCGAATCTTTCTTAATTTGAAATACATAGTTGAACATCTTAACATATTACTTGGAAACAACTCTTAATATAGACATCACTCCAGTTAGGTAAAATCATCTAGTGTTGATTCTACCTTTTGTTTGATTCGATGCCACATCATTGTTTCTGGTTGATATGTCCCGACTGGGGATCTTGAGAAACTGATAAATAAACTTCGCATATAGTGATATCTTGAGAGGTTGAAAAATCAGAACCTCAATTATTAGTTTTCATGATTTTTTTATAAAGAAATTAAACCGTGAGTTGTTTGAAGCATGGACAACAAACCAAGTTATTTATAGGTTCAGCGTATGCAGCATATTAAAAAATTACCGCCAGACGAAATCAACTACCTAAAATGTATATGTTGAATATTATAAAAAATAAAAGCATTGTATATTTACATTTGATAGTAAATTCAATTATAACTAGCGTGTAAATGGGATTTAAAAAGCGTTTGGATATGAACGGATATGTAAACAACGACTCGTCAAACTAAAAGTTTATATAAATGTTTCAATTCGGACGGATATGTTAAACGGTTTATATAAATGCACATTATAATGGCGTCTGTGACAAACGATAATATTAGATACGTCTAAATTTCGGGCGCAAGTCATATCAACATTCTGTCACATAATTAATGTGAAAGAAATTGATGATTCAAATTTAGTCACATGAGGAGTGGGAATGTCTGTGGTGGGGCGATTTGGATTGTCTCTTTTTCTCGTTAGGTTTGTTTCTATGCCACCATCTACGATAGTATACTGTAGTCTCCTTCTCTTCATCCGCCTATATTTTCTCCCTACCATAGGGTAGAGGTTGTTTCTATGGGGGGAACTGTTCAGTCCTCTTCTAAAGAAGTTAATTCTGACCTTCCAGGAGGCTTTGATGCTAATTTTTTGGATTTTTTGTTTCTCAACCTAGATCTGGTGGGTTGAACTAGAAGAATTATTTTCCTGCTCCTGTTAGTGGTTCTCCTGCACCAATTAGTGGTTGGTGCTTTTGTGGGTAAGAGATCATCGTATTTGGCAGTTAGGAATGATGTTAAAAAGGAATGGAAGCTTAGTGGTGATTTTGTGATGACATTATCTGGTGATTCGATGTTTTTGTTTCATTTTGATTCTGAAGCTGAGACTGATAGGGTTTCAGCTCTTGAGCATGGATGTTTTTATATTTCCAGTAAATTGTGTGTTGTGCGTCCATGAAATGAGAATGTTCATAAAGAACTTGAGGATTTTAAGACCATTCCTATATGGGTCAATTTGAGAAAAGTGTCTTTGTATATGTGGAATAATTTGGGTTTGGGGATGATATCTAGCTTCATTGCAAGATCTATTATGTTGGATAAATACACACAACAAAGAACTAGAATGAGTTATGCTCATGTATGTGTAGAAGTTGTTGTTAATTGTGATTTCCCTGTTACTATTCGTGTAGCTATTGGTGGTAAGGAGGCATTTGAGGTGCAGGTTGAATACTCATGGAGACCACTAAGTTGTACTCACTGCAATGCTTTTGGACATTTTGTGGTTTCCTGTGCAAGATCCAAAGGAAAGAACCTGAGGTGATTTATAAACTAGGTAATAAAAGTAATGTTCCAAAATAAACTTGGATAGTTAAGACTACCAAGAGATATAGAGAAGCTGGTGAAGGGGATGATGAGTTTTAAATTCTAGCACTGCAGTCTCTAATGGTGAGATTGATGTTCTCATGGTTACAACTAATGAAGGTGATATTTCCAGTATGAATATAAATTACAGCAAGGAAAATGTCTCTAATCTGAGTATCGAATTACAGAAAGGTAAATCTAATTCCCAAGATCTTAGTGGGTCTAGTGTGAAGACCTCAAATATGTTTGAGGTTTTAGTACTGGAGCAGGATTTGAACATTCCTCTACTTAAAATTGGTTCTTTTGGTGCTAGTAAGGATTGTGAGAATTCCTCTGATTCTTCTATAGGAATCGATGGAGGATCTAGAGCTCATTTCATTCACAGGCATGTTGTGTCTGAAAATCCTACACATGCTTTGGCTTCAAAGAATGTTGATTTGAAAAAGTATGGTAGAGGTGGAAATGAAACCAAACCTCATCAGTATCCATAATGTTCTAAATAACTAGTTGGAATATTATAGGTCTAAATGATCCTCTAAAACAAGTAGAAGTTAGGTCTATTATTAAGAATAATGATTTATCAATAATTGGTGTTGTTGAAACCCATGTGTAGCTATGTAATGCTGTTAGAATAAGAAATTATATTTTGTCCTCTTGGAATTTCTTATATAATTATGATGATGATTCTTCTTGAAGAATATGGATTGGTTATGATCTTGGTATTATTACTACTTCTTTGCTTCATACTTCTGCTCAAGCTATATTTGTTAAAGTATCTTTCAAGAATTTTAATTTTGTTGCTACATTGGTTTATGTTTCTAATGATTTGGTTATTAGAAGAATACTTTGGGTGAGATTTATGCTTTCTCACAGATTAATTACAAACCTTAGATTATCTTAGGTGATTTTAATTCTATTATGGCTCCTAATGAGAGGTTCAGAGGTTCTGAGATGAGACCTTTTCATTATCATGACTTGGGTATGTGTGTTCAAGATGCTCAACTTTTTGATTTGCAGTTTTCAGGTTGCTTTTATACTTGGTTTAGTTTACAATGTAATAATATAGTTGGTTCCAAGATAGACAATGTTTTAGTAAATTTGGTGTGGCTTGAGCAATTTTGTAACTCTAAAGCATATTTCTTTCTGGACAGGGATTTCTGACCACTCTCCTGTTGTGGTCACCATCTTTGAGAACACACAACATGGTCCTCCCCCTTCAGGTTTTTCAATTTTCTTTCTGATGACCCTGATTTCCTAGGGATTGTCAGATCAGCCTGGACTAAAAAAGTTAGGGGAAGCCCTATGTTTGTGTTTGTTACCAAGCTGAGGAAAACTAAAGCTATACTTATTTTATGGAGAAATGAAAAGTTCATGAATCTAACAGAATAAGTTCTAAATGCCAAAATGAGATGGTTGAAGTTCAAGTTTAGGTTCATGCTTCCCCTCTTGTCATATTCTTGCTCATAGTGAGAAGGTTATTGTTTCTAATTATGCCACCGTGGAAAGGTATGAAGAGTCAATGAAGAAACAACAATCTAGAGTCCACTAGCTGGATTTGGAAGATTCAAATACTTCTTTCTTCCATAATATTTTGAGTTTATGTATTTATGATGATGAGGTGTTGGCTGAGGACAAGGACATAGTTGCAGAGTGTATTAATTTTTTATCTAATCTTTATGATGAAGGTAATACTACTGAGCCAAATGTGAATCTGATCCAACAGTTGCAATTTGATAGACTTGTGGACGTTGATGCTTTTGTTGATCTCTGTAAGCCTGTCACCGGGGATGAGTATTGCTTTCTTGTCTTCTATTGGTTCAAACAAGGCTTCTGGCCTGATGGATTTTCAAGGCATTTCTTCAAGGTATGTTGGTCTATCATCGGTGATGACTTTGTAGGTGTTGTTCAAAATGTCTTTACTAAATCAAAGATTTTAAAGGAGGTCAATAGCACATACACAACTTTAGTTGCTAAGAAGGATAATCCTAGTCTGGTATCTGATTATAGACCTATTTCCTGTTGCAATGTCATTTATAAATATATTGATAAGATTATTGCTTTATCTGGGATCAATTAAAGATAATATCTTAGTGGCACATAAATTGTTAGGAATTACCGTATGGCTACTGGTACTCCTAGATGCACATGAAAATTGATCTTAAGAAAGCGTATGACTATGTTAGCTGGCATGTTATTATGTGTACTCTAAAGAAGATGTGATTTCCACAGCTTTTTATTAGTTGGATTGAAGTGTGTATTACTACTCCTAAATATTTTGTGCTTGTTAATGGTTCTCCATATGGTTACTTTGGAGCTAGTAGAGGTTTGAGGAAAGGGTTCCCCCTCTCTCCTTATTTATTTCTTATTATTATGGAGTTGTTTAGCACTCTTCTTCAACAACAGGTGGTTCAGGGGCTTTATGGGCTTCAT
This sequence comes from Papaver armeniacum, assembly GCA_023531295.1. Taxonomy (NCBI): domain Eukaryota; kingdom Viridiplantae; phylum Streptophyta; class Magnoliopsida; order Ranunculales; family Papaveraceae; genus Papaver; species Papaver armeniacum. The sequence continues at coordinate 19,544 of JAJJWW010013579.1, forward strand.
CCTAGATGTAAGATTACTAGATTGACTCATTTGTGCTTTGCTGACGATATTCTAGTTTTCTTCAAAGGGTCCATTCCTGCTGCTAGGACCTTGAAGGGGTGCATTTTTGCTTTTAGTGCTTGTACTGGTTTGGAAATCAACAGACAAAAGACTCCTTTGTTTTCTTCTGCTATTGATGCTCAGAGTGTTTGGATTATATTCCTGCTATCTTGGACTACGCTTAGGATTCAGGTGTTCCTCTTCTATCCTCTATACTGTATTATTATGAATGCGAACCCCTTATTGCTAAAGTCAAGGACAGAGTGCGCTCTTGGAAGGCTAGGGACTTAACTTATGCTGGTAGAATGGTTCTTATCGAGTATGTTATTTCTGGGATGGTCTTCTTCTTTTGTTTTGCCTAAAAGAGTTGTTAAGGAAATCACAAGCATTTTTCAAAAGTTTCTCTGGTCTGGTTGTGATATGGGTATAAAGCATTGTCCCATAAGTTGGAATATTGTTTGTTTTCCTATTAAAGAGGGTGACTTGGGGGTTAAGGACATTGAGACTACTAATATTGTTGCAAATCTCAGACATATTTGGGACTTGATATATGGTAAGCAATCTATTTGGAATGATTGGGTTAAAGGTAACTTGGTGAAGAATAAGGAGTTTTGGTCTTTAGTTGTCCCTCAGGATGCTTCTTGGTGCTGGAGGAGGATATTGGACCATAGAAAAATACCTGAGAAATTCTTATTCTCTGTTCTTGAGAATGACCTTAATACTAAGTTCCTTACTGATAACTGGCATGCCAATGGCATATTGGTTGATTGACTAGACCCTAACATTATTCAATTTTATTTCCCTGATAAAGAGGTTGTTGTAGCTGATTTCATTGCCGAGGATAAGTGGAATCTGCCTTTATCTGAAGACCCTTCTGTTATTCATGCTTTTATTCTGGTTTCTCAAGTTGAGCTTTTTACTGCTGAGAATGACATAATTGTTTGGTCATCTAGTTCCAGTGGTGATTTTAGCATGAAGGATACTTATAAAGCTATTGATCCTGATAGAGATGTTCCTGCTTGGCATTGTTTGGTTGTGTTCAAATATCACATTCCAAGACACTCTTTTATAACTTGGGTGGCTCTTCAAAGGAAGCTCAAAACCATAGATAAGCTGGTCAAATGGGGTGTGATTGTTTCACCCTCTTATCTCTTTTGTGATGCTCAATATGAATATGAAGATCATTTATTTCATGGTTATGTCTTTGCTGCTCAGATCTGGCAGGGGTTGTTGTTCAAAATGGGTTATTCTAGAGCCCCATGTAGTTCTTGGAGTGAAGAGATTGATTGGTGCATAAGCCAATTCAAAGGTAAATGCCTTGTAAGCATTATTAAAAGATTTATTTTGAATAGCTTTGTTACACTCTTTGGTGCGAAAGGAATACTATAGCTTTTTCTCCTCAATCTAGCTCAGTGGAACTGGTCAGTTTAAAGATTGTTCATGAGGTTTGTCTCAAGCTTAAATCTAAGCATCTTAAAATGGAGGATAAACCTGGCCTGAGAAATTATGATATCATAATTGATCTAGCAGTGCCAGAGCAAATTTTTTCCCCAAGTTTGTAGAATAATAAATTATCTCGTACGGTATTAATTTTCATATATAAAACTGGCTTTACTACAATACATGCTTCAAGCGAAAAATGAAAGTACACCAAACCCGACTCCACTCCGCTTCTCGGACCCTAGCTACACATACCCACACATGTCAAGTTATGGAATGCCAATTAGGGTAAATAAAAAGGTTTTGGGATGTGGCAGGATGCCCTATAAAGGAAAAGTTTTAGGAATATCTATGAATAAGTAAAGGAAATACAATAGACTTTATTCTCTATTTTTCTCTCTCTTCTTTTGGGGAACTGGTGTTGTGGTTAGGAGTAGAACTAGGCTCTCTCTTCTTTAGGGGAATTGGTGATTGTTTCTATTTTCACTCGCAAACAATCAGTAATATAGAAACTTGCACAAATGTGATGTCACTTTTAAGACAACTCTATATCCGCTCTGCAGTTTGGTGCTCCGCAGTATTTAAAATAGGGAAAAATATCTTTTGGTCCCTTTTTAGGTGGTCCCGTGTTTGTTTGGTCCACCTATAAAAAAGAGTTTCTATTTGGTCCTTAATTATTTAAAAATGTTAGAATATCTAAAATACCCTCTTTATCATTTACTCTCACGTGTTTATTTTTTTTTTGTATTATCTCTTCTTTATTTTCTTCCCACAAATTCTCTCTCTTCCTAACTTTAATAAATAAATAACTTAAAAATGAAATATCTCTCAAGATATAAGTCGAAAATTAATAAATTTTATATATTCGGAAAGGTCTCGACGATATCTACATAATGAATACCCATTATGCTATGTTTCGGAATTTTAATTTTTTCGGTGTAATAGTAGTTCATATCCGAGAATGAACACTATTTTAGAACATGATAGTTCATTCTACTTATAGCAGTTCATTTCGTAGAATGAACTCATATATGTTAGCAATTTGTTTTGTAGAATGAACTCATAAAAGTAGTTCATTATGAAGAATGAAGTCGTAATGGTAGTTCATTATTATAGTTCATATTGTAGAATAAACTCGTGATAGATGTTTCTTATTGTCAAATGAATTCATAATGGTTGTTCATATTGTAGGATTGATAATTCACGTTGTAAAATGAATTCGTAATAATAATTAAGTATGGTAGTTGATATTGTAGAATGAACTTGTAATAGGTGTTCATTATGATAGTTCATATTATAAAATGAACTCGTAAATGGTAGTTCATATTGTAGAATGAACTCGTGATAGATGTTCATATTTTTGAATGAACTCCTAATGGTATTTCATATGGTAGAATGAACTCATTGTATTAGTTCATTATACCAGTTCATTATGTAGAATGAACCAGTTCATATAGCTAGTTCATATTGTAGAATGAACCCTTGATAGGTGTTCATTTTGTAGAATGAACTCGTAATAATAGTTGATTACACCGGTTCATTTCATAGAATGAAGTCGTATGGTAGTTCATCTTATAGAATGAATTTGTATGTTATCTAATCCTAAGAGTTCACTTTTTAGAATGAACTCATTAGCATAATTATTCATTATAGTAGTTCATTTTATAAAATGAACTCGTATAATAGTTCATTTTATAGTTAAAAAATAAGGTAAAAATTAAAAGCTCCGAAATATAGCGACAATGATACTCGTTGGAAAGCTCTCGTTGAGGGATTTCCGAAGATATAAAATTTATCATTTTTGGACATATGGTTCAAAAGATATTCAAGTTTTAAGTTTTTATTTATTTATTTTTATTAGGAGAGAGAAAAAAAGTGAAAAAAAAAAAGTATTTCTGCCACAATTAAAGAAATGTGACATCATTGATGGACCAAACAACAATAAATATTTTTAAAAAGGACCAAACAGATAGTTGACTAGGTCAACTGGACCAAACTAACTCTAATATATTATTCCTAGGACCTATTAGTATTTCCTACATTTAAAATATGAAAGTGCTGCTTCTATTACTAAACATTGAAGAGAAAACACACTCCTGGCCATTCTAGCCTGACACAGTTTATAAGAACTAGGTTTTGCTAATATAATCATGCCTATATATATATATATATGTATTTGATTTGATATTCGACTCCGAATTGAAAAGAAACCTGAGATGGAAAATCAAACAAGAAACATTGTGTTAGTTTCAAAGTACAATCTGAATGATCTAGTGTTCCAATACTGTGCGCATACTCCCCAAAAGAAATTATGTATTTATAACCATTTCCACAAACAGGGGTTGGCTAGATTCTTCTGTCTAGTTAAGTCGAAGGCCAAAGAGGATAGTTGGACTTGGACCAATGACAAAGCCAAAAAGAACATAGTAAAAGTGAAGTCACCTTGTTAAATCTTAATCTCCGTGTTTCCAATCATTCATTGAAATGGGTCCCTCATCTGAACACAATATTTGGTGTTTGTCGAGAATTGAAATGATAGGTGCTGGCAAGTTCCTCATTACTAACCCCATTGTGCTCTTTATAGCCATGAAGGAAACTTCTGCTACTCTATCAATTTCGTCTTCATATTGTTCGTAGACAAAGAATGCAGTAAATGCAAACACCAGTACTGCATTTGAAATTATAAAAAAGTAAATGTAAATACATAATAACTTGCGAAAACGGGAGAAGTTTGACGAAGCGAGGCACTTACCTAAACCAAAGACAGTTGAGATGGAAAGGGAAAGAAGTAGCTTCAAAAGATACAGAGAAACGGTAACCTGTAGTGTACCAAATTGTGAATAATTAGCATATAACGCATGTTGACGACATGGTTCACCTCACTAAGAAACTGTTCTAATACTTGTAATCTAGGAGTTCTGAACCGCTTGATTGATAAACCAAGTAAACTGGCAATATAAGTATTACAGGTTGCACCATTAACTCGTTCAAACTTCTACGGACATACTTAGAGGAGGGCAGGAGGCGATGAATTACCTGAAAGAAAGTACTCCAATCATCTCCCTGGGCAAATGACCTCAATGTACGCATCCACCAGTTCCAAGCAGATGTCAGGGATATAGTGAGATCCTTGATCGTCGCTTCTGGAACTTGAAAATGTGAAGGGTTGATCATTCTAACAGTTAAACCAAACCTGTTGCAGAAACTTTAGTTACTTATACGAATGCGGATTTCAAGATTACGACAATGATGCATTATCTAAGAGAATGGTCTGTCACATATGGAGCAGACTACGAGGGCCATTCTATAAGCAATTTAGTTTTCTCCTCACACAATTGAGCTGAGAATATATCTACTTTGCAACAAGCAAAAGAATCTAACTATCCAACATTATATCAGTTCAGCCAAACTAATTAGACTGTACCCGGTCAATCACAATACAGTCATTAGGTTAACCCAACCTATGAGTACATTCCGAGTCTGACACTATAATCACATTAAAATTTAGATGAGAACACATTGTTTCTACATTCAGAATATATGAACATTTTAGATTGTGGACATAAAGCAAAGCATGCAGGTAATAGCACCGGCTACCTACATTGGGGATGGCAACCTTCCAAGGCCATAAAGGACAACTGTGACCGCTAACAAAATCTTGGCTACTGAGGAGATGAAAGTTCTTTCCGGAAGGAAAAACCAGTTAGACAACAAAGCCAGGGTAAGGAAATACGTAAAGCTTTCCCTTTCGTCTCTCCACAATAATACCCTTCCCGCTGCAATAAGATAATTGAGCATCAGAGTGGACACTTTAGAAGCAAACCAAATAATGTTATCTTCCATAGAAAATTTTATCTGTCTATGTTTGTTTGCATAAGTAAGTTACATTATATATTCATACGAAGTGGTCATTTACTCTCTAGCTATTCACCTTTGAGGGCCCCAACAGTAAAACATTTAGGTGGTGAACAGTAGCATATCTCAATGTACTTGAAGAAGAAAAAATTGTCACAGCGAAATAAAAATAATCACCTCTTCCACTGCCTAAAAGTTTCTCAGCTTTAGATTTCCCCCTGGGAGAACCTTCTGCTAATTGAGAGAATGATTGGACAGTTAATGTAGCACCCTCCTGTAAATCCAGCAACAAAATATAGTGAAAAAAATGTAACTCCAGTCTCAAAGGTTTGCATTCATCATGCATTTTACTTGCAGACTCAACCAGATTATTCTGTAGACCTAGTTAGAGACAAACCCTGAGCTACCTCGAGGACGCAGTATCTGAAAATCGGTATACTAAGTCTTGGTAGAAGTCAAGCCCAGATAGGTATTACAGGATTGCAAACTTTTATGCCTAAGCTCATCATATTTTCATAAATTAAGCAATTTCATACAGTTGTAGTATCTGAAATTCATACTTCACATCTTATCCCAAAACCAAAAACACCAAAATTTCTTTTACCTTAAGTGAAACAACAGGGGAGTAACCAATATGATTTTGAGCTTGAGAAGAGTTGAAAGTCCTAGTTCGTGCCAATATGTGAATCATAGTCTGTGGAAAATAGTTGACAATTACAGGAATTACTTGAACCAGCCTAGCAGGAAGTTGGATTACCGCCCTGAAATTGAAGAAGTATCAGCTCTTAAATAAAATTCTTGGAAACTCACAAAGAGGACAATAGAAAGAAGAAATTCCAGTTTATCATATACAGGCACTCACAAAATGTTACCTCAATACTAAAACTAACTAGATTATTATGATCATCCAACAGTGACCATGCCGACGTGCAAGTTTCTATTTGTGTAAAATTGACTAGAATTTTCGTATAATAACAAAATCAGGATATGTTAATCACCTTTGGTATCCAAGGCCTTCTAATATAAGAGAAGCAAAGTCCCAATACTTCATTGGCTCAAGATTGGTGATAAAAAATGCCTGCAGAAAAAGTGAAGGAAAAACAATCATGTATTCATGCACAAATCCAACTTTACTTAGACATGCTCAGGAAGTAATAATACCCTTCCAGCAACAGAAGTCACCCCAGAGCGCAGAGCTTCCTCTGCGCAGACATGTGCATGCGCGATATTATCAACATATGTGAAGTCACACATATTTGTACCATTACCTAGAATAAGCTGCAATAAAATCAAGACACACAAAAAATCAGTTTGGATTCTCAGTAAGAAAGAAATCATTTATTTTATGAGACAAATTTCATACTCCTTAGCGGCTAAGCCATCTGTTAGATTTCCAGTATCATGCATTTTTCACATTTCCCGTTCTAACAAGCATCATTTGTTGACGTATACCTATGATTTAGTTCAGGCCTATGGCTGATGTTGCAACCAGCCACTAGGATTGTTCTTTTGCCTATATAATAGATAATGCACCCCACGATTATAGAATATGTAGCCAAGACTAACTAGTTGTGCATGACTATTGAGATACTCTGACCTTCAAAGCTCATGAAATCCCTATGAATAGATTCATAAATGACATATAGGAAAGTTTGTCAAACCTTTGCCAAGCCTGATTTTGCTGAGTTCACAATAAAAGGTATAAGATGTGTATCTCCTGGTCCAAAGGGACTGCTGGGACGCAATGCACACGTTAAAAGCCCATTGCTAGCGTTTGCAAGTAAGACTAAACTCTCTGCTTGTGCCTTAAATTCACTAAAAATATTTGCAAACTGCACAACATCAAAGAACAAACAAGATTCAGTTCTAAGAAACTAAAATTCTGATCAGCAAACAACTAATCCTCAGGCAAGAAAATATAACCTCTGATAAGAAGGCCTTACCTTTGAAGGGTATGGTAAAGATTCATCCCCATTACAAATATCATGTTTACCATCAAAAACTACATCAGCAGAACTGTTGTATATAAGCCTTTTCACTTTGCTTTCTCGGCAAACACTAATTATATTTTTAGTACCTGAATAGTGAATACAATAATGTTCATAAATCATCATAATCAAAACTCGATAAACTTAAGGTTTTACCAAAATGGAAATTCATGCTTTATAATCATCTCAGTGAAATGGTGTAAAGTATTACCTTGAACAGTTATCATGTACTGATGGTAAGTATTTTCTGACAATGAATTTGTTGGATCAATGTGAAATACCACCTCCGAACCCTCAATGGCTGCAAAAAGATATCATCATGGAGTGAAAAACAGTAGATAAAAAGATGATTAGGGCAAAATTAGAAACGATTGTTGTAATTTACCTCTTTTGATCTGAGCTTTGTCACGAACATCAACTTGAAAATATGAAGCCTGACTTGATGAAATGGCATGAGAAAGTAAAGAATCTTGCTCTTTAAGATCGAGATTCAACAAAGGATCAGAATCAGCAATACGAATGATCCAATTCTTAGATTTCAAGAGTTGTAAAACAAGTGATTTTCCAATGAAATTTCGACCGCCCAGAACAACGCATATTCTAGGGTTGGACTCGTCAGTACTGATCGCCATTTTAGTATACGGAAAAAGCAGGACTAGGGATTGTGTTTTATAACTTTATTAATAAGACTTTTGGCGCTGAAAGTCGAAAAAAACGTTTTCGTTTGCCGGCCCGACTCGTGTCGTTAAAGAAATCTCCAAGTTTGAAAGATCACACGAGGATCTGTTTTGATTAAGGCAGTGCGTCTACCTCCTAAGTCTTGTGGGAGTGCTAATCTAGCAGCTAGATTAGCAGTCCACGTCAGCTAGGACCATCGCACAACGTTGTTTGGTTCATCGCTTTAAATTTCAGCCATCAGATCAAAAAATAAATTGCCCAGCGCTGAACAATTCAGCGAAAAGGTGATTTTCGTAGCGCTGAACCATTCAACGCTACTATCTCGTTGCTAGTTCGGGCGCGGGCAAATGCTTGCCAACAAACAATAAAACTCATCCGTTCATAAGAATTAGAAAGATTACACGAGGATAAGAACAATCGTGAAGAAACAAAATATGTTTTTCCCAATTATTTGAGAGTGACCATATTTCGAAATTTCGTTGAAGTTCCAAACCTTGCCCTTTGAATCCGCCACTAAAGTTTAATCATAGTCACAAACGACAAAATGAACATGAAAGGGCAGAAAGGAGTGATCGAACGATAATGGGCTAGAAAACGACTAAAAAACTACCCTAAAAATTAAAAGGGCCCTCTAAAAAACGATGAAAATAAGAACTACCTTTAAAACGAAACCTAAATCATGTTCAACCATACTCGTAAAGAAGGGAAACCAATCAAGCCTAAGAATCATGTTCAACCATACTCTTCAAGAACGACAATCAAAGAGAACACTTCTGCTAATGTCAAGAAAGCAACAAAGTTGAAGAAGAAGAAGAAGAAGAAGAAGAAGAAGAAGAAGAAGAAAAAAAAAATCGTCGAGCTCCAATGCAAGAGAGGATCCACAAAAAGGTAACATTAAAACTCAGACTTCGTATGTTACTAAGCATTGTTGTTATTGTGGTAATAAAGGGCATGTGGAATGGGGATGCAATATTCGTAAGTTAAAAGACACACTTTCTTTTGTATCAAACGAATTGGCTAAGATTGCTAACCAAAGGAACTAGGATCGGTATTGTCCTAAGTTTAGGAAAAAGAATTACTATAATGATAGTTCAAATTTTGCATATCACTCGACAAGGTCGTTTCATAAAACACCCAATTATAGAAAGAGAGATGACTTTTTAAATGCAAAAACAAGATCTGATGTTCCAAATTGGAGAAAGGGTGTTTCACAAAATATTCAAAAGGACAATGATCCTAATGGTATGAAGGAGAAAGCTGCTCCTGCGAAACCCAACTCTAAATGGGTCCCGAAGTCCTCCATAGCCAAGAAGGGACCAAAAGTTAGTCACAAGAATGACTCTCATCTGTTAATTGTTGATGACAATAATTACAAGAGTTTTCTTGAAAGACTAAAGAGAGACATCATGTATGAATTCTCTTGTACTAGTGGACGTTGTGATAATGACACTCTTCATCACAAGTCAAATAAGAAAAACAAGAGATGGAACAAGAGAAATCAAACCAAGCAAGAGGTCAAGAATGATGATTCTGTCTTAGTCACTCATGACGAACAAGACAAGGCTCAACTCAACACAACCTAGTTGTGTTAGAATGTGCATGCTCACCTTGGTACTCAATCTTTTGAAAAGGTGAGGAAGCACATGAAAACTGAGCATGATCTCTCGGTTATTATATGACTAATTAACATCTTTAGGGAGATTTCTCTTCTTCCATTCTCATATCTTCTCTATCTATATTTGGCCTTTGATAGAAACGGTATTTTTGAGTATATGATGTTGATATCTACTGATCATATATGTGTAGCTCTTATTTTTACGGTTAAAACGAGCCAAAAAACACTGAATTCGGACATCGTATGCAAAAGTTATGCCAAAAACAGTTTAGTATTGTGATCCTTCACTAGCAACACATGGGTACCGATCCTAGGGAGAGGTGCAATATGAAGGAGTGTAAAACTGGTTTGCCTATAACTTCTTCGTCCGAACTCGGAATGACCTCATTCTTTTTGCGTTGGTTTCGCAATTCAATCACTTACAAGATAGAGGTAATTGAAATACTTGATTCTTTGTTGAATATTTATAGTGTATTGCATTTGATTTTATGGGATGTTTGATTTCGGTTTTCATAACCTTAATATTCGATCTCATATGTTGTGAACCCTTATGGTTTGGGTGACTTTTTGATTTAGCAGGATTAAGTTCTAGCCCATGATGGTAGGCTTTATCAAAGGATCATGAGGGGTTCTGATAGAAACAATATGAGAAAAAGTCATAATATGTTGAATCGGTTTTGGTTTAGCATAAAAGCATATGTGTTTCGAGGGTTTTTCAACTTTTGCTTGCAATAGTTAAAAACCGGTTTTAAACCTTTCTCTGGTAAAGGTTGGTTGTTGTTATTCTTTTTTTTTTTGCATAAGGATGAGAACATAATGATATTTCGATATCAATTATCCCTGGAAGAAGATGCAAACATACACTACACCAAATTCCCGGAATCGTAACAGGCATTCGTAACGGCTTATGGGCCGTTACAAATTTCCCGTTACAAATGGCCGTTACAAAACATTCGTAACAGGCTGAAGCCATTACTAAATTTTAAAAAATTCGTAACAGAGCCAAGCCGTTACGAATTTTTTTATAGGCGTGCCACTCACACGCTTGGTCACACCTGGGCCGTAACACTTAGAGTTTTTACGTGTGCCACTCACACGCGTACTGTTGTTTTTCCACCCAAGATGAATAACACTAGAGGATATTTCATCCCATGCGTGTGCCATTCACATGGGTGCCATTGCTTTTCTTCCCATGCCTTGGTGAAATCGATAAATCGATTTATCATTTTCTCTCTTTTCTGCTCCTGCCCCTCTTCTTCCTCTCACAAAAACCATATCTCTTCTCTTCTTCCCTGCAGATTCACATCTGTTAATCGAGATTAGGATTTCGATTTCATAATCTATGTAAGTCTTTCATAATCTATTTTAGGGTTTCTGTTTTTCCGATTTTAGGCTTCAGTTTGTTAATCAGATTCTAGGGTTTGTTGTCCAGTTTGTTAATCAAACTTTAGGGTTTCATCATTTGATTTCAGGTTGTTTATGAGAGTTCAAAGTTGGAACTATTTCATCATCTGATTTTAGGGTTTCATCGGATTGATCCAGATCTGAGGTTTGTTATTCCCTTTTCTCTTGTGATTTGAAGTTTTTTAGAGTTTTTAGTATTCTGCAATATAAACCCTAATCTATTGTGAGTGTGTCGTTTGCAGTCTGTACTCTTAATTAGAAGCCATTGGAGACGAAGTAGGGTTCAAGTGTTGAAGTTGCAGCTTCTGAAGTGCATAAAGAGATGGATTATGGAGCTTCTGAAGTGCAGTGGCTAGGGTTGCAGTTGAGGATTGAGATTGTGTTGTCTGCAGTGTGGAAAGAAGCAATTGCAGGTGATATTCAAGAATGGGAAATTGAGTTATGGAACTGAATTATTGTGTGGGCTGAGATGAACTGAAGTTGATGGTTGAACTGAGTGCAATCTCGCCATGGCATTGCAGGTGGTCTGGAACTGAGATTGGTAAGGGTTCAGCTGGTGCTAGTTGTGTTGTTGAGAAGTTGATGTTGCAGAGCTGAAGTGATGGTGTTGGGAAGGCTGAATGAAAGAATGGGTTTAGCATTACCTGGAGATTGAAGCAGCTGCTGCAATGGAAACTGAGATGGCAACCAGGTGAAGGTTGTTGGGGTTTGATGTGGAATGGTTTTAGCTCAAGTTGAAAGACTGAAGCTCAAGCAGCAGATGAAGGTGTGTGGTTACCCTTTGCAGACAACGATTTGAATAACACTGTGATAAGTCAAACACTGCAGACTTTTGTGTACCTTTTTCTTTCTTTTTCTGAACGTTTAATTTTCTCACTTGTTTTCGTCATCTGCAGATATTTGTTGGTGGTTTGGATCCAAATATATCTGAAGAGGAACTAAGGCAAATCTTTTTGCAATTTGGGGAGCTTGTCTCAGTACAGGTACCACTGGGTAAAGGATGTGGCTTTGTACAGTTCGGGACTAGGTACACTTGCTTTCCTAAATGTAATCGTATAGTTTCATTAAGGTATTCAACTCAGCTTTTATGTTAGGTTCGTTGGGAGTCAAAGCATGAAACTTCTTTGGATGTAACAGTTAGCTTTGTTTGTTCCAATGTAGAGCATCTTATGAAGAAGCACTTCAAAGGGTGCAAAGGTCTATGATTGGTCAGCAAATTGTCCGCCTTTCATGGGGTAGAATCATGTTACATGGGTAGACTATACTGCTAGGAAATACACTGGGGGAAATAGCAGTTTTAGTGGTTGCTATGAACTTTTTTCATTTTTGTTTTACTGACATTATTTTGTGTATAACAGTTCAGTTGAACGATTTGATCCGAGATAATTAGTTTCTTGGTCCAGCATCCCAAGTATGAACATTCGAAGAGGGTTTCACTCCTTAATCGTTATGAATGAGAAATTGTAAGTGAATTTTCTTCACTTGTATAGTTGTTAAATCTCGCGTCTTTGTTTATTGAACAACATTCATTTTCCTAACTTCCTCCGCAGATACGCGGTAGGAGACTATAACGGAGAGAACATGGTTTCAAGCGTTGAGGTATTTGGTCCTCATAAGAACTCATGGATAGTAAGTGATGAAATGAAGGAAGCTAGAGGATATGCAACTGCAGCAGTCATTGGATAATCAATCTTTGTTATTTCAGACCTGAAAGATGGCAAATTATTGACAGACACGGTACTGATTTTTTTTCCATGCGCGATCCTCATTTTTTTCGCCTTTGCATAGCAAATGAATGTTTACCTACAGAAATTCTTTACTCTTCCGTGTTTAATCAATTGCAGGTGGAGTGTTACAAAGAAGATCGGGGTTGGTCAGTGGCTAACGTTATGGGTGTAGGGAAGAGATGCTTCTTCACCGAAATTTCCATGTGAATTGTAGCAGCATGAGGTTTAGAGGCTACGAAATAAGAAGTTTTTGTTGATCCCTGGTGCGCTTTTGTAGGTAAATATTGGTATCCCCATTAGGCCATTAAATTTATATATCCTGGTTACTAGATAGACAAAGTGAATTATAAAAAAAAAAGACAAAACAACCAGATAGGAGAAAAATATTTTGCAGGTAATTTTTTTTTTTTGGCGAGGAAACATGTACAAGACCAGTAATGTTGTTGAAGTGTTCTTCTAGTCACAATCAATTATTATTACTTTCCGATGTCACCGAATCTCTAAATTGTGTTGTTCGGAACCATTTTTCTTAAGAACCCGGTAGATAGATATATGGCGCTCTTGATCTCATTTACAATAATGCCTTCACTTTAGAAATCTTGTTTGCCATAGTTCTTCTGTTGTGTTCATCTCTTCTTATCAGTCGTAGGAATAGCATTTGTGGTATTGCAGCTGCAATTAGGCAGGATCTGAGGTTGTTGAAGGCAATGAAACAATGGACTGAAATGGGTGTTGTTGTTATGCAAGTGAATGAATCTACAGAAGTAATGAGAGTTGTGGTTGTGATGGACCTGCAACTGGAGTTGAAGTAATTGTAGAAAATGAGCCCATTCTTGAGCTGAAGTTATAGGTTCTGGTATTGTTATAATGAGGTTATGAGAATGGGTTTGGCTGTGTGGTGCTGGTTATGCATGAGTTACATGAGGCGAAAAAGTTGGTGTAACGATATGGTCCGAGGCAGTTTGGCAGTTTGGTAGTGAGAGTGGTTGGAGTTGTGTTCTGTTGCTGATAAGTGCAGTAGGGTGTGTTTGTAGCTAAGATTATAGGGGTTGTAAGCTGGACTAGCTAGAAAGGGTATTGTGGTGCAGTTCTGGTGGAGTTTGCTTGCTTTTGAACCTGAGGATTGAGAAAAAGAGATGGTATATGTGGTGTTGTTGCAGGAAGATGGTGTTTCTGGTGGATGTTTGTTGGTGGTATTGATGCAATAATTATGGTGATGGAGTGCAGGGTAGATGGGCTTTGGTTGCAGCTGTCTCAAGCCTGAGAAGGAATAACGCACCACTATGGCTGGAAGTGAAGAAGTAATGCATCATGATGGTGCAACACAAACTATGGCCTGTGCAAGATTGCAATGGCTTTGGCCTGACCAATCCAGATCCTGACTCATTCAATCCGTGCAAGCACGTAGTAGTGGCGTTTCGTCAAGTTTTTCGGTCGGCCCTCCCACCGTGGCAACGGTTGTACTAGTAAATAATTTCTGAAGTTAATTTGTATTTTTTCTTCTATTAAATCCAGATTATTCTTTCAAATATTTCTTAGCGTTTGTTATTAACTGTCAAGAAACCAACTGCATAGAAGTCATCATTTGTTTGACTGCAAGTTAGTGAAAAATATTTTTGTTAGTATACAATTTTATTTTCTCTTGCAGAATGATAAAATATGAAGTTCATGAATTTTCAAGTGTGTAAATATAGTTGTTGTGCTTAAATACACAAATATTTGTATTGCAGCTTCTAATATCTGGATCGCTTGAGGGCCTGGATGTGGATGACTTGCGAACTTATGCTCATTATAGTGGTGGATACCATGCTGTAAGTCGTGTCTCTGTGCTTCTCAGCATAATTCTCCCTCTCGAGGTTGTTGTCAATGATCATTGGATTATATTTATCTTTCAACTGATACTTCTGGATTTTTTTTTTGTAGGATCACTATGTCATCGAAATGTTTTGGGGTGTTGTGAAGAGTTTTTCTTTGGAAAATCAGAAGAAATTTTTGAAGTAAGTCGTTGATTGCATACAACCTACAATGCGCGATAGCTTGTAGGTTAAGTAGAGCCACCTATTACCATTGAATGATTGAGCCAACTTAGTTAAGTTACTGGGCTGAAATGTTTTGATATCACCTAAAATGGAAAAAGGACTAGGCTCACTACCTGTGTGCTAAGCATTGCAGTCTTAGATTGTAATTTACCATCAAGCATCGGCATTATGAATTATAAGAAATGACAATAAATTGAGGCTATCTGCAGGTTTGTGACTGGATGCTCCCGAGGACCATTGCTTGGTTTCAAATATCTGGAGCCTCGGTTTTGAAGGTTATTGAAAATTATAAGGAAAGTGTCATTTTCTCTCATTTTCTTTACCTGCTATGCGTGTCCAAATAGCAAAAGTTAAATAAATTACCTGCACATGTGCTGATTGGACTGTGCTCGACTGCAGGGCTGTTGGTGATGCTTCTGAAGAAGCTCTTGATAGATTACCAACCTCAGCTACTTATATGAACCTTCTAAAACTTCCACCCTATAGAAGGTATACTGGTATTCTTTTAGATGTTTTTGGTTTGTTTTGTGTAGCATGGGTTGTTAATTATCAACTTCAAGCCAGGGATTATGGAGAACTTGATGAAGAATGCTAGCAAGGATAGCTTAGGGCTGATTTGTGCTTGGCGACTAGTATTTGGGAAGTGCTTGGCTCATTAGGTCCCTTAAAAGCTGCAAGTGTTGTAAGTTTCTTTGTAGTATCTGTGATTTAAGTTAGAAGAATTTGTGAACTAAACTTAGGAGCTTAGAAAGTTTCTATGAACTGAATTTAGGAACTTAGTAAGTTTCTATGTATTTCCCTTAGAATTTGATACTTAACAAAAAAAAATTGGTACTGAAAAGAATGTGTGGATTGGTTATTGAATGTGATTTGAATTGATTGTTGAATGTGGATGATGAATGGTATAAATGGTGTATGCTGGTTATTTGAAATGTCATGCTTATTTTCGACAGAAAATGAACTGCTAGTCAGCCTTGACCAGGTCAAAATTAGTCAATATTGACCAACTTTGACCAGGTCAATATTGACTAGCATTAAAAAAAATTGCTGTTACGAAAAAAATCGTAACGGCTGTAAGCTGTTTCAACTTGCAACGTAGTAACGGCTGCAAGTTGTTACAATGTGCCACGTAGTAACGGCTCGACGACGTTACGACAGCGTTGTTACAAAAAAAAATCGTAACGGCCCGGAGCTGTTACTACTTGGCAAATTCGTAACGGCTCAAAGCTGTTACGAGGGCCGTTACAACCAAAATTCGTAACGGCCACAAAGCCGTTACAAAAAAATGTAACACCCACTTTTGCAACAGGCGAGAGCCGTTACAACCCGTTTTAGTAACGGCTTAGTTCTGTTTCTAATCCCAGAATTTGGTGTAGTGATATTGGAGAAGAGGATGCGAAATTTGAGGTAACAATCTTGTTAGTTAATTGTTTTCCTGTTTAAGAAAAGACTGATTTTATTGCGTATATTTATTGCTTTGCTTAACAAAATTTCGGTACAATTGATGTTATATTCCATTATGTGTGTATGGATGTGTGTGTGATTCAATTGGTTCCGGTTAAGAAAAACTATTGTTATCTTGCTTTATTGTGTGGTATCAATTGTTTAGGCTTACAAAATTTTGGTGAAATTGTGGTGCTTTAATGTCTATGTTGTTTCAATTGCTTCCGGTTGAGGTGAATAATTATGCAAGTTGATTTATTTTTGGTTTGTATGAATTGTTTATGGCTTAACGAAAGAAAAGGTTTACGGGATGAATTGTTTAGTCCAATTCGATTCCGGATAAGAGAAACTAAGTTAATTTTGATCTTAGTTAGACTTATCAAAATGGAGGTTTCGGTTATTCAAGTCTAATCGAATGCCTTAACGAGAAATGCTAGTTAACTAACCTAGTACTTGTCTTATTTAAAACTGAAAGGTCTAAGTTATATGGATAATTAGAACCTGATGAGAAAAATAGAGTTATCTTTATTTTGGTCTTCTCGAACAGGCGATTGTATTTGTACAATCGGTTTAGCAAAGGGACTAAGGTGCTTAGTTGATTTTTGGTTTGCTAAACTATTAGGGAAAATTGCTTCGGGCAATTGTTTCCTTGATAACATATCAAAACAAAATTACTTTGTAGTTTTGTTTTTGATATTGGTTATCAAAAATGGTGTGTGGAACCCTCGTGCTTAATTCTATAGGTTGCAAGTCTATTTTGAGATTTGTAAGATTCTTTTCGGTTTGTCCTTTATTTTTTCGTTTCTTTGTCATTTTGTGAAAAAAGGGGGGAGAAATATATGGAGTAAACAAGTGATACCGGCATTGATTTTATATTGATTGGTATCACTAAGGGAAAGGACATTGGTGCTTAAACGTTTATCTAACGAAAGAGTGAAAGCATAGACTAAGGGGGAGTAACATATCATTACAAAGGAATAACAAAGACGTGCGGATTGATAAAATCTACCTATCTTACCTTTAGGGGGAGTAATATTCTTTGTTATCATAATGTCAACAATGGTATTTAAGGATTGAATGTATACAGGTTATTGTGATGTTGAATTCGGGAATCAAGCGTATGTGTAATGAATTCTTGTAATTTGTTTATCCATATGATGTAAGAGTTTTGTCACTAAAATTGACAAAGGGGGAGATTGTTAGAGAATTGCTCGGTTGAACCCACCAAGCGTTGGTATGTCAAGTTTGGTTGTCATATTTTAGTGAATCAAAACTCATTTAAAGAGTCGCTTGATTATGTACTAGAGTCAACTTCGTATAGGTTAGCTTGAAAGTATTAGGATATGAGACATTACAAGTATTACGAAGACTTGAAGAAGTGAAGAAGTAAGAAGCTACAACGACAACATCATCCTTCCACTTGAGGTTAGTGATATTTGACTTGAATTGTTTCATTCCCTAACGTATCTTTCAAGTCGTGCATATTGAAAACAAAACTGCGATGCATGAACACTCTAGTTAGACATAGTATTAAGGAATACAATACGAGGTTTATTGCATAACCATTAAAAGGAAACAATTTTTACATGTGTTTTAAGGAAGTAAATTCATGAACTTGTTTTGTGAATCAAAAAGGAAATCGCCAGGCGTTATTGATATTGTTATTCATTGCATATCTTGTGAACAACCAATACGTGTGATTAGTATAATCGCTCATGACTTGTGTGTGTTCTTGGTAAAACTATTCACAAAGGCCTGACTTTTGTATTGGTATGACTTTTATTAGTGAAACCGATCTTAATTAATCACCTGAGATGGTATGATCGAGTTTGTGATTTTGTGTAAGACCGACTCTGGGTAAAGGGGAACCGTTCCTAGTAAGAGGTGCAACACATCACAAAGGGGAATCGATCCTTGTATGGGGTGCAGCATGTTTTAGCAGAAAGGGGAACCGATCCTATGGACATGTTCAACACATTTTTAGGCAAAGGGGAACCGATCCTATGGACATGTGCAACACATTCAAGTTAGATACCATATATATGTGGGGAACCGATCCTAGTAGCTAGTCAACCGAATTTTGGAAAGCTAGTGTGACTATGCACAGTACTCACGTGGAGGTAGAACCGAAACTTGTTTTGGTAGCACCGTTAAACCCATGATTGGTGATTGAGTGTTCTTGATCAATCACATAGTTCTTGAAAGTCAGATGAACCAATTCTAAACTTGTTTGGAAGTGTGGCAAATCGGTTTCAAGATTGTAAGTATGAAAGAGGACTTGCAGAGTAAGGATGTCGACATACTTTGAACATGTGCAGTAACGCTTATTTTTAATTGTTCAAAGTTATTCCTTAATAGCTAAAGGAAGAGAATCCCAGGATCGAAACATAAATAAGTTAAAAATCTTTTATTTAAGGTTTTTAAATTTATTTTAGGAAAATGAGAATTAGTAATGTGCATTTACTAGTTGAAGATTTTCCAAAGAGATTTTCGGTCAATATTTTGGACAGAGCATTTCCAGGAATTATGGAAACCGAATTTGGAATATATTGCATACTTGAGAATATTTTCGGTTTTGGAAATTCCTTGGTGTCCAAACTTCCTTGTCTATAAATACTTGAAGTTTGCATTTGTAGCAAACTAATCCTTCGTGACGGCAAACTTCCTCGGTTGTGTTGTTACTGGTGAAGCTGCCTATTCGGAGAGGAGAGTAACCTAATTAGGCGAAATCTCTTACGGCCGCTCAGTTTAAAGTCTTCTTTGGGATTGAGAAGATCTATTAGTACCGTTGGTGGGAAACTAGATAATTGTGGTTTATCTTGTGTTTTCGATTGATTTGATTGACTAACGGTGGTTGAACTTTGATTGCACCTAGTTTGTTTATACTTGAGAATGTTCTCTTCTGATATAAGATTCACTCAAACTAGATCGAAGTTTCGACAGGGATCTTTAGACTGTTTGTAGATCTAAAGACGTCTTGTGATAATCCATTGTTAACAGACTCCGTTATGTGCGTGATTGATCACAAGAGATTCAAGTTGATTGTGTGTAGGTGTTTATTGAAGATCTAAGAAGATTTGAAGACAAAGAAGACTTTGAAGATTTCTGATTTGGGTTCATAATCTTTGGTGTGCACAATACTTGTTTCGGTCAAAGAGGACCAAACTATAATCGGTTTATCCTTGTGATAGATTGGATTGATTAGTTGTGTTGATCGGCATCAATACGTTTCTTTGTGATTAAAAGTATTGATTGCAAAATCTTAACAATTACCTTTGGTAGTTGAGAATAAGATAGATCTAAGAACCTGACGAAGGAGTTTATTGAGATAAACATAAGAGCCTTTGTCGAACTCACATCACTTGGTTGAAAAGAGTTGCTACCAAACAGATTTGTTGTTCCTTTACTGTTTGGAATACGAACCAAAGGAATTGTTCCAAGTACGTGACTTATTCATAAGTTGGAGGCGTGGGAATACAGACGGAACTAGGTGAACTACAGGTTTAGTTGCTTGGTCTCAACTATACAAAGTTGGTTTGATTTTGTATAGCGGCTTAATCTCGAGAGTATTCAATTGGACAAGGTCCCGGGGGTTTTTCGCATTTGCGGTTTCCTCGTTAACAAAATCTTGCTGTGTCATTTACTTTTATTTTCCGCATTATAATTATTTTATTATAATTAAAGTAAATTACACAAACGTTAATTCCTATTTTACTTGATAGTAATCCTATTGTGTTTGTTTAAGTCTGAACCTCTTATCAAGTAAACATACTTCGTTGTTTTATTGTCTCGATCTCGTATCCATAGACGATCACACGAAGTATGAACCGATTTGTTGTATTGTCTCAACTCAGTCCATAGACAATCACTTTCGGAAAAAGGACTTATAGGTAGGAAAAGTTTTAGCTTGAGGTATACTTGGGTACCCTCGCCTTTTCAATTGGTATCAGAGCAGGCAAACACGAAAGATCTAACAATCTGTGTTTGGTGCGATCCAACCTATAAGACATGAGTCAAAAGAAAGTTAAGCGAGAGTGAAAACTAAAAAAAAAACTCAAATAACGTATCACAAGACATTGGAAGATTTGATTTTAAGAAATGTTTAAAATGGGTTTCTTCATCAAGTTCTACTTGCTCTTCTGAGAATAAGTCTGAAGGTTCTCTAGAGGAGATTAAGTTAAGCCCTGTATTCACAATCAATGATTCAGATTCAGAAAAATCTCTTTTTGATGACGAGAATTTTTTGAGTTCTATGCTTGAGATTTCTGATGAAAGATCAAGTGTAAAAACTTTTGAACTAAAGGAATTGAGCAAAAAATTTCTTACTTGTTCTAATGAACTTCTTTCAGCACTTGAAAGAGAACAAAATTTAACTTTAAAGTATGAAAATCTCGATGAAGAGCATAACTTGCTGAGAGAAAAATTCTCACAACAAATACATAGTCTTAATGACAAAGTATGTGCTAGTCTTTCTCAAGCTAATAAAGATCGTGATGTGGCTCTTGAAAAAGCACTTTTGTTGGAAGGGAAACTTGTTGAATCTGATGCAAGGATTAAATCTCAACAAAAGAACTTTGAAGAGAAAGAAGGAGAATATCACTCACGAGAAATACGTCTTGAGGCTGATCTAGCTAGTGCTCTTGATAGAATCAAGACGTTAGAAGAAGAAAATTTGGACCTTAAAAAGTTCAATGTTAGCTCAAACAATTTAACCTCAATGTTAGAAGCAAGTAGAAATCATCGTGATACACGAGGATTGGGCTATAAGGGAATATATGCTTCAAGTATTAGCAAAGAGGTAAAATTTGTTAAAGCTACAAATTCTTCTAAACCAGAGGCTTCCACTGATATAAAATATGCTTGTAAAGAAGGAAAACCAGTCAAGCCTAAGAATCATGTTCAACCATACTCTTCAAGAACGACAATCAAAGAGAGCACTTCTGCTAATGTCAAGAAAAGCAACAAAGTTAAACAAAGAAGAAGAAGAAGAAGAAGAAGAAGAAGAAGAAGAAGAAAAAGAAGAAAAAGAAAAATCGTCAAGATCCAATGCAAGAGGATCCACAAAAAGGTAACATTAAAACTCAGACTTCGTATGTTACTAAGCATTATTGTTATTGTAATAATAAAGGGCATGTGGAATGGGGATGCAATATTCGTAAGTTAAAAGACACACTTTCTTTTATATCAAACGAATTGGATAAGATTGCTCCCCAAAGGAACTCAGATCGGTATTGTCCTAAGTTTAGGAAAAATAATTATTATAATGATAGTTCAAATTTTGCATATCACTCGACAAGGTCGTTTCATAAAAGACCCAATTATAGAAAGAGAGATGACTTTTTAAATGCAAAAACAAGATCTGATGTTCCAAATTGGAGAAATGATGTTTCACAAAATATTCAAAAGGACAATGATCCTAATGGTATGAAGGAGAAAGCTGCTCCTGCGAAACCCAACTCTAAATGGGTCCCGAAGTCCTCCATAGCCAAGAAGGGACCCAAAGTTAGTCACAAGAATGACTCTCAGCTGTTAATTGTTGATGACAATAATTACAAGAGTTTTCTTGAAAGACTAAAGAGAGACATCATGTCTGAATTCTCTTGTACTAGTGGACGTTGTGATAATGACACTCTTCATCACAAGTCAAATAAGAAAAACAAGAGTTGGAACAAGAGAAAACAAACCAAGCAAGAGGTCAAGAATGATGATTCTGTCTTAGTCACTCATGACGAACAAGACAAGGATCAACTCAACATAACCTAGTTGTGTTAGAATGTGCATGCTCACCTTGGTACTCAATCTTTTGAAAAGGTGAATAAGCACATGAAAACTGAGCACATGATCTCTTGGTTATTATATGACTAATTAACATCTTTAGGGAGATTTCTCTTCTTCCATTCTCATATCTTCTCTATCTATATTTGGCCTTTGATAGAAACGGTATTTTTGAGTTTATGATGTTTATATTTACTGATCATATATGTGTAGCTCTTGTTTTTACGGTTAAACGAGCCAAAAAATACTGAATTCGGACATCGTATGCAAAAGTTATGCCAAAAACAGTTTAGTATTGTGATCCTTCACTAGCAACACATGGGTACCGATCCTAGGGAGAGGTGCAATACGAAGGAGTGTAAAACGGTTTTGCCTTTAACTTCTTCGTCCGAACTCGGAATAACCTCATTCTTTTTGCGTTGGTTTTGGAATTCAATTCCCTACAAGATAGAGGTAATTTCAATACTTGATTCTTTGTTGAATATTTATGGTGTATTGCATTTGATTTTATGGGATGTTTGATTTCGGTTTTCATAACCTTAATATTCGATCTCATATGTTGTGAACCCTTATGGTTTGGGTGACTTTTTGATTTAGCAGGATTAAGTTCTAGCCCATGATGGTAGGCTTTATCAAAGGATCATGAGGGGTTCTGATAGAAACAATATGTGAAAAAGTCACAATATGTTGAATCGGTTTTGGTTTAGCATAAAAGCATATGTGTTTCGAGGGTTTTTCAACTTTTGCTTGCAATAGTTAAAAACCGGTTTTCAACCTTTCTCTGGTAAAGGTTGGTTGTTGTTATTCTTTTGTTTTTCATAAGGATGACAACATAATGATATTTCGATATCAATTCTCCCTGGAAGAATATGCAAACATATTGGAGAAGAGGATGCGAAATTTGAGGTAACAATCTTGTTAGTTAATTGTTTTCCTGTTTAAGAAAAGCCTGATTTTATTGCGTATATTTATTGCTTTGCTTAACAAAATTTCGGTACAATTGATGTTTTATTCCATTATGTGTGTATGGATGTGTGTGTGATACAATTGGTTCCAGTTAAGAAAAACTATTGTTATCTTTCTTTATTGTGTGGTATCAACTGTTTAGGCTTACAAAATTTCGGTGCAATTGTGGTGCTTTAATGTCTATGTTGTTTCAATTGCTTCTGGTTGAGGTGAATAATTATGCAAGTTGATTTATTTTTGGTTTGTATGAATTGTTTATGGCTTAAAGAAAAAAAAGGTTTACGGGATGAATTGTTTAATCCAATTCGATTCCGGATAAGAGAAACTAAGTTAATTCTGATCTTAGTTAGACTTATAAAAATGGAGGTTTCGGTTATTCAAGTCTAATCGAATGCCTTAACAAGAAATGCTAGTTAACTAACCTAGTACTGGTCTTGTTTAAAACTGAAAGGTCTAAGTTATATGGATAATTAGAACCTGATGAGAAAAATAGAGTTATCTTTATTTTGTCTTATCGAACAAGCGATTGTATTTGTACAATCGGTTTAGCAAAGGGACTAAGGTGCTTAGTTGATTTTTGGTTTGCTAAACTATTAGGGAAAATTGCTTCGGGCAATTGTTTCCTTGATAACATATCAAAACAAAATTACTTTGTAGTTTCGGTTTTGATACTGGTTATCAAAAATAGTATGTGGAACCCTCGTGCTTAACTCTATAGGTTGCAAGTCTATTTTGAGATTTGTAAGATTCTTTTCGGTTTGTCCTTTATTTTTTTTCGTTTCTTTGTCATTTTGTGACAAAAAGGGGGAGAAATATATGGAGTAAACAAGTGATAGTGGCATTGATTTTATATTGATTGGTATCACTAAGGGAGAGGACATTGGTGCTTAAACGTTTATCTAACGAAAGAGTGAAAGCATAGACTAAGGGGGAGTAACATATCATTACAAAGGAATAACAAAGACGTGCGGATTGATAAAATCTACCTATCTTAACTTTAGGGGGAGTAATATTCTTTGTTATCATAATGTCAACAATGGCATTTAAGGATTGAATGTATATAGGTTATTGTGATGTTGAGTAATGAATTCTTGTAATTTGTTTATCCATATGATGTAAGAATTTTGTCACTAAAATTGACAAAGGGGGAGATTGTTAGAGCATTGCTCGTTTGAACCCACCAAGCGTTGGTATGTCAAGTTTGGTTGTCATATTTTAGTGAATCAAAACTCATTTAAAGAGTCGCTTGGTTATGTACTAGAGTCAACTTCGTATAGGTTAGTTTGAAAGTATTAGGATATGAGACATTACAAGTATTGCGAAGACTTGAAGAAGTGAAGAAGTAAGAAGCTACAACGACAACATCATCCTTCCACTTGAGGTTAGTGATATTTGACTTGAACGGTTTCATTCCCTAACGTATCTTTCAAGTCGTGCATATTGAAAACAAAACTGCGAAGCATGAACACTCTAGTTAGACATAGTATTAAGGAACACAATACGAGGTTTATTGCTTAACCATTAAACTTTGTAGATAAGATGTAATTGCAGGAAATCCTTCAATACACACCTCACAAGAATTCGTAATATTCAACACATGTTTAAGATCAACAATCAATCTCTTTATTAATTGAGTTAGAAATTTTACAAGAAGGAAATGAAATCAAGAATATAATTGCTACTCTAGACTTTCTCTCTCCTTTAAACTTTCTCTCCACTTTAAAAAGATCTCCCCCTTTTCTTAAGCCTGTTCGGCTATTTATATAGGACATTACATAGTGGACGACAGCTAAGATGTCCTTTATTTTCGGATCTGACTTGCGACTCTCTCGCAAGTATTCAAATGTTAAATCTCGCAACACTCCTAAATCTCGCTAGGTCTTCACATCTTTCTCGTGTTCAGGTTGTCGTCATCCGTTGCGTCATTTTTATTACCAATCTTTGATATCTTCGCAGTGTGTCGTTTATGGATTTCGCAAGGGTCTTGGTGTTGCGATATTCTGATCCTACATCTTGCCTCTTCTCATGTCTTCTCTGCGAAGGAGAGAATGTCATGAGAACTAGTACTTTCAAAATGCCGCAGTTATTCATTTTTTCATATTTTTCTGTATTGACATGATTTTGTACTTTTACGCAGTTATTATTACACGTATCTCTTCCTCCATCCATTTCTTGACACGTCTTTTTCAACTGCTATTTCTCAACCGTTCATGTCTACTCTTCGCATTAAATGTGTTTATCTTTTCGAGAATTCTTCTCTCTATATATACTTTTCTTATTCCTCTCTTCTTCTTTTTTACTTTCTTTCTTATTTTCTCTGCAACTTTTCTTTAACCTCTCTCCGTAACTTCCGCTTCTGCTGCTGTAAATATTTTTCTTTCTACTTCTCTTGATCTTCGATTTTATCTTCATTCCCATACTCTGAAAATGCCTCTAGTTGGTCGTAAATATGAAACTTCTCTGGACAAAGTTCACAAAGATTTCGAAGAGAAAGGTTTCGTATTAACCACTATTCCCAATCAAGAATCTAAATCCATTCTTTCTGCCAAACTTTTTACTGATCATCATTGTGATGATAAGGAAATCATAATTTCGCTAGGTCAGATTCTCGCTGGTCTTCCCATTCCTCTCTATGACCCTGATATTCCCTTATTTTATGAAATTCTTGCTCATGCGAAATTCTCGCGAGCCATCTACCAATTGAGTGGGGATTGTATCCGCCTAATGCTTGAGTTCGCCAACCATGGTGCTGGTAAGGGATCTCTTTATCCCAAAGAAGTCAGGAATCCTAAATTTGAGGACTTAGAGATATTCGCTGAAAATTGTACAGTAGAGAGCTTATTCGAAAACTATGAAGTAATAAACATGAAGAATGATAGAACTCGCAGGGGTGCTCGCTTGAAGAGAAGAGAAAATATCGCAAGCGATAAAATACTTATGCAGGATATCGACTGGCATTCGTCAAGAACAATGTTCCTCGTCACTCTAAAGACGACAGATGGTGCGTCTTTGCTAGTTTTGAAAGGACCTTATATTTCGGGTTCAAATGTGCTTGCGAATCTCGCCAATTATCAACCTTGGGTTGAGAAATAAAAAAGTATACTTACAAAAGATTTATAAAATACCTATTAATCTTGGAAAATTATCAAGTTGAGAAAAAGCTACAAAAGAAATGCTAAGGCAAGTACCCTAGCGGCACTCCGTTCGATCACAGATGAAGTAAGAAATACTTTTCTTTATTATTTTTAACAATATTGTTGCCTCTATTTCTTATCTTCATTCGTGTGCGAAGGTTGGTGTTGAAGTTGCTGAAGAAGAAGAAAGTTCTAAGGTTGCGAAGATCAAAGGCAAGGGTAAAGGTTCTCTTCGCAGGGATAAGTCTACTGCCCCACCTTCAAAGAAACGAAAGATTCAGTCCAGCGAAAGCTCTGATGATGAAGATAATGATGATGTTGATACTTCTCTCGCAAAGGAGGATTTTCCAACTGAATCTTCTATGGCACAACTGTCCAGCATCTTCTCTGACTCCATGCAAGGGATTTGAGATGATCGTCATTCTAGTACATGTAAAGCTCTCGTGAGTATCCGTGATGCTCCTTTGCTAGAGGGTGATGATTCTCTTCATGGGGTTTCCAGATCAGTGACTCCCAGCTTTCTAAATTCGCTTGGTGTCTTGGTATATCTTTGTTCCCTTATTTCTTCATAATTTTGATTTTAAGTTATATCTTGATAATTTCTTTACTTTCCTTTACAGTCCGGGAGAGCTTCCTTCGTTGTTGCCTCGGATCTTGAGAAAAGGCGCAATATTCTCGAAAAGAAGAATCTTCAACTTCGCAAGAAAAATGAAGAATTGGAAGCTGAAGTTGCTACTCTTCGCAAGAGAAATGAAGAATTTGAAACTGAAGTTGCTACTCTTCGCGAGAAAACTAAGCAATTAGAAGTTGATTCTTCCACTCAGAAGAATAAGATATCTAGTCTTCAAAGTGCCAACCAACAACTTTATGGTATGAGACTTTTTCTTTTTTTCCTTTGTTTTATTCTCTCATTATCTTCCCTCATCTGATTTACCATTTTCGCAGACGTTTATAATCTTTCTGATGAAGCCATTCTTCTTCACTCGTTCCCTGACCCTATGGATAACAATGCCCTTCTTGATCACCTCAACAATTCTTTGAATAGTTTTTCAAATGACAAGATTAAATCTCTTCCTCTAAATGAACTTCAATCCAAATTTCGCCTCTTAGAAATTGATCATAGATCTAGCTTAGGCTTAGCCAACCAATTTAAGCGTCTCTATCTTAATTCTAAAGAGAAAATTAATACTTTAAGAACCAAAATCAGTGATCTCATAGATGATAAAGATCGCATCGCTAGACAAGGTGCTCAAGCATTAGCGAAATTCCAAAAGACTCTTCTTGAGGTTCAAATTGAACGAGATGAATCTATCCGCAAAAATGCTATACTTAGCGAAAGAGAAAATCAAATTCGCTCCCTTCTTCTCATAAATAATGACGATGAATTCGCTTGGGCTGCGAAAGTTCTAGATGATGCCATAAATAATTTAGGTGTTAACGTTAGTCTTCAAGCTGAGCATACGACCTTGGTTAGGGATATGATTTCTGACAGAGAAGGTTGTTAATTGTTCTTCTCTATTTAACTGTTTGTCTTTCATGAAATTGTTGTTAAGTTGTTGATTCATTGTCACATATTCGCAGGAGCTGAAGAGAGATTTCGTAAAAGAAATGAAGAACTTGAGTCAGAGAAGGAGCAGCTCGCAAAGAACCTTTCTTCTCGAGATGATAAATATTCTAGGTTGAAGAAGCAACTACAGATTACTGTTGCGAATTTTAAGAATGATGCTACTCTTTTTCGCAATCAAACTATTAAAATGGTCTGCGACGACAATAGTATCCCTCATTATGCATATCCTTGCCTTCTTGAAGAAATCCCCAAGAATGTGCCTTCTCTGGATATCTCCGACAAATGATGCTAGTGAAGAAGAGGAATCTGATGGAGATGAAGAAGTAGAAGGATCTGATGAAGATGATGAAGAAGAGGAATCAAACGAGAAATAGTTCTATTTTCTTCCTTCTCTTTTTGTAATATTTGTACATTCATTCTTTTAATCTTCTATTTTTGTAATCTTTTGCTGCGAATTTCTTGGATCTTCAAATACAAACTCTACCTTTGTTGTTCCTTTTGCACATGTTAAAAGAGCAATTCTTTTTTTGCAATATAATTAATCAATATATTATCAACCTTTCATTTTATGAGTGCGTAAATCTATCATATGAAGACAAATAACATGTTTTTATTCTATACATTCCCATACTTGCCTCCGTTATTTGCATTCAAATGAAAGATTGAGCAAGTTACTTTCGAATAATGATATGTATTCATGCCTCAATATCGCATTATTCTTCTTGAATTTTCGCAAGTAAGGAAATCTTGGTTTCTTCCAAGATTTCCTTTTTTCTTTTTCTCTTATGTGGTCTTATTTTGCGTTCCTAGTTAAAGGTCTTATTGCGCCACCTCTTGTCATTGCGACAAAATCGCAGGACGTCTTTGCATTTGCATGCAAAAACCCATTGATCTTGCCTTAACTCTTTTCTTTGAAATTTTTGTTGCGACAATATGACAGGCCTAAAAATTCTTGCGAAAATAAAGCCCCATGACATTGCCGTCTTGCGACGAAATCGCAGGACGTCCTTACACTTTCATGTACTGACCCATTGATCTCGTCTTATCTTTGTCTTTTGTATTATTGCCTCTTCAGGATTGTCGCACAAATATGACAAGCCTAAATTTCCTTGCGAAAATAAAGCCTCATGACATTTGCGTCTTAAGATACTTATCAGCTCCCTAATGGAGGGTGCCGCCCTTATCTCCCCCCCTGGTTGCCCCTTCAAGGAGGCGTAATTCTGCCATACAAGGCTAGCTCCTCCCATCCGGTCTTAACAACAACCGGTTGTTTTTCGCAGACCTCTTATCCCTTTTGCCTATAGGGCTTATGGTTACGAGACTGCACCCTAAGTGGAGTTTTCTTCGGGCCGAGTGCAACATAAGCCAAGACTTGCCAAGAATGGCCGAGACACTTCAAATGCCCTAGGCACTCTTGGTTCAACCGTGTACCTCGGTGCCTTGATCAAATGCTGACTCCTTAGAAGAGACCCTCGGTCGTCCAATCTAAGTCATAAGCTTAGATTGAAAATCCAAGGTGCCTCTCCTGGATGGGCTTTATTGACCCCAAATCTCCATGACCCAGGTTCCGGGGGCGGTGTAACCTTTTCCCTGAGCCATGCAATAGGTACCCCCTTCTATGACGCACTTTAGGTCTTACATTTGCCTCTTGCGAAATTTTGATTTCGCGAACTAGGGTGTACGCCATAGTTGGTTCACCCCTGTCTGATTATTTTGTTGATTCTTCTGCATATAAGTTCTTTTGTAATTTCGCAATCTCATCTTTATCATTCATAAAATATATTTTCTTCTTCTGCATATCAGCTCTCTTTCGCAATCTCATCCCCGTTATTCATAAGAAAAATTTTCATAATTTTTTTTTTTTTTTTTTTTTTTTTTAAAGATCAAACCAATCATACATTTTTCTTTCACCTCCCAATTTCCACTTCGGCAGTCAACAAGTACATTCATTCTTTAAGTCTCTTACTTCTGCTACTTTCTGCCTCTGCATTTTTGAATTTTTCTGTCATTTTCTTGTCTGTTGTGAAGCCTTCGCCACTTCTTATCTTCATCATATATTGGTTTCGCAGCATTTCTTCTTCTCTCTGTTCTATTACATCTACCATCAATCTTTCACCTTTTTGTTTTTCTTTGATGTTGTGTTTCCAATTCTTCTTCTTCGCAACTCTTTCTTCGCAAGATTCTATATCAATTTCATAACACTTATTTCCTTCAACCCAATCTCCTTCTATGATGCCAATACCAGTGGGATGAGGGAACTTGATACATTGATGGAAAGTCGATGCCACACCTAGAATCTCATGTAACCAAGGTCGTCCAATCAATACGTTGTATGGTGATTCCACATCGACTACACATAATAAAATTTTAGAGGATAATCCTTTCAGTGAAATTCGCATATGAGCTTCTCCTTTAGGCTTATTTGCGATCTGTTAAAACCATAGAATTAGTAAGTTGAAGGTATTAGATCTTCATCTTTCCCTCCCATAGTTTTATAAGTGTGATTAAAAAGGATATTCACAGAACTTCCAAGATCGATCAAAATTCGTTGATTGCCCATGAATTCTCGGCGCCATCATCTTCATCCTCGCTAGGTTTTGGGTTAATCTCCAATCTTACCACTAATGGGTTGTCGTGCATTTCTCCACCCTCGTGTACTTCTTCGCGGTAAAAAGAGATAGTCTCGCTTTTGCCATTCTTCCAAATGGCGATGTCTTCGCAATGTTCATTATTTCTCTATCATCGGCATCTCTTGCGAAAAAACCCTTGAGAGTGTTATCGTGAAAATCTTCAATTGTCTTGTATGAGTGTACGATAGAGTTACAAAACAGATTCTTTGCCTTTGCGCCAACTTCAATCACAAATGTTTATCTTTATTTTGCTGTGTTTTCCTTGCGAATATCTGAAGAAGGTGGTAATGCTTGAGTTTGCGTTTGTCCTACTAGAAAGTGATTTAATTTTCCCTGATCTATCATCCTGAGAATGATTCTCTTTATATTTCTGCAGTCATTTGTTGTATGTCCATGGAAATGATGATAAGAGCAAAATTCATTACTTCTGTAGCTTGGAGGTGGTTCACTCCCCATGTTCCATGGTGTGGGTATGTTTTCCATTAGGATTATAGCTTCCCATATCTTCTCCACACTAGCATTCAAAGGTGGCATTTTGATTTCTTCCCATATTATCTTGTGACTTCGCTGCCCTCTGTGATAGTTTTTCCTCTGACCTCCATAAGTTTCTTACGGATGATCAAGTCTTTGGATTTTTTTATTTCCACCACGGCTATAGAAGTTTCTCTCTCTCTCGAATTCTTCTTGATCACGACTCCCCATAGCTACTAGCTTTTGCTGATTATCACCCATTATCCTTTCTTGTTGCCCTTGCGAGGTGCTCGCCACTGTATTTATCAACTTAGGTAACAAGCTTGCATTCGCTGCTTTTGAACTTGTGTTCGCAATGGGGTATGATTCCATCTCATTTTGCTTTTCCTCAAGAGAAATATACTCCTCCTGAAGTTCTCGCAACTCAGTCATTGTGATCGTATTCTTGATTCTGAAAATTTGAATGTATAACAGATTGGTTGCGAACATAGCGTTGATGAATGACAGAATGAGATATCTTTCGTCCACACGACCAGCCATATCACTACACATTGTCTTCCACCTCACAGTTAGATGCTTCAAACTTTCGCCAACCATTTGCTTCAACCCAAATACATCTTCAATGCCAGGTCGCGAGGAATTGTTACTTATATACGCCCCTAAACATATAGCTTGTAAATGGTTGAAAGATGTTATAGTATTCTTTGGCAAACCTTCAAACCATTTTAAGGCCTCTCCTGTTAAACTTGATGCAAAATATTTGCACAATATTGCATCATGATTCTCCCATTGTAACATACATATCACATAAGCTTTGATGTGTTGTACTGCACAAGTTGTTCCATCGAAAATGCTGGTTAACGCAGGTAAATTGCACTTTTGGGGTATTCCTCCTAATTGTACTTCTTGTGTGAATGGAGTTTTCGCAGCTTCCTCTAGGGCTTCATCCAGTTGCCTCTTACCTCCTTCTCTTTTATTATTTATCATTCCTCTCATTTCCGCTAACTCTCTCAAAATTTGTTCATTTATACCATAATTTGGATCCATTGGTCTTTTGAACTCCGCATCTCTTCTTCTGCGTTCATCTCTGTTTTGACTTTCTTGTTCATCATTTTCTTCTCGTCTTTCTCTGCGATCTTCTCTTTCACTTCTTTCATGAATTCTCACACCGTTATATCTGTCATTTTCTCCTCTTTGCCGCCTTTCAGTTCTCCTTTGTACTCTATCATACTCTTCATTGATATTACCATTATTGCGATTTCGCTCACGCCTCCTTTCTCGATTATCATGATTATTATGTCGAATTGCCTCTTGTATTTCTTGTTCCTCCACTTCTGCTCTCAGTCTTTCCCTCTCGCGATCTAGATGTGCTTGTTCAATATAATGTCTTTCAATTTCGTCTTCAATTACTCGTTCATTTATTTGTATTTCTCTCCCATGTAATATTCTCATTCCTTCTTCCTGATTTTCTTCGCCATCTTGATTATATCACCCCTGACGGTGTCTATTTCCCTGATTTCTATCATTTTGCCCGTTTTGAAGAGTTTCAGCACGTTGGATATAACGATCTTCCATTATTTCTCTTCCTTCGCGACGTTCTTCGCCTGGATTTTGTACTCCCTCTCGAGTTTCTTCATTAGCATTTTCTATAGGCAAATTTTGTCTTATTTCTTCTCTAACTGATCTTGAACTTGATCTTGTATTGCTTCTTGACCTTTTATTTTGTAATATCATGTTTTCCATCCTCAACTCATGATTTTGCCTTGTCAGATTCGCACGTTCTTCTGCTTCTAACCGCCTTTCTTAATGTATTGTTTGCCTCAATGCTTCTAATGCTGCAATCTCTTCATTTCCATGAATTATTCCTCCAATTACTTCTTGGTCTCTCTCCTCTTGTCCATTGCCTCCTAATTGCTGCTCTTCTCCCATTTCATCTACAGAATCTGACCTCCAAGTATGTACACTCACTCTGTCATAATCCACAGTTCTATTTTGTATTGGTGTACGTTGAATTGGCGGTTGAAATCGATTTTCTCCATTGTTCCTTGTATTCATTCTTGAAGATTCCCCCATCTCGTCTCTCCCTTCTCCAGCAAGTCTCCTACTCCTTCTAACAGTTGTTGGTTGTTTTGATGCATGTCTTCTTCTAGCCATTTTTCAATCTTGATGAGTTGTTGAAAATTATATGAAATTCTTTATCTACTATTCCAAATTCTTTCCAATCACAATATCAATATTCAATTCCCTGTTTCTAGCGCCATATGTAATTGCAGGAAATCCTACAATACACACCTCACAAGAATTCGTAATATTCAACACATCTTTAAGATCAACAATCAATCTCTTTATTAATTGAGTTAGAAATTTTACAAGAAGGAAATGAAATCAAGAATATAATTGCTACTCTAGACTTTCTCTCTCCTCTAAACTTTCTCTCCACTCTAAAAAGATCTCCCCCGTTTCTTAAGCCTGTTCGGCTCTTTATATAGGACATTACATAGTGGACGACAGTTGAGCTGTCATTTATTTTCGGATCTGACTTGCGACTCTCTTGCAAGTATTCAAATGTTAAATCTCGCAACACTCCTAAATCTCGCTAGGTCTTCACATCTTTCTCGTGTTCAGGCTGTCGTCATCCGTTGCGTCATTTTTTATTACCAATCTGCGATATCTTCGCAGTGCGTCGTTTATGGATTTCGCAAGGGTCTTGGTGTTGCGATATTCTGATCCTACATAAGACATCGACATAATCGTTTAAATGATATTGTGATTATGTATGGGTATGAGGTAAGGATTTCATCCTAGGAAACAATGTTTTACATGTGTTTTAAGGAAGTAAATTCATGAACTTGTTTTGTGAATCAAAAAGGAAATCGCCAGGCGTTATTGGTATTGTTATTCATTGCATATATTGTGAACAACCAATACGTGTGATTAGTAGAACCGCTCATGACTTGTGTGTGTTCTTGGTAAAACTATTCACAAAGGCCTGACTTTTGTATTGGTATGACTTTTATTAGTGAAACCGATCTTAAGTAATCACCTGAGATGGTATGATCGAGTTTGTGATTTTGTGTAAGACCGACTCTGGGTAAAGGGGAATTGTTCCTAGTAAGAGGTACAACACATCACAAAGGGGAATCAATCATTGTATGGGGTGCAGCATGTTTTAGCAGAAAGGGGAACCGATCCTATGGACATGTGCAACACGTTTTTAGGCAAAGGGGAACCGATCCTATGGACATGTGCAACACATTCAAGTTAGATACCATATATATGTGGGGAACTGATCCTAGTACCTAGTCAATCGAATTTTGGAAAGTTAGTGTGACTATGCACAGTACTCACGTGGAGGTAGAACCGAAACTTGTTTTGGTAGAACCGTTAAACCCATGATTGGTGGTTGAGTGTTCTTGATCAATCACATAGTTCTTGAAAGTCAGATGAACCAATTCTAAACTTGTTTGGAAGTGTGGAAAATCGGTTTCAAGATTGTAAGTATGAAAGAGGACTTACAGAGTAAGGATGTCGACATACTTTGAACATGTGCAGTAACGCTTATTTTTGATTGTTCAAAGTTATTCCTTAATAGCTAAAGGAAGAGAATCCCAGGATCGAAACATAAATAAGTTAAGAATATTTTATTTAAGGTTTTTTAATTTTATTTTAGGAAAATGAGAATTAGTAATGTGCATTTACTAGTTGAAGATTTTCCAAAGAGATTTTCGGTCAATATTTTGGATGAGCATTTCCAGGGAATTATGGAAACCGAATTTGGAATATATTGCATATCTTGAGAATATTTTCGGTTTTGGAAATTCCTTGGTGTCCAAACTTCCTTGTCTATAAATACTCGAAGTTTGCATTTCTAGCAAACTAATCCTTCGTGACAAACAAACTTCCTCGGTTGTGTTATTCTTTGGTGAAGCCGCCTATTCGGAGAGGAGAGTAACCTAATTAGGCGAAATCTCTTACGACCGCTCAGTTTAAAGTCTTCTTTGGGATTGAGAAGCTCTATTAGTACCGTTGGTGGGAAACTAGATAATTGCGGTTTGTCTTGTGTTTTCGATTGATTTGATTGACTAACGGTGGTTGAACTTTGATTGCACCTAGTTTGTTTATGCTTGAGAATCTTCTCTTCTGATATAAGATTCACTCAAACTAGATCGAAGTTTCGACAGGGATCCTTAGACTGTTTGTAGATCTAAAGATGTCTTGTGATAATCCATTGCTAACAGACTCCGTTCTGTGCGTGATTGATCACAAGAGATTCAAGTTGATTGTGTGCAGGTGTTTATTGAAGATCTAAGAAGATTTGAAGACAAAGAAGACTTTGAAGATTTCTGATTTGGGTTCATAATCTTTGGTGTGCACAATACTTGTTTCGGTTAAAGAGGATCCAACTATAATCGGTTTATCCTTGTGATAGATTGGATTGATTAGTTGTGTAGATCGGCATCAATACGTTTCTTTGTGATTAAAAGTATTGATTGCAATATCTTAACAATTACCTTTGGTAATTGAGAATAAGATAGATTTAAGAACCTGACGAAGGAGTTTATTGAGATAAACATAAGAGCCTTTGTCAAACTCACATCACTTGGTTGAAAAGAGTTGCTACCAAACAGATTTGTTGTTCCTTTACTGTTTGGAATAAGAACCAAAGGAATTGTTCCAAGTACGTGACTTATTCATAAGTTGGAGGCGTGGGAATACAGACGGAACTAGGTGAACTATAGGTTTAGTTTCTTGGTCTCAACTATACGAAGTTGGTTTGATTTTGTATAACGGCTTAATCCTGAGAGTAATCAATTCTGGATAAGGTCCCGGGGTTTTTCTGCATTTGCGGTTTCCTCGTTAACAAAATCTTGTTGTGTCATTTACTTTTATTTTTCGCATTATAATTGTTTTATTATAATTAAAGTAAATTACACAAACGTTAATTCCTATTTTACTTGATAGTGATCCTATTGTGTTTGGTTAAGTCCGAACCTCTTATCAAGTAAACATACTTCGTTGTTGTATTGTCTTGATCTCGTATCCATAGACGATCACACAAAGTGTGAACCGATTTGTTGTATTGTCTCGACTCAGTCCATAGACAATCACTTTCGGAGAAAGGACTTATAGGTAGAAAAAGTTTTAGCTTGAGGTATATTTGGGTACCCTCGCATTTTCACGAAATATCAAAGTCAACTGCAGTTTATATTCTTTAATTAACCAAAATAATCTTAGCCAAAATCCGTTATAATCTCTATCAAAATGTTACTCACATCTGATTGAAGTTATGATGATATTATTGTTTGTACAAGTGAGAAGTGTGTGAACTACTCAACAAGTGCAACAATGGCCTTATTTGGAAATCTAACTTGATTTTCGGCTTAATGAGGATTTATCTAATAATGAGCACATGAATCGTCACATATCTGATGTGCCTGACTTGTCATTTATGAAAGAAATCATATTTGTATAAGGGTGGCTACTCTTTCTCCTCTTTAACTATCTAGGGGTTAAGAAAAATGGAACTTAAGAGGCACCCCTATTATCTGCTCGTCTTCGAGTAGTTAAGTAGTAATTTCTTAGAAGTTGATAGTTTATTTAGGTTAATTCAAGATGTTTCACTTGTATTTCAGAAAGGTTTACGCCCTTTAGTGGGTTTTGTGTTATGCCTTATAATAGGGTTTCTTGTTTTGCTTCAAAATGCAATTTTACGTCATTAATGACTTTTCTCAAATAAGGTTCAAGGGGTATGTGTTTGTCGATAAAATCCTACGATAGGAAACTTTATTTCTGATATCAATATTATGGGTTAATAAGTCCTTAGAGCAACTGCAGTGGGGAGACTAAAACCAAAGACTAAAAACCAAAAAAATTTGAAAAAAACGGGTTTACTCCATGGTGCGACGCTACGGTGGGAAAACCAAATTTGGTGAGTTGCGCCCCACTTTTTTTTTTTTTTTTTTCAGGCGCAACCTCAAAGTTGCGTCCCATTTTTTTTTTAATTCGGGCGTAACTTTGAGTTACGCCCGATCATCAGGCGCAACTTTAAAGTTGCGCCCCAATTTTTATTTTTTTTTTTAATTCGGGCGTAACTTTAAGTTACGCCCCACCAGGCGCAACCTTTAACCTTCGCCCGACCAAAGACCAAACCAAATACCAAATATAGTTTGGTTTTTGGTTTTAGTATGGTATTTGGTCATTAGTCCGTTCGATAGTGCTTGGTTTCTCGAGCAAATTTTTAGTTATACTCGTCGACTGTGGTTGCTCTTAGGTGTAGGTATTCATCTTACTAAATAAGACAAGTTTCAGGAAAAATGGTTATCATTTGTGCCGAAAAACATCCCTCTCCCGATTTAATCGGTTACATACATGTATTTTTGCTTCACCAGAGTTCCTTACATTTCTTTATTTGATTTATCCTTTTACTGTACGTGTGTTTCTATTTTGGTTCTTGTTACTTTCAAACCTTTGTAACTTTGATTCGCCATCAATACAAAGGAGTTTGTTTTGTGATAAAAAAAAATGGTGGTTGGTAGTTTCGAAGAACCAAAGTTGTTGATGTTGAATCTTGATTGGTATTTAAGGTGACTACAAATCTCAACCGAAGTGATATAAGATAAGGTCGTTTGTATTTTGGGTTAACAGATGTTTGGTACCTACATCAATATTTTTTGGTATAACATTTGTCTAACTTAGGGCTTGGCTAGAAATGACATTGACTTCCATTGACTCCATTAAGTCAAATTTTAATTAACTTATAATCAATATATAATTATGTATTTATTATTCTACCCTTCGCACCATCAACATCATAACGCCACCACCACCGTCACTACTTAGAACATAAAATCCAGCCACCACCAGTGGAACCACCACGACCACGTACTACCACTTCCGCATCTAATTCATTTGATATTTTATCAAACGATGAACTTCACAATATAGAATTTTAGACCATTCATGAATTATGATTTTGCTTAATTGTAAGATACCTAATTACAAATCGACCAAAAGGGGACTGAAATCAAAGAGATTATAGTGAAGTTAATTCAAGGTTCATTGGTAAGTGCATAATTCTTAGTATCAAATCAAATCAATACTAATACATATTTGTTATAATTTTTGCATATTATTCACTAAACTAACAAACAATAAAAAAACTTTCTCTTTCCTTTGAGTTTTGCTCTGCAACTCTGGTTCTTTGAGAGTCCTTACCGATCCAACATCAACAATTCAAGCTACCAGAAGACTTCCCCATCTCTAATCATCTATCAATAACCGTATTCAATCTGGGTTTTTTATTATTTAAACAAAAAGAAATCAACTTGATCCAGATCTTATTTTTAATGTTTGGTTAGGTAAACAATATGCTTGTGTGTTTGATTTGGAAAGTCTGAGAGAGAAAGATTTCGGTCTAGAATCGCCATGGAATTTGCTTCTCCAATTGAAGCTTTGTTGCAGGGTTATGCTAAGACGGATTGGTTTCAACGTCAGCAGCAACTTCTGGGAAAGCCTCTCTATACCCGGCAGGAGGAATTACTGGTGAAATCTATGGAACGAGTCTTATCCCAGTTTTCAATCAACACTGTTTGGCTCATGGGAATTCCACCTTTGGTATGTCCACCTCCACCATCTGATACTCCTCCACCAGTTTTTATGTCATTCAATTCAATCAAACCCTCCGAAAATCTGATTCATGAGTTGCAAAAAACAACTAGAGAAACAACTAGAAAGAACACAACAACAGCTATATCACCATGGGTGTTTCAAAAATGGACAACCCAAATTTCAACTCATAAATCATATTACTTACCAGAGAAAACTAAACCCATCAATCTTAACAACAATAAACTAATCAGAGGAAGCTACGAAAAAGAAGATCAAGAGAGAAAAAAAATTGAAAACTTAGTGAGGTGGCTGAATCCGATTCAGTTTGGTTATACGACTACACTATCAACGCATAACTATGACTTTGAACTCTTCGACATCAGTGGAGCAGCTACTAGTCTCAACATCGTCGACTTAGTTCGATGCATTTATCGCGGCATGAGGTTTGCTCCATCAAACTGATTCCACTCGTCTGCTAGCCATGGCTCCTGGTGGAAGAAAATCGGGGCATAATGGAAATTAAGTGGAAACTGTCCAAGGGTACAAAGGTAAAAGCACTAGGCGTAATAATGGGAGAGACATAACTAGTTTATTGTCAGTGGGATAAAATGAAAAAGAGAACTGGTGACAGTCTGCACAAAAGTTCTCAAGTTGGGGAATCTTATCTCTTTGGTTTAGAAATGTTTAGATGTTTTAGTTGTTTTATGTCTGTTTTAGGGAAGTTTATTTACTTTAGTTGTTATGTGTCTGTTTTAGGTGCTATGTGTGTAAACATGTATGCAACTATGTGTATTAGTTGTCATGGAAATCTAGATTTAGGTGATAATATCGAACACGGTCGACAACGATTCACTCTGCAGGGTTAAGATCCATTCGACTCCGGAAACGATTCTACATCGACTTGCTTCCACAACAACTTTTACATATGGCACCCTCAACTTCAGTACCAAGTGAACCCTCTCTTCACGGGGACATTCTCCTGCGGGTACTTAGTTTACCAACTAGGGATGACGACTGCGAGGAAATTGAGGTTGGTTATCTCCGGCGCGTACTTAGTTTACCAACTAGGGATGACAATGTCTCGGAACTGTCGCGCTCAAAAAATCATGGGCTCCTCTTGTGGGTAGTCTTTAAAGAAGAGCTAATAGCCTTAGCCTTCGCCTTCTACCACTCTCGAAGTAGAGTGCTTTACCGCATCTCCAACAAGCAGCTGATACCAGAATCAAGACGAAGCCGGGCGTTTCATACAACCAGGCAACCTCATATCACCAACAAGCTAAAGAAGATACCAATCACATTGTCCAACATGTTTCTGTGTAAGTTATGTAAGCTAAGCGTGAAAATTCCGACAAAGGGCTCTAACCAAAAAACTGGATATCACCCGACCACAGTCTTCACCTCTTAGGCGCTTAGGAGATAAGACCCATTACGATATTCCAATTATGTAAGTTCGGTTTCTTTAGATATAAATTCCATCCTTCTCAAAAAAAAAAAAAAAAAAAAAAAACAAACAAACAATAAAACTCATCCCTTCATGGATCTCGGGAATATTCCGTGTGAACAATTTATAATAACCATTCGATCTTCTGACTTTCAACGAAATGATATGATTCAAGCCGTCGAGATGATAAAGGAGTTCGAAATAATATGTAACGTATTATGGTGGTATCCTTGAATGTTTATCTTTCAAAGGACATAAGTTGAAAAAATATATAAAACCAAATATATATAAAACCAAATTTAAGCCTGAGAAAATTTCTTCTATTTTCTTCGTCGAATTAGGGCTCTTCTGAGCAGGGAATGGAAACAGTGAGTGAACACAATAAAAGATATATTCATCAGACTAAACCCTTTTCTTCTTCAGCTTCAATTCATTCTCTGTTCGCCGAGTTACTCAATTAGCTGATTAGCTTTCATAAAGGTTTTCCTTTTGAATTTAGGGTTTACCAACAGAGCAAACATTGAATTGAAGAATTGCACTGCTTCAGCTATCAGGTTAGATTTTTCTTTTTTTGTACCGATTCTATACCTAATTCAGCAAGTGAACTTATTAATATTGATTGGTTTTCTGTGGAATTTTCTATTTTGTGAATAGAAAATTGAAATTAGGGAAAATATTATATGAATATATAATGCTACGGTTGAATTGTATACAGCTGTGTAATTGTGCTGCAGTTTAGCTTAAATTTTTGGTATTTAGATTAAATTTATATATGAAATTTGGGAATTAGGAATGAAAACCTAGGTTTATAGGTTGTTCCAACGATAAGGGCAGAATGGATAGAGATTAGAGATCTCCTCTTTGGGAGACTCTGTTTTACATAACACATTTTCGTGATGCTGTTAGGTAAAAGCCTATTAATTTGATCGCATAGGAGGTTATCATAACAAAGAATCGGGACTTAATAGAAGGTACTATTAGAATTATTTGAGATATATCAACTTTCCAAGGTGTAACTATGGTAGATGATCAAACAACTGATAACTTGCAAGATTTTATTTTGTAAGTTGATTTTTTTTTTTGTTGTTGTTTTGCTCTGTTGGGAGAACTAGAAGAGGCTCTGATTGTAGTAAGCTTTGTGTATGTATGTTGTAATAAAATGTTTATCTTATTTCACAAGTGTTAGTCTCTTAAATTTTGGGTAGGATGAATTCTGTTGGTAGGGTTTATAAGGTCAGGTGAGTCTGCTAAGATATGCCCTCTTTTTTTCTTTTTTTTTTGGATGCTTTGAATGCAAAGGATTAACTCTTGGTTTTGAAAAAATATGTGTCTGGTTTATTACTGTCTGACATTATGTTATAATGAGTGTAATTATGCATCGACGTGCAAAGCACGTGCTCTCAACTTGTCTGGGTAACTCTCACTAATTTTTCCATGTTCGCATCATTGATTATTGTTAAGTTCCCTCCGTTCTTTCTCTGATGTAGTTGTTTAAATCATCTTTATCATCTTTTTGATAGATTTACCCAACCCTAGATGTTGTTTGAACCAAAAATTAGAATTAGTATATATATATATATATGCATCTTTTGGGTTTCTACATATAGGGTAAAGAAGTTTTCATGATCGGTTTCATGTTTCTGGATCAAAAAGTTAGGATTAGTAAACATGTATGTGCCTTCTATATACAGGCGTAAAGAAGTTTTCATGATCAATTTGATGTTTCTCTTGTTTTTCTGTGAAAGGGTGAATCTGATCTACTTGTTCTCAGGCTATTCATCACTTGAAAAATGTTGACCAAGTTGTTACAAGGTAGAGTACTAGTTCTAATAAGTTTATAATGCACACGTATTGTTTGATAAAATTTCTGATTTTGATACACTTCTGGCAACATTATGATGTTTGGAGTGGTTAGGTTATAAACTTATAAGAATACTTTCTTTATCAAATCGATGCTATTGTTAAGGTTGTTCTTGATAATGTGCATGTGGATGTTTTGGTCCACTTCATCTTTTGGTTGTTTGATGTACATTTAAAGTATTGCACTTAATTACCAAGCTGGTCAAAACTGTATCTCGCCTAAGTTCATACTTAAATTATTATGAGTTCTCAACTGCTATGTGAACGATTTTTCCAAAGCACTTGCTTATTAAAATCCTATCTAACCACTGACTAAATGCTTTAGACTAGCATCCTTAAGTAGTGAAATGGGCGAGCTCGTTTGTTGTAAAATTGTGTCTGGTAAACCTTTTGTTTGAATAATCTCTTTTGTATTATCTAATGAGACTGACCATATTAAACTTTCAGTACTCTTTTGTTTTGTGTTTTTTGTTTGGTTCAGGGGATGAAAAAAGTGTCTATTATATAATGAGACTGACCATATTAAAGTTCATACTAACTTTATCGAATTAGTTATACTATTTGGCATTTAATCTTCATTTTCTTTGTTTAGTGTGATTTATTTTGAGTACTGGTTTGCATGTGATAATTTTATATTTGGCACATTTTGATCTGTTTGCTCTGGCAAACTGCTAGTCATTCAAGGAAGTGTGTATGCCTTCTCATATCCCTTCTTGTCTCTGATCAATTAGTTTTGACAAGTCTAATTTCTTTTGAACTACAATGTGATTTACATGGTATTTCATGTCATTTTGATCAGGGGATTTGTTGTTTGTTAAACTATCATGACTTTACATGATGTATTTAGTCTCTTCCTTTTGAATTTGCAATTTCATTTCATTATCTAAAATTTTTCTGTGCACAACTATACCAACATGATTTGTTGTTTGTTAAACTATCATGACTTTACATGATGTATTTAGTCTCTTCCTTTTGAATTTGCAATTTCATTTCATTATCTAAAAATTTTCTATGCACAACTATACCGACATTTACGCACCTTTATTCCTAGTTTCCAACTTTTTATTTAGATTAGGATGTTCTTGATTTATTTTATTTTTAGATTTGAGTAGATTGTTGGTACTTGATTAATTGGCTTCTACAATTTTTTTTGGTCATAATCATATATTATGCAGGTGAAGCTTATCTACGAATCGCATTG
This sequence comes from Papaver armeniacum, assembly GCA_023531295.1. Lineage (NCBI taxonomy): Eukaryota > Viridiplantae > Streptophyta > Magnoliopsida > Ranunculales > Papaveraceae > Papaver > Papaver armeniacum. The sequence goes on from JAJJWW010013579.1 coordinate 62,425, forward strand.
CTTGCTGTCATTGTTATACTTCCCTGATTAATACTATTTCTTTTTTGTAGGGTTTGAGCTTGCAACACAAGAAGGCCTCAACATCCATCGTTGCCTAGAGGTTAGCTGGTCTATTTCGTACAACTACTAGCCAGCATGGCGGTCGTAGTCCAGCTTCGGTCTTCTCCTCAGTCAAACACACGCGACCTCACGGGAAACTCTCAGTTCTCAACTCGGATTTCTTCTCGTCTTCCATCACTCCCTTTTTCTAGTCCATCTAATATTTCATTCAACTCTCGTTGTCCTGCTAATCTATCACTATCTTTACTGCAATCCAAATCTTCAAAGCCCAAATTCTCTGTAAATGTAGAGCTATCCGTGGACACTGGTGGCAACAGTGGCAGTGGGATTGGTAATCACAACACAGGAGGAAATGGAAACAATGGTGGAGGAGGGGATTCTGGTCGACGTAATAATGATGATGATGGCAATTCAGACAACCAATCTTCTGCATCTAGTTTTGGAATTTTAGGGCTTTTACTGAATGGTTGGAGATCTAGAGTTGCTGCCGATCCACAATTCCCGTTTAAGGTTTTAATGGAAGAAATCGTAGGTGTTAGTGCATGTGTTCTTGGTGATATGGCATCTCGCCCTAATTTTGGGCTTAACGAGCTGGATTTTGTTTTCTCAACTCTTGTTGTCGGATCAATTTTGAATTTCGTTCTGATGTATCTGTTAGCCCCAACAATGGGTTCAACATCTTCATCTCTTCCTGCCATATTTGCTAGCTGTCCACAGAGCCATATGTTTGAACCCGGGATGTTTACTCTTCTTGATCGATTTGGGACTTTTGTTTACAAAGGAGCTGTTTTTGCTGCGGTTGGGTTTGCTGCTGGACTTGTTGGAACTGCTATTTCGAATGGATTGATTCTAACGAGAAAGAAGATGGATCCTAATTTTGAGACGCCAAACAAGCCTCCACCTACACTTTTGAATGCAATGACTTGGGCGACTCATATGGGTTTGAGCAGTAACTTTAGATATCAAACTCTCAATGGGATCGAATTTTTGTTAGCGAAGGGTCTCCCCCCAGTTGTGTTTAAAGGCTCAGTTATCGTCTTGAGGTGTATGAATAATGTTCTTGGAGGAGTTTCTTTTGTGACTTTGGCAAGGTTGACGGGATCTCAAAAGGTCGAAGGGAAGCCAGTTATTAGCATAAAAGAAGGCGTGGAGGAAGAAACTGGAACTGGCAAAAAAAAAAGTTAACTTGGTGGAAGAGAAATGAACCGTAAGTGAGTTACATTGATCAAGTGAGTTACATTAATACATCAAACTTTGTGATGTAGATCTTAAGAACTCTAATCAAGCCAACACTAAATGTCTCCCTTTAGATTTCTCCCTATCTCTCTCGTGATAATAGTTGCTGTTTCAATTGTGTTATTTTTAATGTTCTGGAATAATACTCACTAAGTTGAAAAATATTGTGGTCCAGCTTGTTATACTTGGAGTATGTGTAAACCAATTGATGATAGCAAACTTGATAGAGTTTGGTGCATTTTCAAAATAAGAAGCATTGTTTCAGGTCATATATCTCCAACTCTCATAGATAGTCACGTTGAATTAGAAGAATTATTTATTTTAGGATGCTTATGATGGCTTTCGAAATCGAATGTTTCTTTTATCTTTGTGTTGCTACTTCTCTTTCCTTCTAGTTTCAATCTAGTAGTATTTACTACATGGAATATCTTTTGTTCTTCCTGGTTTTCACGACAATGGAAGATTTAGCAATTGATGTGCAATGAGTGTCTTTTAATTTGCATATTGGAGACTAGCGACCCAAAAGAGAAGAAGAGTCGGCTTTGTGGCATATAAGTAAACCATGCTTTCTTTGCTTTCGATCATCAAATTTTTGCACCGATGCTAAATCTTATAGCAGTGATTTTACAATAGAATTCGTTGGTTATCTGACGCGGTCTTTATACGTACAACATGGAGCCATTGTTATGACTACGACGAGCATGTTTAGCAAGGGCCGTCTTTATAATACCCAGACGGGATGCAAAAGTCCATCTAACACATTTATTTCTTGTTGTCTTTTCCCCATTACACAACAATTTGACATCTTATGGTTGGGGAAACACATACAAGAAATTTCATACTCTTTCTGGCCTTCTCTAGTGGTGACAATATTATTTTGTACTTGCTATTTAGGTTTTTCTCGATGAATAATCAAAATTCTGACATGTAAACTCCCGTATGTGTGAAGATTTGCTGGTCAAATTGGATCTCTAGCGCAAGTGGAGCTGCCGCATCTCAGTGATCATGCGGTGTCCTAATTAAGGTTCTTGTTAAAGTCGGTCTCAGCGAAAAGGTAAATGTAATTGAGGGTGTGAATCTCATCAAGGGAGAGGAGGGTGTATCAACTATCAAGACAATCTACCTTGGTTATGACAAGCTGCCAAGGTCTTTTGTAGAGTGCAGAATTATAAGCCACCAAAAAAAGAAATGCAAGGCGGTTCATGAAGTTGCTGACTAAGAAATGCAAGACACTGAAAATGCTACATTATCCCTCTTTTATATTAAAATGGTTGGTTGTTACAACAAATTCATTCAGTCATTCACATTTAACCGTGCAATTTTCTTCAACCAACCCTTATCTATAGTTTCTCTTTATCGTCGTGTATAGCTTATGATGAAAATGGGATTTACTTGTGCAACTTTCTTGTTTCCTGATTACGAAGATACAGCCCAAAATTTCTATTTCTGCTTGAAATTCGCTTCTGACAAAATTGCTAATTCATTCTTTCTGCACCAAATGCTCCACATCTGCAAGCTCCACCTCCCCTCTCTGCCATTCTTCACTTCCCTTCTGAAATAACAACTCGATTTGTTCCAGAGACTTTCCTTTTGTTTCAGGTACATGTTTATAAACAAAAGCAACTGAAACAGCTGAAATTAAAGAGAAAATGAAGAAGGTTCCTCCAACTGTAATGGCTCGGGATACAGAAAGGAACGACATGGCAATTAGGCCACTGCATAGCCTGTTTCCGACTGCACCAAGTGCTGCTGCTTGAGCACGAACCCGAAGTGGGAAAATCTCAGATGTCAGAACCCAGCAAACTGGACCAATTCCCACCGAGAAAAATGCAACATTCCCACAAACCAACAGAATTGCCAGTGCAATGCCCACTTGTCCATTCCCCATAACAGTAAGTGTAAACGCCAATCCAAGCAAACAAGCAGTCATCCCAATTGTGCTGACGTACAACAATGGCTTCCTACCGACTCTGTCGATAAGAATTATAGCTACCAAGATGAAAATAGTCTTGGTAAATCCAACAGAAACAGTTGCAGCAAGAAGCTTTGTTTTATCTGTGATTCCAGCGTCTCTGAAGATCGTTGGACTATAGTACACAGTTGCATCAATGCCGGTTATCTGCTGGAAACATTGGATTCCAAATCCAGTAATTAACATTCTGCGAAGTGATGGAGAGGGATCTAACAGTTCGCGCCAAACAGCTCTCTCCTCGGTCTTATCTTCATTACCTACTCCAGCTGCGGCAAGGATCTCTGCAAGTCTTTCTTCCACCTCTGCTTCATTATCATTTGTCTTTAGCAGTACCCCTCTTGCCTCATCAACTCGATTCTGCAACACCAACCACCTTGGTGACTCAGGAATGACAAACAGCGCAAACCCAATAAAGACCGAGGGCAGTATTCCCACACCAAGCATTATTCTCCAGCCTGTATGCACTGAAAACCCCGAAAAAGCATAATTTGAAACATACCCAAGAAGGATTCCCAGATTTATAAAAATCTCTGGGAAGGAAGTGAGAGATCCTCTGGCAATTGTGGGCGAAATCTCAGCGATATACACTGGAGCAACCATAACACCAAATCCAATTCCTACTCCTGCAAGAAGTCTTCCAATCATGAGAACTCTAAAAGTCGGAGCGAATGTCATCACTAAAGCACCTGCTTGAAAAATCACTGCTGCTAAACCCATTGTCCATTTTCTACCAATGGCATCCGAGGTTCTTCCACCACCTAAACTACCAAGAAGTGAGACTATGCTCAGAATACCAACTAAAACTTCTTGTTGCACTTCTGTTATCTTCAAATCTTCTTGTATAAATATAATTGCTCCACTCATAACTCCAACATCTGCATATGGCAAAAACCTTATATTAGACGAAAAAGCGTTTGTAACACATTCTTTCCAATTCTTGCAATTTTTAAAGACCCACCACAAAACAAACATAACAATATAAAGTGATCCCTTTACCCAAATCAGGGTTGTAGAAAGTTCTAGTTTACTACAATCAATGTAACCATAGGAAAAATATGCATTTTAGTCAGTTCTTCAATTTGGGTTTTCTAGTTTATTATTCCAAATGAGGAAGATTAAGGTGCATTGCCATTTACCAAACTTTCAAATCTTGCTTAAATTGGTAAAATTTCATTAAAACTAACAAACCCATGAATGTTTGTCAATTCTGTCTACATAAAAATGAAAACTTTTCTGAAGTAATTTGTGATATGAGGAGATTAATTCTTACCATATCCAAGAAGAACAGAGTTGAGAGAAGCAAAAACAGCACAGGCAAAGACATATTTCCTAGTATCACTGCTTCTTGTATGCTGCTGTCTGAGTTTAATCATTGAATCTTCTAATTCATCATCAAATTCTTCATCTTTATCCATCTTTTGATACTTATTCATTTTAGATATCACTCCATCATTTCCATTTTCTTCCACCAATCCCATCTCTTCTCTTTATTACAAAAACACAGATTCTAAAACAAATAACTGCTGCTCCTCAGATTTCAGAGCTGCTGCTCTCGAACTTGATAACTACCAGAAGCCACCCAAAATTTAATAAAGTCACCTCCAGATCTAAGGGAAGGAAGAAAAGTACTGCGTGTTGAACTTTGAACTCTGAAGAGAAGACCAGAGACCGACTGGGTTTTGGTTTGTTGAGGTAAGATGTGGGGTCCACTTTTAAAAAAATGTTTTTTAAGTTCTGATTTCTGATTTGAGAAATTAATTAAATTTCTACAAGCTGGGGTTTTATGTTAATTGAGTTATTGCAAGTTGGGGTTTTTTGTTAGTAGTAAATTTTCTGGGAAGTATAAAACAAAACAAATTTACAAGCAAAAGGAGATCTGTCTCAGAAGAAAAGATGGCTGAACTCAACCATGACAGCTAGAGCTTACTGTTAAAGAAAAGAAGATAAAAGTAATACACTTGTGTACATTTTAATGAAGAAAGAATCAAAATTGATAATATATATTTCTTTCTTTATTAACGTTGAATATTAAAAATGAAGAAAGCCAGTGATGACGTTTTCTTTCTTTAATTACACTAAATCTGGGTCTTTATGCGTTCAGTTTGGAACCATGGGATAATGTACAAGGTAGGGTGGACTTTTCTACGGCTTTAATTTCGATATTTTACCTTCATAGTGTTAAAAATAAGCCATCAATGAAGGACTACCGACCTTCTCTCTTACATCGAATCCATTTGACAAACTCAGACATATGCCCAAGATGCAATACCGATACGGAATTAGCATGCCACCTATTAATTTATTGTTCAACGGCGGTTTCTTCCTGGAACATCTTATTCAGTCAACTTTCAAATGCACCAAACACCAACCCTACCCCGATTTTCACCTTAACTCCACAAACAACCATATCCCAAATCCTGCAGCATCCAACATCAACTTCAATAATATCCTCATTCTGTTTTATATTCTGGACCCTTTGGCTATCCAGAAATGATCTAATTTACCAACAAAAACAAACAACTTCAGAAGAAATCGTAGCCTGGGCACAAAAACTACAACAAGAATATTTTTGGGCACTGCACGCGTGACCTCCAATCATACGAGGAGATACACCAACATTCAACCACCCGATAACAGATAAAAGAATGGCAACAATATCGGTAGGGTGGTCCACTCCAAATATCAACTGGATTAAGATTAACACGGATGGAGAAGCCAGAGGCCACCCGGGATTTGCAGGAGTTGGATTCGTCTGTGGAGACTCTGATGCACGAACTTTAATAGCTATGGCTCAAGCACTAGGAATTACGACAACACTAACTGCAGAAACATGGGCCTTACTATTGGCTTCAAGAACAACATCAGAGAGACAATGGCCTAGAATCCTTTTTGAAACAGACTCGGAGAACCTCCTGCGTTTCATCACATCGACTACCTCGCCGCCTTGGCACATAGCAGGAATGATTGAAGAAATAAAAATTAGACTTAGGGAAATCCCACAAGTCGTTATACAACACAACTACAGGGAAGGAAATCAGGCGGCGGACGGATTAGCAAACCATGCAGCGGATGGAAGCCAAGCAGGAAACTATTCAACCAAAATCTGGGACCAGGCAATCCCATCCTTTATCAGTCACATTTTATTTCAAGACTCTATGGGTACCACATACCCACGATAAGTTGTAATTTAAACTTTTCTAATAAAATCTATGCTTAAAAAAAAAAAAAAAAAAAAAAAAAAAAGGAATAGGATAGGATAGGATGCTATCAAGCAATTCACACTTGGGGAGACAATTTAGAGTGTGTTTTTTTTTTTTTTTTTTTGTGGTCTGAATATGACTCGAGTCAGATGTCAGACCGTTTATTTTTGATTTTGAGTCAGATCTGAGTCCCAATCTGACTCTGACATAATCCTTGATTCAGACTTATTTGAGTTAGGCAATAAAATGTCTCTGATTCATGGGGTCAAGCCACTAATCCACATATTTTTGAGTCAGATCTGACTAAAAAAACAAACATATTGAGGCAGATTCAGATGAGTCAAGTGATATCAGTCAGATTCAGAAGCCTCAGATGAGTCGGGAAAGAAAAGAAAAAAGGTGTTAGTTGGTGCATCACTATTTAACGACTGAACTTAAGAGCACATACCAGATGATATACAGATTTGTGTTGCAAAATCAAACAGCTGAATATAAAAAGTATACATACCAAAAAACTATGTGTTGATTTTAAACTTACCCGCGTACCTAAGATGATTTTACGACCGCGTTCAGAAAGGGTTTGCTTTTGAGGGAGTTTGTAAAAAGACAAATCGAAAAGAGGGACAAAATTATTGTTACTCTTGTACTATTCTAAGTAGTTGGGAAATACCTTGCTAGAAGGTTAACATATATATTTATATCAAGAACCATATCTTTGATTCTCAATTGCGCTCTTTAAGGTATCATCACCAAATTTAACATTACCATGAGAATAGGCTCTGAGGATCGGGCGAACTTCCGAGTCAACCCAAGAACATACGTTTTGCTTTCAATTTCGTGTTTTTTTCTTAAAATCTTCTAATTTGCTTGTGCTGATTCACATCATGTTATCTTAATCTTATTCTTAGTCTCTTTTCCTATCCATTGGTAATCTTTTTATCGGATTGTCTTGCATTTTTTCATCTTAAATCATATTTTATTATGTTCATGGATAACTAAAATCTTTTTCCTCTTTATGCATATGCGTATTGATTTTTCTCTAATGGCTTTTGCCACTTTTGTTGTTGTGTTCACAGCGTTTGCTTAAAGGATTAGTTGGGAATGGTTTCAAAGCTTTTGCTCATGGTGTTTTTCAGAAGAAGTTTCAAGACCGGTTCAACTCTCTCAAAATCGGTAGTAACACATCCCGCTCATTAGTCAATTCAAAAAAATTTAAATTCCATAAAGTCAGCCTAATGCAGTTAATCTGTTTTTTGATTTTTACTACTTTCGTCCAATGCCAGCTATAATGTTTCTCAAATTAGGATTAATATTAGAATATTTTGTTTCCATATTATTCGGCTAGAAAATAATCCGCAGTTACCCAATTGATATCTTCTCGATCAATTTTACACCCAAAACCCTAATAGTGACCACGGATATCTCTCTGGCAATAATATTATTTCTATCCGCAATAATAATCTCAACACTCATATTTCCACATTCTTGCGCACATTTTCTTCTTCTCGTGTCTCTATCCTAAAGAATAATGGAAGGAAATAGTTCTAGTCATGTTGGAGATTTGGTCAATAAGTTCAAGCAAGCTACACTGAAACTGGGAAATACTGATGAAGTTGTGGTTATCAAGAGCAGTAACTATGAAGAGGGGTCTGATACTAATTGGGAGGCTAGTGCCATCGGCAAAATCATCATCGAAGGAAGAATCAACTATTATACGTTAGAAAAATACATACCTTCACCTGGCCTTTCCTTTCTCTGGAAAACTTGAGAATTATTGAAGTCGAACCTAATATCATGATTTTCAAGTTTAATCAATGGGAACTCCTAAAAAAAAGTCATTGATGAAAGGCCTTGAAGCATCAACAAGCATCTTCTAGTAGTTCATGACTACATTCCTGGAATGGTTTACACTGAGAAGCACTGGGGATTTCAACAATTTTGGATTCTACTAAAGTATTTGCTACCTGCGCACATGAATGTTTCATCTGTCACAAAAATAGGTCAAGTTATGGGGGAAGTGATTGCTTTCGAACCTAAGGATGCAATTTCTATTGGTAGTGATCCTGTGAAGGCGTGTGTTAATGTGAATCTTGCAATGCTTTTAAGAAAAGGAGTTAAATGCTCCACCAATGCTAGAGTTACAAAATGGCAAAAGTTCTTTTATGAGCGTCAACCAAGTGGTATCTGTACTGAGTGCTACGTTATCAATCATTCCAAAGGTGCTTGTAAAGATTCAGCTATTTTTCTTAACAAAGCTCATGAAAAACCATATTTTGTAAGCAATATTAATAACATTCGGAAAAACATCACTGTTGTTTCTTCAAGATCTGTTCATGCTGTAAGGAAGTATCAGAAAAACTATGTTAAGTTTGCTATTTTCGTGCCTCCTAAAGATGGGAAAGTGATCAACTTAGATCTTATTCTCAAAGAAGACGGTGTTATTGCTGATGAGGAAAGTAAATTAGGTAAACGTCATAGGGGTGACAAGGATGATAATGATATTCCTTATTTAACTGAAACTTCTTCTCAAACACCATGGTGAATCCAAATCCACTCTCTGAGACTACTCAAGTGATCACAGCTGGAGACAATCAATCTGCTTATGCTAACAAGGGGAATCAGGTATTAATTTTCAGACTCAACTTCTTATTACAAACTAGTCATTTTTCTTTGTCATTAATTCTAATCATCTGCTCTAATTTTTATGTTTTGACTTTCATTGATTTTATCTCTTTTTTTAGTCATTATAGTTGTAGCCGTAAATTCCCTTTTGCATTAGTTTTTCATAGCATTAATTTCTCATGCATACTGAATCATAAAATGCACGCAAGTATCTTCAAATTCAGTTTTATTTTCCTCTTTTTTGCAAATTCTTGCATCATGAAAGTCATGTCGTGGAATGTTCAAGGGTTTAACAATCCAACCACTAGTGACAATCTTAGAGATATCATTAGGACACAAGATCCTGATATTGTTTTTCTTTGTGAGACTAAATTATGTGAAGATAAAATGAGAACTCTTTTAGCTCCCTTCAGATATCCCAATATTAAATATCTCCAACCAGCAGGTCTATCTGGTGGTCTGATACTTATGTGGAAAAATGGCTTTGTATGTGATATTGTTAGATGTGAAAATAACATGATACATGTAGCTGTGCAAAGTGATCCAAGCCAGTCAGAATGGTTATTGTCATGTATGTATGGTTATTGTAACTATGCTAAGAAGAAGACTCAATAGGAATTCATCAAACATATTGGTCTTAATATTACTTAGCCTTGGGTTCTTCTTGGGGACTTCAATTTTCATCTTCTTGATAACTATTCTTCTGTTTCTTCTTCAAGTGATGGATTGGTTCACTCTATACTTCAAGAAATTGGTTTAGAATATTTGGGATTTATAGGAAGGGAACATACTTGGTCTAGCAATAATACTGGCACAGAAAAGAAAAGGTCAATAATAGACATGGCTTTAGTTAATGCTGAATGGAATTTTGTCTTAAATGATTCTAAACTTCTTCATCTCAATCAACTTCATAGTGATCATTCCCCAATTATGTTGGTCATTGACTATACTCAACCAAAACTATGGAAGCCTTTCAAATTTTTTCTGTCATGGCTACATGATAGAACTTGTGCATTGGAGATTGCTAAAGCTTGGGAAAAAACAGTACAAGGTTCTCCAGGTTTCAAGCTAGTCAAAAGACTTCAGTTTACAAGAATTGCTTTATCTAGATGCAATAAAAAATATTTTGGGGACATTAATCAGAATGTGGATTCTCTCCAGCAGCAGCTGTCTGAAATACAAGCTCTTCCCTTTTCTTCAGAAAACACTTCAAAGGCAAATGAGGTTAGCAAGGAATTAGGTAAGTGGCATCAAATTCAGCATAAGTTCAGTAAACAAAAGTCCAGGGATAACTTTGTTAAAGATATGGATTATAACACAAAATAGTTTCATACTTTAACAAAGAGAAAGAGAGCAAGGAATAACATTGATTCTTTAAAAGATTCAGGTGGAAATTGGCTTCATAGCAGAAAAGATATTGCTTCACTTCTCACTGATCATTTCAAAGGTATACGTACATCTGGCATCCCAAGTATTGAGGAACAACATTACTTAAATATTCCAACTATCATTACAGCAGAGGATAATAGACTGCTTCTTTTACCCCCTACCAATGAAGAAATTCTTAAAACCTTAAAGAGTATGGAGAGTTGGTCTGCTCCAGGCCCTGAAGGTTTTCAAGATTGCAGGTAATGATGTATGTGATATGGTTAAGACTTTCTTTTCAACTAAGTTTTTACCTACACATATTAATAAAACTTATATCTCCTAATACCTAAAAAGAACAATCCATCTACTCCTTCCGATTTCAGACCCATAGGTCTTTGCAATACTTCTTATAAAATTATCTCCAAGATCCTAGTATCTAGAATGAAGCCAATAATGGATAGAATTACTTCCCCATTTCAGGATGCATATGTTTCAGGAAGATTGATCAATGATAATACCATTATATCTCATGAGTTAATTCATTCTATGGGGAAAAAAGAAGGAGAAGAAGGATGGTTAGCTCTCAAGCTTGATACGTCAAAAGCTTTTGACAGGATTATTGAAGTTCTTCAAAGTTTTGGGTTTTGTGAAGATTGGTGCCAGCTTATACATCAATGTATCAGCATAAATACCTTGTCAGTTCTTCTAAATGGCTCTCCATGTGATGAATTTTATCCTTCCAGAGTGATGCGTGTCGTAGGTGCAATCAAATTAATTCAATATTTCCACTCAATTAAAAATAATATAATGGAAGTCAAGTTCGTTCCCACGAGGAGCAAGAGATCTTAGTTGTAAAAGTTGTCACGAAAGGGGGTGTAAAAAGCAAAAAGAAAAAAATAAAAAAGCAATTAAAATCGAAAGTTGAAAGATGAAAGCAATAAGAGAGAGAAGATCAAGGAATCCTTCTTCGTTACGAAACAATGAATCAAGTTATGTTCTATTCTACTTGTTATTAGTCACAAATTATCACCAACCGTAGGTAAAGCGGCTAGCTCGGTGCTAAACCCCTAAATCCCTTGTATCATAGGACACGGAAGTTCTCGACTACGGATTCTATTTACCAAGCCACCTAGAATTAGCTCAACCTAGATGTAACTTGGCTCATGCATTAAGTTTTGTGAATTTCTTAGGTTGATATTAGTAGTTAGACTCTTAGCTCAAGGTCCACTTGCTAACGTTGTTTCTACACATAATTGCTCCACGGAATCCCTCCGCAAGGTCTCGTGTTTGCTACTTATGTAAAGAGTCAAGAAACGATTACTTATCTCCTAACTTTCACTAGCTTTAGATCGAATTAACAAATCAATTTAGCGTGCACTCCAAACAATCTATCAATCAATCATGAATGTCTTTAAGATCACTCCTATTAGTAAAAACAAACGATAATTATGTGAAAAACTTCAAGATAGAATTTGAAAACAAAACTCAAATCATGTTAAGAACTAGGAATTCATCCTCAATCAATAAGAAAATTAGCTACTCATGCTTTTGAAATTCACACCAATAATAATTATTAAAAGAAGAATTTTCAAATTCACACAAATAACTAAAAAGAAAAATCTTAGAAAAACAAGCAAAAAACACAAGTGATGTGTGTGTAGAGAGGTGTGTAGAAGTTGTAGAAAACTTCTCTATTTATAGGCTTCAATATTCTCCAAATCTTCTAAGGAGTAGAATCCTTTTCCTTTTGCAATTCAATTTCCAATTCCAAGCTTTTCTCAACTCTTCCACCTTCTCTTTCCAAATTTGAGTCCAATTCTCCATCCAATTCCTAGCCCAAGTCTTCACACCCATGAGAGAAGTCCACAGAAAATTCTGGAATTTTTGGCTCGCCGGAAAACTGGGATTGTGGCCGGAATTTGGCCGGAAAACGTCACCGCCGGCCACCTGAAAATTTCTCCGTCGAGAGAATATTCGACGGAATATTCCGTCCGGTCCTCCGTTAGGACTAACGGTCAAAGGTCAAACTTAACGGTCGTCGTCTAGTCAATGAGTCAAGGGGTGAGTTATCGAGTCGTAACCAGAGTCGACTAGCTAACTCTACTGATTGGTCCTAGCTGTGCCACTTTGCACAAAGCCAAACTTGTTGCAGCACAATCATTGTGCATGACCACCATAATGGCTATACCTTCTTATTTCTTAACTGCACGGCTCCCTCTTCAACAAACAACTTAGCCTATACTTCATCTCCATTGCCAATGACTCAAGCACCCTGTAACATTGGCAGCGCATCATTTCACATCCAAACTGCAGCTCCAATGCTAAGACAGCCTCCAACACCACCACTGAACTCCACAGCCTTCACTGTTTTCACTAGCAGCATTCAAACTCAAATTCATTATTTCAGTTCAGTTCCTGCAGCTCATTGCACAGCAGCACCAGTTATAACCATGTCATTGCACCATCACCAGTGCAGTCCTGTAGCTTCTCCACCATTCAGCCATTGCTCAACTCCAGCACCACCATCCTCTAGAACTCAACACCATCAGGCATACCAACTCAACCCTGACTTTTGCTTCATCACCATCTGAACTACAACTCAAATCCACACAACCATTCTCCTTCTTCTACTTATCTGTGAATTCAATTACCATTGCAGCCATACACCCCATAGACACATCCTTGCTTCTCATTTAATTCTTGGCCTGGAAGGACCCATTAGCTTTACAGCTCCAATTCCTCCTGCAACTTATTCAACAGTGACCTCAACAAACCACCACCAACACATTTTCTTCTCCATCTTGGCTTTAACACCAGAAACTCCAATTACACTCAGCTTCACCTAGAACAGCCCTGCAATTCAATGGAATCAACCCAGATCAAAGAACTCGCCCTGCCGGTTTAGTATCACCACCAACAACCTCAAGCTACCACCAGATCGATCTTCCCATCAAGCCTCAAACCGAGCTCCGGTTCTTCACACAAGCCAATCACAATTCATTCTCTCGTACCAACACCACAAACTCATTCTCTTAATTAGGTATTTCAAATCATGCATCTATGCTCGAGCTCATCATGAATCGAACCCAGAAACCATCTTCACTAACAAACCCTATCATCTTCAACATCTCGCCTCTGTCGAGCTTCCATGACTTCTTCTTCTAACCCATTTCACCGAGCTTCACACAGCGGCCACCATTATCGATTCTCAATCCCAGTCGATTCCAAATGAACTATTCAATCACCTCCAGATCCATTATCCGATTGATTACAGCCACATCAAACTCTACCCATTTCGATTGGCCATCATCTCGATTCAAGACCCAACAAACAATCTATCGATTCTACTATCTCGAGCTCCTCTCCATCTGTTCTTGATTTAATCCTTCAATCACTCGGACTCAATGGCGACCATATTTGCTCGATTATTTCAGGTGGAAGAAGAGAATGATTGAGAAAGAGAGCTCTTCTTCTCGATTTAGGTTAAGTATTGGGTTGGTTATTGAGTAATCCCAGTCCTTGTGATAAGGGCTAACCTGATGGCAGCCCCTTAACCTGGACTAGACTGCGTTTAGTATTCCTCCCAAAAGTGGTTGCCCCTTAACCTCAACTGGGCTCCATATATTATTCCCTCCTTGGTGAAATGACAATTTTGGCTCAAATAGGGTGATTTCTTCTTCTTTTCCTCCGCGCGACTCCAAAGTAGCTAAAAACTCAAAACAAGCGTAAAATACATAATTTACAAGAAAAATAGCAAAGAAAGCATAAACTACTAGATAGTAAATTAGGTGTATTTTACACCTATCAAATTCCCCCACACTTAGACTTTGCTAGTCCTCGAGCAAATCAAACCAAAACTCACAACTTCAAAGCGTTCAAGCGTCACAAGCATCCAAAGAGTTATGAGGACATAGAGTTTCTGCATGCTAGTAATAAGAAGTTAGAAATACTAAATAACATATTCTCATTCTTAAATGTTGAGTGAGAAATAACCACACCATAATGAGAGAACGCGTGTTTGAGAAACGATCAATAAGCATTTCGCCTCGACTTCTGCCTCACCAAAAAGGATTTTATGATAATTGCACTCAAAAAGACGGCTTTTTTATGGTTCTCACATGTGTGCAAGTAGGAATGAAGAGAGAAATCCTGCGACACGTTGAATGGTGGGAAGGATAACTTCCAAAATATTTTAAAAACCCACATCTTTTAATATTTTGAAAAACCATTTTTCTGACGATCTCTAAGAAAGGAAATCAACCATTATTATCGAGGATGAGATTACTTACTTACCTTCACATCCGATTGCCAATTATGATAACACCACTCTCACGGCATCCAATAGAAACGTCTTCCGCTCCTCGTCTTTAACTTCTTGGTCTTCGGTTTCAACTATTAATGATAAACTCTCGAATTTCATAAATCCTTGACAATTTTTAACTCTTTACCTTGAAATCCTTGTCGCTTGAAACTTTCTTATAAATTTTCCTTCCCCACGGCTCATTCAATAAGAACAAATATTTCTTGTTTTCTTTCTCTTTTTTTTTTTTTTTTTTTTTTTTTTTTTTAATTAAAATTGAAACAAGAGAAATTAAATACAAAAATAAACCATGGCCGTGGGAGAAGTATTTTACCGCTTGATTCTTCACAACTTGTATCGTCTTGAAATCATAAACTTCAAAAATTCTCACCTTTTAATTTTCTTCGCTTTCATGAATAAGTCTTCATACTTGAATATAAAATTACCTCATTATATTGTAAGTCTTCAACATATATGTAAAAATCCGCTCTTTGTATGTTGCTTTACTTGTATTTGAAATTTGCTCTTTTTCTCGTTCCGTTGCTTTGTAAACCTTAAACTTTTCCAACTTTCCTTGTAGATTTTGATGTCGCTCCTTGTTGATGATGAGAGTGTTTCTATGGATCCGTTGTTGTCGCGAGAGAGAATGGTGCTAACCGCAAATCGAACTACAAGAAGGAAGCTTTCATCCATGGACGTCACCCTCATGATTGACAAAATTAGCACTCAAGAGATCAAAGAGTAGTGATTCTATTGGTGGGAGGTTGGGTAGCTCACCATTCTACCCGGAATTAACGTACGGTGACACACACTCAAAAGAAGCTCTTTAGTAGATGGAAGAATTCTGGTCGGTGCCTCACATGATATGAATATGGGTAGTCTCCACTAATGATTGATCAGCAACTCTAATAACGCCTTTCTCCTTGCACCAAATTCGCATCACCGGCATGATTAAATCCATTATTTAACACTCAAACAAGCAAGAAATCCGAATGTAGTTCCCTAACATTTCCAAGTTCAATTATGTCGGTCAAAATCTCTATGTAAGCATACCTAGAAGTATGCTAGGGACTCTAAAATCTTTAAAAGTTGGAATTTTTAAGTAAAACTTTTTTTTTTTTTTTTCAAAATTTTTTAATTTTTTTGTAATTTTCGTTTTAAAAACATGCTTAACCACTCCCCCACACTTAAACCTTACATTGTCCTCAATGTAATTGAATCCTCATAGTAAAGTCAAGGTGGGAAATTTTAACATGAAAAGAAACAAGAAAAAGAAATAACAAAAGCAAAAGGATAAGAAATACAAAACCGATGGGTTGCCTCCCATTAAGCGCTTGTTTTAAAGTCGACGGCCCGACTTAGCTCTTGCGGCACATTACTCCTCCGGAGGAGTGCATCTCCAAATGAAAGTTCATCCAAATTCACATAAGCGATGTTCTCATAGTATGGCTTCAACCTATGGCCGTTGACTTTGGAAACCGAATTGTCTCGAAGACTAGTAATTTCAATGCACCATGAGGAAAAACATTAGTAACAACATATGGTCCAATCCAACGGGACCTTAACTTTCAGAAATAATTTAAGGCGAGAATGATATAAAAGGACTTTTTGTCCCACGATGAAACTTTTTACGAGAAATCATCTTGTCATGAAAAAGCTTGGTCTTTTCTTTGTAAATACGGGCACTCTCGTAAGCATCATTGCGTATCTCCTCTAACTCATGTAGTTGTAACTTCCTTTGTTTCCCCGCTTCATCATACTCCATGTTGAATTTCTTTATCGCCCAATAAGCCTTATGTTCAAGTTCAACCGGAAGATGACAAGCTTTGCCATAAACCATCCTATATGGAGACATACCAATCGGTGTCTTATACGCCGTTCTATACGCCCAAAGTGCATCGTTGAGCTTAAAGCTCCAATCTTTCCTCGTGGTATTCACCGTTTTCTCAAGAATGGACTTTATCTCACGATTTGAAATTTCCGCTTGTCCACTAGTTTGTGGATGATAAGGCGTACCAATTTTGTGTGTTATGTTGTACTTCTTGAGGAGAGCGTGGAAAGCCTTCTTGAAATGTGAGCCTCCATCACTTATCACCACTCTTGGTGTACCATGCCTATTGAAAATGTTTTCCCTTACAAAATCACAAACAACTTGAGAGTCATTAGTCTTGGTGGCTCTAGCTTCCACCCATTTCGAAACATAATCAACGGCAAGAAGTATATAAAAATTCCCATTCGAATTGACAAAAGGGCCCATAAAATCAATACCCCACACATCAAAAATCTCAACGGTGAGAATTTGTGTGAGTGGCATTTGATTTCGAGAACCTAGATTGCCCGTTCGTTGACATCTATCACACGATTTACAAAAAACATATGAATCTTCAAACAAGGTGGGCCAATAAAATCCACTTTCGAGAACTTTGAGAGCGGTGCATTTCGAACCAAAGTGGCCACCACATGCAAAAGTGTGGCAAAAGGAGAGAATTGATTGAAATTCGGAATTAGGCACGCACCTTCGCATTATTTGATCAACACCATATTTCCATAAGTATGGTTCATCCCACACATATTGCTTAGCGACCTTCTTAAGTTTCATCTTTTGGAAGTTGGACATTGTACTAGGTACTTTCCTTGTCACCAAGTAATTCACTATATCCGCATACCAAGGTGTTGATTCTTCCATGGAGAAAAGTTGTTCGTCCGGAAACGGTCATGTAATGGAAGTTCCTCTTGAGACATAACAAGTCTACTAAGATGATCCCAACGGTATTCTCCACACCCCTCTTATCACGAATTTCTATGTCGAACTCTTGTAACAATAAGATCCACCGAATTAATCTTGGCTTAGCTTCTTTCTTCTTTATTAAGTGTCTTAGTGCGGCATGATCGGAATACACAATAACCTTTGTACCCACCAAGTATGATCGAAATTTTTCCAACGCAAAACTATAGCCAATAACTCCTTTTCCGTGGTAGAATAATTGATTTGTGCATCATTAAGGGTCCTAGATGCATAATAGATAACATGGGACAACTTGTCCACCCTTTGACCCAAAACGGCTCCAACCGCATAATCACTAGCATCACACATTAATTCAAATGGAAGATTCCAATCCGGTGATTTGATAATTGGCGCACTTGTCAACATATCTTTTAATTTGTCAAAAGCATCCTCGCATTCCTTGTTGAAGTCGAAAGGTACCTCCTTTTGTAATAACTTACACATCGGCATGGAGATTTTGGAGAAATCCTTGATAAACCACCTATAGAAACCTGCATGACCAAGAAAAGAACGGATCTCCCTCACCGAAGTGGGATATTGTAAGTTTCTTATTAAATCTATCTTTGACTTGTCCACTTCGAGCCCTCGAGAGGACACAATGTGACCAAGTACTATGCCGTGGTTTACCATAAAGTGACATTTCTCCCAATTAAGGACAAGGTTTGTGTCTATGCATCGTTTAAGAATTAGTTCAAGGTTATTTAAACAACCATCAAAAGAATTGCCATAAACACTAAAGTCATCCATAAATACCTCGATGATGCGTTCCACATAATCCGAGAATATACTCACCATGCATCTTTGAAAAGTAGCCGGCGCATTGCAAAGGCCAAACGGCATCCGTCTATATGCAAACGTTCCAAATGGACAAGTGAAAGTGGTCTTATCTTGGTCCTCCGGTGCAATAACAATTTGGTTGTATCCCGAATAACCATCCAAAAAGCAATAATAAGAGTGCCCCGCTAACCGCTCCAACATTTGATCAATGAAAGGTAAAGGAAAGTGATCCTTGCGGGTTGCGGAATTAAGCTTTCTATAGTCAATGCACACTCTCCAACCGGTTTGAACTCTTGTAGGAACAAGTTCATCGTCTTGATTTGAACAACCGTGACTCCGGATTTCTTTGGCACCACTTGTACCGGACTTACCCACTTGCTATCGGAAATTGGGTAGATTACCCCCACACTTTGCAATTTGAGTATCTCTTTTTTCACAACCTCCATCATGGGAGGATTCAGCCGACGTTGAGCATCACGTACCGGCTTCACGTTTTCTTCCATTAGAATCCTATGCATGCACATGGATGGACTAATGCCTTTGATGTCCGCAATTGTCCACCCAATAGCCGTTTTGTGCTCTTTCAAGACTCTAAGCAAACGGTCTTCTTGTACCGGTGTGAGGTTCTTAGAAATAATCACCGGAAGATCATCTCCATCTCCCAAAAAAGCATACTTCAAATGGTCCGGAAGAGGCTTCAATTCTAGTTTGGGCGCCTTCACAATAGATGGTACAAGTACTTCATCATTCACGGGTAAAGAAATATATGAAACATCACCCTTTTTAGCTTCTTGCAATGTCGCCAAAGCACCACACATCTCCACCAATTCCTTGGAGATTTCAACATCCAAGTTAGATAAGCCATGGACGTCCAATTCAATGCTCTTTTGCAACACCACATCAAGTTCATCCTCTTGGTTCAATTCCACCATTTGTTGCGCTAATGAATCAACCACATCAATGGAGTAAACGGAATGCACATCACTTGGGTAGCGCATGGCTTCAAATATGTTAAAGTGTATTATCTCCTTGTCGAATTCCATAGTGAGTGTACCCTTATCAACATCAATCTTCGTCTTTGCGGTCTTCATGAATGGCCTCCCAAGAAGTAAAGAAGTAGATGAACGGTTCTCATTGTTATCCATATCCACCACGAAGAAGTCCACTGGAAAGATAAGCTCATTTACTTGCACTAGCACATCTTCTACAAGTCCCTTTGGATATATGTTCGACTTGTTTGCCAATTGGATAATAACTCTCGTCTCTTTCAAAGGTCCAAGATTCAAGGAGTCATATATTTCGGCCGACATCACACTAATGGAAGCTCCCAAATCAAGTAAAGCATGTTCAAACCTTTGTTTACCAATAGTAATTGGCACCGTGAAACCACCGAGATCCGTGCACTTTGTAGGCATCTTCTTCAATAGCATAGCCGACGCACTCTCGCCAACTTTAGTAATTTCATTATCAAGCAACCTATCCTTCTTGATGCATAATTCCTTCATGAACTTGGCATACCTTGGAATTGTCTTAATGGCCTCAATGAATGGGATGTTGATTTCAATCTTCTTGAAGATATCCATAAGTGCCTTGTCTTGAGCTTCTTTCTTGGATTTAGCAAAACGACTAGGAAAAGGAGGTGGAGTAGTGAAAGTAGAAACCGGTTCCTTGGATTGATCGGTTGGTGTTGAATTCTCCTTTGGTGCGGTTTCCTCCTTGTTATTGACTACCTCTTCACTAACTTCCTCATGATGACTTGGTCCCTCCACTTGTCTTCCACTTCTTAAAGTAACCGCATTAACATTCTCTTTTGGATTCACAAATGGTTGTGAAGTAAGTTTTGTGGATGCTTGAGATTTCAATAAATTCACATCGGTTGCCAATTGTCCCATTTGAGTTTGTAAATCCTTGATAGCCGAATCGGTCTTTTGTTGATTTTGTTGAAACAATGATGTAATACCTTGCATCATGACATTAAGCTTATCATCAATTGAAGATCCTTGTTCTTTCACTTGTGGTTGGAATTGTTGAGACCCACCTTGTTGTTGAGGTTGGAATCGTGATTGTTGAAAACCACCTTGTTGTGCATATGGATTAGGAGCCGCCGCTTGCGTGTTTGCATAACTAAAGTTGGGATGATCCTTCCAACCGGGATTATAGGTATTGGAGTATGGATCGTACCTTGGCCTTTGATTTGGATATAAAGCATTCACTTGTTCGGTCTCACAATCCGGAATAATTACTGCGGCCATCCTTTGCATCATTATCTCCATGTTACTTATTCTTTGATCAAGATGTGATGAAGAATCACTAACTTCATGCACTCGCCTAACCATTGGTTCATCCCTTGTGTAGAATTGTTGCGAGTTTGCCGCCATACTTTCAATCAACTCTCTAGCTTCGGTCAAAGTCTTATTCATTAGTGCACCACCACCCGCGGCGTCAAGAAGAGACCTATCACTTGAGTGGAGAGCTTCATAGAAGTATTGGAGTATCATAACATCACTAAATTGATGGTGTGGACAGCTTGCGACCAACCTCTTGTATCGCTCCCAACATTCATACAATGATTCTCCCACTTGTTGTTTCAATCCACAAATCTCCTTGCGAATTTGAGTAGCTTTGGATGCGGGAAAATATCTCTCGAGGAAAAGTTTCTTCATCCCATTCCATGTTGTGATACTTCCGGAAGGCAAATAATATAACCATTCCTTAGCATTACCCGCCAAAGAAAACGGGAAAGCTTTCAACAATGATCCATCCGCATTAGTCTCCGGTGGAAGCATAGCCATAACTATGGCATAGAAGTCCATAAGATGTTTGTTTGGGTCCTCATTCACCATGCCATGGAACTTTGGTAACTCTCTAATCAACCCCGGCTTGATTTCGAAGGTTGAGTTAGTTTGGATACACCATTGTTGTGTATCAAGCTTGTGAGAAGCTAGGTCCTTGAGTGTACGATCAGCCATTGTTTCTTCCTCTTTGTACGAATCACTTGATGAAGAAGGAGAAAGTGGAGTGTTAATCGCACGAATGAAATCCTTTAGTTGAGTGCCGGATCGAAGACGTATTGGACTCGGTCTACCCCCTTTTAGCATTCACCAAAGGTATAACACCTGAAACAAGATTCTCACAAACTAAGTTAGATACGGTAAAGAATCTAACAAAGCAAGAATAAAGCAAAAAAAGAAAAATAAAAACAACTAAAAATCGCCCGTTGCTCCCCGGCAACGGCGCCAAAATTTGATGCGTGTCGTAGGTGCAATCAAATTAATTCAATATTTCCACTCAATTAAAAATAATATAATGGAAGTCAAGTTCGTTCCCACGAGGAGCAAGAGATCTTAGTTGTAAAAGTTGTCACGAAAGGGGGGTGTAAAAAGCAAAAGAAAAAAAATAAAAAAAGCAATTAAAATCGAAAGTTGAAAGATGAAAGCAATAAGAGAGAGAAGATCAAGGAATCCTTCTTCGTTACGAAACAATGAATCAAGTTATGTTCTATTATACTTGTTATTAGTCACAAATTATCACCAACCGTAGGTAAAGCAGCTAGCTCAGTGCTAAACCCCTAAATCCCTTGTATCCTTAGGACACGGAAGTTCTCGACTCACCTAGGATTCTATTTACCAAGCCACCTAGAATTAGCTCAACCTAGATGTAACTTGGCTCATGCATTAAGTTTTGTGAATTTCTTAGGTTGATATTAGTAGTTAGACTCTTAACTCAAGGTCCACTTGCTAACGTTGTTTCTACACACAATTGCTCCACGGAATCCCTCCGCAAGGTATCGTGTTTGCTACTTATGTAAAGAGTCAAGAAACGATTACTTATCTCCTAACTTTCACTAGCTTTAGATCGAATTAACAAATCAATTTAGCGTGCACTCCAAACAATCTATCAATCAATCATGAATGTCTTTAAGATCACTCCTATTAGTAAAAACAAACGATAATTATGTGAAAAACTTCAAGATAGAATTTGAAAACAAAACTCAAATCATGTTAAGAACTAGGAATTCATCCTCAATCAATAAGAAAATTAGCTACTCATGCTTTTGAAATTCACACCAATAATAATTATTAAAAGAAGAATTTTCAAATTCACACAAATAACTAAAAAGAAAAATCTTAGAAAAACAAGCAAAAAACACAAGTGATGTGTGTGTAGAGAGGTGTGTAGAAGTTGTAGAAAACTTCTCTATTTATAGGCTTCAATATTCTCCAAATCTTCTAAGGAGTAGAATCCTTTTCCTTTTGCAATTCAATTTCCAATTCCAAGCTTTTATCAACTCTTCCACCTTCTCTTTCCAAATTTGAGTCCAATTCTCCATCCAATTCCTAGCCCAAGTCTTCACACCCATGAGAGAAGTCCACAGAAAATTCTGGAATTTTTGGCTCGCCGGAAAACTGGGATTGTGGCCGGAAAACGTCACCGCCGGCCACCTGAAAATTTCTCCGTCGAGAGAATATTCGACGGAATATTCCGTCCGGTCCTCCGTTAGGACTAACGGTCAAAGGTCAAACTTAACGGTCGTCGTCAGTCAATGAGTCAAGGGGTGAGTCACTGAGTCAGAACCGAGTCAGCTAGCTAACTCGGCTGACTGGTCCTAGCCAGGCCACTTTATACAGGCCAAACTTGTTGCAGCACAATCATTGTGCATGACCAGCCATAATGGCTATACCTTCTTATTTCTTAACTGCAGCTCCCTCTTCAACAGCAACTTAGCCTATACTTCATCTCCATTGCCACCAACAGCTCAAGCACCCTGTAACATTGGCAGCGCATCATTTCACATCCAAACTGCCGGCTCCAATGCTAAGATGACCTCCAACACCACCACTGAACTCCACAGCCTTCTTGTTTTCACTAGCAAACATTCAAACTCAATTTCATTATTTGATTCAGTTCTGCGGCTCATTGCACAAAGACACGATTATAACCATGTCATCGCACCATCATCGGTGCGGCAAGATCCTGTAGCTTCTCCACCATTCAGCCATTGCTCAACTCCAGCACCACCATCCTCCAGAACTCAACACCATCAGGCATACCAACTCAACCCTGACTTTTGCTTCATCACCATCTGAACTACAACTCAAATCCACACAACCATTCTCCTTCTTCTACTTATCTGTGAATTCAATTACCATTGCAGCCATACACCCCATAGACACATCCTTGCTTCTCATTTAATTCTTGGCCTGGAAGGACCCATTAGCTTTACAGCTCCAATTCCTCCTGCAACTTATTCAACACTGACCTCAACAAACCACCACCAACACATTTTCTTCTCCATCTTGGCTTTAACACCAGAAACTCCAATTACACTCAGCTTCACCTAGAACAGCCCTGCAATTCAATGGAATCAACCCACAGACCAGCAACTCGCCCTGCCAGTTTAGTATCACCACCAACAACCTCAAGCTACCACCAGATCGATCTTCCCATCAAGCCTCAAACTGAGCTTCAGTTCTTCATGAGAAATCACAATTCATTCTCTGTGTACCAACACCACAAACTCATTCTCTTAATTAGGTATTTCAAATCATGCATCTATGCTCGAGCTCATCATGAATCGAACCCAGAAACCATCTTCACTAACAAACCCTATCATCTTCAACATCTCGCCTCTGTCGAGCTTCCATGACTTCTTCTTCTAACCCATTTCACCGAGCTTCACACAGCGGCCACCATTATCGATTCTCAATCCCAGTCGATTCCAGCGAACTATTCAATCACCTCCAGATCCATTATCCGATTGATTACATCCACATCAAACTCTACCCATTTCGATTGGCCATCATCTCGATTCAAGACCCAACAGCAATCTCTCGATTCTACTATCTCTGAGCTCCTCTCCATCTGTTCTTGATTTAATCCTTCAATCACTCAGACTCAACAGCAGCCATGACTGCTCGATTATTTCAGGTGGAAGAAGAGAATGATTGAGAAAGAGAGCTCTTCTTCTCGATTTAGGTTAAGTATTGGGTTGGTTATTCGAGTGTTCAGTCACTGTGATAAGGGCTAACCTGATGGCAGCCCCTTAACCTGGACTAGACTGCGTTTAGTATTCCTCCCAAAAGTGGTTGCCCCTTAACCTCAACTGGGCTCCATATATTATTCCCTCCTTGGTGAAATGACAATTTTGGCTCAAATAGGGTGATTTCTTCTTCTTTTCCTCCGCGCGACTCCAAAGTAGCTATAAAACTCAAAACAAGCGTAAAATACATAATTTACAAGAAAAATAGCAAAGAAAGCATAAACTACTAGATAGTAAATTAGGTGTATTTTACACCTATCACAGAGGCATTAGACAAGGAGATCCCCTATCTCCTTATCTTTTTATTCTTGCCATGGAATGGTTCTCTAGAACACTATGTGTTGCTCATGATTCAAAGTCAGTTAAAGAAATTACAACTGCAAGAGGTGCTCCACCTATTAATCATCTACTCTTTGCAGATGATTGTCTCATTTTCACTCATGCTAATTTAACCATTGTGAATAATCTTCTGCAAATATTGCAGGATTTTAGTTCACAATCTGGTCAGGTTATTAATTTTGACAAATCTTTAGTTTTTTGCAGTATTAATTTGGATCCATGTGTGTGTGATACTCTCAATAATATCTTGGGAGTTAATTCTATGAAGGAAAATGAGAAATATTTGGGTTCACCTCTTCTTATTGGTAGATCTAAGGTTAAGGCCTTTGAAGAAATTCAGTTTGCTTTTGAAAGAAGACTTGGAAACTGGCAAGGTATAAATCTTCATCAAGATGGCAGAACAACAATGGTGAAAGCAGTTCTTAATGCTATTCCTATGTATCAAATGAGTACTTTCAAAATGCCTAAGAAGCTTCTCAAGAAACTTGATTCAATACAAAGGAAATTCTGGTGGGGATACAAGTCTAATAGAGGGTTGAACTTAATTGCTTGGTAGAATATGTGCTTATCTAAAGAATTGGGTGGACTAGATTTTAGAGACAAAATGATTTATCATGCTCTTCTTACCAAGTTAGCTTGGAGAATTTGTCAGCAATTTGATCATTTGCTCACTAAAATTCTCAAATATAAATATTTTAAAAAGGAAGAGTTCCTACATTTATCAGAAGAGAAGAAAAATACTTCCTGGACTTGGAAAGGCATTGAGCTTGGTCTATCTATACTACAGAGTAATTACTACATGGAGGTAAATAATGGAAAAGGTACTAAAACTGGTTGGACAGATGGATTATTGGATTAGATTCTAAAGCAGTACCTCTTCATCCCTCACATCTCCAATATGTTTTTGTAAGTGAATTGATTATACCAACAACTAATGAGTGGAATGTTACTCTGCTCAGTTTGTTATTCATCCCAGACACAGTGGAGAAAATCAAAAATATGCAACTCTATATTCAAGAAGATGATGTTATCAAGTGGCTTCCTACTAAAGATGGTAAGTTTACGGTTAAGAGTGCTTACAATAAACTCATGGAAGTTAGAGTTCAGCAGCAGACATCATTAAATACAGTCCCAAAACAAGTATGAAAGTCACTTTGGAAGATGAAGCTACCACATCGTGTTAAGCTCTTCACTTGGAAGTGTTTAAAGGTATTGTTCCTATAAGAATCAGATTATCTCAAGCAATGCAAGACATTGAAACTCATTGTGAGATATGTAAACAAGATGAAGAAACTCTTTATCATCTTATAATTAGATGTGATCATGCTAAAGCAGTCTGGAGATCTCTTAACATCACTATTGATCAAGTAATAGATAACCGTCAAACGGTTAAAGATTAGATTAATTCTTGGTTTCAAGATGTGCAAAACACAGGAGCTGGAGAGAGTTACTCATGGTGGGATGCTGGATAATATGGAAAGAAAGATGTGATTGTGTCTTTCAGGACAAATCTCTCAACCCTACTAACACATCTTCTAGAATTCAATACCAATTGCTTTATTTCAATTCATCTATGCAGAATAGTTTAGTCGATATCACTAATAATCTATTTATTTCTGTATCTCATGATATCATTAACACTTCTGTGCATGCACCTGAACACTTGCATAACACTCATAGAGAAGAAGCATGCTATTTTAAATTATTTGTGGATGCTTCATTTGATCAGGATACTAATGATTGTGGTACTGGCATTGTTTTACATAATACTGCAGGTGACTGCACAGGGTTACAAAGGAACCTATGCAACTGGAGTGATTGATGCTGAAATTGGAAAATGTATGGCAGTACTGGAAGGTCTCAAATGGGCTAAAGCTATGGAGCTGGACAAAGTTCTCATTGTGGCTGATGTTGAAGTAGTTGTTAATGCTTTGAATAATAACCCATCACTTGTAAGATGGGAAAATATGAAGATTTTACGAGACATTATGCTTCTATTAGAGTCTTTTTCCTTTTCTAAGATAAGTTCTGTAAGTAGAAATGCAAATCGGATAGCTGATTCCATCTCTAAAAGAGTTAGAAAAGAAAGGTTAGTTATTGAGGAGTTTAGTATTAATCTTTTGCATATTGACTCCTTGTTATCCAGGCTACTTGAGCCTGAGTAATTTTAATCAATAAATTCTTCTGTTATCTAAAAAAAAAATATTTCTATCAACAACCCTGAGCTCTTGAGTTGGATCTAGGAAGGTGTACTGCAACAAACATCAATAAAGGAAGACTCCCAACGAAGGTTTATAGTTTCAGGGTGTGGATATCCGTACCATGTGAATTGGAGTATTTGCATCTTGTTATTATGATGCACATGAACTTTTTGACAATATTTTGTTTATCTGAGTGCATATGTGCATCTGCATCCTTGGCTCCTTTCCATTATCAACTACCACGTTATTAAAGTGAACAGAAAAGTTGCCGATAGAAGAAAAAAAAATCCGTTTTGTAGAGTTTTGTGGAACTTATGTAGAGGAGATCCCCTTATACATATGTTTTCACACTATCTCACACTTTGGACGTCATTTTTATGAATAAAAACCGAATGGTGACGTATTTGAAGCTAATATTTCATGGATATGTTTGTCTTACACAGCTCTATGTTCCTATCAAAAATGAGTGTATTCCGAAACGCATAACACCACCATCTACTAATTTGAAAATAAACCGCTAAAATTAACGGATTCTTAACCATTGAAATTAAGATTGGTAGATGGTGGTGTTATATGTTTCGGAATGCGCTCATTTTCGGTAAGTATGTAGGGATTTGTAAAAAGATCATATCCCCTAAATAATAGCTTCAAATCTGATATCATTTGATTTCCAGTCACCAATAGGCGCCTAAAGTGTGAGATAGCGTAAGAATTAAAGTGCGAAGAGGATCCTCCCTCATTTATGTATACATTATTTTGGTTCAACTTTGTTTCATGGGGTAATTTGCGTTACCTCCTCTGGCGAAGATCATAATTTGAGTTACCTCCCCTACAAAGATAAAATTAGTGAAACCTCCCTCGTTAGGATTCCGTCCAAAGGTCAGTTAGCTGAGTCATCAGCTGTATACAGGTGGACAAAAAAAATACACGTGGTACTCAACTACCGAAAACACCCTCAGCTTCTTAATCTTCGTCTTCTTTCTTTCTGAAAAGAAAAAAAGAAATATATTCTCTTCCCCGAACCATCGGCAGCAGCCATGGATGGGCGATTAGGAGTTTGGCAAGGGTTTGACGCCAAAAAGAGAGGGTAAGGCAACCGCTTCTACTGCTTCCATTGTTACAGTTGTTGAAATTGAGAAATAAAAATCAGATCGAAAAACTGAAAGCTTCTGCCATTGAGTCTTGATTGTGATAGAGGAATTGATGGGGATTGTAGCCGGGAGAATACCTTTACATGATTGTTTTGAGAAGGGTACTGGATGATTGAGAGCTCTGGTAGGGAATTACAAATTGGGTTTGGTTTCAATTTGCAGTTAGTAGATGATTCGGGAAGCTAAGATGGTGATGTTGCTGTGAGTTCGATGGGTTTTTCTTGAACTGAAACTGCAATGGAATTGAAGAATTTTTGTTGTTCCCATCAATTCGCAACAACTAAAGATAAATTCAATTTGATACGAGAGTTTTATGGGATTTTGTGAGTATTTGTTGTGAATTTGCAAGGAATCGGAATTGGAGATCTATTAGTTTTGATATACAGAAATATCACCAAAGAAAGGTACCCCAATTGTTCGATAGAAGTACTCAGTTAGCAACATGTTTTTGTTGACGTAAACTGATTCATTTTTTAATTGTGTTGTCTAGGATTATTATTATATGGTCTTTATTGTTACAACTTACAGTAGCAGAGCCCTTTCTAGAGGAGATTTCGTACACAAATATGTTAATAAGACATCACATGGCAGCAATCTTAAAATGAAGAACACGAACTAGTCAAGTTTTGTTGATGTTAAAGAAGATGGATTAGAATGCAACCAGAAAGCAACCTGAGAAAATTAAGGTCGGATATTTCCCAATTTTATTTTTTCTTTACTGTAATTGGAGATTAAACGAGGACAATCCATCCTCAAAAATAAACACGGTGATGGCTATGATTTTGATTTTGGATTCGATAATTTTGAAGTGAATATGAAACTGTGAGTTTTCAAAGGCGGAAATGGGATCGGGTGTTTTTCTTTTTGGCTTTAATGAAACGAAGAAGGCGAGGATATTTTGGACAGTTGACTAATTTTTTTTATTAATTTTTATTTTTTTCTGCCTCCTGTATACAGTTGATGACTCATCTAACTGACCTTTGGACGGAATCCTAACGAGGGGAGGTTTCACTAATTTTATCTTTGTAGGGGAGGTAACTCAAATTATGATCTTCGCCAGGGGAGGTAACGCAAATTACTCCTTGTTTCATCCTGAATTTAAATTAATTATTTCCTTGCAATGGTTTAGTGTTAGTCTTATTTTTTCTTTTATTGTGGGCAACAATTTTAATTTCATTTCCGGGGAAAAAAATCTCAGGGGTAGCCTTGCAGAAATGTGCCCTTCCTAGCACTTATACACACCCTTAGGCCTTAGGAAAATGGGATTGAAACGGGCAAACATCATTTAGGCCCTTCCCTAAGAGCATATCCTATGGGTAGTCCCCAAATCAAGACTAACTCTTTCATTTGAAAGAGGACTCGTTCATATGAACGAGTGAAGCCACTGTGGGAAAAAATGAAAGGAACACTAAACGGGGGACTTTCACCCGTAAAAAAAAAAAACCTAAAAAACTACTTAGACGGGGGACTTTCCCCCGTTAAAAAAAAAAAACCCTAAAAATCCTACTTAGACAAAAAAAAACTAAAATTCCTACTTAGACGGGAGACTTTCTCCTGTCAAAATAAAAAAAACCTAAAAAAACTAATTTGACGGGGACTGTCCCCCGTTTGGTTCAAAAAGTTCCAAATTTTTTTGACGGGGGACCGTCCCCCGTCTAGTGTTTCACTACCAACCACTCGTTCACATGAACGAGTGCATGAACGTGTTTGGGGGAAAAGTGGGGTAAAGACTACCCATAGGAACCTCTAATCTGCTCAAATTGGTAGTGCACTCTTTCAAATGAAAGAGTAACACTACCCATAGGATTTGCTCTAAGCATACACATTATAGAATCTAGAATGAATTCAAACGTAGTCCGAGGTTAGCATAGGAGAAATGTGTAAATGCACATGCCAATTGGGGAAACTGGCCCACCTTTAGATCTAGTTTAAGAAGAAGATCGCTTATCAACAAGTTCGCTTTAATCCGGGTGTACTAAATGACTTGCGCTATCATCCCCAAAGCAGTATTGAATATAAGCTTATCATCAGCGACTTTTGGTGGGGGCATATGAGAGACAGACGGAAAATGTATTTTCTCAGATGGGAGTGGTTTAACATATTTAAGGAGAAAGGAGGCCTGCGAATAATATCCTTATCTGACTTTGTGGAGCTGCATTCTACGAGCTAAATATGAACCTAAATATCTCAGGGATAAGTCGTTATGGTCCATCAGCAAGCCTTATAAATGCTCTAAAACATGGGCTGCAATCTTAAAAAACAGAACTGAACTCAAGAAAGGTTGCATGTGGTTGATTGGCAATGGAAATAACATAAACATTAGAGATGAGCCGCGACGACTCCGAGTATGTGATAAAAAGATGGAAATTCAAGACAAAAACTAGGAAATATGTCCCAAAGCCCTAGGATGTGCACAGTTCTTGTCTCTTTTAAGGACGCATGAGACAAGAAAACACCCTTTCAATAAAATTATTTTGTGTTGCGGTGACCATGAATAAGCTCACCTCTCGATTCCCGTACAGGTTTGTCAATCTTTATTTTTACTGACTGTTTAGATGTTGATCTCTTCTTTCCTTTATTATCCTTTCACTTAGAGACGATCACACTTTTAGGAGAAGAAGAAGAAACAGAGTTACATACCTTAGTCGGGTTTGGCTTTCGGAAGAGTTTAAGCACATTTGTCAATCAACCAACCCTCCATTGGAGTTTGTTGACATACCTTACTGAAAAAGCGGGGGTATAACAACCACACCCAATATTTCGTTTAGGCAATATGTATGGACTAACTCCAATATACTTTCAAGAGAATCAACTAGACAGTCAGACTCAATCAAGGAAAAGTATATCCAAGAGTTATATCTATGTTTCGTAATGTAATCAACAAATCAAACAGATAGAAATCCGTGAGCCTGATTAATATAACAAACAACTTGGACGGTATCAAAAACCAATATCCAAGTGTCAATCAATTCAATCGACAACCAAAAGGTTGGATTACAAATTGATTGAACTTATGCACAACCTGTGATATTTCAATTATATAAACAAATATAATGCGTAAAATAAATAACACAGACACCAGAGATTTTTTAACGAGGAAACCACAAACGCAGAAAAACCCCGGGACCTAGTCCAGCTTTGAACACCACACTGTATTAAGCCGCTACAGACTCTAGACTACTTCAAGTTAACTTCGGAATGGAATGTAGTTGAGCCCTAACCAATCTCACACTGATCAAGGTACAATCGCGTTCCTTACGCCTCTGAATCCCAGCAGGACTCTACGCACTTGACTCCCTTAACTGATCTTACCCATAAATAAGAGTTGCTATGACCCAAAGTCGAAAACTTAATAAACAAACTTGTCTCCCACATAAAAGTCTATTTAGATAGATAAATCTGTCTCCCACAAAAATACCTACAAAGTTTTGTTCATTCTTTTGATAAATCAAGGTGCACAAGAACCAATTGATATACCAGATTTATATTCCCGAAGAACAGCCTAGAAATATCAATCACCTCACAATAACTTAACTATATGGTAGTAGAACAAGTTATTGTGGAATCACAAACAATGAGACAAAGGTGTTTGTGAGTACTTATATATCTTACCTATTGGAGAAAACTCTCGAGTAAATCTTAGATAAGATAGTACTCAATACGATAGAGCAAGTAAGATCAGAACACGCAACTACAGAGAAAATAGTTGGGTCTGGATTCAGAATCCCAATGAAGTCTTTAAGTCGTTAACCTATAATGGTTTTAGGAAAAACCTAGGTTAAAGGAGAATCGACTCTAGTCGCAACTAGTATTACACAAGAGGTGCGGGGATTAGGTTTCCCAGTTGCTAGATTTCTCCCTTATATAGTCTTCAAATCAGGGTTTGATAGCTTAGAAACAAAGGAATCAATATTCACCGTTAGATGAACACCTGATTTAAGAATCAAGCTATGTTTGCTTGGAACCAAAGCAATATCTCTCCACCGTTAGACGGTCTTAGCTTGTTACACACAAATGAAATGTACCTTCAGTTATATATATGTAACCGTACCTAAACGTATACACTTAGTTGGCTCAACAATAGTTAACCGAAGTTTGCCATATGAACACTTTCATATCAACCTTGTTCATCTTAACACAACTAGTTCAAATGACTAAAATGAACTGGTTAGAGAGTTGTTCAATTGTTTATATTCTCATAGAAGTATACAAGATACAATTGAAGCAAAATCGGTTTTGATTCACTCGAACCAATTCATGAACATTATAGCCACGGTTTGCAAAGATTGCATTCCTTATTATATAAATATATTTGTTCATGAGTATGTAAACATACTTAAACGATTTTAGAACTTAACCACTCAAGTATGCAAATGTGTACGCATACTTTAGTTCCCGGACTTGGTCTTGTTCGCCAGTATACAAACGTGTACGCATACTGTCGCTCATGACCGAACTCAGGTGAAATCAGTATGCAAACGGGTATGCATACTATAGTTTCCGGACTTCAACCGTTGAATCGGTACACATACGGGTATATATGCATACTAAATCCCCAGACTTGGAATACACTTACAACAGTTAGCATCCAAATACGTATACTGTGCTATATCCAATCAATGGTTAATTGTTCTAAACTCCCATTTCAATCATTGAAACATTCTTAGAAGACGAGAATAGCTGTCTCACACAAACTATTAGCTTCAAAGCAATTTTCAAGTGATCAAATGATCAATACGAAACATTCCGAGTCTACATCAAATGACTGTCTCACACAAATCATATAAGATGTTACCAAGCGATTTTCACATGATCATATTTTGACTTTCGTCAAGAATAAAAGTTGAATTTGGTTAAAAGCAAAAGCTTACCAAAACATATTTTGAGAAATATGTAAGCGAGTTAAACTCAGATCGAAGTATCAAATGTGTATAATTTAAAGTCTATATAGCTATACGAATTAGTCTCAATAAGAGATAGAAAGAAATAGACTTCTGTGTGATAGATGAGTTCAAGTCTCCACATACCTTTTGTTGATGAAGTTCCTCCAAGCTCTCCTCAGTAGATCTTCATCTTCAATCGATGAACGCCGTGAATTCTAAAGCTCAACTACACATTTTATCCTAGTCCGAGACATAGCTATAAGTAGACTAGAAATCAAGACTTATACTTTTGAAAACTAAACTTGACAAACAAGCTTGAGATAGCAACACTTGCGAGTTTGACCGAGCAGTGCTCTAACACTTACGTTTTGTTTGTACTTGAAACATTTTTTACGTTCGTGACCTTCAGTGGTACAGTAAGGACATGTTTGGTTGAAGGAAGGTACAGGAGCACTTCCGACTTCAGCTAATAGACACACTTGAGATATTCCTGAACCAACAATGTGATTTTCATTAAAAAGTGAAAAAACCATTATATCCTCAAATGTTATGGAAGAAGGATCTTCAAAGAGTTTGTCAAGACTGATGTAAGTATCGCTACTATCATCAATATTAGCTACTTCATCCATAAGTGATATGCTTGAACTATCCCCTTCTTTTGAATCATAATAATAATCAATATTTTCATCAAGAGTTGCAGTAACACTCTTGTTGCCAGTGTATTTTCTTCGATTTGGGAACTCATTAGAAAAGTGATCAAAACCTCTACACTTAGATCACTGATGCATATCCTCATCATCATATTCACCTTTTTGGAGAGAATATGATCATGTGGCTTAGCTGATGGTGATGGACGTTCTCTTGAGAATCGTTTATTCATCTTCTTGAGAAGATATTTAAACTGTCTTGCAATGAGATAAAATGAACTTTCAAGATCTTCATATGATAATTCGTGAACAAGATCTTTCTCAGAGTTTCCAGCACTTTCATTTGTTTAAGAACTTTAGTGTTCTTAAGTGCTTTAAAGGAAATATTTTTATCAGCTTTTGTTTGTTGTTCATGATCAAATATCTTTAGCTTTCCGACCAGAGTGCTTCTGAAAATAGTAGCAAGATTGTTTCCTTCAGTAATGGCATGTTTCTTAGACACATATCGAGCTGGTAAAGATCTCAGAATTTTCATCACAATATCCCTTTCA
This sequence comes from Papaver armeniacum, assembly GCA_023531295.1. NCBI lineage: Eukaryota > Viridiplantae > Streptophyta > Magnoliopsida > Ranunculales > Papaveraceae > Papaver > Papaver armeniacum. Next base: position 96,557 of record JAJJWW010013579.1, read on the forward strand.
GGAATGGTCTTTCCTAGTGCATGGCAAGCATTCACTATTTCTGAAAATTTGTGATTAAATTCCTCAAGCGAATCTTCATCAGTCTTACGAAGGTTTTCCCAATCAACAGTTTGGTTCTGAAGCCATGTTTCTTTCTCTGCAAAATTCCCTTCAAATACGGTTTCTAAGATAACCCAAGCGTCTTTCGACCTAGTGCATATAGACACATGATGTTGAAAATCTTAGCTTATGGCATGGATAATAGCGTTCAGACCATCAGAGTTTTGTTTAGCATTACTGATTTCGTTATCGTTAAATGTACTTATATCTTTTGGAATAACTGCTCCTTCTCCGACCATTGGAGTATTGTATCCTCTTACAACAAGAACCCATGTCTTGAAATCACGAGCTTGTAAGAAAGATCGCATAGTAATTTTCACCATAAGTAATTTGTGTCGCCGAAAGCTGGTGGTACGTTAATCGAGATTGCACTCTTGTCTGTAATTCAGATCGCCACAAACATATACTTGTTAAGTTTAACCGTGTTTGACTGCTCTCATATCAATTGAAAACGCGGAGGTACCAAATACACCACCTACTTTTTCATTCGGAAGCATGTATGAATAAAACCTAATAAAATTGCAAGTAGACCAACTTAATAATCCTTGAAAATATGTGTATAGAGTTTATATCTCTATCTCTTCTCAATATGTAATATAGACTAAGGATTCCGTGAACCTAATTATTAAGAAAATTACTTGGACGATCTCAAAAATCAATATACAAGATCAATCTAGTCGTATCCAAATAATCTAATCGTAATTCTGCCAAGTAATAAACTTGTTATTTATCTTTCAAGATACGAATTCTACAAGAAACAAGTCTCGTAACCGATCACAATTAGATGCACGTATCTACTAAGATTGAATATGTACTACTTGCGTAAATCCTATAATAATGATAAACAATATTATGTGGAAAAAGAAAAATACAAGACACCATAAGTTTTTTCAACGAGGAAACCGCAACTGCAGAAAAACCCAGGACCTCGTCCAGATTTGAACACCAAACTGTATTAAGATGCTACATACACTAGTCAACTATCAGACTTCAGACTGGAATGTAGTTGAGACCAAATTCACTCTCCAAGCGACTCAGTTACAATCGCGCTCCTTACGTCTCTTGAAACTCGCAAGGCTCTACGCAATTGATTCTCTTAGCTGACGTCCTTTATAACCTCAGAGTTGCTTCAACCTCAGTAAGACGTTTGATACCAATTTTCCTCTAACAGATAAGCCTATTAATTTGATTTCCCGTTAGATTAAAGATCAAGGCTTAGAAAGCTTTTTGCAATAGACAAAGCTAGCAAACCTCACAATCCGAAATAGTTATACTCACATAGATGAGAAGAATGGATCTTTTACCACCTCTCAAGAACAATCTTCAAAAAATTACTTAAGATTAATTTTCAGATATCTATCTTGAGGAATCACAAAGTCTGAAACGAAGAAAACTTTGCGATTTTCATCTATCTTGCCTAAAAGATATTACGAGAACCTCGATAACAGAAAAGCAAGATCAGGCTACATGAACTATCAAGGTAAAGATAGTCGGACCTGGCTTCATGAATCCCCAAAGCGAAGTTTTTTAGTCATAAACCTAATTATGTTTCTTAGAGGAAACCTAGATTCATAGAGGAAGACTCTAGCTATCAACTAGGACACAAAGTGTCAGGGATTGAATTTCCCAGTTGAAAGAGCATCTCTATTTATAGATTTTCAAGATTGAGGATTGCTTAGAATTCAAGCTAACATAACTTAAAAAATCAAGCAAACACTTGATCTGTTTCGATAACACTCTAATTAGGGTTTCAATTAAAACATATGAGAATTAACCTTAAAAATATAATGGAAGAATATACACAGTGGTCCGGTTACGAAACCGTGTATAATGACCGTTCTGATTTGGCAAATATGACTTTCGAACTAAGAGCAAGTTGATGTTCATTTAAACACTAAAAAGTTTAATCATGATGGACACACATAAGTGTTTTAATGATCAATGAACTCTTATAAGTGTTTAAAAGAGTCATAGTAATGCTAAACATATTTAATAAATAAGTATTTGAGCATTTGATAAATTCTTCTGGGACCGTTGGTGAAACGGTTCGTGAACCGTAGGATAAAACTCACGAGTCAGGGAGATGCGGTTCGTGTACCAGCTTTTCCAACCCTACTCGGCTCGAGAACTCATATGTACACTGTTTGTGAATTAGGTTCACCAACTGTACTCAGTTTCAACTCAGACGGACACAGTTCGCCGACCTTAATTTTTTATACCAACACCAAAAATTCAGTTCACCACGGTTCGTGAACTGTTCCCAACTAAACTTGTTGCCAACCTTCCCCGTATTTCTAATATCAGATATGTATGGTTTGAAAATTGGTTTATAAACCTACCCTGAGCAGAAATATTAGAAGTTCATGAATTTCTCTCTTATGATGTTTGAAACATTCCCAAACGATAAATCACTTATATGGGTGATTTTCAATTAATCTACAAATTGATTCTTGAACAATAAATTATTTCGGACTAATATTGTTAAGGACCTTTTTATGCTTGAATAATATTTCGAGATTTTTTAACAAGACAAGCTTGACTCGAAAATTCTTCTTTGTAAATATACTAGATGTCATACGACATAGTCTTAACAAATAGAATGGTAAGATAGTGAGTAAAATAGAATGGTTCAGTATTCACATACTTGATAAAATAAGTTCTCCAAATGTCTTTGTCGGTCTTCAGTCTTCGAGGGTGATGTCTGATACTCAACTACCAAATTCTAACCTTATTCGAGACTTGACTTAGTAGACTAGAAATCAAGAAATAGTTTTGATCACTTAACATTAACAACAAGCTTGAGATACCAAAACTCATGGGTTCAACCGAGCATTGCTCTAACAATTAATGTGGTGATTTTTAAAGATATTAGATCATGCAACACCTTCTATGATAATAATCTTCATGCTGAGCAGTCTAATACTTTCTAACACGAGATCGTAAAGACTACTTCTATCCAGATTCCCGTCATCCTCATGTTGTAAAGAATAATACTGATGGTGCAACCAGCCTGTACAAGTCTGCTGCTGCTTTGGCAGCTATAAATGCAAATAGAGCTCAGCTTGGAAAAGTTTCAAAGATTATTAACCAGACAAATACCTTAGTCGCTGAAGTTATTGGAATGTTATATGCAGTGGAGGTGGATATCGTGCAGAATCTCAGGGATTGTATCGTTGAAAGAGATATCTAGAATGTGGTTTGAATCCTAAGGAATGAAAACAAATTTATCCCCAGGCTTATCAACAAGATTTTTCATGACATCGGGGCTTGCTGCTATGATAAACTCTTTTAAGTTTTCTTTTTTTAGCGAGTAAGGCCAACAATTTTGTGCACACTCTCGCCAAGTTCTCGCTGAAGAACAATATCCACCGGTGGTGGTCTCCTCCCAATCCCAATTCTTGTATTTTGGCCTTGCTTTCTTGTCGATTGCAGGCCTGATTTGGTTTCAGTTTCAACTGCTTGCTTTGTTTTGTTGTTTGTTGCTCTGTCCGAGAAAATAATAAAAAGTTTGAACCAAAGACCAGAATATATTTATGATTTTCATTAAAATAAAAAAGAAGAATACATCCATGACTAGTTAGATATGAACTGGTCATGGTCGTAATCACCAGGCTATTTTTATTTTTGTTTTTTTGGTCGTCATAACCTAAGGATTATCAGGTTGTGTGGTTTTTTTCTTTTTCAAGAATATTCATTAATTGAGGCTCCCAAGAATAATCACAGACTCCAAATTCTTGACAGCGTATAAGGGCACAAGAAACCAACACACAACAAACTTCTAGTGAACAATAACACTCCAATCAAGACAATTGATACTCCCACGAAAACCATAGTAGAAGTTCGATAAATTAATCCTCAATAAATTAATTACGTCGCTAAAATACTAAAATTCTCTGGACCCAGTTAAGTTTGTGTAAGCTAAATTTTAACTCGATAAATTAATAACTTCGCTAAAATAGTAATTTTTTTTTGGTCCCAAAGCTATTAATTTATCGAAGTTTTTACTGCATAAGAGGATTGATACATCAAACACACATCCTATGGTATCGCAAACAAGGTCCAAACGTCAAATCCAAACAAGGCCCAAGTCCAACTCTAAACTTAGAAAAATAGTCCAGAGTCCAGACCATCCCGATTACCCATCGAAACTCTAGCAGCCGCTGCATCATCACCGTTAACTCGTGAAGAGCACCATCAAAGCAGCACCACCATCCATCACCATACCCTGGTACAAGTTGCCACACGGATATTTTTTTAAAAAAAAAACACCGTGACGTTGTGTGGTGTATGGCAAACGTTAAAAATATATTATTGCGAGCGCTAATTTGCATGATCACAGAAATGAAATAAAATATCTAATTGAATGTGACATATAAAACCTTGATTAGTGATAAGTTAGTGTATGATAAATGTAATTAAATCCGTGTTGAGTTTTTCCTTCACTTGCATCCATATGATTTAGACCAAGTGGTTGATGTCCATATGAACAAAAATGTTGTTACACCATGAGGTTGCTATCCATCTTCACGGCTTCACCCGTCATCTCCTTGTCAAAATGGTTCTCAATTCGTTTTCTTTCTTTTCTTCCCAAATTCTGTCAAGTGGTCCATCTTCAAGTTCATCTGTTCCACTTCCAATTCTCCATAAACATTTTTGGGATATTCTTTATACTTCGAAGCAAAGTACTACTACACTTTCCAACAACCGAACAACCCATTCGGAATATTTCCAATTTTCATATACAATGCATTATAACTGGACGGTAATTTGGAGTTTGGCAGTTGAAAATTCGATGTGCCTCATGCCCATGGCAGCCGAACCGGAATCTCGAAACGAATTTGAGAATGGACCATATATTTTGGAGACACAGCTAGCTGAGATTCACTTGTAATAAATGCACATAAACCAGACAGTTTGGAATGAAATTTACTTACACCCACGAATAAGTGTCACTTCTTGTTTTGGCATGTATTGTGCTGCAGCTGGTCTTCTTTCTCTTGCTTTGTTTCCAAAAACAACTTGCTAATGCCAATTGGACCACCAGTTGGACAATTTCACGTTCTTGGTCGCATTTTCTTTGTTTATGTTGCATGCATAGCTTGCATTGTCGACCTGCCCTTCCTCTTTGTTTTTTTCATCAGAGCTAAATTCTACTCTAGACCAGCTTATATCTTTGTTTTAATTTTGAACAAGTTTCTCGGTCACATACTCGGATCAAAAAAATGAGTTTCTCGGCCATTCTTGTTGAACATTGATGCTAAAACATATACCGTCTTGATTTCATTAAATGCAGATTGATACCGAGTAACCTAGAGGGGATTGAGTGCGTCTAATTCGTGAGTGGAACTAAGACTATGACATTTGTCAATTAGCTCCCAAAATTATTTGTGTATTTTCATCATCCTTTAGGCACATAGGATCCGGACCCAAATGCTTATGAATTTTTATTGTTTGGCTCACATATAGTAGGATTCTACTTTATTTTTTGGAAGATCTACAAAACAGTCCTACAATTAGGACCCGATTTACAAAATGATCATACAGTTACAAACAATTTACAAAATAGCCACACTTCTGTTATCTGTTCGGTTAAGTCAGGTGGTCCCACCAAGTCGGAGTTAAATGGACGGATAAATTTACCTTCCTACCCTTAACCTAACTACACTAGATCTGTATATAAGTTTTAATTTTATAGATACTTAATTAGGATCGTTGAACTTCATGATAATCACACAATAAAAATATGCAAGAATAGGTTTATACGGAATACCTGATAGCGCTAATCCGTGTTACGATACCGATCAGTTTTGTAGCAACGGTAATACCTTGTGGAGGTCATGGTTTCTCCTTCTTCACCTCACGTTATGAATACTAAATTCTCGAACCCAATACTGATGGCTATTGTGTTCCTTTTATAGGTAGAAGGAGGACCAAGTTCCTAGGGTTTAGTATTGGCATTAAATCTCGACCGTCCATCAAAGAAGAGATATTAGGAATATAATCCCATAAAGGAAACCGAATATTTAGTATAGCAATAATCTAGATTACCAAGATTATTACATGGGCCCAAGGGAATATTTCTAGTCATACAAAAATATTCTTACATTCTCCCACTGGTCCATGTGATAGTCGATGTAATGGTTAATCATAGAAAACATAAGTGCGCATATTGCTAAACAAAATTTAATGGTTAAACATAATACCTTGATCAAGCAAATTAGTCATGCGGGTCATAGCGGTTGCACATTGTCCTGTTATCAACATGTTCCCTTCCATGTACCACAACACAAATAACTTACTTAACTAGGCCTTAAATTGGGATGTCATAATGGTCCAGTAATGTCTTTAAAAGAAAGACTATTTCTGTTGACATTCATCCATTCACATAAGTGTATACTAAACATGGATACAGAAATAATTCAGAATGACATTAGTAAGAGCTCAATAAGTGTTCAAAAATAAGCACATAAATTAGCTGAAAATAATCAATTACTCTCATAGACCTAAGATTTTAATCTTTTCTTAAGAGGTCTTAAAAGGTAATTATTCATTTAGTGCATCTCCGAATGCAATTGTGCTTAAGCGATAAATGAACAACTATTGTTTCTGAATTTCCTAATTCACGCATATATACTCAAGGTTCATGTGTTTTGTTCCTTTTGTATCATATCGTGCTTTAATGTTGCGAAGCTAAGACAGTAAATTTCAGCAATGTAGAGACAAACCTTAAGTCTCTAAGTATCGCAGTCACAAATATTCAAACTCAATTGTGGGACTAGTATTAATGGATTCTTCCTTTAGAATCCATACATCCACAAAATTGAAGTCTGAAAACCCAATCAACTCTTGTTGGGTTTGCTAACTAATTATAAGACATAAGTTAAAATAGTATCTCAAAATTCTTGATAGCTTTCCTGTAATTTGTTCTTCGATTATTTAAGCAATTAGTTAACATATTAACAACTTGTTATAAGTTTCATATCGAATTAAGACGTAATGAAGATTAAATTTATATCTTCTATCCAACATGAAATAAAATCATTAAATATGTTATTATCTCAAAATTCCTTGAATATTCGATATATGCCTTATATGAGAGCTTTAGTAATCCATATGATATTACTATCACATGGTAAGCTTCATTGATATCCTTTATTTCAAAAAATATAGAGATATGCATAAAGTCAAGATCACTACTCGTAGGTAGTATGTCTTAACATACAAGACCAAGAGTATGAATTTCTCCCACTGATCTTGAGGTATATGCATAAACTGTAATAATTTCATCCAAAACTTGAAACATTTATAGTTTTGTTGAATTTCATATACCATTATGGGAGGTCTGCTTAAATTTCATACTTTGATTTTTAAAATTTGTAGACTAAAATTTATCATTAATAAAGGCTATTTTCATATTTAATTAATGCAACTCTTAGGTCATACTTGAGCTACTAATAATACTATGATAATTCGAATGAGTCTTTCTTTGACACGAGAGAAAAACTTATTTATAATCAATGCGTCATTTCGAGTAAAATCTTTGGAAATAAGTCTTGCTTTATACCGTTTAAAATTGCTATTACAGTCGTATTAGGTGGAAAGACCCACTTTCATACAACTGATTTGTGTCTTTCGAGCAATTAAACAATATCCGAGACTTGACTTTCAACCAATGATTTTTGCTCACATAACATCAATCCATTAATCAAAATTATTACACATAATATTTGTGAACCTAAAACCGAGTCTTTGCCATTCCATATCAAAATGTAATAAATTCTTGTAAGAAAATCACTTAAACAACATGAATAACTTTCTTAAATCTCTGTTGAGACCTTCTTAATGCTGGTTCATGTTGTTATCAAAAATTTCTTTATTGGCAGTAGTTATATTATGGAGTATTGGGTCAGTAATTTGTGGTCTTTCATTATCTAACATTCTGATAATGAGAAGATTCACAATATCTGTAGAAATCTTAAATAACGGATCATTATCATGATTTCTTGAACAAATATATCCACGCACTCCCACTGATTATGCCATCATTGACGAATTTATATTTTCGGTTTCAATAAGTCTCATACTACGGTTAGAACATTAAGGAATACCATTTGGATCATTTAGGAAAACCAATGAACCAATAATAGTTTCCAAATCCAATTTTCATTCTTTGAAATGTAAGCCCTCACATCCAACTGAACAACCATAACTTAAAGGTGATTTAAACTAGGTTTCCAACCATTCTAGTCCAAAGTGTGTCTTTGAAACTGCTTTACTCGGAAATCTATGTAAATTACACAGTTGTTGAAGGAACATACATTCACTGATATGTGGTCATTATGCATAACTCATCACGCTTCTAACCATTTTCATAAAAGTATGATTTTGCCTTTTGTTATACACCATTATGCCAAGGATAAGTTGGCCTTGTGTATTGAGCAACGATTCCAAACTTTTGAAGATATTATGCAAAAGATTTAGGATATATCCTGTTTTGTCATACCTTTCACAATATTCACAACCTTTGTCAGACTTTATGATTTTCACTTTATATATAATTGCCTCTCAATTTCAATAATGAATGTTCGATAAAACATCCATGGATTGAGATTCATAATGCAATCGATATATTTACACAAAGAATAAAAAAAAAAATCATCGGGTGATAAACAATTTTATCTTCCAAAAACTGGACCATTAAAAGTCTACAGGAATAATCATAATATACAATTAATAAGAACAAAATCAAATTTATAATAGAGATAAATGACAATTAAGCTTACAATAGTTACATACCTTCAATAAGATTCTCCTGTGGGTAAAACCTTATCAAGGAACAATGTGAGACATGAAAAATATACGTGGAAATTTTACATTCTCATAATTCAACATTATGTCTCACAAATACTACAACTAGAATCACTGTGGGCAACTCACGTCCTAAAATGTATTAACAAACTCCAATAATTCTAAATATGTTCAACCTAATACCATGTGAATTGTAGTCACTCATGGGTGGATATTATTTCACATGTATATGAAACATTTAGATAACCTTAATGCTTGTTTAACGTGTGAAGAAAAACTACTTGTGAGCAAAGCATTTTTCTAATCGTTAAATCAAACTAAGAGGACTTAAAATATACAACACTTACTAGATAACGAGTAATAGCATCATTGTGGTGATAACTAAACTATCCAACAAACATGTACAATTGCAAATATCACACTAACGTTTCTTGTGATATTGCATACCCCACTCAATGATATGGACATACTTGATCGATCATAAATTTAGTCGTTTATAAACAATAATGAGTAACCCTAAAACATCAATCACGAACATTTATTCAAAAGCATGCCATACATAAATTGTGAAAAATATCAACACCCTATAATCGAAAAATATCCAAACATAATGAACTTTTTCTTAAACCAAAATCGAGCATGAAGCAAGTCTATAAATATAATTCAATAATGAAATTTCATTGAAGAAAAATTCTTTGATGCATCGCTCATTTAAATATGATACAAACTTAAAGATCATGATAAATAACGGATATATGATGAATTAATATGAAAGGTGTTAAATAGTCAATGAATATCATTTTCAGAAATATGGAGAAATTTATCAAAAATAAAACCTCAATTTCATAGAGGATGCAATAAGTTTTGGACAACATAATAAAAATATTCATGAAAATATGAAAAATTCGTAATAGGTTACTCAACTCGATAATGAGTTAATTTATGTAAATTTTCTTTTATGCACTTTTAAGAAATAACGTAAAATCATGTGCCAATTATTTAATTACCATAATGTATGATCAGATATTGTACATTTCAATGTTATCTTAAACATGTGAACTCAAATTACCTGTGGGTAATTGTTGTTCTAATACATTTAAGAAAAAAAAAAAATATTATAAGCACTTGACATGATAACGATTATGACTGAAAAAATTATTTGACATCACTGTGGTGATAGCCAAACAACTCAAATAATGCCATAATAACTAATAAACCTTGCCTTTACGGCTTGGCGTATTTGTGCTTACAATAAAATTATTATTATTGCTAAGATAAAACACTCTAGTATCACTGTGGTGATAACTAAAGAATTATGACCTAAGAATCTTAAGCACAATAATTTTATACGTACAATTGAAATTATCATCAACATTGGGAGAAAAGTGAAACGTGATACATAATGACACAAGACACCCTCAAGATTCAAATCAGTTCATATCCATAGTGTACGATAAACAATCATATCAGTCAATGTTTTCTTAAATACATGAACTCCAATTTCCTGTGGGTAAATTCTGTTCTAATATATTTAAGAAAAAACAATATTACAAGCAGAAAAACTGTGATCATGGCCAAAAGTGATTTGACATCACTGTGGTGATAGCCAATCAACTAAAATAATGCCGTTATCACATGATATCAATGACTGCAAAACCTACATTTTATGGTTTGCAAATTCATGCTTATAATAACATTATGATTATACTGAGATATAACACTCTAGTATCACTGTGGTGATAACTAAAGAGTCCCATAATAATTTTAAGTATAATCCCATAAAATTTAAAGAAAAACAATAATGTGAGAGAAACTATACCATAACGCACAAGCACACAAACCATATCATAATGCACACACAAATTTAATGGTGTCAAAAAAAGGTTTCGATTACAAAATCTATTATGAATTCATTCAATAAGAAATCGTCTTAAAGTGTACATTAACGTTTTCAATAAAGCGGAAGCGTAACACTTCATAATTTATTTCTTAATACTATAATTTAAATCGAATTTAATTTAATTATTGACTATCTTAATTCCATAATGATTAACTCTAAACCATACTGAGTTTGCATAAAACGTACAAGAGGTTTGACATTTATATCCGGTTTGGTTAAAATCGAAATTAACGGTAAAAAATAAGAGTCAAAGATCTACTTTAACCGCTGACTTTTACGTAAGCTGGATCCCAAACATAGCCAAACAGTATTTAGCATACAAGCAAGTATTAGCCTTAAAAAAAAAAAAAGTTTAACGGACACGTTCATTTTAAGTTGCAATTGACGAATGCATTACGTATCTATTCGGCTTGGCTTAATAAATATCAGTAATTTGGTTTTAAGGGTAGGACCCAATTGTATTCTACAGGATCGGGGTCCACTAGATCGGTAAACAGTAGCACAGTGAGACTCTTCTTCTGTTTTAGTTTCTTACTACACAAACGTTAGTGGATCATTTACTACCCAATTTGACCCATTTCATTATAGATAATAAGCATAAAGTTTTGTGGCCCATTAGATGATTTAATAATTTTATTCAATAATCATTAGCATTAGGTAATACGAACCACCGGTATATCTTTAGGTTATTCAAGTTCAAATTAATTCTCCACGTACGGAAACCCTAATTTCCTTTATACTGTAGGCGACCATACGGCGCACCATGGAAGAAGAACTTGGTGAGTTAAGATGATCCGTCCATTAACAATATATAAACAGATTCTCAGGCGAGAAGTTAATCGCACAAACGTGATGGGCTATATAATTATTGCATACGAAAATCGGATGATCATGAGTTCTAAAACACAAGCTCTAGATGCCAACTATAAGTTTTAATTTTATAGATACTTAATTAGGATCGTTGAACTTCATGATAATCACACAATAAAAATATGCAAGAATAGGTTTATACGGAATACCTGATAGCGCTAATCCGTGTTACGATACCGATCAGTTTTGTAGCAACGGTAATACCTTGTGGAGGTCATGGTTTCTCCTTCTTCACCTCACGTTATGAATACTAAATTCTCAAACCCAATACTGATGGCTATTGTGTTCCTTTTATAGGTAGAAGGAGGACCAAGTTCCTAGGGTTTAGTATTGGCATTAAATCTCGACCGTCCATCAAAGAAGAGATATTAGGAATATAATCCCATAAAGGAAACCGAATATTTAGTATAGCAATAATCTATATTACCAAGATTATTACATGGGCCCAAGGGAATATTTCTAGTCATACAAAAATATTCTTACACTGTAACCATAGATCTTGTTAAGATTAATCTCGAGGATTATTTAGACGAACATGATTAGTCCCAAATAAACACTATCTATAACAGTTTAGGGTTCTCTTCTCCTTTTCATTATCTGCCGCTTTTCTTTCTCCGTTTCTCTCTGTATAAAATGGCGATTGACTGAAGAATGAGAGATTTCGAATGAGTTTCATCGTGAATAGATCCTTCTAAAATTACATAGTTCGTGTGTATGATTTGATTTAACTTTAATGGCGTTTTTGTGAAAATTTTCGAGTTTATACAAGTAACTGGTTGGTCAAAACAGTCGTTTTCAAACAAGAGAAACAATAGATTTGGTTTCTGCTGCTGTTGGTGATTGATTGTGAGCTAATGAAGGGAGAATCTGATGTTAGGGTTTTGATTCGAGGCTCACTGAATTGAGACAGAGATGGAGATAGCAATTGAAGTCAGATCGAGAAGAAGATGGTAGAGAAATTGATATATGTGGTAAGATAATTGATGGGTTTTATGAATTAAGGGTCGGAGTCTGGTGTTGTTGATTGATACTCAACTGTAATTTCAATTTGAGGATTTTTTTAAAGAAATCGAACTTCAATTTCTGGATTTTCAGAAGCCCTAGTTTCTTACTGTTATTGAAATGGTGCTTAGTATGTATGATAGTTAGGGTTTTTTGTGTTGAAATGTTTTGCATGATACTTAGGTATCATGTTGATATTTTTGCTCATAATACATGAACATCAAAATTTACAATGTGAAATTGGTTGTTTGTTTTTGTTCAGCTGTTCTTGATGATGATGATGATGGAAAACTATATAGGTTGACAATGATTTTTGTATTTAATGTGGTAGTTTTGAAGATGTTGATGGAGGTGGATATGGACCAAGTTTTTAGGTTATGTTGTTGCTGTTGTGGTGGTCGGTAATGTGACGAAATGATTGTGGTGGTTTTAAATGTTGCTGCTAGTTTTGAAGATGTTGATGGAGGTGGATACAGACCAAGCTGTTAGGTTTTGTTGCTGCAAAAATAAGAAGTTGGTGATGATGGCTAGAATTGCAGTTGGTGCTAGCATCTGCCAAGAAGATGGAGCTGGTTTTGTGTTGGTATTGCAGTTGCAACTTAGCTAGAGGGTACCGAAGCTGGTGGTTTGCAGTTGGGCTGTTAGAAATTGTGATGTTGTACTGATGAGAATGGTGGTAGCAGAATGGTTATGGCAGGGTGAATGAATGAATGCAGCTTAGATGAATGCTTAGGTTACATCTACAGATGATGCATGGATGGAAAAACAGGCATTGGTGAATGATGATGTGTTTGTTCTAAGTACAAATTTACGTGAGACTAGATGAATGTACTACGTTTACTGGGAAATGGTGGATTTTCATTGGTGGTATGCTGGTGATGGATGGGTCTATGGTGTTGATGTTCTATGACTGTTAACCTTTTTAAAGTGGTTTCTGGATCAGACTGAAATTGCAGTGTGTTAATGATGCCGATATATATAGAAGCTGTGGAGTTGGTGTTCCAACGACTAGGAGTTTGATTGAACCGCATGAATGGTAATTCAGATGGTTTTGGTTGTAGTGTGTTTTCAAAGGTTTAGAAGTATCGCTTGAGTGAATTGAATAAATGCAGGAGATGAAATGTTAGTGATGAAATGTTAAGTGTATAAGATAGCATTGAAGGATATTGCACCATGATGGTGTGAATTGAAGCTGCAATACGCCATCATGGCACTACATTGGGTTCAGCCTGTGCAAAATGGATCAGGCCGTGTAACTCAGCCGACTCAGATAGCTGACTCGGTGTTGTCCGGGTTTCCATGTGTCCAAGTTACCACGTCGGCGAGTTACCACGTCAGCAAGTTGCCAACTAGGATGAGTTAACTATAATTAAAGAGATTGAGTTAAGTGGGAGGGTATTTTGGAGAGAGTTAACAACGTTTTTTTGCCAATCTGTCATCTCGGCCAATGTATGACCAATTTGTAAACCAAATTCTAAAGTATGATTGTTTTGTAAAACAATTAAACAAAAAGTATGACCATTTTGTAAATGGCCCTTATTTTTTCTTCATATTTTTACCACTTTGCTCCTCCGCTCTGGTACTTCTTCAAACTTTTACTAGCTAGCTAGCTAAGGCCAAGTTCTAAGACTGAACAACTGGTACATTAGCCAAGTCTGAGAGTCGGAAGTGATATACTCACCGATAATTTTCCCAATTTTTATACCGAAAGAGGAATGGATGGCTCCTTCCGCGTTCTTAGCATAAGAATTGGGATGGTGAATGGGGGTAAGTGGGGCCCAGCCATCTATTATGGGGATAAATTTTTGATGGGGGCATTTTCCAGTGGGTGTATGGGGGACAAATCAGATGTTGACATGTGTCTTTTCAATTAATTGTTTCTAACAGATTTTGTTCACAAAAATATTAAAGATAAAATATAATCAATTAATCCTCTCCAAAAATACACTTCATTTCTGTTTTTGATGATCATATCAAACATCATATCAATTAATCCTCTCAAAAAATTAACACTCCAAACATTCAATTGTAACCAATCCAACCCTTCTGTTTTTTCTACATCTCCACGAAGTAAAATGTAGAAGAAAAACATTTCAATGCAAAACCAAGTTTCTTGAATTTGAAACAAATGTAATTTAGAGGTGTTAATTTTGCTAAAACTTATGTTTGGAACAGGATTTCTAAAAGATTGCAAATTGTCCAACAAAATTACTTCATGGAGATCAACAATGGGAAAAAGACCAAAATATGGCTAGACAAATGGATTATAGGTATGAATCACCCTCCTCTCCCAATTAGTGACATTTACAGGGTTTTATCAAGAGGTTCTTGAGTGATGATCCCAAATACTAATACTTGGAATGTATCACTGCTAAGAAGATTATTTAATGATGCCACTGTGTAGCGCCCCCTAAGCTAGCAGCTGACTAATCCAAGAGATTAGCTATAAAAGGAGGCACCAACGATCTAAAACATCTGCTTAAAAATTAAGAAAGAAGTTTTAAACAAAAACTAATCCGAATCTAAACCCTCTCTGAAATAAATACAAGAACTCCTCTCAAGTGTTACATATTTAATAGTGAGTTGATTTACAAATAGAATATAAACACAAAATAAACATAGCGGAAGATAACCAACTAATGGTAGACCTTGGGATGTGAATAAATTTTAGCCTACGGTGATAACCGCAAGTGCACGGCGTCTATCGGAGACGCGGCAAGTACGGGTCGATCCACAGAGAAATGGGTGTGCTTAAAGTGTGATCTAAGGCTTGTTCTAGCTGAATTCAAGTGAAGTAACAAGTGACAATGTGTAACACAGATGTTTTGTGCCGATACTGGCTGATTTTGAAGCGAAGTGACTCTAAACTAAGGTAATCGGTAAGAGTACGGTGGTGCTAAGGTCTTCAAATCCACCTCTCGAATTCCTATTATGTGCTCAACTAGTTTGAGTTCTTGTTCTTATACTGCACAAGTGAAGCTTGTCACTTCTACCACCTATCTAAGAGTTTCTCCATATAAAGCTTCAATTATCGGTGAATTACTAACCTAGAGTACCGGTTTGTCTAATGAAGCACAACCATCAAGAGAATCAAAGTATTAATAATAGAAACAAGAGCTGAAACACACTCAACTCGATTATAAACCTAACTACAATGCATACTTGGCATGCATTGTGAGAGAAAAGGGTTGAGGTGTTAAAATTGAAGGTATCTAATAAAATTAAGCTCTCAAGAACATTCAAGCAAAGTGAATTCACAACAAGAAATTAGGTTTCATTGAGACCCTAACAACTAAATTAAAACATCAAATGAAATTAAAATACAAATTAAACCTAAATCAAGCTAACGGCTAATCCAGGCCTACCCAAAAACAGCTTCTATCCCTTCTATTTATACATGCAAGAATACCCAAAACTTTAAACCCTAATTTACTTTTAAAATAGAAATTAAAATCAAAATATTCTCACCACGTCGCTCAACCCACTCTCTCTCTCGTCAATCGCTCCATGCTTCCACGGTTGGTGAAACCCTAGTTTTAGTTTTCTAAGTTAGCTTCTAGGGTAGAAGCTAAGTGAGAGAAAACTAAACCTAGAGACGTGATGCGGCTGTTGGGGTTGTTGTTGTGTCAGGAGAGGTGATGATGGAGGTGGTGAAGTGGTGGCTGGAGATGGAGAAGGGGGTATGGGAGAGCAGAGCTCGCTGCAGTCGCGTGAGGGAGAAGAGGAAGAAAGAGAAAGAATGAAGGAGAAATGAGTTGATCGAATAGGGTATAGGGTTATGGGTGATTCGGTGTTGAGCGGGTGCATCGAAGATTGATGGAGAAGGCCTCGGCGAGCGTAGGATGTAGCAGGTAAGATCCGAACGACCGAGGTAGAGTTGGGCGATTTGGTGTTGCACGGGAGCAGCGAACTTCGATGCGCGTGGAGGCAGCGACCGTATGATGTAGCCATGTGATCTCAACGGCTTGGAGTGGACGGGCTCGGATCCGGTCGCGGGTAGCTCTAGCCCATGTCTTGTAGATGAGTTGCTACTTGTTGGGTTGCAAGCAGCGCGGCGGCCGCCGCTTTCCGCTCCATAGACACTTGCCTCTGAGTCTTCGCTCTTTTGGCTCCTCAATTTCTCCGAGCTTTATTTATTGCCTAAAAACACAAAATTAATTAATACAAATATTTATTCTTGAAAACAAAGAAAACACAGAACTGGGATAATATCCGATTTCTAAGCGCAAAAGATGAGTAAAATGCCAATAAAAAGGTGAATAAATATGCACTATTTGGCACTCATCAAATACCCCCAAACCCGAATTTTACTTGTCCTCAAGTGAAACAAAATGAAGAAATCCTAACTATACCCCCCGTCGCAGGTCTCTCGAATGCATTTAGCGTATGCACTAAGCCTTTAAACCCCTAGGTGTCCCTAGTGGACGAGTTGTAGTCTCGTGAGGGTTTACCGAGGTGTACCCACAAAACCTTTTCCAACTTCAGAGTGTAAAAGAGTCTCAAGCATCCAAGGAGCTATGAGGACATAGAGTTTCGCATGCTAGTAATGAAGTTGGAACTATCAAAGAACACATTCTCATCCTTAAGTGCCGAGCGAGAAGTAACCATACCATATGAAAGAATTCGGATTCGATTGTGATCATAAGTCTCAACTTCGCCTCACCATTAGGGTTTTATGATAATTGCACTCAAAAAGATCGCTTTTTTAGTCTCTCATGTGTGCAAAGTGAATAAAGAGAGAAATCCCGCACACGTTGTAGGTAAGAAGGATAACCTTCCGAAATAAAAAACGGAGACTCCACGAAGTGTGGACAAAAGAATCTTTTCTGATGATCTCTAAGAAAGGAAATCAACCATTAGCAAGGGTGGGAGTACTCACTCACTTCTCACCCGATCGGCAATTAACATCAATCTCTCATATGAACCATAGAAACGTCTTCACTCTTCGGTCTTCAAATGTTGATGACGAACTTCTAAACTTCACAAAACTTGACAATTTTTAACTTTTCTACTCAATTTCCTTGTTGTTTGGATTTTTCTTCTTGAACTCTCTTTACCATGATGGTAGCAAAAATAAACTACAATTTTTTTTTATTTTTTTTATTATTATTTTTTTTTAATTTACAAAAAGTGAAAATAAAAATACAAATAATGAAACAACTAACTCCATGGACAAAGAACTTTATCACTCAATTTTTCCACAACTTGTATTGTCTTGATTTTATAAATTTCATTAATTCTCATCCTATTTTCTTTTCTTTTTCTTTGTTGCACGTAAACCTTGGACTATATCAATTTTTCTTTCAATATTCTGATGATGCTCCGTTTGTTGACGATGATGTGTTTCTATGGGTCTTGCTGATTGAGAGAGAGAGTGATGCTAACTGCAAATCGATATTTAGAAGGAGTTTTCATCTCTAGACGTCACCCTCATGATTGACAAAACTAGCACTCAAGAGATCAAAAGTAGTGCTGAAAGTGGTGCGAAGTTGGGTAGCTCACCATTCCTACCCGGAATTGATGTACGGTGACACACACTCTAACATCTTTTCTAGAAAGTTGCAAAAAAATTGAAGGTTGGTGCCTCACTTGATGTAAAATGGGTAGTCTCCACTATGGGTGATCACAATTCTACTACCGAATATCTAAACAGCACCTAATTCGCTCTCCGTATGGTTAAATCCAATTTTAACGCTCTAATCAACTAAGAAACCCGATTGTGTTCTCCTAGGGTACTTCCAAGTTCTGTTATTTCGGTCGAATCTCTATGTAAACATAGCTAGAAGCATGCTAGTGACTCTAAAATCTCTAAAAGTTGGAGGTTTTTACAAAAAAGAGCTTTTTTTTTTTTTTTTTTTTGAAAATAAAAGATTAAAAAGACTAAAAACTCTAAATGCAAATGCACCCCCAAACCTAAATCGAACATTGTCCTCAATGTGTCAACAGATAGGAAAAATTAAACAGTCACATACCATGAGAACTATGTTGATAAGAAAAAAGGGAAGAGATTACCGGTATGTCGGTGGGAGTGATCGCTGTCGTAAGCGACACAAATATAATTTACACTTTCTTACTACTCAAAATATAAATATAGCAAGGGCAAGAAAGGATCGATCCCACAGAGAGGTCTAGGTTGTCAATATGTTATGGTTTCCTATATAAAACACCGAGGATTTTCTGGTTGTGTAAATAAAAATAAAATAAAAACAAAACAATAAAAAGTAAACTCGAAAATCAAGGATGTGAAATATTGGATAAAGGTTTCATCTTCAATTGTAAACAAGTTTATGAATATATGAATAGAATTCGTATTTAATCTCGCTATCATCAAAAGCCATAGAATACCTTATTGCAAGAATACTCCGTAATTTCCAAAGTTATCAACACACACATTAGAGCTGCGTATGTGAAATCTACCTAAAGAATAACCTAACGCCTTGCGCTAATCAAGTTCAATTCCTAGGAGCATTAAGTTTAGGACATAGGCTAATCAATGCAATTGAAATACATTGCAAAAAACAATTCGAACAAAGGTCAATTTCTACATATGACTACGAGGATGTATCACTACAAACCCTAATCATATCATGCTACTAGTATTCAAGGTTATCGCTTGATGAAAACCCTAAAATAGCTATAGATATGGATGTGAGTTCAATCAATTCTAGACTCGACTAAACAAACATTCAATCATATTGCAATCCATCAATCATGCAATTATTGTAACCGTAGAAAGTGAACGATAATATTGAGAGAAAACTAATTCATAAAAATCATAACTTGGTTGCAATATCCAACTACATCTTCAACCAATAATAAAAACTTAGTTACTCATGGCATAGGAGTTCATAGCAAGAAGAAGGAGAAAACCTATCATGTTTCTAAACCCTAGAACCAAAAGTATGAGTTCTCCCTAATGGAGATATCCCTAGGTTTAGAAAAGAGTTTTCTATTTATATGCTTTTCTCCCCATAAGGATACTTTCCCAAAATTAGGTTAATTCTTCTCAAAACCCGTCTCCAAGTTGGTCCACCAAGCCCAGGAGTGAAAAATATGTCTCTGGAATTTTGGGTCCAAAAGCGTCGCCGGAATTGCTGACGTCATCACCGGAATCCGGTCACCGGCCGCCGGAATCGTCGCCGGAAAATTTGTCTCCGACCACCTGAACTTGCCTCCGGCTACTGAAGCTGTCACAAGACATTTTACACTTCCAGTATCTCAACTCTGCTTCTCTGCAATTCAAACATTCACAAAATACCACCAAACCCAACTTCTCATTCCTTGCGAAAACGCACCCAAAAGCGTGGTCCGTAGCTCATATGTCCGGCCATCAATTCTTGCATCCGACTCATACCCCCCTCGCGATTCACTGAAATATTGCGATTCACGCTTTAACTTCCGCAATCCGACATCCCGGGCTATGCTCACCGGCTTACCATTTTCACTCCGTTTTCGCACTATTTCTGCGGCTTCAAAAATCCATTCCCTGCTTGCAAACTCGTGCCTGGTGCTTCTCTTATAACTCACTCGCAATGCCACCATCAAACTCTGCCACTTCCATCCTTGGCTCAGTTCCTGCACCAACCTGCCACATTCTCCAGCATCTCCCTGCCTCTCATCGACCACAACTGCCATTACCTGCAGCACATCTCCAGTACCTGCTCTGGCCTGCACTGCTCAGCTCCACATCTCTGCTGCTCAACACCATCTTTTCTTGCCCTGAGCCAACTGCACATTCTTATCAGCTTCTCAACAGCACCAGCCATCTCAGCTCACTGCCAACATCCCTTGAACATCTGTAACACACTTCATTACAGCATCAGCAATTTCTTTCAGCTCCTGGCAAGCAAAACCACCTCCAGCTGCATCCTTTCAATTCAATCACATTACCCTGTCTGTCTAGCTCAATTCCATAGCTTATTGGCACTTCACAGCAACTGCAGCTTGGCCTCAGTGTTGTAGCTTCAACTCTCATACTACCACCAACAATACCAGCTGCAACTCGACTACCAGAACACAAACCACTGCACCATTTTCTTAACAGCAGCGCGACACAATACCACTGCAAGTCACAGGCTTCACCTGCAATGCCATCTTCTAAGCTACTCAAGTTCTTCCCTGCACTGCTTCAGTTCATTGCCATTCTCTGGCCTTCCATTTCAGCTCAAGTATACCACTAGCTCCACCTGCAATTCAACTCGAATTCTAACTCCAGGTCCTTGCCATTGACACTTACAACACCAGCTCATTCCCTTCGCGATTCACTGGCAGCAACACTTTACCTCAAAACCCATTCAATCTGCTCACAGCTCATTCTATCCAACTTCAGTTCATCCAGCTGCCTCTCGACCTGCCTGTAATGAGCAACACCACTCAATCTTCTGTATAGCAGCATTCTCCTAGATCAGAAGCACACCCTTAATTCATACCACCAACTTCATTCCAGCTTAACACCCATCTGCTCATTACACCAAACTCAGGCCATAATTCACACAAGCATTGCAGTGCATCATTCTCTTCTGCTTTCCTTGTTCAATTTCAAGCCACAATCCTTAGATTCGAAAACCCATTCCAACCTTCTGCATCTATCAACAACAGCAACATTTCAGCTAAAGAACTCGATGGTTCAGGCATTTTCACAGACACCTTGTATGCCAGAAGCTGGTGATACACATTGAACTTGTTTTTGATTCTTAAAATCATTCCATCTCCTTCCCTGTAGTATTGAATGCATACACAAATACCCATACTTCCCAAACAATCACAGAATCTAAACATTCAAACATCACCGGCCTTCATCCCTTAAAACAATGGTAACAACATCAAATCTTCTTCCCAATTCAACGGCAGTAAGAACTCTGTCTTCTTGGTTAAACTCCTTGTCTTTGTTGACAAATGACAAATTCAGCTAGAACCCGGTGTTCCTGATCCATCACATACCCAAGAAATCAATGGCAGAACATCAACTTTGTCCCTGTATTTTCTCCGTCAAACCTGGATTCCAAAACCATTCAATCCAACCTCTGTGTTCATCTTGGCGCCAATTACCTGTCCTAATCCTTGGCAATCTCCCACGATAACCATGGTTCGAACGACGACATGACTTGGTGCAGCTGCTGCTGTTGTGACAAGAAAGAAATAGAAATTCTGATTGTCTCGTCTATGCTCGACCTAGGATAGTTGTATACAAGGATGAGGCGCCCCTTAACAAACAATAACATGTCCTTAGTGTATCACTCAGCTGGTTACCCCTTATCCTTGGCTGGGCTCTAAATAACACTTCCCTTTTAACCAAAATCTGGCTACCCCTTAACATGTATTGGGGTGCCAATAGCATTCACCACTAAAATGACCATCTTGCCCTTTTCTTTCCGATTCTCATTTTGCTCATAACTTCTTCATACGAGCTCAGAATGACTCCGTTCTTTCGCCATTGTCTTTATCTTCTCGTCCTCTACACAATGAAAAGTAGAAATCTTGTATTTGAACGAGTTCCAACTGGTCTTTTTGCTCCAAATGACTCCATTGCACCTAATAAACTCAAAAGCACACATAAGATACATAATTTACAAGAAAACTCTTAAAGAAAGCATAAATACTAGATATTAAATACGGTGTATTCTACACCTATCAAATTCCCCCACACTTAGACTTTGCTAGTCCTCGAGCAAATCAAACAAAACTTATTCAAAAAGATACATACAACTCCGTGTCGTCGAGGCTACGGTTAATTTTAGCATAAATAACAAGCCTTTAAACCCCTAGGTGTCCCTAGTGGACGAGTTATAGTCTCGTGAAGGTTTACTAGAGATATACCTACAAAACCTACTTTTCAAACTCCGTCTATTTGTGACAAATCAATGAATGAATCCAAATTGACTAAAGGAGGAGGTACCTTGCAAATTCAATTCAATTATTAGTAAATAAACTCTAATTAGATAATCGAACAAGCCACAATACTCGGAAACTAACACACCACAATCACAATGAAAAGATAAAGAAGATGGATAAAGATGCAGATGTTGGCGAATGTTCACAAGTGTTCGATGTTTCCCATATCATCTGAAGGTCACTTGCTAAGATGAACCTAATCCTATTAGATTGAGCCACCGGTGTCTTTGAATGCTACATCAAATCAATTGGCATATACAAGGGAACCAAGAGTGACTTTATTCAACACAATAATAATTTATTCTTTTTTTTTTATATGATTGGATCAAACTGGATCCAATTTCTCTTTTTTTTTTAGACGGCATGATTAGATCTTTTGGATCTAAGCGCATGCTTCTTGTCAGCAAGTACATGATAGTTGCCTTGGATCCTGCATTCCACGCTTGTTTAGGCGACGGAGACAGGGACTACGTTTCACACATACTGCTATTCCCAAGTGTCTTTTATTCCGTTTTGGTCTAATTGATCTTTTTTTTTTTTTTTTTTTTTTTTTTTTTTTTTTTTTTTTTTCTTTTTCTAGTAACTCAATCACTCTATTTCATCCTAGCAGTAATAACACGTCGATGTTAGTGACCCACCAAAGCACTTAGAGAACAATAGATAAATATGGAAAAATAAAAATAGAATGTGATATGGTGATATTCCGAGATATGGTAACAACTATCATGTTAATTTGTGATTTCTGAGCTATATTATTCCCTTTTAGTTAATTGGTCCTCAACTCCTGCATTCAAAATGGTTCCATCCACTAATGGTGTCATCCTAAAGGCACAAGTTCTAGATTTCGGAGTTCAAAAAGCACAATTTTTTTCTTGGATTTCTATTTTTCTGATTTTTTTTTTTTTTTTTTTTTTTTAAAGGCATAAAACAAACTAAAACATATAAATGCTCCCCCACACTTAAACTTTACATTGTCCTCAATGTAAAATTGAATCGTCCAAAGAAGGTTCAAGGTGGGAAATTCCGCAAATGATATGCAAAAAGAAAAAAAATAAAAACAAGAAAAGAAAACTTAAAAGATAAGAGATACAAAACCGGTGGGTTGCCTCCCACTAAGCGCTTGTTTTAAAGTCGTCAGCCCGACTATATCCTTGCAAGATTCATTCCCCATATATCAACAATCTGAAAAGTTGAGGATCCTTCCATAGAACCTGTTTTGCAAACACTAGCTTCACAAAAATATTAGTACAATAAAGCAAAAGTGAAGCTATGAACCGATAAAAGCTTCCCCCACACTTATTCTTGTCCACACATGGAAGTGTATAAAGAATATAGGAGTCGGGTACTTCCATGGTTTCTTGTTCCATAACCTGCATAGTATGAGAATCAAGTATCTCTAATGGCGGATATCGAGATATAAAATCATTCATCAATATTTTTGAAGCACAAACATTCAAACCAATAAGAGGTAAAGGAGAAGAAACAATAGGTAAAGGGTTAGATAAACCTTTCACAATCTCTTGTATCACGGAATCCTCTTCATCCTTGAAAAACTCAATCGAATTATTCACCTCTTGTATATCATGGTCCTCTATCAAACCTTGCAACCATTCTTCGTCCGTTTCTGCCTTAACCAAAGTATCGACATAAACATCATCATTACAATTATTTGCAAGCTCAATTGGGTCTTCCACAATATTGGTTAAACCGGTCACATTCTCAACACATTCCTCCTTTTTGTTGTAAGGCACATACTCTTTTGCGGATGCAATATTATCCATAAGGAATTTCTTTAGAACACTCCTTGCGTCATCCTCAAGCTCTACCTTTTGAATAGGTTCTTGATCATTATAAAGATCAATGCTTGAGTAAGCTACAATAGTGTCATCACATTCCTCTTCGTCTTCACCGTGATCGCAAAAAGACTCCATTGTACACTCCTCGGGGATGTCACCATGAATTGGGTCAAACGATGTATTTTCATAATAATCATCATCACTATCATAGTCATCATAACATTGGTCCTCGCTGAACTTAGTGTTGCTAATCTCGAACTCATCCTTTTGAATAGGTGAATGATCATTATTACGATCAAGAGTTGAGTTAACTACACAAATATCAACAAAAGTCCCCGAAGGTTCGCCTTTTTCAACATAATTATTCATTTCCTCCTTGTACTCTTCAATGCCTTGTCTTAAAGTGGAAACACCTTTTTGAAGCTCTTGGAGTGTTCCATCCAAATTCTGAATATAGTGTTCCATTTGTTCGTAAAGCTCATTCGACAAAGAAAAAGTAGAATTACTTACTTCCGTATTGTTAGGCCAATTATCTTCCCTTTGAATGGGTGGATGATCATAACTACGATCAGAAATTGGGCCAAACATACCATGAGCACATTCGGTCGATGAAATTGGTTCCACGCCGGGTTGTCCACAAATTGACTCCATGCTGGCCATAAATCGTTGCATCTCATCTACCAAATTAGAGGAAATATTATAAGGAAAACAACTATTCTCCCCTCCTTGTGGTTGCTCACTTACATAACCACCATAAGAAGGTTGATATGTATGAGAATAACTCATAGGGTACGTGGAGTATTGATCATAGCCAAAGGATTGGTTTTGATTATACTCCCCATAAGGGTGATAATTGTTATGTTGTTGAGGTTGAAAGCCGTATTGATTGCTCCAATATGCTCCGTCCATAATCCAGACCCTGAAATACAATTCTCAAACCAAGGTTAAAAACCAAAAAATAAGAAAAACAAAAATAAGACTAAAAACAAAAACAAAACAAAAATAAGAAACCAAACAAGTGACAACCGTTGACTAGTAAACCTTCACGAGACTATAACTCGTCCACTAGGGACACCTAGGGGTTTAAAGGCTTGTTATTTATGCTAAAATTAACCGTAGCCTCGACGACACGGAGTTGTATGTATCTTTTTGAATAAGTTTTGTTTGATTTGCTCGAGGACTAGCAAAGTCTAAGTGTGGGGGAATTTGATAGGTGTAGAATACACCGTATTTAATATCTAGTATTTATGCTTTCTTTGCGAGTTTTCTTGTAAATTATGTATCTTATGTGTGCTTTTGAGTTTATTAGGTGCAATGGAGTCATTTGGAGCAAAAAGACCAGTTGGAACTCGTTCAAATACAAGATTTCTACTTTTCATTGTGTAGAGGACGAGAAGATAAAGACAATGGCGAAAGAACGGAGTCATTCTGAGCTCGTATGAAGAAGTTATGAGCAAAATGAGAATCGGAAAGAAAAGGGCAAGATGGTCATTTTAGTGGTGAATGCTATTGGCACCCCAATACATGTTAAGGGGTAGCCAGATTTTGGTTAAAAGGGAAGTGTTATTTAGAGCCCAGCCAAGGATAAGGGGTAACCAGACTGAGTGATACACTAAGGACATGTTATTGTTTGTTAAGGGCGCCTCATCCTTGTATACAACTATCCTAGGTCGAGCATAGGCAGAGACAATCGTAATTTCTATTTCTTTCTTGTCACAACAGCAGCTGCACCAAGTCATGTCGTCGTTCGAACCATGGTTATCGTGGGAGATTGCCAAGGATTAGGACAGGTAATTGGCGCCAAGATGAACACAGAGGTTGGATTGAATGGTTTTGGAATCCAGGTTTGACGGAGAAAATACAGGGACAAAGTTGTCCAAGAAATCAATGGCAGAACATCAACTTTGTCCCTGTATTTTCTCCGTCAAACCTGGATTCCAAAACCATTCAATCCAACCTCTGTGTTCATCTTGGCGCCAATTACCTGTCCTAATCCTTGGCAATCTCCCACGATAACCATGGTTCGAACGACGACATGACTTAGTGCACTTCTGCTGTTGTGACAAGAAAGAAATAGAAATTTGATTGTCTCGTCTATGCTCGACCCAGGATAGTTGTATACAAGGATGAGGCGCCCTTAACAAACAATAACATGTCCTTAGTGTATCACTCACTGGTTACCCCTTATCCTTGGCTGGGCTCTAAATAACACTTCCTTTTAACCAAAATCTGGCTACCCATTAACATGTATTGGGGTGCCAATAGCATTCACCACTAAAATGACCATCTTGCCCTTTTCTTTCCGATTCTCATTTTGCTCATAACTTCTTCATACGAGCTCAGAATGACTCCGTTCTTTCGCCATTGTCTTTATCTTCTCGTCCTCTACACAATGAAAAGTAGAAATCTTGTATTTGAACGAGTTCCAACTGGTCTTTTTGCTCCAAATGACTCCATTGCACCTAATAAACTCAAAAGCACACATAAGATACATAATTTACAAGAAAACTCGCAAAGAAAGCATAAATACTAGATATTAAATACGGTGTATTCTACACCTATCAGGGAGCAAGGTTGAGCTTCATTAGTCAAGGATAGAATCCAACATTCTCAATGGAGGTCATATCGGATTAGCATAATATATGCACAAGAAGACTCAACCGATTCAAGAAAAGAAAATTTAACAAGTCCTACTGGATATATACAATGAAAATTCACCATAAACCAACAGTCTAAAGAGTTGAGGATCAACCCAATAGAAAATATGTACACACATTAACAGCCTTACACAAATATAATATGAGAGTGCAAGTAAGACTGTGTATGTGAATGAGCTTCCCCCAAACCTAAACTTGTGAACGGGTGTGTTTGGGAGCACAAAATCTTGTAATTTTAACGGTACATCATGCAAAAGGTCTAACTCAAAATGAGTTTTGCTAAGAACAGGCAGACATACACATTCCAACTGTGGCTTCTTAAAGTGTTATACTTTGATGCAAAATAGTCCAAGAGGACTTGGGAAGCACAAAGTTCTAGGCCTAGATTAGGCATTTTCAGAAAAGTTGGTTTTGCAATTTTGTTACAAACTACACCTAGGTTTGGTGTAGGAGTTTCAATTTGTGACTCAGGAGAGAGGTTAGGTGCATCTAAGTTGTTCTCATTTATAAAATCATTTGCACCATCACACATTTTCCTAAAGTCGGAAGAAGGTAAATCATGTTCATTTTCACAGGACAATTCATCAATTTCCATGTCAAATTCATCAGAGGAGGCAACATATTGTGACATGGGAAGGGAATCAGACACAACAATAATATCATGATCCAAAAGAACATTAGTGTCAACAGAAGATTCATCCTTTCTTAAGTCACAAACAAGTTGTGTAGCATGCTCACATTCACTGAAGAATTTCACAAATCCAAGCTCAGAGTTAATATCACATATATGAATGTTAGAAGAAGTATCATTCATAGGGTTCATAGAAGAGACGCCTAACGTCTCTGAACCAAAAGATTCCATCATATTTTCTGTATATACATGCTCTTCTAACATATCATATTCATCATCATCATCATCATAACAAAAATGCATTTCCCTATTAGCATTTCTAGTATACTCATTTACCTCTAGATTAGGTTCATATTCAGTGTTAGTTGCATGAGTAGGAATAGAAACACTATTTTCAAAATGATCAGAGATAACAAACATCCTATCATAAGTTTCCTTCCAATCTTCATTTTGTAACTCAAGCAGGTTCCTTTGAAGAATCATAGTGAGTTGTTCTATTGAAGGAGAGTCTTCACTAGTGGGTATGCATTCCTCATATGGATATTCATTGTATGGTTGAGCATGAGGTTCACTAGAGAAGGGAAATTCAGACATGTTGCTATATGGATGGTCATGTATTGCATTCAGTTCAAGCCTAGCATTTTGCTCCATGAGCGTTTCCATTAGTGATTGTAAACAAGGAGTCGGGGGAGTATAAAATTGTTCATCTCCCCACTGTGGTGACTGATACATGTGCTCATGATGGTTAGGGTATGAGTATTCAAGGTCAGGGCCCTGAGAAGGCTCATAATACTCCCTAAAATCACTATTGTATGTGGGGGGTTTGTAACATGAATCATGCCCGTAAGCAAGTTCTCTAATTGATTTGTTTGTATCCCCAGTTGCAGACAAAAATCCTGACATGATTTAGTACTCAAATTGAACTCAAAGCCCAGTTGAAGTGGACTAAGTTTGGTTTTAGTGGGATTGGTTTGGTTTATTGGGTTTCATTTGGTTTGTTGGGTTTTGGTTTGTTGTGGGCATGTTGTTTGGTTTTTGTGGGAAGCCTAGTAGTTGTGTGCAACGCCTAAGTTCTTTGAGAAACACAGACCCAAAGGTTATGGGAAGTGAGCTTAGTTATGTGTACAGCCCAACCGCTCGGTGATGTGGGCTGAAAATTGGCGAGAATGCAAAGCCCAGTGGGTGGGCTTCGGTTTGTGTGTACAGCCCAGCAGATGTGGGCTTAGTTTGTGTAGACAGCCCAACAGTTCAGCTGATAAGGGCTTGGCTGTTAAGGGTTCAGCCCAGGTGTGATGGGTTTAGGTTATGTTCAGCCCAAGATATATGCTCAGCTTCTGCAGCTTAGGTTGAGCCCAATGGTTGGGGGCTTTAGCTGTTGAGGTGCAGGGTTTATTCTGTGCAGAGATTGGCAAGTCTCTAGCACTGGCTGTGTGCACAGCTCTGGCAGGGCACAAATCCAATTGACAGCACAAGTTCACAGCACAAATTGGGTTGCCCAGAGCAAGGACAGCACAAGAAAAGAGCAATGTGTGCACAGCACAGGACAGTTTACACAGAACACAAACTCACAGAAAGGGCATTTGATGCTAAGCACATGGGTCAAGCACAGATTAAGTGCACAGTGGTGCGCAGTCGCAACACGGCCTCACACAGCCTTCAGGGGCTGGAGGGTTGCACAGGTCACTAGTTCTCACAAATGTATGCTCAAACACTACAGGGCAGATGGGGTTGGCTCACTTAGCTGCAGGGGTGGTTACCTAGCAAGGTAGCTAATCATGCAGGGTACCAGGGCAGCTAGTTTGCAACTTCATGCAATGAAAGTGATTCATTTAACATGGTCAAGCATAATCATCAATGCACAGATCAGTTTGATACACAACTCATTGTGATGACAGGTTCATGCAATAAGATCAAGGAAGTATTCACATGAGCATCATGACTAGCAGGGCATGCTCAGAGCTTACAAAGCACAGGGCAATACAAGACTAACCTTAAGTCTGTGCCTTTCTTTGTCTTTCTCCCTTTTGGCTTGTCTCAGCTGCTCATAGGCATAGCAGCTCAGCTTGTACCTGTTAGCTCGACATAAAGGTTTAGTTCTCGGGATATGCACGAGATGAAGCAAAGGAGCTATAGTGCTACAAGCCGCAGAGCTTAGCACTCGTAACTCGGGGCTATGCTACGGGACTAAGCAATACTCAATGTCAAACTCGGTTCTGGGTGCTCTGAGAATATGCACCGAGGGTATCTTGGACCGAGAACTGAGCAATGACCAATGGATGAACAAAATGCTAATGCAATGAGCTAAAACTAAGAAGGGAAAAGAAAAACGGGGAAGGTTACATTTGAGTTAAACAAGAAAAGGAAAACCGAGTTACAATGAAGTAAAACACCTTGAATGATGGAAGCTAAGTTAAGGATATGAGATGAAAATGCACAGGGGCTAATAACAATGCAAGGTCATACTAAGTTATGCTAAGTTATGCTAATCAATGCAAGACTACAATGCAAGATTACACAGATAGACAATTAACAGCTAAAAGGAAATAAAATATGAAATGCAGGGTGAACAGCTAAGATGCAATGAACTGAAACTAAGTTAACACTATGAAAAGCTAAGTTACATTATGATGCAAATGCATATATACAGGGGTAGCAAAGAAAAAAAACAGTGAAGAAAGGCCAAGAATTAACACAGCAAGTATGTACAGGGATTGATTGAAAGACAGTGAAACAAGCCAATAATCGATAGGGCACACGCCAAGTCCCCGGCAACGGCGCCAAAAACTTGGTAGGCCTTGGGATGTGTATAAATTTTAGCCTACGGTGATAACCGCAAGTGCACGACGTCTATCGGAGACGCGGCAAGTACGGGTCGATCCACAGAGAAATGGGTGTGCTTAAAGTGTGATCTAAGGCTTGTTCTAGCTGAATTCAAGTGAAGTAACAAGTGACAATGTGTAACACAGATGTTTTGTGCCGATACGGCTGATTTTGAACTGAAGTGACTCTAAACTAAGGTAATCAGTAAGAGTAAAGGGTGCTAAGGTCTTCAAATCCACCTCTGAATTCCTATTATGTGCTCAACTAGTTTGAGTGCTTGTTCTTATACCAGACAAGTGAAGCTTGTCACTTCTACCACCTATCTAAGAGTTTCTCCATATAAAGCTTCAATTATCAGCTGAATTACTAACCTAGAGTACTGGTTGTCTAATGAAGCACAACCAGTCAAGAGAATCAGTATTAATAATAGAAACAAGAGTCGAAACACACTCAACTCGGTTATAAACCTAACTACAATGCATACTTGGAATGCATTGTGAGAGAAAAGGGTTGAGGTGTTAAAATTGAAGCTATCTAATAAAATTAAGCTCTCAAGAACATTCAAGCAAAGTGAATTCACAACAGTAAATTAGGGTTTCATTGAGACCCTAACAACTAAATTAAAACATCAAATGAAATTAAAATACAAATTAAACCTAAATTGAAGCACTGGCTAATCCAGGCCTACCCAAAAACAGCTTCTATCCCTTCTATTTATACATGCAAGAATACCCAAAACTTTAAACCCTAATTTACTTTTAAAATAGAAATTAAAATCAAAATATTCTCACCCACGTCGCTCAACCCACTCTCTCTTCTGTCAATCGCTCCATGCTTCCACGGTTGGTGAAACCCTAGTTTTAGTTTTCTCTAAGTTAGCTTCTAGGGTAGAAGCTAAGTGAGAGAAAACTAAACCTAGAGAAGTGATGCGGCTGTTGGGGTTGTTGTTGTGTCAGGAGAGGTGATGATGGAGGTGGTGAAGTGGTGGCTGGAGATGGAGAAGGGGGTATGGGAGAGCAGAGCTCTGCTCTGTCGCGGTGAGGGAGAAGAGGAAGAAAGAGAAAGAATGAAGGAGAAATGAGTTGATCGAATAGGGTATAGGGTTATGGGTGATTCAGTGTTGAGCGGGTGCATCGAAGATTGATGGAGAAGGCCTCGCCGAGCGTAGGATGTAGCGAGGTAAGATCCGAACGGCCGAGGTAGAGTTGGGGCGATTTGGTGTTGCACGGGAGCAGCGAACTTCGATGCGCGTGGAGGCAGCGACCGTATGATGTAGCCATGTGTGATCTCAACGGCTTGGAGTGGACGGGCTCGGATCCGGGTCGCGGGTAGCTCTAGCCCATGTCTTGTAGATGAGTTGCTACTTGTTGGGTTGCAATCATTGCTTGCGCGCGGCTTCGACCGCTCCATAGACACTTGCCTCTGAGTCTTCGCTCTTTTGGCTCCTCAATTTCTCCGAGCTTTATTTATTGCCTAAAAACACAAAATTAATTAATACAAATATTTATTCTTGAAAACAAAGAAAACACAGAATCTGGGATAATATCTGATTTCTAAGCGCAAAAGATGAGTAAAATGCCAATAAAAAGGTGAATAAATATGCACTATTTGGCACTCATCAACTAACGAAACAAACTCCTCGAAGCTTTCATCGGCACGTGCACATCTTGATCTGTCGCTGAAACTGAAAGTGGGAAAGGGTGAGCACATCATCCCTATAAGGGGTGCCCAGCAGAAATAACAACTAACTTTCAAGTAATCACTAAAATGATTTAAAAACAATGCAGATTTTACTGAAAACCGATAAAACACGGAAAAACAGATAAAGAATATTAAGATAATAAGTTGTACGGAAATATAAAGTTCTACCAACCATTAAACCGGCACACATTCACAACATAAATAATAGTTGAGCGACGTCTTCCTTCGGAGTAGCAAGGCATGACTGTTGCGGATTCTTCAATGATCATTAAAGCGCCCATGAGGTTTCCGTCCTCAAGTCATAAACGATGTGTACCTTACCAGTACCTTATTCTACGCGCACTCTACATAGCAAGTATCTAAAGAGAACTAATGGTAACAACATTATATCCGATCGAAGTGCTTACATAGTGGAGAGACCCCTTTACCATCCCCGCGTAAATCCAACAATCTTATATAAGATTCTCAACATCATTCTCTCTAAACACCAAAACATAATATAATAGCTTTTGAAAGTAATTAAAAAGAATAATAAACATCCAAGTATGAGACATGCGTTTCCCCCGTACATAAATAGGGAAAATATAATGGCCAAATTAAAACCAGACCTATATAATATTCAACCCAACGAGGCCTATCTAGGTTTGCTTAAATTAGGTATAACATTTGAGGGCACACATCTCACACCAATCAAAAGGAAACCTTCTCCCTTTCATGCTAACAAATAATAAGGAATGTAACCGCTTTCCAGTCAATGGAAAGAATCACTTTTGAAAATAAGTAAGTACTCCCAAAACACAGATATCAGTTGTTTCTAAAGATCCAATCCCATCCCAAAATGTAAAAGAAAACTAGTTTGTATTACACACATATATACATGCATACACATATCATATACTAACAAAGATATGCATGCATTTCATAAGATATAGATTTGTAAAATAATAATGAATACAAGAGAGTTCGTTATCAATTCCCACCTCTTTTGATGACAAGCCTCGCCTACCTCAAGATCCATAATCTACTGGTACATTCTTTAGATCGATCGTTGTTAATAAAGATTAACTGTTAATCACACAAGCACTCTAAAGATTATACAAAAGGCTCACACAAGGCTCATAACATATTTTCATACAAATCTCTAGTTATAGATTAAGTGAACTATCTAATGCTTCACAGCCAATTTATTGTTCTACACTTCTTCATTATTCATCTTTAGCACATCTAAAGGTATACTAATCCAATTAGGTTGATTCTATAGTCCACTAGATATGTCTTATGATTATTTACAACTTTGTAGAAGGAACTAAAGGCTAATTAAGACTATAAAGGTCCAAATTAAACATCAGACTAAGAATACATGACACTAAGCCCAAGTCCACTAGACTCGGCACATTACACAAGTGTTGACCCAACTGGGTCAACTAACGGTCACGGATGGCCAAATGGTTCAACTAACCGTCAACGTCCAGTCAAAGGTCAAAGTCCGGGGTAAATGGTCAAGGTCAAGTCAACTGAGTCAACTCAGGTATATGTAACTCAGTGAGTCTAAACGATCCAACTCAGTCAGATGGACAGAGTCATCTAAGAATAGAATCAGTCAGATAATCTTACTAGGATGACTAATAGGTCTAAAACACAAGGCCAAAGCCTTAGCACAAACAAGATGAAACACAACACATGTCCAAATTAAAAGATGCATTTCCAACTGCAACCAGCCTTTCAATTGAAAAAACATTTCTATCATCTTTTTACTTCTACAACAGTTCATTCATTTCTTGATCCATTTCTTTAAACTCCATCTCAAAACGAACACTGTAACTAAATCTGATTCTCTACCAATTCAGCCAACTATAGAAGCAACATCTAACAAATATACCACCAGTACCACTTCCCTTCTCAGTTCACTATAACCAACACAATCATCACCTCCATATGTCCAATGCCTCCACCAACAGCTTCTCTGGTTCACTTTGTACTTATTTGCATAACCATTCCATATCTCACCATCTTATACATCACTGTCATAGCTACTTCACAACTTCAATTGCATCTCAATACGGCATCACTAGTTTCTGTTAAATTCATTCACCAACATCATTACAAAAACTCGCACCCGTTCAACTTATATACTCATTCAACCTTGTATACCATTCATGTACCAGTATCAATACAGCTCCAGGAAATCATCACCACTTATTCCATATAACATTCATTATCTAGTTGTAACCCATACCAGTTCTTCCTTGATTAACATTTGTAGTCTCAATATCAACATTATCAATACCACCAGGAATAACACAACCAGTACTACTGCCATTTCAGCTAAGACCACCATCGACTGTTCATATTCGACTTCATCAACAACTGCACTTCATTCTTCTAGATTTAAAGCAAACCCATTGATACTTAAAAAAATCTCAACACCACACTCATAACTCTATTATTTTACTTATATTCATCACCTGTAATTCAACATAGAACTTTAACTTCTTAATTTCACAGACAACAAAGCAATCTTCATCCTTTTCCTGATAAACTGTAACTAATTCCTCCAAGTTCAAAGACTCTAAGTTCCAATTACTAAAAGAAATCCTAATCAACTAATTTGGGAAAGAACAGGGGAAAACCCTAATTCCCTGAAATCAAAATTAAACCTAATACTTCCATCTAAACTACAATTAAGAACAAAACCCATGAAATAGTTCACCAAAACAAACTCAATTTCATAAATAAAATCAATCAACACAAGAACCCTAATTTAATCTTCAAATTAAGGAAACCCTAATTTACCTTGTTCTGTGATTCTTCATCAGAACAGCCTCACATCATTAATTCATCATCAACCCATTCGATCTTCATCTACCAGTATCTCGATTCACTTCTCAAACTCATGTAACCCTACTTCGATCTTCTCAGCGTAATCATGAAACTATCACAGCTTCATCACATATTCCTCCTAACTAACACCCTACAACCTAACTATGAATCATTAATACCAAAACTAATTTCAATTCGGCAGAATCGAATTCGACGGAGAGAAAGAGAAAAAACAGAGAAGAAGAAAGAAGAAGAAAAGAGAAAATGAGTTTCTCTTCGACACGCCTAGGAGATAAGGCAGAAGTAAATTATTAAGGCGCCCAGAAAAAGGATAAGGGCAGTCCAAGTCAGTTTAAGAATCACAATTTTTCCCTTCATACTAATCTGATAAAATCTTCTTTTTCCGGTATCTGCACGATACGTTCGAGTAGTCTATTCCGCATAACTTTTCTAGATCTATCTACTAAAACTAGTTCCGTATCTAGATATTTGTTAGATTAATTTTTAATAATTAACGTCCTTCGCTAATTAATCGAGTCAATAGCGGCTTAGTCGTCTCATGACTGATCTAATCGCGTTGACGAGCTTGAGGGTCCTTACACACTATTTCTAAGATACATGGCATGTTTCTGGATATTTCTAAAAGGGATATCATGATTTGGACACATGCCAAGGATGGTAAGCTCTCAGTTAAGAGTACTTACAAAATGCTCACAATATGCAACAAGTTAATGGAAGAACTATACAAACATCAATATGGAAAACTCTGGAAGTGTAACACTGCTCATCGAATCAAACTATTTACTTGGAAATGCATTCATGAGATTCTACCCACAAGGTGCAAGCTTGCAATTTATAACAACAATATCGAAACTCACTGTGAGATTTGTGGGCATGAGGAAGAGACTATATATTGAGCATCTGTTGTTTGACTACAGGCATGCTCGAGCTGTCTGGAGGGGTATTAATGTTAATATCAATAATGTTATAACTTCTTGTAATAGTGTATCTGAATGGGTCTCAAGTTGGTTTATACAAAACAATGGATGCTCTGATGACAAACGGCTCTACTCTTTAATGATTGGAGCATGGATTTTGCGGAAGGATAAGGATAGATGCGAGTGCATCTTTCAGGGAGTTAAACCCAACCCTCATAATGCAGTGCATAAAATACATTACCATCTTAACTCCCATTTACATGCATCTGTTAGCATTAACACTGATATTTTCTCCTCATGCATTCCATAGTGGAAACCGCCTGATCCAGGCATACTAAAACTGAATGTTGATGCATCTTTTGATCCTAATACTAACCAACTTGGCACTGGTGTCATCCTACGGGATCATGCAAGTAACTGCGAAGGGATCATACGAATCCATTCTAATGGAGCTTTGAGTGCAGAAGCTAGGGAATGCATGGTTGTACGTGAAGCTTTGGTTTGGGCATCCGAGAAGAAACTCACCAAGATTCACATAGAATATCATGCTAAGTTAATCATTCAATGTATCACTGATGACTATTTACTTGTTCAATAGGAGAATACGAACATTCTAAAAAAAATTAATAAATATTTAGCTTCAAAGTTTAATTATTGTCATTTTATTTGTGTTAATCGTGATGATAATGAGTTGTAGATTACATAGCCAAAAATATTAGGGAAACTAGTATTGTAGTAGAATACTATGAGAATTACTCGCCTATACTATTTGTACTCTTTTGGCAAAAGACAACGACATCATTACCTACTAATACCACAACTCAAAATTCGACATGTGACCATGAATGTAAGAGTGTCAAATGTCAATGTACCAACTTCCAAATCTAATCTCAGTTAATTATCACTAGAAATTAATAAAGTCGGCCGGTAACAACAAATTTGCCCGTCAATTTCCCACCAACAGGCGGCGGTCATTTGCGTGTGTCCATCACTAATGCAGCTTTATGTACTGTACCAGTACGGCTAGTGAACGGAATTGAATCGGAAAATAAATGAAATTAATGGAACTCTGCCGTAGCAGCCTCAGGTTAACTTCATTAACATAACTTACATCGAAAAAGGAAGGTTCTTACATTATTAAAGAAGGTAAAGAGAGAGATAACCCTAATCAGGATTAACTAATGCTAGCGTGACACTTGTCACTTAGCTGTTAGCCACTCAACTAAACTAACAACACCCACAAAATTAACTAGGGCAGCCAAAGGCTAATGGCTTGTCATATGGAGGTATATGACAAATACCCTCCCTATCACCAAATCCTTGTACTCAAGGATTGAACTTTGGAAAATGGTTACGTATGTTTCCAGCATCCTCCCAGGTGGCATCTTCAGCTGTGGCATTGGTCCAATGGATGAGAAGCTGAGGGAAAGATACACCATTTCTGACAATAGTCCTGGAATCTAGTGCAGCTGTAGGGATGACTAACACTTGACCTTCACTGTTGATGATTGGCAGTTTGGGTGATGGTGTATGGATGGCACCAATCTGCTTCTTGAGCTGAGAGACATGAAAAACATGATGTATTATGGCTTCTGAAGGCAACTGTAACTTGTAGGCCACACTGCCAATTCTTTGGAAAATGCTGAAAGGTCCATAGTATTTGGCAGCAAGTTTCAAATTCTTTCTCAAGGCCACAGAAGCTTGTCTATAAGGCTGTAGCTTTAAGTAGACCCTATAACCCACCTCAAAACTTCTATCAACTCTGGTTTTGTCTGCATAGAATTTCATTCTTTCTTGGGATTTGTGGAGGGAATCTTTCAGTAACTCCAACACAGCATCCCTTTGTTTTAAGTACTCCTCAACGGCAGCAACAGAGGTGGTGGATGTGGAAGGAAAAGCTAAGTGAGGTGGTTCATAACCATAAAGTGCAGTAAAGGGACTTATTTTCAGGCTGGAGTGGTAATTGGTGTTGTACCACCATTCAGCAAGATGTAGCCATTGGTGCCACTTTTTTGGTTGATGTCCACACATGCATCTGAGGTAGCTCTCTAGGCAGGAATTGACTCTTTCAGTTTGGCCACTTTTTTGGTTGATGTCCACACATGGATGATAGGCAGTGCTGAGATGTAGTTGTGTGCCCAGTTCCTTAAACAAATCTTGCCAAAAGTTGCTGGTGAATCCTTTGTCTCTGTCAGACACAATGGATGCAGCCATTCCATGGAGTTTGTGAATCTAATTGATGAATTCTCTAGCCACTGAGGAAGCAGTATAGGGATGATGTAGATGATAGGTGTTGTAAAACACATATATTTATATCTATTGTTTATGCTTTCTTTGCTACTTTTCTTGTAAATTATGTATCTTATGTTTACTTTTGAGTTATTAGGTGCAATGGAGTCATTTAGAGTGAAAGAAGAAGAAATCATCCTGGGCGGAGCAAAAAGAGCAAATTCATGTACACAACAGTGTTACAAAGCTGGGATATTCACATGTGGCTGCCCGTATTCATCTAAACGGGTGCCAATATTCGAACCGTACTGTTAGATTCAATTAAGCCGAGTTGTTTCTCAGACAACTCAAGTTTTTCTTTCCTCTTTCATTAATACATCTCACCTGAAAACAAGAGGAAATGGAGGCGATGCTGTTGGTGGATCGAGTTGGTTGTTGTTGCTGATTTGAAGTAAAGAAAGATAAGATCTCATGAGTCTGGTGGAGATGATCGTTAGAAGAAATGAAGAAATAACTGATTTCTGAAGCTAGGGTTTGTTGGAGATAGTGATTCAGAGATTAGGGGTCGAATCTGGGACGAATTATAAGATGGGTTTGCTACGGATGATTGTCGAGGGTTAATGAAGCTGTGTTTGTAGCAGATTCAGAGAAATTTTAATTGGAAACTAGGGTTGCAGAGGAGAAAAGGGGATATGTGTATTGAAACAATGGTGAATTAGGAATTTTAGAATGAGATACAAGAAATTGATGATGGAATTATTGGGTTTCTGTAACTGGTGGTTGATTTGAGAAGAGACTGAATGAGGAAAACATGAGAATAAACAGACGGTGTGTTGATGAGAAGTCAGTAAAGAACAGATCGATGGGAGTCTGTTTATGCTAATTGAATCTGAGAAGGATGTTAGGGTTTGGTGGATTGAGTTGTTGCTGTAGTTTTGAAAGAACTCAGTTAATGGAGATGGTTCAAAAAGGAAGAAGAGTTGATGGGTTTTCTGCTATGGCTGGAGTATTGTGATTTAATGAGCAGGTGATGTTGTTAATTAGCTAGCCATGACTGGTGCTATTGCTTTGAGATTATGGAGCTGAAACGTTCAGGATTGAATGGAGCAGTGCAGTGCAATTATGTGTTTGCTATGAATAATGAAGCTTAGATGTATGCTAGGATTGCAGTGATGGTACAAAGGGTGATTGTTGCAGTAAACTCAAGAGCTGAGCAGCAGATGAACAAGTGGCCTACCTGAGATAGAGTGGTTTGATTGAATTGTAGAACCTACGGATGGAGTGTGGTTTGAATGTGGTGGTGACTTACACATGGAATGCTTGGAGCTGTGATGTGTGTTGCTGTAACTATGTAGTGTTACAGTCGAATTGAAGCGAAGAATGTATGAGAGCTTGAAGATGGTTTATGAATGGCAAATATTGTTGATCTGAGTGCAATGACAGTAGTGGATGATTGAGCAGAATTAGACGAATGCTTAGGATGTCTCAGTTCAAGCTGTTGAAATGGGTTCCTGCAGGTTGATTGCAGCTGAGTTGAAGTTAGGTTTTGTGAATTCTGGGTTGAACTGGAACTGCGAGTTAAGGTGTTGATGCAGTGAACTAAACTGCAGGTGAAGCTGGTTGTGTGCAGTGAGGCCATGGAAGACTGCGAAGTAGCTGAAATGAGAATGACGTTGGTAGACTGGTCATGGGCTGAAGGAAATAAGAATGAGCTGCAGGGAATGATATTGTTGCTGCAGGGGGATGCTGTTGAAATGAAGAGCTGGGAAGTTAGACTCAAGGTTTAGATGAAGATTGCAAGGCTTAAAAGAAGGATAGTTTGTTTTGCTGTGACTGCATTTGGCTAAGCAAGGAAAGGAGATGCTGTACCTGTGATTAATGGGATCTGTCTGATGCTTAGGTACAGGTAGATGTAATGGTAAGAGGAACTGAAAAAAATGGTGGTTGTGGTTTTGGTTGGTCTGAGATGAGGGCTCAAATGCAAATGGAAAAGATTACAGGTGCAGTAGTGCTTGTGTTGCTGATGAGCAGAGATGGTGGTCTGTGATGTTCAGTGGAGTCGACGAGATTTAGAAGATGCAGACATGAATTAGAGCTGGTGATAGCAACAACTAAGTGGTGATACATGTCGAGATTGATGTAGACTGGATGTTTACAAAAAAATGGGATTGGTAGTGTTGCTGGTGAGACTGCTTGAGACTGAGCAAGGGCTGGAATTGAAGTTGTGCAGCGCCATCTTGGTGCAACACAGCTCTGGCATGTGCAATGGCCTAACAAGTCAGCCCAGTTAGCTCACCGGAACAGCTGACTCGGTTCTGACTCATGATCTTACTGAGTTAGTCAATTGACTTAGTTGACCTGACCGACTTGACTCGTTGACCGGTGACCGGGTGGACTTTGCCGGTCACCTGAACTACTCTCCGACCACGTTGCCGGCCAACTTCCGGCGTGTCACCAGTTTTCCGGCGACATATTTTTGATATAATTTCTACATGGGTTTCTCTCACATATGGACTTGGTGGATTTTCATCTAATGGACTTTGAAGACTAGACCTAATTTTGGAAAGCAAAGGGATATAAAAGAAAGACTTTTACAACTTGGATATCACGTTTTATTCTTGGAGCTAAGGAGAGAGCCGCTTTTGTTTACGCTACTAGGGTTTGCTTTTGTTTCATCCTCTTTATTCAATTAATATTTTTGTGATGAACTCCATAGCTATGAGTAGCTAATTTAATATTATTGGTTAAGGATGTAGTCCTATTTCTACAACTTGCGCTTGTGTTATGTATTAGTTTTCTCTCTTGATTATCGCTCATATCTCTACTGTTTTAATATCACATGATTGATGTATTGTGATAGGATTAGATGTTTGTTTAGTTGAGTGGCCAATCAATTCGACTTGCATCTTTATCCATAGCTATTTTAGGGTTTTTCATCGAGCGATAACCCTGAATACAAGTAGCATGATATGATTACGGTTTGTAGTGATACACTCTTGTAATCATATGTGGAGTTTGACCATTGTCCGAATTGTTATGCGCAATGTATGACAATTGCATTGATTAGCCTATTTCTGAAACTTAATGCTCCTAGGAATTGAACTTAATTAGCGCAAGGCGTTAGGTTATACTTTAGGTAGAATTCACATAGGCAGCTCTAATGTGTGTTGATGAACTTAGGAAATTAATAGATTATCTTGCTCTCTTTATTCTCTAGGCTTTTGATAATAAAAGAGATTAAATTGTAATTCTAATCATTTATGCAAGCACATGTTTAAGATTGAAGATGAACTCCTTGACCAATATCTTTCTCTATTGATTACTTTCTCCAATTTACTTTGCTTTTGATTTACTTTTATTGCTTACATAAAAATCAGAAATCCCCCCAATTGGTTACTTTTAGGAAATTGAATACGTAATAACTACAATTGCCTCTTTGTGGAACCGAACTCTTTCTTATCATATACTTTAGGAAAGTGAAATTATTTTTGACGCATACGATAGCGATCAATAGACCAATAAAATGTGCATACTTTGTTAATCTGTCTACCACCACTAAGATAACAGATTTCCTTTCACTCATTGGCATGACTTCCACAAAGTCCATAGAAATGTGCTGCCAAGCATGATCAGGAATGGGCAAAGGTTGTAACAAGCCAGCTGCAAAATGTGTGTTCACTTTTATTCATTTGGAAAACATCACATGCAGACACATACATGAGAATCTCTTTCTTCATGGCAGGCCAAAAGAATGAGGCTTTGGCTCTAATATAGGTGGTCTGAATACCAGAATGACCACCAACTGCAGAAGAGTGGATGGAGTCCAAAATTTTGCCAAGATATTTTATTGGAACCAATATAGATTCTTGATTTGTACCTTAGGACACCATTATTGTATGAATAATGTAGAAGGGTAGCATGGGTAAGTGTAAGTTGTGCAATGAGGGCCTGTACCTTTGCATCACCAGAATAACTGTCAATAATTTCCTTAGTCCAAGCTGGTTGGGAAAGAGAGATTGCTTGACAAGCACAAATAGCATGAAGTCTCCTTGAAAGTGCATCATCAACTGTGTTGTAAAAACCCTTTTTATATCTTATTTCATAATCAAAGACTAGAAGCTTCATCAACCATTTTTGTTGTAAGACAATATAAATCTTCTGCTCCAAAAAATACTTGATGCTTTGGTGGTAAGTTTGGAATATGAAATGGTTACCTTGTAAATAATGTCTCCACCTAGTGACAGATTGTACAATAGAAAGTAGATCCTTTTCATAAGTGGATAAGGAAGCTGCTCTAGGTCCAAGAGGTTTGCTGTAGAAGGCAATGGGTTTGCCAAACTGCATAAGGACAGTACCAATTCCAACATCTCAAGCATCAGTTTCAAGCACAAATTGTTTAGTGAAGTCTGGAAATGCTAGCACATAGGTTGTAGACATGGCTTCCTTGAGTTGTTGAAAAGTTGCAGTAGCTGCTGGAGACCAAAGGAAATCATTCTTCTTCAGTAGATCAGTCAGTGGCCTGCTTATTAAGCCATAGTTCTTCACATATTTCTATAATAGCATGTGAGGCCCAAAAATCCTCTAGCTCCTTGAGGGTGTGAGGAAGTGGCCAACTGACCATGGCAGAGATCTTCTCAGGATTAGCTTTAACTCCCTCAGCAGTAATTATATGTCCTAGTGTTGATGGTGGTTTTTAGCTTAGGGTTAAAATCGTAAAACCCTAGTCAGACAATGACGTCACAGAACTTGAGTAATAATGTCTCCACCAAGCGCATTTATTGAATCCTTTAATTTGACTGCGAGAAAATTACCAGGGTACCTTGTTTTTTAATGCTAATTAGGGTTTCGGTAGGCCAAAACCCTAATTCCCACGCTACACGTGCCAATGGCAAACCGTGCCAGCCACACCTACCGCGCCAAGGCATGCCAACCTTGCTAGCCGCACCCCCTGTGCCAATGGCAAACCGTGCCAGCCACACCTACCGCGCCAAGGCATGCCAACCATGCTAGCCGCACCCCCTATGCCAATGGCAAACCATGCCAGCCACACCTACCGCGCCAAGGCATGCCGACCATGCTAGCCGCACCCCATGTGCCAATGGCAAGCCGTGCCAGCTACATCTCCACGCTAGAGCATACCAAGCATGCTTGCCGTCCCAACACGAAATGCACAACGCTGGCTGCCAAAACAAAGGCCGGCAACAATCAACGACCATCTTTCAATCACAGGAGCAAATCCTAGACGTCCAAGGTTACCAGAAAACACATGGTGACCTTTGACCCAAAAACCTAGCTTGGTCACGCCAAACCCTTGGACCCACATGCCAAGCCAAACCGCACCTTGCCTTGGCCCTAGCCATGCTAGTCGCACCATGCGCCCATGGCATGCCAAGCCCATGGCCCGCCATGCCAAGCCAAACCATTCACGCCAAACCCTTGGCCCCACATGCCAAGCCAAACCGCACCTTGTCTTGGCCCTAGCCATGCTAGCCGCACTATGCGCCCATGGCATGCCTAGACCTTGGCCCCGCCATGCCAAGCCAAACCATTCATGCCAAACCCTCGGCACCACCATGCCAAGCAAAACCGCACCTTGCCTTGGCCCTAGCCATGCTATCCGCGCCATGTGCCAACGGCATGCCAAATCCTTGGCCCCACCATGCCAAGCCAAACCGCACCTTGCCTTGGCCCTAGTCATACTAGCCGCACCATGTGCCAACGACATGCTAAGCCCTTGGCCCCACCATGCCAAACGCACCCAGCCATGCCACCATGCTGGCCTTCCCTACGCGGCTACCAAAACGAAGGCGTGCGACAATCAATCCCAGGAG
This sequence comes from Papaver armeniacum, assembly GCA_023531295.1. Classification (NCBI taxonomy): domain Eukaryota; kingdom Viridiplantae; phylum Streptophyta; class Magnoliopsida; order Ranunculales; family Papaveraceae; genus Papaver; species Papaver armeniacum. The sequence goes on from JAJJWW010013579.1 coordinate 140,550, forward strand.
CAAATCCTAGCCATCCAAGGTTACCAGACAACGCATGGTAACCTTTGGCCCGAAAACCTAAGTTTGGCCACGCCAAACCATACCATGCCAACGGCATGCCAACTAGCCGCGCCACCATGCAGGCCTTTCCTACGCGGCTACCAAAACGAAGGCGTGCGACAATCAACGGTTCCCGTTCAATCCCAGGAGCAAATCCTAGCCGTCCAAGGTTACCAGACAACACATGGTAACCTTTGGCCCGAAAACCTAAGTTTGGCCACACCAAACCATGCCATGCCAACCTAGCCGCGCCACCATGCTGGCCTTCCCTACGCGGCTACCAAAACGAAGGCGTGCGAGAATCAACGGTCGCTCTTCAATCCCCGGAGAAAATCCTAGCCGTCCAAGGTTACCAGACAACACATGGTAACCTTTGACCCAAAAACCTAGTTTGGTCACGCCAACCTAGCCGTACCACCATGCCATTCCAATGGCATGCCAACCTAGCCGCGCCACGTTGTCCTTCCCTATGCGGCCACCAACAAACGAAAGCGTACGACGATCAACGGCTACCTTTCCTCTTAAGATGCAAAATCTCGACCATCGAAGGTCACCAAGCTAGCAAGTCTCCTAAGCTCGACTTTCTAGGCAACAACAATATACTACATGTTTTCTAAAAAAAATATTCGAGACATCAACACATATCACAAACTGGGGGATCCTCTTTGGGTATTGGTTTGGCGGTTTACAACGTGCGGCGTACACTACGCCCGTCATAAGGAAGTGTCATAAGGATGAGGCAGTTAGTAAATACAGGGAGTTAATGGTGAAACTCTCTTTTATGGGACATCAATTCCATGCGTTAACGGTTTTATGGAACATCAATTGCATGCGTTAACTGTTTTATGGAACATCAGTTCCATGCGTTAACTGTTACCACCTCCTCCCATTTACTCACCCATTTTTCCATTCCTTAATGAGAACAGAGTACGTTTCACTTCGACTTGTATAAATAGGTCTTACCTATTTCCACCGAACAACAAGTTCAGTCAGGAGCATACACCACTCAGAAAACGTTTGCTAGCTTTCCCATATGTTAGCTTCCCACTTTCTGAGACAAGTCGTAACACAACTACTCTTCCAGAATCAACTATTCTAGTCTCATCACTTTCCTTGCTTCTCTCCCCAAAACCAACCCATTCTCCTCCACTTTGTGACCGAAGCAATTCTGGAACGGCTATTTCTTGGTTTAGGCCGGACTTGTACAGATTGATCTCTCGAATCTAAAGTACTCCCTTGCAGTACATTGTTTAAGGTTTAAATTTGTTTCTGACACACACACCGAAATTACCGAAATCAGCAGAAACCATTTTCACCCACAAACAATTGGCGACCACAGTGGGAGGTTGATCTTTCGGTTACAATGTCAATCTTCGACTAACGATCTCATACTTCGACCCAGACGTCAAGATGGTAGAAGCAGGTGATCCGCTCAAGGATCAACGACTCAGTTATTAGACAACTCGATTATCAGTCATGACACGACAGGGAATGACTGGGGACTTCCCAGAAAATTGAAGCAAACGATCCACCCGAGAATTAGCGACTCGGTTATTAGGCAACTCAATAACGACTGGGGACTTTCTACAATCACGGCGGCGCTTCCCATAAAACTCAGTATTACACCCGGACGGTTCCCTTTTCATCAGGAGACCTAAGAAACCGAGTAAGTCTTACCTAGACAAGATACGTTGTTTGCTATTTTAAGTTTTCATGAGAATGGAAAAACCGATAGTCATGTTATGTTTCATCCCATGTCATCTACAACACACGGTTCTTGGGATGACCGCGTCACTTTCAGTCATAACCAAGATAATTTCATTTCCTAAACAATTCATTCCAAAAGAAAAATCCAAAACCTTCGAGATAACATTTGTCTATCAACCCAAAAAATCCATAAAATCAAAATCATAAACTAGGCGTTTCGTTTTCCTTTCAAAAAAAAAAAAAACTGTAAGATAAGAAGTTCCAAAGACAGAAATGTATTCAAGGAAAGTTTTCCAGCAGCGGCTTGCTCCTCTTAGCAAAGGCCTCCCTCGTGCTCTGGAGAGCCACCCTTTTCAACTTCAGCTGCCTGCATAATTTTTTGAATTACGCTTCCTGCTTCTTCACTATGTCTGCAGAAGGACCTTTGACTGTTTGGGCCAGCAACTTTTCAACCTCGGAGAAACCTTCGACGATCCAAGGAGCATTGAACTCGAACTCTATAAACATATCGCGATGGAACCTCCAGCTTGAGATTACATCCCGAGAAGCCTCGTGACCAGTCACGTTGCGCATATCGTCAATCGAAGACAAGGCTTCCTCCACACGCTTGACCAGCGCGTATCGGCTAGTAATCTTCTTGGTCGTGGCAATATGGCCATAGCTTTCCCATATCTTGGTGTATAACGCCGCGTGTTTAGCTGGCACGCTAAATCCCCCAATCAACACGTGATCCGGATAAGGAACCAGGTATGGAGGAACAAAGGTGGCGCCTGCGACTGCATCAGTAACTGGCAAAGGATTCCTAATAACAATTACGCCAACACTCACATGAGAAATCTCCGTTGTCTGAGTGACAACGACGCTTCCATCTTGATCGGCCTCTGTTTCAAAGCCACCAGGTTTGGCTGACATGGCTGGAGATGAAGTCGTGTCTCCACCAGCTTCCGTCTCAAGTTCATCTTCAAAACCGGCTTCGCTCTGTGATATCACGGCTTAGACACTCTTCAAAAAAAAAAGAGGGAGAAGGAAGAAAGAAAGAAGGAAGAAGAAGAAAATGGAGAAGACTCACTGATTCGCTTTCAGACCGACTGGAGGAAGATTCATCACCGCTATCGGAAGAACTACTCTCGCCATCTCCGGACTCGAGCTTTCATCCTTCTCGGATTCCCTTCACCATGGGAAGGTTCAGCATCGCCGCTTTCCGTTCCAAGAGATGCCGTCTTCTGACCACGTGCAAGTTTAGTGAAGGCGTTCACACTGCTAAGACCCTGGGAAAGACACAAGAACAAACGCCGTAAATGAGACAAAGACATACGTAATCCGATCAATCGGGAAGAAAATTATACATACTCGCATATTGGAAGAACTAAAAGTCGGAAGAGCCGTCGGACCCGACTGAAAACCACCAGCACGGCTTTTACATCTTTGCTCCTTCACTTGGGGACTATATTCATTCGGGCTAATAGATTTTCGCTTGGGATCCCTCAGCAGTGGATGTTCCGCTAAAACTGCAGGAGAAGGCTTACCGCGACGGTTTTCTACCACATCATTCACAAATCCATGGTAACGAGAAACTCGTCCTTCCAAAATATATTATATTTGGAGGTTGTTGATGGATTTCGTTCCGCAAGCAGAAAAGGGAGACTTTTTCCCTACACGAGAACACTAGCATCGAGAACAATTGACAACGGGATTTCTAGAACAACCGGATGACGAACGAGTGGGACCCCTTGGTCAAAACCCATATGCCGAGCCGCTCTATCGATGTTGTAAGAGATTGCTTAGCAAGATCCTCGAAGGAAAGACGACACATGACCGGGCGTGCAGCTTCGCATGAACACCATCTCTCCAACACTCAGATCCTCTTTATCAGAAGACAAAGACATGTTTGGAACAGGAGCAAAGGTACTGATCTGAGTTATAGACGCATTCCCATGGACGAAAAGTAACCGCGTACGAGTTGTCAAGAAGTCCGACCAGGTTTGAACCAGTCTTTGGGCTCCTGTTCGACCAGCGCAGTATCCTAGAGCCACCCCAAGACTCAGGAAGTACAGCCAACGGTTTCGGGGCATACTTCTCGAAATTCTCTCGCAGCCATGCCTGGAGGAAGGCGGCATGAATACACGAATCCACTTTCATGTGACGTTTGAGGCGCGCATGTCTGAAACCAGCTGATCCAAGTGTGCATACAGAGAACCTAGAAACAAACCGCCAATAGAGAAAACGACGCCTTTTGCCAATTTTATGGAAAACTTGATAAGTTCCTGTCTTATCTCCTTCTTACCCGAGCCGTCATCAAAAATATCTCCGGATAACCAAAGAGCTAAGATTTCCGTGACATGAAGCGTACTATTCTTCTGTTTCGACTCCAACTCATCAGGAAACAACTGAGACACCCACCAGTCATAAAAACATCTCGTCTCATTTTTTTCCGAACGAATACTTTTGATTTCGCAAGCAGGGCGGTGTGCATTTCTTCTTCATCTGCAGACAACCTAACATCGAGGTTCCCAATTACGGGAAGGTTCAGCAATACAACCACGCTCTCCAAGGAGATGGTCATTTCACCCCACCTGCATACGGCCGTGTGGGTGTCCGATACCATCTGGAAACAAAAGCAACCAAGCCTGGAATATCTTTCCTAACTGAAGCATCGGAAGCCGCAACATCATCAACGATCTGCGCCTTGATCAAATTCGTTTTTACATGCTCCTGGCTCATCATGAATCGAATTCATTTCTCGAAGGGATGCAAAGGACTCACAGAGATTTTACAGTCGATAGGAGAGGCATGATATTCTTTCATTTGAAGGCAAAACCTTACTACGCCTCCTGTCCGAACCGACCGGTCTCCTCACTCACTTTCCGAACTGGTCAGAAGAATCGACACGTACTTGGGATGGTTTCTGTTAATTGTGGCCGATGATGTGAAGAATTCATCACTTAAGTTTGGCTTGGAATTGCCAATGTCTCTTGGTACGGCAGAACTTTTCTCTAGCTACATCATAACGAAGATTCTCTCACGGTACTTACACCTTCCAAACAACTACAATGGAACAATACGAAGAGAAATTACTACGGAAAGCGCATGGAAATTATTTTGTCAGACGAAAGAGATCCACCCAAGATGCAAGCCAGTTTGTTTCGAGGTCATAAAATGTATACGCGAAAAAAAAAAAAAATTTGGGGACTGACGTGCCCTGCATCACCACCTCATGCCAAGGTCGTACCCTGCAACAGAAAATTCGTGCCCGACCAAGGAGGCGCGCCCCACCATGGGAACCGTGCACACGGCTACACCAAGACAAGGAGTAAACCCTAGAACTTAGGTTTTCATGGGAAGGGAATGACAGTTCTATCTCGTGTTTACTTTGCACAATAAGTTGAGGCGGTCAACATTGCTACGGTATTCACGCCTAAATAGTGCAATACGTACCTACGACTAGGATTCACACCAACACAGAAGGGCAACATTTTCTACAAGGTCATGAAAAAGTACGCCTACAACTAGGGTTGGCACCAACACAAGAAAGCAAAAGGAAGCAAGTTAAATAGGAAGTGCTGGAAGACATACCTAATCCACTCGTCCACTTCACCGTTACCAAACAACCAGAGCAAAAATATATATATATATATATAATGGAGGCGTGAAGTAAAGGGAGAGGCCGACCCCTCTTTTATAGGCATGATACTTGGGAGTTTGAATAAGGAAAGGACTTCCTATTTGAGCCAAGTAAGGAAAAGAGGCAACTGGGCCCGTGAATACAAATCACCAAGCCGTCCGCGCCTTGCCCTGGTCCCACCACACCGAGCCGTCCGTGCATGCCTCACCGAACCGCGCCTTACCGTGACCGCACCATGCCGAGTTGACCTTTCCATTCCCGTGTCCCCATCATCCCAAGATGTTCGTGCCATGACTTTCCGCGCCAGCACCAAATTTCCAAGCCAGCGTTATGACGTTTCCCTAACCCTACCAAGATGATGCGTAGACAGACCAAACCGACGATCCTCATATCACCACTTCACGGTCTACGCCACAAACAGAATCTATGCAAGATCGCCGAACGCGGATCATGAACTCTCCCTACCTCTCGAAAAAGGTTAGTCGGACTTTCCCGACCATCTTGCATGACTTACGTTTCGATTCCATCCTTGTCTGTCACCATCATATGCTTACCTCGCAACAATGCCCCTGTTCAGAGCTAAGCAGGGGACTTAATGTTGATGGTGGTTTTTAGCTTAGGGTTAAAATCGTAAAACCCTAGTCGACAATGACGTCACGTAACTTGAGTAATAATGTCTCCACCAAGCGTATTTATTGAACCCTTTAATTTGATCATGAGAAAATTACCAGGGTACCTTTTTTTTTAATGCTAATTAGGGTTTCGGCAGGCCAAAACCCTAATTCCCACGCCACACGTGCCAATGGAAAACCGTGCCAGCCACACCTAACGCGACAAGGCATGCCAACCATGCTATCCGCACCCCCTGTGCCAATGGCAAACCGTGCCAGCCACACCTACCGCGCCAAGGCATGCCAACCATGCTAGCCGCACCCCCTTGTGCCAATGGCAAATCGTGCCACCCACACCTACCGCGCCAAAGCATGCCAACCATGCTAGACGCACCCCCTATGCTAATGGCAAACCATGCCAGCCACACCTACCGCGCCAAGGCATGCCGACCATGCTAGCCACACCCCATGTGCCAATGGAAAGCCGTGCTAGCTACATCTCCACGCTAGAGCATACCAAGCATGCTTGTCGTCCCAACACGCAATACACAACGTTGGGTGCCAAAACAAAGGCCTGCAACAATCAACAACCATCTTTCAATCACAAGAACAAATCCTAGCCGTCCAAGGTTACCAGACAACACATGGTAACCTTTGACCCAAAAACCTAGCTTGGTCACGCCAAACCCTTGGCCCTATATGACAAGCCAAACCGCACCTTGCCTTGGCCCTAGCCATGCTAGCCGCACCATGCGCCCATGGCATGCCAAGCCCTTGGCCCCGCCATGCCAAGCCAAACCATTCACGCCAAACCCTTGGCCCCACATGCCAAGCCAAACCGCACCTTGCCTTGGACCTAGCCATGCTAGCCGCGCCATGCTCCCATGGCATGCCAAGCCCTTGGCCCGCCGTGCCAAGCCAAACCATTCATGCCAAACCCTCGGCCCCACAATGCCAAGCCAAACCGCACCTTTCCTTGGCCCTAGCCATGCTAGCCGCGCCATGTGCCAACGGCATGCCAAACCCTTAGCCCCACCATGCCAAACCCTTGTCCCCACCATTCCAAGCCAAACCGCACCTTGCCTTGGCTCTAGCCATACTAGCCGCACCATGTGCCAACGGCATGCTAAGCCATTGGCCCCACCATGCCAAATGTCCCCAGCCATGATACCATGCTGGCCTTCCCTACTCGGCTACCAAAACGAAGGAGTGCGACAATCAACAGTCCCCCTTTAATCCCAGGAGCAAATCGTATCCATCCAAGGTTACCAGACAACGCATGGTAACCTTTGGCCCGAAAACCTAAGTTTGGCCACGCCAAACCATACCATGCCAATGGCATGCCAACCTAGACGCTTTACCATGCTGGCCTTCCCTACGCGGCTACCAAAACGAAGGCGTGCGACAATCAACGGTCCCCCTTCAATCCCAGGAGCAAATCCTAGCCGTCCAAGGTTACCAGACAACACATGGTAACCTTTGGACCGAAAGCCTAAGTTTGGCCACGCCAAACCATTCCAGGCCAACGGCATGCCAACCTAGCCGCGCCATCATGATGGCCTTCCCTACGCGGCTACCAAAACGAAGGCGTGCGACAATCAACGGTCGCCCTTCAATGCCCAAAGAAAATCCTAGCCGTCCAAGGTTACCAGACAACACATGGTAACCTTTGACCCAAAACCCTAGTTTGGTCACGCCAACCTAGCCGCACCACCATAACATGCTAATGGCATGCCAACCTAGCCGCGCCACGCTGTCCTTCCCTCTCCGGCCACCAAAAAACGAAAGCGTGCGACGATCAACGACTACCTTTCCTCTTATGATGCAAAATCTCAACCGTCGAAGGTCACCAAGCTAGCAAGTCTCCCAAGCTCGACTTGCCAGGAAACAAAAATATACTACATGTTTTCTATAAAAAACATTCGAGACATCAACACATATCACAAACTGGGGGATCCTCTTTGGGTATTGGTTTGGTGGTTGTTTGAGGGTGAAAATGGTTTCTGCCGATTTCGGTAATTTCAGGTGTGTGGGTGAGAAACGAATTTAGACCCTAAATAATATACTGCATGGGAGTACTTTAGATTCGAGAGATCAATCTGTATAAATCCGGCCTAAACCAACAAATGGTCATTCCAGACTTGCTTCGGTCACAAAGTGGGGGAGAATGGGTTGGTTTTGGGGAGGGAAGCGAAGAAAGTGTTAAGACCAGGTTGATTCTGGAAGAGTAGTGGTTTCACCACTTGTATCAGAAAATGGGAAGCTAACAGATGAGAGAGCTAAGCCAAACGTTTTTCTGAGTGTTGTCTGATCCTTGACCGAACTTGTTCTTTTTTTGTGGAAATAGGTAAGACCTATTCATACAAGTCGGAGTGAAACGTACTCTGGTCTCATCAAGGAATGGAATAATGGGTGAGTAAATGGGAGGAGGTGGTAACCGTTAACGCATGGAATTGATGTTTCATAAAAGAAAAGCGTTTCACCATTATTTCCCTATTTACTTAACCTCTTCATCCTTATTACACTTTCTTATTACGGGCGTAGTGTACGCCGCACGCTGTAAACCGCCAAACCAAAACCCAAAGAAGATCCCCCAGTTTGTGGTTTGATGTCTCGAACGTTTTCGTGAAAACATGTAACATGGTTGTTGCCTGGCAAGTCGAGCTTCGGAGACTTGCTAGCTTGGCGACCTTCGACGGTCGAGATTTTGTATCTTAAGCGGAAAGGTAGCCGTTGATCGTTGCACGCTTCCGTTTTTGATAGCTGTGTAGGGAAGGCTATCATGATGGCACGACAAAGTTGGCAGGCCATTGGCATGGCATGCCTTGGCGTGGTTTGGCGTGGCCAAACTAGACTTTGGGTCAAAGGTTACCATGCGTTGTCTGGTAACCTTGGACGGCTAGGATTTTCTCCTGAAATTGAAGGGCGGCCGTTGATTGTCGCACGCCTTTGTTTTAGTATCCGCATAGGGAAGGCTAGCATGGTGGCGCGGCTAAGTTGGCATGCCTTGGTGCGGTCCGTCCCTCAAATCGACCGAAAAAGAATTTCTTATCTCCCTACGCGAGGATATTTAGGTTTTGAACTCGTTCGGGAGGTGAAAACATCCCGACAGTAAAACTTAGGAAGAATTCAAGAGAAATGTTGCGGGCCCGAGGAGGCATAGTTTAGGCGCGGCCAAAATTAGGGTTTTGGCATTGGGCCAAACGTTACCATGCGTTGGCTGGCGACCTTGGACGGCTAAGATTTGCATCTAAGGTGGAAGGGTAGCCGTTGATTGTTGCACGCCTTCGTTTTAGTGGCCGCATAGGGAAGGCCGGCGTGGTGGCGCGGCAAGGTTGGCATGGCATGCCTTGGCGCGGTTTGGCGTGGCCAAACTAGGGTTTCGGCCCAAAGGTTACCATACGTTGGCTGGCGAGCTTGGACGGCTAAGATTTGCATCTAAGGTGGAAGGGTGGCCGTTGATTGTTGCACGCCTTCGTTTTAGTGGCCGCATAGGGAATGCCAGCGTGGTGGCGCGGCAAGGTTGGCATGGCATGCCTTGGCGCGGTTTTGGCGTGGTCAAACTAGGGTTTCGGCCCAAAGGTTACCATGCGTTGTCTGGTAACCTTGGAGGGCTAGGATTTGATCCTGGGATTGAAGGGGGACCGTCGCACGCCTTCGTTTTAGTAGCCGCATAGGGAAGGCCAGCATGGTGGCGCGACTAAGTTGGCATGCCGTGGGCATGGCTAGGGCCAAGGAAAGGTGTGGCTTGGCCTGGCATGTGGGGCCAGTGGCTAGGCATTCCGTTTGGCACATGGTGAGGCTAGCATGGCTAAGGCCAAGGCAAGGTGCGGCTTGGCTTGGTATGTGGGGCCAATGGCTAGGCATGCCGTTTGGCACATGGTGCGGCTATCATGGCTAGGGCCAAGGCAAGGTGCGGCTTGGCTTGGCATATGGGGCCATGGGCTAGGCATGTCGTTTGGCACATGGTGCGGCTGGCATGGATGGCATGCCTTGGCGCGGTGGTGCTGCTGGGCACAGAGGTGCGGCTGGCATGGCTGGCATGCCTTGGCGCGGTGGTGCTGCTGGGCACGGAGGTGCGGTTGGCATGGATGGCATGCCTTGGTGCGGTAACATGAGAATTTTAAGGTTTTGTACAGGTGATGTCAATCAATATTAGGGGTTCTGCCGTGGAACATGATACATAGAAAGAAAAAGGTACCCTGGTAATTCTTAAGTAAGCATGTTGGTTGATTCGATAAATGTGTTAATGGTCAATAAATGCGCTAGAGGTCATGGTATCGTCATGCCAGGCGCATAGTTTTACGATTTTAACCCTAAGCTAAAAATCACCATCAACGGCGGTTTACAACGTGCGGCGTACACTACGCCCGTCATAAGGATGAGGCGGTTAGTAAATACAGGGAGTTAATGGTGAAACGCTATTTTATGGGACATCAATTCCATGCATTAACGGTTTTATGGAACATCAATTCCATGCGTTAACTGTTACCACCTCCTCCCATTTACTCACCCATTTTTCCATTCCTTAATGAGACCAGAGTACGTTTCACTTCGACTTGTATAAATAGGTCTTACCTATTTTCACCGAACAACAAGTTCAGTCAGGAGCATACACCACTCAGAAAACGTTTGCTAGCTTTCCCATCTGTTAGCTTCCCACTTTCTGATACAAGTCGTAACACAACTACTCTTCCAGAAGCAACTATTCTGGTCTCATCACTTTCCTTGCTTCCCTCCCCAAAACCAACCCATTCTCCTCCACTTTGTGACCGAAGCAAGTCTGGAACGACCATTGCTTGGTTTAGGCCGGACTTGTACAGATTGATCTCTCGAATCTAAAGTACTCCCTTGCAGTACATTGTTTAGGGTTTAAATTCGTTTCTCACCCACACACCGAAATTACCGAAATCAGCATAAACCATTTTCACCCACAAACACCTAGATATTCTAGTTCAGTTTGCCCAAAGCAACACTTAGAAAGTTTTGCAAAAAGCTGGTGTTGTCTCAAGATGTACAAAGTAATCTGCAAGTGTAAGAGATGTTCCACTATGGTGGAACTGTAAATAAGGATGTCATCAAAGAGTACCAGTATAAACTTCCTTAAATGTTCCTTAAAAACATCATTCATGAGGGTCTGTAAGGTAGCAGGTGCATTTGTGAGGCCAAATGGCATCACTTTGAATTCAAAGTGGCCGTGGTGAGTTCTAAAAGCAGTCTTGTAGATGTCAGTAGAAGTGACCTTGATTTGATGATATCCATCCCCTAAATCAATCTTGGAAAAAAAAAATCTTGACCTGTAATTCATCAAGCAATTCTTCTATAATTGGAATTGGAAATTTATCCTTGATTGTGATGTTGTTAAGCCTTCTACAGTCTACACAGAATCTCCAGGTGTTTTCCTTCTTTTTGACCAGAAGTATAAGAGCTGCAAAAGGACTATGACTGGTTTGGATAATATTGCCAGACTGAAGCATGTCCTGAACTTGTTGTTCCACCAAAGATTTTTGAATGTAAGGACACTTATAAGGTTTCATGTTAACTGGTTCAGAATTTGGTTTGAAGGGAATTGAGTGGTCCAAGCTTCTTTGTGGATGAAGTGTTTTCGGCTCAGAAAAAACATCAGGATATTATTGAAGGAGATCTGAAATGGGAGGTGGGGAAGTGGGTTGTGTGGTTGTGGAGATGGAGAATAGTTGACCAATGAGGCTATGAGTATGTTTTTTGAAAAACCTCTTAGCTGCATTGCCACTCATCATGCTGAATGAAGCTTTGTCCTGAGATCTAGTTAGTGTAATCTTCTTGCCACTGTGTTTGAAGGAGATACAAAGCTTGGAAAAGTTGAAAATCACATCACCCAATTGCCTGAGCCAGTCAGCTCCTAACACTATATCACATCCACCTAGTGGTAATAACCTTAAGCTCCTAGAAAATTTGTGGTCATGTATAGTCCAAGTTAAATTAGAGCACACTCCAGTACTAACAGTTCTATCACCATTTTCCACAGTGACTAGCATGCTAGCAGTTGGCTCAATTGAACAATTGAGAGTCTTTTCCACTTCACTATCAATAAAACTATGTGTGCTACCTGTATCTATGAGGACTGAGATAGCTTTCTTCTTAATAAAACCAGGAATTCTAATTGTTTCACCAGAATTATTACCTGTCAATGCATGAAGTGATATTTCCATATCACTTTCAACAGGTGAGTCATCCTCAGCAGTATGAATTTCTTCCTCTTGTTCCAATGAAATTTCTTCAGCTTCAGAACCAATCATCAAACAAAGTTGTTTCTTTTTACACACATGTCCTTTTCTGTACACTTCATCATAATTATAGCACAATCCTTTGGCTTTCATGGCTTGCACCTGCTCAGGAGTGAGTCTTTTAATTGGAAAAGATGTGTTGGGTTTAGGTAATAGGTTTGAAGTGTAATGTGTTGGTTGAGTAGAAGGAGACTGGGAACATTTGGTTGAGGAGAAAAATGTTTCGTGGTTGAAAATGAAGATGTATAGGGTCTTGGGGTAGGTCTGGAAGACTTGTGCTGGAGAGCTAGTGTTTTTTTCTGCATCCTAGCTAGAGAGAAGACATTTAACAGTGTTGTTGGACCAAACATAAGCACTGGTTCTCTTAATTCCTCCTTTAACCCACCAATAAAACTGCTACTGAAATAATCCTCAGGAAAGTGATTATGTTTGCTTAATAGTAAGGCTTTCAAATATTCAAATTCTTCAAAGTATGCATCCACAGTCGTAAGCTGAGACAGTTTATTAAACAAACCCACAATGTTTCATGTGACGGATTCTCAAATCGGAGACAAATATTCTCAGATAATTCCTGCCAAGTAATATGTGGTCTATTCAAACAAAAATTCTCAAACCATTTACCTTCCTTGCCATCGAAGTGCATCGCAGCCATCCTAGCTTTGTTAAACTCAGCAACGTCGTGCATTTGAAAGTAATACTCGCATTTATGAAGCCAGTCTTTTGGATTATCACCATCAAATCGTGGGAAATCCATCTTTGGAAGACGATGGTGGTTGTGGTAATCTCGACCTCCTGAGTGAGAGTGAAAAGGATTTCCACCATTTTCATTAGGTCCCGGTGCTCCACTATGTTCACCATTGTGGAAATTTCTTGTTGAATTTTTTTTTTCCATATGAGATTGCATCGTATTTTTGTAAATCAGCATCTGAGATTCAAAATTAGTGTTCATTCGGGTATCAAAATCTTCTTTAGTCATTATCATACAGAGTTGAAGATTAATATTATCTATCCGAGTCTGTTGCCTTGCAGCTGTATCAGCTAGATCTTTATAATTTTGAGTAACCATGATGATGAGAAAAAATTTGGAGCTTAAATTTGTTGCGTGGGATATGAAAGAACAGCTCTGAATACCAGTCGTACTGTACTAGTACAGCTAGTGAACGGAAATGAATTGGAAAATGAATGGAATTAATGGAACTATGCCGTAGCAGTCTCAGGTTAACTTAATTAACATACCTTGCACCGAAAAGGAAGGTTCTTACATTATTAAAGAAGGTAAAGAGAGAACCCTAATCGGGATTAACTAATCCTAGCGTGACACTTGTCACTTAGCTGTTAGCCACTCAACTAAACTAACTACACCCACAGAATTAACAAGGAAAGCCAAAGGCTAATGGCTTGTCATATGGAGGAAGTCAGGGGTTCAATCCCCGCCGCCGTAAAGGTTTGTGGTGGATTAGTTGTATAGTGGATTGAGCGGTGTTGGGTCTGACAGTGGGGCCAGTCCAACTAGCTGGGTTCGGATAGGGGCCTGGGTCCGGCTTTTACGTATAAAAAAAAAAAAAAAGCCTAAATGGCTACGATGTGGTAGAGTCACATTGTTTAAGGATGTGGCCCCTGTTCATTTATCTACACGTATCATAATTTGGTTTTAAAACTAAAAAGTCTCCTATTTTTTTCACAAAAAGACATAAAAAATTAATTTCCTAAAAACTTGCTCCTTCTAGATCTCCTGAAAAATAAAAAGGTAAACACATAAGATGTGTCAACAAAATAGGATGGGTCACCTAATTTCACGAAGTGGCCTGACCACATCGTAGGTGCTCCGTTTTATAACACTACCGTATTCGCATGGGCATTGGCATTCGTGAAATCAAATCAGCTTTGGGTTTGATCATGTGTCTCAACATGCACAGTGCCTCAAATATGGAGCACGCTTCGACGACTTCTTCAACATAAACGATCGTCCGTCAGATATTGTAGATCAAATCGGGAAATTAGGCTAAGGCCCAACCCATGGATAACCCATAATATGAGGTCCCTAGTTAAAAGAAGTTTAAATCTAGGCCCCGAGTTATTAAAAGACATTCATACCCTTTTATATATTGTCAAGCCCCAAATTAAATAAAATTTAAATTTAAGCCCAAAATATTAAAATATAGTAAACATGATGTCACATCCGTCTTTACCGACGACCGCCACCACCACCACCAACCACCACCTACGACGACCGCCGCCACCAACCACCACCTTCGATGACTGCCACCACCAACCACCACCTCCGACAACCACCACCCCCGACAACCACCTCCGCCTCCAAACACCACCGCCAAACTCCGCCGGCGACCACCACCAGTAGCAGAAAACACCACCGCCTCCGACAACCACCACCAACCACCGTCTCCCACCAACAACATATGGATGTGTAATCAAAAGTTACACATGCACATGGCATGTGTATCCATAAGTTACACATCCATATGGCATGAAACAGTTACACATGGGTATGTCATGAAACGGCTAAACAAGTGTAATCAGAAGTTACACATGCACATGGCATGTGTATCCAGAAGTTACACATCCATATGGCATGTGTATCCAGACGTTACACATCCATATGGCATGTGTAATGAAAAGTTACACATCAAAAAATAGACATCAAAAAGAACGCATACAAAAAATACATGTATTACTTTAATATTCATTTATAATAATTTCTTAGCATGTGTAACTAGAAGTTACACACACATCTGTTTAGTGTAATTGAGAGTTACATATGCGTCTATCTAGTGTATTCAGCGTCAACTCCAATTCCAGCGGGACCAATACTACAGATAAGCAATTAGATTTTATGAAGTTATTGGAAACCTGAAATATAACAACAAGCAATCAGTTTTGATAAGATTAAATGAACATTACATACAACAATGTATAGTTTCACATGAATCTGACTAGTGTAGCTAACAGTTACACATGTAACTAACTAGTGTAACTAGGAGTTACACATTCATATTGGAATTCAGCACCATAAACAACCACTACTTCTGGTTCTGGTTCTACTTCTTTTCCTTTCTAACCACAATCACATTAGATTTCACAACTGAATCTAGCAAAATCAACATCTTCCTAGTGTAATTGGTAATACACATGCATTTTCCTAGTGTAACTAAGAGTTACACATGCATTTTCCTAGTGTAACTAAGAGTTACAGATGCTCATATACAAATCACCTCTGAGACATGAATACTAGATACTTCAGTTGTAGAAGGCTTAGGAAATACCTATACAGATATAAGCGAAGACTCACAAACATCAAATAAAACATACAACTACATGCCAGGAACAGACAACTAAAAAAGATTGGTTTCACATAAACATAATTCTTGGTTCAGTTTAAATATGTCAATATATATCATGATATCAAGTGCCAAAAGCTAGTTTATCAGTCAAGTTCAGTAAATTGCTTGTAAAAGTCTCAGATCTTGTTAAGTATAGTAGCTAGTGTCGATAGTCTCCACCACTATATATCTTGTTAAGTATAGTATCCCACTACTTAAATATCAAAATCTTTTGATGTAAAAGATCCCAAGTACAAAGTAAATTCTCATACCTTATATTCAGTCTTGTCCAAGTCTATCATAGCCTGGTCAATTTGGGACTGCAGTGTTGGATCCATTCCAACTAGAGCTTCAGACACCTTCTCGTTAATATTTTTAACAGCTCTGCTAACACCTTTTCCAAGATATTTTCCATTGTCACCATCACATAACTCAAGAGCCTCATACCTGAGATCAACATATGCACATAAGAATTTTCACAAAGATCTAAAAATAAATATACTTTTTTATTACAGGGAACATTGCTAAAACCTATATTCCAGAAGAAGTTCCGCTCGGAGCTGCAACTCTAAACATCCCTTTATTCGTGTAAAGGTCGACTATAATGTGGACTCCATAAGTTACGTTATGGAGGAATGGAATCAACAGATACACGTACTTAAATGCATGTGTAATCATCAATTATCGGCGACCAGAGCAGAATCATTTAAGGAAGTGTAATCAGAAGATACACATACTTAAATGAATGTGTAATCAGTAATTACACGTCCAAAATGCAAGTGTAACCAGAAATTACACATTATAATGCATCTATAACTAAAAAATACACATGCTTTTTTGCATGTGTAACTAGTAGATACACATGTTGGTTGCAACAGAATTTCATCAAAAGGTGGGTTTCCTACCAACAAAAGGTTCATGACTTTTCCTAAAACTCTATGGAAAGTTTTAAACAAATAGTGATGTAAACATAAGGAGTTTAAAAGAGAGCTTGCCTCATTAAGTCTAACTTTACCTCCAGTTGGTTGGCACAAAACAGTTTGATGATTTCCACATACAACCACTGTTTGTGAGTGACTGAATACAATAGTTTTGCAGAAGATAATTCAGTCAAACATCTACTTCAGGTAATTCAATCAAGCCATTTCAGCTCCAACTCCAGCTGCAACCAACATCTACTTCAGGTAATTCAGTCAAGCCATTTCAGCTGCAGCATATACATCCATTCTTGCCTCCATACCACCAGTACCACAAGCCATTAGCTAGACACAACAATCATTTTAGCTTCACCTCAACTGCAGTTGCAGCTCAACTCTGCCATTCATTCACTCAAGCTTAAATATTCATCTAAAATTCGCAATCCCTGTAAATGAAGTTGTAAACAACCAGCACCGGCCTTCTGCAATCAGCTATAAGACCACCTGAGCAGCACCAGAACCACCAACTCCATTTTTGTATCTTCAGCACATAGCCATACCAACAAACCCTGCAGAAATCCATTTCTTCATCTCTTCTACAGTTTTGACAAAAAAAATGAAATTGAGATAAAACAGTTACAAAAATAGATGTGTATACAACAGTTACACATGCATATGGCATGTGTATGCAGCAATTACACATGCATATGGCATGTGTATGCAGCAGTTACACATACAATATGCATGTGTAATTAGCAGTTACACATCCATGTATTTTTCAACTTCAAAACTCAAAAGGAACTTAGGTTTGAAAATATTGAATATGAGATAATATCAAACCTTGAAATGAGCAGCAGCTTTGTCCTTGTCAGTGACCACTCCATTTGACTCAGCAACGTATCCAGCTTCAGTTCTCAGCCCATGGGATCTCATATATAAGAAAACCTGATGTAAAGAAGAGAAAAACATTAAAACGAAAAACACGACATTAAGAGAATGGACCTAGGAAATAGAATCTAAAAATAATATGATTCAAAGAAAATGAAAGCAGAATGAAATAAAAAGTACCATTTTAATGCCATTTTGATTTGCGGTGTTAGGCAGGAAGTGAACACATCAGCTGGAAACTCAGCACTCTGAGGAAAAGTTTCATGTGCTTCACAGGCCGCCAGTAGAATACAATCTTTTGAACTCCCAGGACCGGAGGAACTAGAAGAGGTCCAATCTTGACGCTAATCAAGAGAAAGGAATATTGTTTAGCATAACATTTGATATAACTTTCACCATGTTGCTAACCTCTATAAACGCATTGACAATCATTCCTTCGGCTGAGCAGTCGAACACATAAATAGAGGGTGTCTTCATCCAGGAATCCAAGTCGCTAATTGGTAAAGGAATGTACTGGGTGTAGCTCTACAAGAAGTTTGTGTATATGCTATGATTAGAACCTTACGAAAGGAGACATGAAACAGTAACAAACCAATACTCTAATAAAGAAAACTGAAATGCATCAGACCAGATATGGACCTTATTAAAAAGCCAGATTTCACCATTAGCAGTTGGTTTTGGAACTCCATGGCCGTTATAGTGAAAGAGTACTCTCTCACCATTGGCATGTTTACGACAGGCAAGACAAAGTTTCTTCACTTCATCTACAGTGGGATCTAGTTGAAGATTATACTTAGCCTGCAAATATCATGAAGCCTATTAAAGTTACAGATCAATGGATGAACGAAACATGTCGGAAGTGAAGAGGAGTCATCTTACCCTGTACTACATGTAATCGGCAGTTACACATTCATATATCATGTGTAAGTCGCGGTTACATATGTCATATGCATGTGTAATAGGCAGTTACACATGCATATGACATGTGTAAGCCGAAGTTACACATCAGTATTATGGCTTGTATACTTGGCACGTATAGTATTTCATAGAAGAAACCACTTCCTACATGGGTTCTTCTTACATGTTAGCTGCTCATCACTGCTTTTAACAAACAATAAAATACATATTGAAATGCACCAAGCAACTCTTTAGTACATGAATCACACAACAACATGCTATTTAATACTAATACATTCATTGTTAAAAACAAATTGGAATTCAAGTACTAAACATGACATTCACAGATAACTGAATTGAATTTGAGACATTTCGCAAACCTAAGCCAAAATCATACCAATAGACCACATGACCAAAAATCAAAAAAAAAAATAAAAATTTGGAGTTAAGCCTGATATACCTGACTTATAACAGTTTTATCCAAACTTCTCAAATTCTTCCTCATAACTGATTGATGAAGCAAAGTTCAAGCTTGAATTGATTATGTCCCTAAGAAATTACAAAATTGAAATCAAAATCAATACAAAAAATCAGATCTATAACTTGAAAAAAAATGAATTAATGAAATAGAAATCAAGCATCATTAACCTGAGTGTGTAATGATTCGGTGATATAGAATCTCAAATTAGTTTTTAGATCGAAACTAGATACAGATATATGCAACAATTTTAATGAAGAACAGATCCGAGAGTTTTGTTCAAATTTTTTCAAAAAATTTACATTAAAACAACCAAAGTAAGTATATGATTGTAAATCTAAGATCTAATTTCGATTCTGATAAGTTAATTGAGAAGCATCTAAAGATTCAGGTTTTTAAAACCCTAATATACTTTTCTGAAAATAAAATCTGACTTAAATCAACTAAAATTTCTCAATCGAAGCATCATCACAAAGAGAGGAGGATACTTACCTGTATACTTAGCTTGTTGATGAACTCGTGTTGAAGCTGCAGATTAGTTATTGACATTTGTTACTCCGATTCGTGTTTTCAACTGCAACTGATGCTCCTCCTTCTCTAGGTGGTGGATTTATGATCTCTATCGTTTTCATCGACTACTATACTTGTTCAAACTCTTAGATCTTTCCAATTTTAGAGAACGAACCAAGAACAAAGAGGTTACAACAACAGCAGCGAAATCATGCAATGAAAACTAGATGAAACGTCGAAATTAATCGATTCAGACCTAAATTTAATCAAACTGGAAAACACGAAATTAATCGATTACATTTTTCAATCGATTGTCTCTGCTCAAAATTAATTTAGAACCCTTGAAAGTGTTTCTAAAAGAACTAGAGAGAGAGAAAAAACTCAGAAATGAAAAGCTCTCGAGAGAGAGAATGGTGAAGAGAGAGAAAGAGAATAAAGAAATGAAAATATCTTCCAATATTCCATTATAAAAAAAAATCTTCCAATATTCCTCTTGTATATATACAAAAGGGTAGTGTTGTCATTATTAAAATCCGTAATTATTAATTATGGGCCAGATCTGAAGAAAATTTGATATTTTGGGCCTAGTAGTAGCATTTTCCTAAAGTATGGAGTTGATAGTGAAGGATCCATTTTGTGGGGCTTGTATATGTTGAACCCATATAGTAGGGGGGTTATAGTATTTTTCACATCAGAGAAGCGTCTTCTAATTTGTGATTATTCACGGAATCCCAAATATCATAATCGATGAAGCAATCTCATCCGTTAAATCAACAATCAAGAAGACCTACTATGTTCCCATCAAACAAGAATACATACACTTCGGTTTTTCATTTTTAAGCCACAATGGTATCCACTATCCCCTATGGCTCCGGATCGTCTGTTGCAATTTTCCTCTGTTCCTCTATTCCACCCAATCTCAAGCCGCCATGTGTAGCTACAAGTTTACAAATTTAAACGTAATATACTTGACTAATTGAATGGATTTTCAAAGAGAAAAAAAGGAAATATTTGAAGTTCTTCGAAGGAACACGATGGAGCACAAAATTTACATAGCTCGGATTCTAAAGAGAATCCATGAGAGTTAAATTATAGATGAAGTTCTTTATTTTAGCATACTATATCTTTATAGATTTTAGACACAGAAGAGGATTCTCTAAGAACCTTGATGCAGTTATTATCCGTACAATTTGATTTTTTTTTTTTTTGAGTGTGAAAAGAAAACCAATATCAGACCGCAAGACTACAATCACTATTATTTACTCTTAATATTTTGTTTTGAAATTAGAGCATCTACCGTTCTTCACTGTTTTCCCATTACACAGGCAACATGGCTGAGGTGATGATTCTAATTATGATCACATGGTCCTTGAATCTAAGTTTGTTGTGACCAGACTTCACCGTTGACTCCTATATCACCGTCTAAGTAATATAGTTTTCGTTCTAACTTTGGTGATAGATTTATCTACTGTTATCGGAATGCATAACATTACATGTACATTCATCCCCTTCAAATTGATCGACAATATTTTTGTTCATCATAAAATCATGATCGACAATTGTTGTGAATGTTGACAAGCTACCATAGCTTAAGAGCCTCAGCAAGGTTTTTACTAGGGTAAAGATTCAGGAGTATTCTATGGACGGAACGGAAGAGATGATTAAGGGGATACTTATTTCCTTTTTTATTTCACTGTGAAGATCCGTTAAAATAGGCAAGTATATTACGTTTAAGCTTGTAAATTTTGGTAGTTATAATATGGACACATGGCGGTCCGAGAGTGGGTGGAATAGAGGAACAGGGAGAAATCGCAACAGACGATCCGGAGCCATCCCCTATGGGACTATATTCGGTGAGAAATTGACAGGATTGATGAGTACAAGATTAGGAGTGAGACCAGGAAAACTGAAAGAGATGTAACGAATCACAGTTATGCTTATTCATTCCTATCCGTATTATCCATCAAATCGGCTATTACAGTCAATGTCAGAGACCTTTCCCAGGTAACATTATTTCTAATGAAGATAAACTTTCATTTTATTTATTCTTAATAAAAGTACAAAGTAAGACCCACGAAGAAGGTAAGAGTCATTTCAAAGTTCAAACATACATCTACTACGGAAAAACACATTCATTTAGATAACATCTCCTTAAAAAACTTGTTCCGGCATTACACACCATTTTCTTAGGCAACTTGAACCTGAATAGTCCTAGGCTTCTTAGGTTCAGGTGGAGGCAACTTGTGAACAGTAATTGTAAGAACACCATCAACGCAAACAGCAGAAATTGCATCAAGATTTGCATTCTCAGGTAGTATGAATTTCCTCATAAATTTCCCAATTCTTCTTTCCATCCTTACATATTTAACTTCTTTCTCCTTTTCGTCTTCCCTTTCTCGCATCCCTGTCACAACAAGAACATTATTATCTTCCACTTGAACTTTGATTTCCTCTGATTTCAACCCTGGCATATCAAGTACAAACACATAGGAGTCTGGGTACTCCTTGATATCAGCTGGCGTTGCTGCCATTGCTTTTGCATCTCTTACGTATTTTGTTGAAGGTGATTTTTCAACCTCATGATCTGATACGCCGAGCATGTCTTGAAGACCTGAGAAAATTGGATCATTGAAGCCAATTACTCTGAAAGCCATTGATGTTGTTGCTGTTTTCTTCTGGTACGAGGACTGTCTGAATGAATTTGCAGTGATTCTGAATTCGTGAAATTTGATTGGTAGCAAATCTATGCAAGGGGTGTTTATATAGAATTGTTTTGAAGCTGTTTCTAGAGATTGCTTTAGAATTCTTCTGGTAAATTCTATTTCGCCATGACTCCAGAAGCTTGTAGAAGGTTCAGATTTAGAACAGAAGTCGGAACTTACTAGAAAAGACGAGATTTTGATCATTGTTTCTGCAAAACCAAACTGGGCTTTTGGTTGGAGAGGCTTATGACTTGGCCCAAGACCAACCACATAATTCAATGCAATGTTCATTCAAACGAATGCAATTTAGAGGTCTTAAGGTTGTTACATTTCTTTTTGTGTCGGAAAATTTCAATACAAAAGTACGGAGCATCGCCAAAGCAAGGATTTCCATTCCGCTGTTGATACATCCTGCAGGAGTAGATGATGACTCGGGTTATGATCGGAGGTTTACATTAAAAGAATTTTGGAAGAGAAGTCAGGGTAAAGCGATCCTTTCAACGTTTTGAACATTAATAGTAATTCACATTAAAATAATTTCGCCATCAAAGCAGCACCACCATCCATCACCATACCCAGATACAAGCTACCACACAGATTTTTTTTTAAAACACCGTGACGTTGTGTGGTGCATGGCAAACGTTCAAAATATATTATTGTGAACGCGAATTTTCATGATCACAAAAATGAAATAAAAGTTTCACCGAATGTGACATATAAAATCTTGATTAGTGATAAGTTAGTGTATGATAAATGTAATTAAACCCGTGTTGAGTTTTTCCTTCACTTGCATCCATATGATTTAGACCAAGTGGTTGATGTCCATATGAACAAAAATGTTGTCACACCATGAGGTTGCTATCCATCTTCACGGCTTCACCCTTGATCATCTCCTTGTCAAAATGGTTCTCAATTCGTTTTCTTCCCAAATTCTGTCAAGTGGTCCATCTTCAAGTTCATTTGTTCCACTTCCAATTCTCCGTAAACATTTTTGGGATATGCTTTATACTTCGAAGCAAAGTACTACTACACTTTCCAACAACCGAACAACCCATTCGGAATATTTCCAATTTTCATATACAATGCATTATAACTGGACGGTAATTTGGAGTTTGGAAGTTGAAAACACGAAAATTCGATGTGCATCGCAGCGGAGCCGAACCGGAATCTCAACTATGTCAATGTGATCATAACCAAACCAAGTAAAATTGGGTTTGTGATCGAAACGAATTTGAGAATGGAATATTGTTATGGAGACACAGCTAGCTAAGATTCACTTGTAATAAATGCACCTAAACCAGACAATTTGGAATGAAATTCACATACACCCAGGAATAAGTGTCACTTCTTGTTTTGTCATGTATCGTGCTGCAGCTGGTCTTGTCTTTCTCTTGCTTTGTTTCCAAACAACAACTTGCTAATGCCAATTGGACCACCAGTTGGACAATTTCACGTTCTTGGTCGCATTTGCATTCTGTTTATGTTGCATGCATAGCTTGCATTGTCGACCTGCCCTTCCTCTTTGTTTTTTTCATCAGAGCTAAATTCTGGACCAGCTTATATCTTTGTTCTCGGTTACATACTCGATCAGAAAAATGAGTTCCTCGGCCATTCTTGTTGAACATTAATTGATGCTAAAACATACACATATTTCATTAATAGAATGCAGATTGACACCGAGAGGGGATTGAGTGCGTCTAATTCGTGAGTGGAACTAAGACTATGGCATTTGTCAATTAGCTCCCAAAATTTATTTATATGTATTTTCACATAGGATCCGGACCCAAATACTTATAAATTTCTATTGTTTGGCCCACATAGTAGGATTTTACTTTATTTTTTCTTCCTATTTTTACCACTTGCTCCTCCGCTCGGGTGTGATCAGTAAGGCCAAGTTCTAAGACTGAACAAACTGGAGTTTCGGTGAAGGTAATTTTCTAATCGAGCATGCCATGTCAAGCTCATTCTCAAATCTAGCCCTATGCCACACCATTTATCAGAAGATATCTGGAAGATAGCTTGATTAATAAAAAATGACAATTGTCATAGGAAAAGCGAATGGAACTATGGAAGCATACTAGCTTGGAACCAAAAAAAATCTTATCAATCAAAAACGAAAGATCAAGGACTTAAAACAATTAATTTCCATTATTATTTATCGACTCGTCTTCCTTTCCCTCTTCGAGTTCAAGGACAAATTTATCAGTACCTAGTAACAGAAACACCATTAATTACATACGATAGTACCTATACAAAAACACGATCATCAATCTCTGTAACTTCTGTCGGTTCATTAGAAAATGTTTGATTATAATTATTAGTTCCTTCGATCAGACTTCTAATTGAACTGCACAAGCAACTGTTCTTGCCCAAAACTTAAGATGATTTTTCATATCATTTGAAGCTGTAACGTGAGGCATTCTTAAATTCAGTAATGGAGAATTAGGCTTCTTGATCAACCATGCTTCTGATAAATAAGGTCTTTCAACAACTTCTTCTTCTTCTCCTTCTTCTTCTTCTTCTTCGTTTTCTTCTTGAACTGATGATGTAGATGTTGATGAAGATATGAGTTCTTGAAATTCAAGTGAATCAAGTCTTTGTAAACCAGGAATGACACTCATCATTCTTGGACATATTTGCTCTTTATCAAATCTAAAACCTAAATCCATAAAACCTTTTACTTCTTCATATTCTAATTCCCATAAACTTTTACAACTCATTGTTTTTCTTAGTTTACTCATTGATGGTGATGACGCTGATGTTATTATGTTGCCATGAACATCAATTACTCTGTTTCTTGTTATATGTGTTGGAAGTGTATGTTGTAATGAAGGTGATGATAATCTACTTCTTGTTTTACTCCCAAGTAAACTTAATCTCTTTGGCCTTTTCATCTTGTAATTTTCCATTTTCATTTCTTCATCTTTTTCCTTTTGCAAGTCATCAGAATCCTACACGAATGACAGGAACAAAAAAGAAATAAATTAGACAATGAAGATTACGAAGAGACTCGAACGTCGGACCTTAAAATATGAGAGCAACGAAGAAAAAAATTTGTAAGAAAACAACGGTTAAATGAAAATTCTTACCTTGACAGAGATCAAATTTGGAGAAGAATCTGAAATAGTTGAGAGAGGTTCATGATCAAGAAGAGTTGATTCAAGATTTGGAGATGAATTTGTACACATTATACTATCAGATGACGGAAGGGACTCTGGCTTAAGGTTAGTTTTGGTTGCAGGAGGATGTTGAATTGGTTCAACAGGAGGAGAGAGTATAATTTGTTGAAACCATAATCTATCCATAGCTCCTAATAGATGTGGTGAGTAATGACAGTCTACCATGGCTGATGCTTTAGCTAGTTGAGAATAGATGCCTATGAGATGGTGGTGGAGTGTGATCTTAGGAGTTAGAAATTAATATAATTAACAGAGAAAAAGGTGTTTAAGTAGTAGTGGTGGTGGTGATGAAATGAAAAGGAATAAGAAGGAGGAGAAGAAAATGGAACGATGGAGATGTGAAATTATTAGTGAGTGGAGTGTAGGAGTAGACAGACATTTGGTGGGGCGTTTATGGATGCAATGGTCACCATCTAACCATTTATTATTTTATTGTATTTTTGGTACAAATTTTTTGTGTGGAGCCTTTCCATTTTTATATCTTAGCCATGTAATATTTTTTTTTTTTTTTAATAAAATTTAGCCATGTAATATGAGTGTGTCGTTATATATCTCTTAATTGTCTCTATCTAAAAATAATGGATCCAATATTTTCTCATCCTCCGGATTTACCTGGATAAAATAACTGTAATAAAAGATAAAGTCTACAGTTGTTTAGTTAAGCAGACATGCAAAACTTATCTAGAATCTCGCTGTAAAATGGCCGAAATTTTGGGTTGTTTTATTATCTAAGTAGAATCTCATTGCGAAAAGGCGACAATTTCGGTTGTTTTGTTATTTTGCATGTTTAACATCTTATTTCTGTCAAAAATGACGCAAAACAGGCTAAGTGTCTTAGCATAAGACCCGATCTACCTCATGCCGCAATAGTATCTAATGGTTCTACGTTGGGGATGCTGTTTCATTGATGCTCAGTATTAAATCCCCAAATTATTTATAGAAGTCGAAATCAGATATAGAAATTAGAAGCACAAAAAGCTTTCCGATTTCTAGAAATCGTTTTGCAATCTGACAGCCAAAGCTATTTTTGATGTGTTATCCAAGCAGCTATTAAGGATTGTAAAATACGATTCCGGTAGAGCATTATTCTAAGGCTCAAACTTCTCGCTCAATCCTACTTTGAAAATGAGTAGTTGTGAAATAGTTTGAAAATTTGCCACGTGGAGAAGAGATAAGGTGGTATCATATTATAGGCCCACTTGTTCCAAATAGAGACTGCATAATCTTCGGTCTTCACTTGATTTATGCAAATTTTCCTTGCACATAATATTGCAGTGTTTATTGATGGAGAAGAATATTATAAATTTTTTGTGGAGTTAATCTTTGTACTCCAAGATGTTACGTAGATGGTGAACTACATGGTCCTACTAGTTCTATAATGTTCGCCATTTCTAAATTCTAAGGTCCATAGCTAGTACTCATAAACAATGATATCCCATTGGAAAAATAAAATAAAGAATAGGAATGGTATAATTTCAGGTTGATTATTAGTATGTCTTAACTACTGAGATTTTTGACTTTGATTCCAAATACAGTTTCAGTTTGATCTGGAATGGATACATCAATTTTAACACGTAACCACAAAACTGATAAAAGGAATAATACTTAATTGGACAGGGTGCAATCATTTCTGTTGGTAACCTTGAATTGGTACCTATACGATTCGATGAATATGCTTTAGGTGAATGGTCATGACTCCCGAGTTAAATTCTCCACTCGTCCCTGGCATTAAAAAAAAAATATGTATAGGTGGAACTTATTTTATCAAAGGCCAGTCAAGGTTGCAATGTTTGTAAGATCCTAATGAGAAAATAAAGAACCATACCACACATGTACACTTCCGGGAAATCTGATAAGAGGAAGAAAATAAAATATTAATGGAGTATCAAAAATACAAGTATCGATAAGAACCGAATAAATTGGAGGAACAATGGTTTTTCCTGGAAGTATATTCCCACCATTTTGTTTGATTTTCTTCTATAGAAAGATGTACTCCCAAAATATGAATGATTTTCTCAATTATCTTAAAACTTATGATGAAGATTCAGTCGTCAAAAGCATTATACATGAACATTCCGATGAAGATTTTGTCGCCGAATAAATCAAAGTTGAAGATTTCGGTGAAGGTTCCGTCACCGAAGAGAACAAGGATGAAGATTTCATGGTTAGAGAACATCTCAAGTGATCTTAAATCCAAAAGTACCCATGAACGACCATTAAAACCGAGATAAACCGGCCTCTTTAAAAGAGAAGACAAAACCACCATAAAAGTGGAGAAAACTTACTAAAAAGTAAGTGATCACAAGCATAAATAAACCCTAATCTAATCGAATAAACTAAGTAACAAGTAAAAGAGTGAATAAATCTGCTTAGATCCGGTCGCAGGAGGACTAGATCCGAGCAGAAGGTGAAGGATGACTTTTAGGTTTTTTTGTCTTCTTCTTTTTTTTTTTTTTTTTTTTTTTTTTTTTTTTTGGTGAAGGGATAACAAGGGAAGATTTAAAATAACCAATTTATTTTATCTCGGTCCGATGGGCTCTACAGGGGAGCTATTTTCTTATCAGATTTATTTGTGAATCTTTGATAGGCTTTGATATAGGTTATGCTTAACCAAGTTTGGAAGTTTACATTGAGAAAGGCTGGTTCTTATGTACCATTTTAAATCGATAAATTTAACATGTCATATGTGTAGATGAGAAAATATAACATCTACCAACAACTGACAAGTGGAGAGTCTTGGAGCTAGAAGCTAAGAAGGAGCTCACATCGAGATCGAGTAATAAGTTTTCACCTTGGGAACGATCTGAAGATAATTACTTAACAGAGGACAAGACGAGACAAATGATATCACGACATGTGGAAGAAGCAAGTTCTGAAGCACGAAGTGAAATAAGACCAATTGCCTAGATCAATACATGGAGATAGAGAGATATTGAAGATCGCGGGTCGAGAGATTAACTTACTAACAAAGTAGAGTGTGAGTGTATCATGATGTCACTGCTATCTAGGAAGAAGTGGTCACTCTGTAGAAACGTGTTTAGCGTCACACGCTAAAAACCAACTGTATATAAGCCCACGAAGGCTCACCTTGTAAACTAAGATGTAAACTAACTTGAACAATAAGAATCATCTTTTTTCTGTTCTCTCTCCTACTCAATTATGATTACCGACCTAGAGTTAACTCAATAATCACCAATTTGACATAGAACTAAGTAATCTATAGATGAAGATCGATAATCAGATCATGTATGGAGATAAAATTAAACCAGTCGATATCTTGTATATGTATGTATTTCGTTAACATCCTTAGAATCCGAAAATATGCATCTTCATTATCGCCGACTAAGGATGCATCCTAACCTTTTATTAACACAATGGGGGTATAGAAAATATTCGTGGATGAAGTCAAATGAACATTTTTGAGGAGCTGGAGTTGTGATAGTCACACCAGGAAACAACTATATTAAATGCTCGTATATCCTAGATTTCAACCCGACAAATAATAAAGATGAGTACGAAGCATTACAGCAAGGACTCCTAGCTTCAAAAATTCTGAATCTCAAGGAATTCATCCTTTATACTGACTCCCAGCTAACTTCAAAGTAAGTGGGAGGCCAGTTCGAAGCAACAGATATCACCATGATGCGATACAACGATCTTGTACATAATCTACTTGAGAGCTTTGATAAGGTCAACATCTGGTAGTAAGGAATAAAGTAAGACAAGCAGATGCATTAGCTCTACTGGGATCTGCAATACTAGAAGCTTGCAGAAGAATAGTTAGAAACACCAGCAATCTGTGAGATTGAGAATGTTGAAAGTCAAATCTAGAGCTCAAATCTGATACAATATGAGATAGATGAATCCCTTGTTATGGAGGCTTTGGCATGGCAGAAGCTCAGCTACAAACTCATGGTAGTGGCTTTAACATTGAAGCAACTCGTAAATATACTCTTTTTACCCCAATCGCCACACTAAAAGAATTTAACCCATTTGCAGACGTTTATCATGTGGCCCCTCCCTCCGTTGAAGTTCTCTTTCAGGTTCCTTTACAAGGTTATGAAGATCAAATTACTGATTCAACTCAACACATTTCTTCCACTCAACTGGGGATCCTTGCTTTGTTAAACAACACTTTTGGTCTAGGAATGCCGGAATGGAACATCAGTCAAGGAAATGAGTAGATTAGACCTAATTTAGTTTTCAATTGTTTGAAATCTTTACTTTTGTATTTTTTTTTGTTGGAGCACTTTTTAGTTGAAACCATGAAGCATTGGTATGTCAAATTTGGTTTTCAAATTTAGTTCCAAAACTCGGAGTCGATTGAGTCAATCACTAAAGTCAACTTTGTTAGGTTAGATTGGTAACATAAAATTGTTGAGACATACTCTAGTTACTCATGATGACCTTGAGACATATCGAAGACAATAAAGACATCATCCTTCAGTTCTAGTTAGGAATTCGTTCTTTCTAGTCTTTTTTGATTGAAAGATGCGAAGTTAAGTTTGTTACAATGACTTTAGTATTGGTGATTTGGTTATTATACTATGATCAAAGTATCCTAAGGATTGATATATAATAGTTGTTTCTGAAACTTAAGTATATGGAGTTACGAAGTATAGTTTATCTATGGACTTCGTGTTCTCGACACTACACGAATTGGTAGCTTTTTATTATTTAGTGTGTTAAAATCTTTGTAATTATGTTTGAGAGAAATTTCAGAACCATAGTTTAAGGAAATAGACTTGATAAACTTGTTAAGTAATTGGAATTTGGGTTTATGATTAGTCTCATGAACGATCCTATGTATATGATCGATACCTTGTGGCAAGGGTTGATCCTAGGACCGATCATACTATATCTGATTCGTCTTTTATGTTTTCGATTTATCTGTTATCCTCGTGTTTTTGTATACATCAAGATGTACACGAATGAGAATGTTCATAAGTTTCGATATAATGTTCGAAACATGTGCTAAACTCTAATATACTATTGTTCAAGCATATTCCTTTAATACTCAAGGAAATATCTTGGAAACAGGTTTTTCAACACTATTTTTGGTATCGATTTATATGTTTACCAAATCCCAGAGTTTTTCATATCTCTAGTTGTTATATAATTCAAGTACATGGATGTGTGCTAGTTAATCTAAGTTTTCATACAATGAGTGATATCGGTTGAACTGGAATACTATTGGTATTTGCTAATTTCGCAATATTTCAAGGATTCGAAATAGGTAGATTCTAAACCCAAACAAGCCTTGGTCATAACTCTAAATAGGGAGTCTTGTAACCTTACAAAATCATCCCTTGAACACACCTTTCGTGCGGGATAAGCAACTTGAAAGAGATATGAGTAATCTAATTAGGTGAAACTGAAATGTCGAGGGTACCAAGTACACCATAATCTTTTTGATATCAACCTATACAAGACACACCTTGTGTAATATAATACCGACAAGAACTGTAAAGAATTTTACTTCAAAAAGATGTTCACACATGGAATATAGAGTAAGTTCGAAACAGAACTAAACTATGGGATCAAACAAAGTGTTCAACCAATGTAAAGTACTATTACTTTAATTATAACTATAGTAATGATTATAATGCAGAAAATAAAGTAAAGGCACACAACAAGATTTATTTAACGAGGAAACCGCAAATGCAGAAAATCCCCTGGACCTGGTCCAGTTTTGAATACTCTCATAAGTACGTCACTATACAAAGAATACTACAGCTTTGTATAGTTGAGACCAAGTAATCTAACTCCAAGTTTCTCAGTTCCTTCAGTATCCACTATCTTAAGTCACTTCACCTGCTGTGAAGACTTCAACCACTCAACTCATTTGGATCATATTCTGAAATAGTAGAGGACTAATATGTTTCAGTAACCGCTCTTGTCAATCTCATGAGATAAATCAGAAATATTATTGAGTACAAAGGTTCCTCAGTTTAACCAATATAAACTCTTTTGTATCGGTTAGATCAACTAAGATCAAGAGTACCGAAATAATAAATATTAGTTCACAAACTAACAAAGTAAATATCAAAGAGAAATACACAAGGATAAATTATCGATCTATACAACACACTTAAAAAGTCTATACGACATAAAAAAGCTTGTTGGATCTCAGTCAATCAAGTGTGCACAAAGTTATAAAAAAAAATATAATGCCAAAAAGGAATCTTCTAGTCTTCAAAGTACCCGCACAAGAAACTTGATTCTATTAATGATTGATCATACACAGAACGAAGTCTGTTAACAATGGATGATGAAAAGTCATATCTTCATATCAGGATGCAATAAAGAAGATCTGAAGGATCACGTGATAAACAAACTAGATCTATAGTGTGAAACATATACTGTTAGTTAATAAGATCAATAATCAAATACTAAACAACAATATGATCTGGTTTCACACCAGCGGTACTACTAGAAGCTTCTTGATCTTAAAGAAGTCTTTAAACGAAGCACATGTAAACTTTCACCTAATTAAGATACTTTCCTATCCAGTGAGTATTACGAGAATACTTCTAGTGGGATTCCCACACAAATAGTTAATTCTGTGTGTTTCAGAATAAGTTTGTAAGAATGACAAACTTTACTATTTATAATGACCAAGATAGTCTGGACAACAAGGAATTACCAAACCTGGGTACTAAAGATATGAAATAACTGTTTATCTTTGGTTTTGTGAAAATTTCAACTTTAATCCAACTAATACACCAAAATATCTCTTGGATGACCACTAAATAGCAACCAAAGATATGCTAATCCACTGGAAGACGAATAACATATAAATTCCGAATATCAAAAAGATATTTAGGATCTATTGGTTCGGGATCTTAGCTGGAGCATTAAGGAAAATACTTAAACATTAAGTAATAAGAGTTTAGCATATATTCATAATATATTATGTTGACATGTTGAAAAAGTGGGGGTACAACAACCTCACCCAATATTTCGCTTATCAATCTGTATGGACTAACTCCAATATACTTTTTAAGAGAATCAACTAGACAGTCAGACTCAATCTTAATAAAAAAAGTATATCACAGAGTTATATCTCAATTTCTCGATTCAATACTTACTCAAGCAAATAGAAATTTGTGAGTCTAATTGAATACAAGAGAAATTAACTTGAATGGTACCAAAGACCAATGTTCAAGGATCAATCAATTTCAATCAACAACCAAAGGTTGGATCCTCCAATTGATCGATTCAACGCACAACCTGTAATATTTCAATTATATAACAAAATATAATGCGGAAAAGAAATAACACAGACACCAGAAGTTTTGTTAACGAGAAAACCGCAAATGCAGAAAAACCCCGGGACCTAGTCCAGATTGAACACACACTAAATTAAGCTGCTACAGACACTAGCCTACTACAAACTAACTTCGGTCTGGACTGTAGTTGAACCCCAATCAATATCACACCGATCCAAGGTACAGTTGCGCTCCTTACGTCTCGATCCCAGCAGGATACTACGTACTTGATTCCCTTAGCTGATCTCACCCACAACTAAGAGTTGCTACGACCCAAAGTCGAAGACTTCAATAAATAAATCTGTATCACACAGAAAAGTATACTGGAATAGATAAATCTGTCTCCCACAGAAATACCTACGAGTTTTGTTCCGTCTTTTGATAAATCAAGGTGAACATGAACCAATTGATATACCAGACTTATATTCCCGACGAACAGCCTAGAAATATAAATCACCTCACAATAATCTTAATCGACTAGCGAAATAAGATATTGTGGAATCACAAACGATGAGACGAAGATGTTTGTGACTACTTTTCTATCTTGCATTTCAGATAAATTAATCTCAAGCCAATCTTACGGTTGCACTCAATCACGATAGAAACAGCAAGATCAGATCACGCAACTACATAGAAAATATTTGGGTCTGGCTTCACAATCCCAATGAAGTCTTCAAGTCGTTAACCTACAGGGTCTCGATAGAAACCTAAGGTTAAAGGAGAATCGACTCTAGCTTATACAACTAGTATCACACAGGACGTGTAAGGATTAGGTTTCCCAGTTGCTAGAGTTCTCCTTTATATAATCTCCAAATCAGGGTTTGCAATCTAAGTTACCTTGGTAACAAAGCATTCAATATTCACCGTTAGATGAAAACCTAATTAGATTCAAGCTAATATCTTTCAACCGTTAGATCGAACTTAGCTTGTTATACACAAATGAAATGCACGTTCATTTAGGTTTGTGTAACCGTACCTAAACGTGTAAACCTAGTTGGTTCAACAGTAGTTAACCAAATGGTTAGCCATATGAGTACTTTCATATCAACCTCATTCATCTTCACCATAACTAGTTCAAATGACTCAAAAGAACTAGTTAGAGAGTTATTCAATTGCTTAGATCTCATAGAAGTATATAAGGCACAATCGAAGCAAAAACTATTTTGATTCACTCGAATCAATTCATGAACATTATAGCCACGGTTTGCTAATATGAATTCCTTAGTTTATATATGTCTTAGTTCACAAATAAACCGTTTTTAAAAAAATAACCCACTTAAGTATGCATACCGGTACGCATACTTAAGTACCCGGCTTGAGTTTGTTTTCAGTTCACAAACTCCAGCAGAAATTCACGGGATGTGAACTTCCGGCGGTACGCGGACTTAGCTTCTGGACTTCCTGAAGTAGTAAAGTACGCATACTTTAGTTCAAGGATTTTGGACTTACACACGTATGAGTTCACATACAATGTTTATATCCATTCAAGGTTATATATTCTAGAGGATGTTAAATAGAGGTTATTCACACACTATTTTTCATCAAAGCGATTTTCAAGATATTAAAATAATCAAACATGACTTTCGTCACTTGTTAGCAATACGACTTTTGTCTCAAGATAGGAGATAGAGTAGATAGACTTTTGAGTGATAGATAAGTTCAAGTCTCCACATATCTTTTAGTCGATGAAGTTCCACCAGTTCCTTGAGTAGTTCTTCTTCTTTGCATGATGAACGTTGTGGAGTCTAGAGCTCAACTACACTTTCTATCCTAGTCCGAGACTTAGCTATAAGTAGACTAGAAATCAAGACTTATAGTTTTGGCAACTAAACTTGATAAACAAGATTGAGATAGCAACGCTATGAGTTTGAATGAGCAAAGGTGCTCTAACAATCTCCCCTTTGTCAATTTTAGTGACAAAACTATCAATACATATGGAATACAAAATAAATAAACTTTGTAGCTTCTCTTCCACATGCATGATCTCCTTGGTTCTTCAACACTACTCGAAATCTTCGTCACTTCCAAGTACTCCAATGATTCCAAAGATATTCAAATCAGCATCATCGTTGTTGAAGATCCATAGCCATAACAATGAGAAAACAACAGCTCTCAATCATTGTTACACAGTGTCATAGTATTATTACACAACATCAAAGTTCAATAGTATCACAACTTTGACAACAATACTATGGTGATATGTATCACTATCCATTAGTCAATACTTCATCTCACATGAAAACCACTCCCCCTTACATAATGATCCGAAAACCATATGTATTTGTAGTGTGAACTACACATTAATTCTCCCCCTTTTTGTCAATAAAATTGGCAAAGGTACGAAAACTAGTGGGATCCTAATGAAATTTCCATAGAGACACTTCATGACCAAAAGAAAGCACATAACAACTTTTTAGATGCAATCATATAGCCGAAACTAAATGCATTCATCAAGGAGTTTATAAAGATACAAGATAACCCCTATAATATTCCACAGCCGCACTCCCCACAAAGATTTGGCAATTAAGGACAAGTTCAATTAAGAACTCTCCCCCATAAAATGTCATTCCCGAAAGAACAACAAGAGCGACCTTACTTTATCAAGAAAAAAAGGATTTCTTTGGACATCAACAAATCACATAAGAATATGAATTTGTATCCAAAATACTCAATTAAATTAACCACTAGAGAACCCATGATTAATTTAATCGGAAATGCTCAACATAAGAGAACTTACGGAGCCGCACAGTATATACATAAAAAATATGGATCAGGGAAGATCAATACTGCGGAATAAACAAACATTCATTCTATCTTTCATCATTATTTGCACAATGACATACAATAGACTTAATCTTTGTAAATAAAATCTCATCCTTTCTTCCATAAATATTTTCATAATAACATAAAAGGCTTAACTTTTGTTTGTCAAAATTTCATTCAATCTTTTATCAATACTTGCATATCGACATATGAAAGACTTAACTTTTGACCACGTATGGGACAATCATAGTTCACGGACGCAAACACACATATCCCATAACAAATTGCAATATATAAAACCATAAAGATTAATACTGCAAAATCATCTTCCAAATAAACTTTAGAATTTAAAAAAATAAATCTAAAAACATTGAAGATAAAAATCGTTGGCAATAGCTTCTTATGATAGACAGGACAAATACCAATCTTAACTCATCCAAATTCAGGAATTCTCATCTCCATATTTAATAGAATTCAGATAGAAAGCGAATTCAAAAAGAATGTGGTCATTCCGAGTTCGGACGAAGAAGTTACGGCTAAAACATGTTTTAGAATATCGACGTCTACAATCCAGTATGCATACGGGTTTGCAAACGAATTTTCGTGACCTGGAGCAGTATGCAAATGGGTATGCGTACTAAAACCCCTGGATTTTGGTTTTAAATGATGGTATGCATACTTGGTAAGTGTACCATGAAGTCCAAACATCCCGAACTACTATTTTCAAACCTAAACACTTAAGAACCTTAAACACAGATCAAGTTAGGTAGATATAAGCAAGGTACATGGATCATTATAAGTACTCTAAGCAAATAAAAACACAAATCTTGCTCAAGTTTATAGACATACCTTTTTAGAAGAATCCAATCGAATTCTACAGCCTCACTGAACATAATCTGTGTGCCCCATTCTCGTGCTTCCCTCACCATATACATAGCAGGGAATTCCTTGGTGAGGATGCACTTACAACACAATGAAGTTGTGTTGAGGTGAACAATGTCTTGCTCACCACAAGTGACTTTTGGATTATCATGAAAGAGATCGCTTTTAGAACCTTTCACATCCAAATCCATCTTTCCAAAGAACTTGTTAAGTTCCAACATCATGGATACTGCCTTCTCCATAGTCATGGAATTTTCTGGGAGATCATTCCTTTTCACACTCAAACCATCATTGACTTTCTTTGGTATCCACTTCTGAGTGAGTTAAGGAACAACCAGAACCTTTTTCCCATTACTCTCTTCTAGAATTCTCGGAAGAGAATTGGATTGACTATTCTTTTGCAAGTTAGTCTTTCTCCAATTGGGAGCATCGGATCTTGTCTTCGTATTTACGAAGTTATTCTTTTGATAACCATTACGATTTTGAAAAGGATTCGTATGACGTTTGATAGGTGTCTAAAACACCTAATTTACTATCTAGTAGTTACGCTTTCTTTGCTATTTTTTCTTGTAGATTTTGTATCTTATGTTTACTTTTGAGCTTATCAGGTACAATAGAGTCATTATGAGCAAAAGAAGGAGAGAACGTCCATTTGGAGTGTAAAGGACAAAAGGTCAATTCACAGGGGAGCAGGATAAGTGGCGCGAGGAGGCGACTGTCGGTTCTCTACAATTAACAGTTGGGAAAGAAAGCAAATGGGCTGTCGGTAATCTGAAACTGACAGGCCAAGCAAGCTAAGATGGCCTTATACTAATGTACTGGGTGCCAATATCAATTCTCATCGTTACTGAGACCTAAAATTGAGAGAAATGCCTTCTCAATCATTTTTGTGCGGCTGTGTTTCAAGGTCGTCTGAAATTCAGAGAGAAAAACAGTTAAGGCAGCTGTTTTATCCGGGAGTTTAAATCAGAGATAAGTGTGGTGGTTGTCATGGGTTCTTGAGAATTACAGAGACAGGGAAGAACAAGGAAGATTGTCTGATGAGATCTCGCAACACAAATTGAATTTGAGATGAAGGAGAAAAGAAGATTGAGATCGATAGTTATTGTAGCCGTTGATTGAAGCGTCGATGCAAGGAATCAAGGATGGAGAGATTTGAAATTGAAGGAGGAATTGCACGGACTGATGACGAAGAATCGTAAAAACTACAAAGATTGTTGGTAATTCAATTCTGAGATGAACTTAGGGTTCTTTGTAGTTCGTTCTTGGGTTGAAGATTCAGGTGATGAACACAGAAAGGAAGGAATGGATGTTTCTGCGGTGGTACGAATTGATGAACAGAGATGGGTTGAACTCAAATTCGAGATTGGACCGATTATGGCTGTGAATACGGGTAGTGAAATTCCAGTAAAGCTTCAATGGAAGAATTAGTGAAGAACGATGAAATTGAGGATGATCTGAGGTATTGGAAACCGTTAGATGAAAGTGTAAGAAGCAATTGCAGGTGAACAAGGAAGCTAAGAAATTACTGGGATTGCCGGGTGGTTGAAATGATGGTGATGTTGCACCTGCAAATGTATGCCATGGAGTTACAGGGTAAATGGATTGCAGGCTGAACTGTGAAGCTGGTGGTATATTTATGGAGTATACAGCGAATTGGCGGAGATGGGTCTGTGGATTAATGGATGTAGTGGAGTTGAACTGAGATGGCAGGTGGAGCTGCTGTTGGCTACTGTGGCGCTATGGAATGGAAAGGTCTTGTTCAAGTGTTCGAGACAGAAGAAGAAGAGTAGCCAGCGACGGTGGAGGCTGACCACAGATGGGGAATTGCAGGTGGTTGTGCTTGCCAGGAGCTGAAAGAAAGATGCTGCAGTTGAGTTTGGTTTGAACCTGACTTGCAGGTGGTATTGAGTTGAATGGAAGAACACTAGGGATGGAACTGTGAGCTGCTGGTGAGGTCGCGGATTCGAACTGGTGAATGGGTTTGAGCTCATAGTGGCTCAGGTGGTTGAGCTGAGTGCAAGAAAGGAAGAAGATTAAGTTAGGACTGAAGCTAGTGGTCTGCAAAGTGGTTGAAATTACAGCATGAGCTGAAATGCACATGGCGCAGGTGGAGATGCAGGAGTAAGGATTGAATGGTTAGTGGGATTGCTGGATAGAATTGTTGGTGGTGACTGTTGTGGAGAATAGAAGTGTGCTAGGGTTTACAGGGAAAGAATGGTTGCAGTTTGAGATGGCTTGAAGGTTCATAGTGGTTTGTGCTCAAAGCTCAAACTCAGTTGGTGAATGTGGCTGTTGGCCTTGAAATGGGTCTGATATGAGCTTGTGACAGAGACTGCAGCTTGTGTTGATTGTACACTGTGGTGATGTTGGTTGTGTGGTGCTGGTGGATAAAGTGCAGGTGTTAAATAAGCTGTAATGGGAGTTAGCACTGCAGCTGGTGGAATCAATGGTGCTGTGTTGTGTTGAGATGTAATTGCAGGCAATGGCTTAAATCCAGATGGTGTTGATTGGCAGTGAGCTCAGGTCATGTTGTTGCAACTTGGTGGAGCAGATGAAATAGAGAAGGAAAAGGTGGTGTTAGCTCAAATGCAGGGAATCAGATCAGGAAGATGCAAGAGCTGCTACTATTGTGGTTGAGCTGCAACAGATGGAGAAATGGGCACAAGAGAATAGCAATGGGTTCTGCTGTGTGTACTGGCCAAAGAGTGCTGATGCACAATGATAGTGCAAGACACGACTCGACATGTGCAGTGGTCTGGCAACTAATCCACTCAGCTGAGCCAGAAGACCAGAATCAACCCTGACTCCCCCTGACTCGGTCTGACCCGAGTTGACCCGTTGACCCGACCGAGTTGACTCGCTGAACCGGTGACCGGGCGGACTTTGCCGGTCACCTGAGATATTTCCGGCGACCCTTCCGGTCAATTTCCGGCCACAATACCAGATTTCCGGCGACCACTTTTGGGTCATATTTTATACATGGGTTTCTCTCTCTTATGGGCTTGGTGGATTTTCATCTAATGGACCTTGAAGACTAGACCTAATTTTAGAAGTTGGAGAAACGCTAGCTTTGGAGCCATTTTTGCGATGCGTATCAGCCGAGGAAGGACAACTGATACTGGCAGAGGCTCATGAGGGAATATGTGGTAGCCATTCTGGAGGGCGCAGTCTCGCACACAGGATACTTACCCAGGGATATTTCTGGCCGTACATGCAGAAAGACGCTAAAGAATATGCGCAGAAATGTGTGCCATGCCAAGAACACGCTCCAATTCCGAAAAGGCCCGCCAATGAATTACACCCAGTTTTTAGTCCCTGGCAATTCTCTATGTGGGGATTAGACATCGTCGGACCGCTTCCCAAATCTCCTGGAGGCGTCAGATTCGTGTTAGCCGCTACTGACTATTTCACCAAATGGGTCCAGGCAGTGGCACTGGTACACGTTACCAGGCATGATGTGAAAAGATTCATATGGGAGAATATCGTCTGCAGATTTGGAATCCCAGACGCGATAATATCAGACAATGGGAAGCAGTTCGATTCTGGGGTGATCAATGACTTCTGTAAGAACCTGAAGATTCGCCACAATTTCTCATCTCCTTACTATGCTCAGAGCAATGGGCAAAGCGAAGCAACCAACCTTGTTATTATGGATAACCTCAAGAAACGATTTGAAAGGGCGAAGGAAAATGGATCGAAGAGTTCCTCGGAGTCTTATGGTCCTATCGAACAACTCCAAAAAAATACACCGGATTTTCTCCATTTACATTGGCGTATGGAATGAGGCGGTCATACCCACCGAGGTACAACTCAAGACTACCAAAACTCGTCTTTGTCAAGTCGCAAAAACGCAAGATATCGGCTTTGGATAAAGAGTTGATGGAGTAACAAAGAGAAATGACCTTGCAAATGATTGGTCCGATAATGCAGGAAATCAAGTTGAGATATGATCGTAAAGTCAGAGAACGGTCATTCAAGCCAGGGGAATATGTCTTGAAGAAAACCCGAGAAGCCACGATGGAACCAAACTGTGGGAAGCTCGGAGCAAACTGGGAAGGTCCGTACATAGTGGATAGGCCAGCGTCTCGTGGATCCTACTACTTAAGGAACCTCGATGGAACTGAGGATTCAAAGCCGTGGAAGCCGTGGAATTCGTTCCACTTGAAGAAGTTTTATCATTAGAAGTAGTTTCAAATCTGTTTGTGCCGCACTCTTTTCCTTTATAATGGTTTTATCCCACCGGGTTTTCCACGTAAAGGTTTTAATGAGGCATTTGTTGTCAAGCAAAGAGGTATTTATCTCGTTATTTCTATTCGTAAATTTAATTCATCATTATTTTAGTATTTCATACTTTATCGAATTGTTCGTGTTAATTATAGGTCTGCATGGATGATCAAATCCGCAGTCAAGTATGGCAAGACAAGATAGGTTCGAGTCTCATTGTCGACAACGTCTCTGACACCTCGCAGATAGGGCGAATGCACAGTTCGAGCATTTTTACCCTATCTCAATTTTATCCCCACCGTACGGGACAGCAACAAATGAGGCGAATATTTTCATCTGTCCAAGCATGTGAAAATGTACACATCTCAAACTCTGCGCGCATCTTAAGTAGCAGGACTGTCCCCCTGCGCGAATTCAAGGTAGCAGAAAAACTCAACTTTTCAGTCCATGCGTGAGCAAAATGCAGCAGGGAGGTGCACCCCTGCGTGAGCATTGAGCAGCATAACACAAAACATACTGGGGGCGAGTTATATATCACCTCAACCATTTGGGGGCGAGATATATAACACTCTAGCACAATCAACACATCCCTGGGGGCGAGTTGCGTAACACTCCGAACAACACGCTCGGGGGCGAGTTACGTAACACTCCAGAAAAATGCAAAATCAGAAGGGAAATCGAACTTCTTAACCCATAACAGGTTATGGATTAAGAGGGGGTGATGTTTGTACCCTTAATATTCTACACAAAAATGGGCTAATTTAGGCCTACAAATCTTTTCCTATTGGCTAAGAAAGGTTCATTGGGCCTGGAGTTTAGCCAACTGGGCCTTGCAAAGGGTTCATGTGCAAACCCATGTGCAACAAGCTAAGATAGGCCTCACTATCAAATACTCAACTCAAAAGCCCATGAGAAAGAACTCCAAGTTGGGATAAAAAGTCCCACATAAGCGCTCCACGTCACCAATTCCTAGCCAACCAGCAAGCTACACATCAGCATGGGCGACACGTCATCAAAGTGCCACGTCAGCACCCCTGATGACGCGGCAGGTGACACCATCAAAGTGCCACGTCATCAGGTGACACGTCAGCATGATGGATGCCACGTCATCCTGAGTGATGACGTGGCAGGTGACACGTCATCAAAGTGCCACGTTATCAAGTGACACGTCAGCAGGATGGATGCCACGTCATCATGGCAGGCGACACGTCAGCAGGAAGGGAGCCACGTTAGCAAAGCACATTGGCTCACAGTGCCACGTCAGCAGAAGCGGTGACATGGCAGACGCCACGTCAGAAAACCGAGTGCCACGTCAGCAGGGAGATGACGTGGCAGCGCCACGTCAGCAACGGGAGATGATGTGGCCGGCGGCCCAAGCCGGCGGTAACATCGAGCGGTAATCGGCGAAGATTAATCGGCTTTAAATCAGGAATTAATCGGAAATCGACGGTTAATCGACAATAAATCGACAGCATGAGAAGTTTCGGTGTATGTCGATGCAACTTATATATGTAGTCCCGATTTGGTGTGGCACGACGCAGCTTAATGATGAGCATGAAAGTGCGACGCATTTTCACCCATAAATACATTAGTTGGGCCTCATTTTATCACTAATAAACTTGTTTGTAGGTGTTTTTGCGAAATAAGATCTTATGGAGAAAGTTATCTCAAAAAAAGTGGTATTTGATCCTAGAAAAGTACTAAAGGCACCCCAATCTTGGATAAGGGCACCCCCAGAAATGTGATAAAGGCACCCGGAGGAGTTGATAAAGGCACCTAGGAGTTTTCACTATTTACAGCCCAAAATTACTCTTTGTACCCCATAATTACTATTCGCACCCCAGGAATTGCTATTTATACCCCAAATTGCTAAAGGGACACCATAACAGGATAGGGGGCAGTCATCTTCTTCATTTGAATTTTGAATTTTGGCGGGAAAATGGGTGCAAATTTAGGGTTGAAGATTTGGAGGTGTTTGAATGAGACTAAAGCGCTGAAATCAATTGGGTTTGTTCCTGGTACCTAAACAGGACTTGTATGGGTCATAGTTTCGATCAAAATTGGCTAGATAATCGGGAATTAAAGAAAACAGAATTGATTTTTTGGCGGGAAACATGTGCAGTCACGAACAGAATTTGGATTCGAATTTTGAAGCTGTTATGAAGAGATTCAATGGCCTTAATTGAGTGTATGGGCTTAAATAAGCAAAACAGGAATGAGTTGGGCATTTTCTTCGAAGGAATTGGGATGGGTAATTAAATTTGAAGAAATCAGGGCATATCACGTACGTAGAACTCTGTGAAGATTTTGGTCGAGTTCTGGTCAGAGTTTTTTTTGCGGGATAAGATTCTCATTATCCTGTTTCATCAAAACAGGAGTGGTAGGTGAGTCAGATCGAAGAATGAGGAGTTCACGTGGTTCAAAGCTAAAACAGGGAAGGATATATTTGATGGAAATATTCTCGGGATTATCTTGTTAGTTTGGGATGTTTCGGCGAGCTGCAATGGGTTTGACGTATTCTGAGGCGAGTTTCCAACGTGTGGGAGTGTTTAGAGGTTCAGTAACGCGTGGAAAGAGAAGAACAAGGAATTATTTCCTTAACAGGGCCGAGGAGAATAATAACGAGTAATGAAGGGTTATCTGCAGTGATTACGGATTATCTTTGAACCTGAGACGTATAAATAAGGTGCTCGGGATGAATGGAGGGGATATAGAGAGTTGGGGAGAAAAACAGAGAGCGGCAGAGCAACTTCTCTGCTGCTGCAGAGAAGAG
Organism: Papaver armeniacum; assembly: GCA_023531295.1. NCBI lineage: Eukaryota > Viridiplantae > Streptophyta > Magnoliopsida > Ranunculales > Papaveraceae > Papaver > Papaver armeniacum. The sequence continues at coordinate 183,620 of JAJJWW010013579.1, forward strand.
GAAGAAGAAGAACACAGACGGCACTTATGGACTGTCGTTTATGAACGGTCGCATGTTCACATCTTAGCGACCGTTTGTCTACGACAGTTTCCAAATATAGTTCTTTCCGTAGAAAGCTTAGTCCGTAACGGTAGTTTGTAGCGGCCATTAACCGTTGCAAATTCCCGGTTTATTGTATTTTCACTTCTTTTCTTCATTGTAAGCACCATTTGATCTATAAAAAAATATTTAGAGAGTGTCTACAATATGAGTAGCTAAACAAACCCCTACATTGGGTCGACGGAGGAAGCCGAATTTCATACGTGGGTAATTTTAATTAATTCTTTATTTGACTTTTGCACTAATTAAAATAGAATTATGATTTGAATAAATTAGTTATCATTTTATTAGATGGGTCATGCTTGCTTAGATGTTTGATGGCCCATGCTTACGATTTATAACTAATGTTTGGAGAATCTACCTTGGCAAAAATAAGAGTCCTTGTTGTTTTGTTTATTGAGCGATAATTCTTTGAAGAATAATAATTGAACCTATTAATATGAATGCGGTGGAATCCTAGACCCAGTGACTCTCGCTTTTGTTTATTATTTTCGCTTTTGTTTAAACCTTTAAATTTAATCTTCGCAAGTCTGAGAGAACGAATCTTAATTACTACTACGAAAATTAAGAAAAAATCTTAAATCATTTTGGCGCCGTTGCTGGGGATTTGTTTTTAGATTAATTTTTAGGTTTATTTTTTTTATTTTGTACAATATTTTCTTTTTCCTTTTTATGCGTTTCTTTTTATATTTTTCTTCAGGGAATTTTTGAGGATGATGACTTCTTCTGAGGAGATGTCACCCGCAATGACGCTGGCGGAATATATGCGTAGAAATTCAAATTATCTGGCAACTTCATCAGAGATGACGCTTGGTGAATATATGCATAGGCAACGGTATGGAGTTTTTTCTCCACAAATGGTAAGTGAAGAATCACATCAAACTATATATGAGAAGTATTACAAACACACACCACCTAGTTTGGAACAAAGATTGAGAATTCTAGAATGCCAAAAATTATTTAATGATGATGATGATGATGATCAGTCTTATAGTGACCCTGTGGATAATTGTGTGGATGATTCGCCTAATTCCATAGATGAATCTACCTCACAAGATCATTCACCCGACTTAGAGGTCGTTTCTAGACCACTGGACTTCCAAAAGTTGCCTAATTTAGGGTTAGATTTGTGTGCCTCTAAAGTGTTGTTGGATTACTTTGCATCTAAGTACCCAGAGGATTTGCCTATTTCTAATACCGTGCATGAGCCAGTTGAAAATTTCCCAGTCTCAATAGAATCCCCATATTTTGTTCTTTACGCACTTCCATGTGCAGTAAAAACTTGGTTTAGGGGTAAATCTTGTTTTTTGATAGTTTCAGCGTCTTTGCGTTTTCATGACATAAGTGTGAAGCTGTCATTTGTAAATATTGTATTTTGGGTCGATCCCCAAGTTTTCAGGTTATTAGTGTATGGGGATCCGTTTTCGTACAGTCCAGTAGGTATAATTATTTATTTATGTTTGTTTACTTTTGTTTATTTTATTTTTAATTTTCCATCTTAATTTTTACGTTGGATGACTCAATTAATTGAGGACAATGTAATATTTAAGTGTGGGGGAGTGGTTATTAACTTTTTCTTTTAATTTTTTCAGGATTTTTCTTGCATATTGTGACCAGCTGTTGAGCGGGTCAAAAAAAAAAAAAAAAAAAAAAAAAAAAAAAAAAAAAAAGATCAGCTGTGTAGCGGGTCTATAAAAAAAATATATATTATGATTGTTAGGGTTATGACCAGCTGTGTAGCGGGTTCTTTTCTTTTTTTCTTCCATGTTATGACCAGCTGTGTAGCTGGTCTAAAAAAAAAAAAAAAAAAAAAAAAAAAAAAAAGATCAGCTGTGTAGCGGGTCTATAAAAAAAAAAAAAATTGTGTGTCTTGTGTATGTGGCATTTGTCATGACCAGCTGTGTAGCGGGTCTAAGTCTCTTATTTATGACCGGTGTGTGTAGCGGGTCAGTTTTCTGTTTTGCTCGAGGACTAGCAAAATGTACGTGTGGGGGAATTTGATGAGCATGAAAGTGCGACGCATTTTCACCCATAAATACATTAGCTGGGCCTCATTTTATCACTAATAAACTTGTTTGTAGGTGTTTTTGCGAAATAAGCTCTTATGGAGAAAGTTTGCTCAAAAAAGTGGTATTTGATCCTAGAAAAGTACTAAAGGCACCCCAATCTTGGATAAGGGAACCCCCAGAAATGTGATAAAGGCACCCGAAGGAGTTGATAAAGGCACCTAGGAGTTTTCACTATTTACAGCCCAAAATTACTCTTTGTACCCCATAATTACTATTCGCACCCCAGGAATTGCTATTTATACCCCAAATTGCTAAAGGGACACCATAACAGGATAGGGGCAGTCATCTTCTTCATTTGAATTTTGAATTTTGGCGGGAAAATGGGTGCAGATTTAGGGTTGAAGATTTGGAGGTGTTTGAATGAGACTAAAGCGCTGAAATCGATTGGGTTTGTTCCTGGTACCTAAACAGGTCTGGTATGGGTCATAGTTTCGATCAAAATTGGCTAGATAATCGGGAATTAAAGAAAACAGAATTGATTTTTTGGCGGGAAACATGTGCAGTCACGAACAGAATTTGGATTCGAATTTTGGAGCTGTTATGAAGAGATTCAATGGCCTAAATTGAGTGTATGGACTTAAATAAGCAAAACAGGAATGAGTTGGGCATTTGCTTCGAAGGAATTGGGCTGGGTAATTAAATTTGAAGAAATCAGGGCATATCACGTACCCAGAACTCTGTGAAGATTTTGGTCGAGTTCTGGTCGGAGTTTTTTTTGCGGGATAAGATTCTCATTATCCTGTTTCATCAAAACAGGAGTGGTAGGTGAGTCAGATCGAAGAATGAGGAGTTCACGTGGTTCAAAGCTAAAACAAGGAAGGATATATTTGATGGAAATATTCTCGGGATTATCTTGTTAGTTTGGGATGTTTCGGCGTGCTGCAATGGGTTTGACTTATTCTGAGGCGAGTTTCCAACGTGTGGGAGTGTTTAGAGGTTCAGTAACGCGTGGAAAGAGAAGAACAAGGAATTATTTCCTTAACAGGGCCGAGGAGAATAATAACGAGTAATGAAGGGTTATTTGCAGTGATTACGGATTATCTTTGAACCTGAGACGTATAAATAAGGTGCTTGGGATGAATGGAGGGGATATAGAGAGTTGGGGAGAAAAACAGAGAGCGGCAGAGCAACTTCTCTGCTGCTGCAGAGAAGAGGAAGAAGAAGAACACAGACGGCACTTATGGATCAATCGTTTATGAACGGTCGCATGTTCACATCTTAGCGACCGCTTGTCTACGATTGTTTCCAAATATAGTTCTTCGTAATGAAGCTTAAGCTGAATCGTAGTTTGTAGCGGCCATTAACCGTTGCAAATTCCCGGTTTATTGTATTTTCACTTCTTTTCTTCATTGTAAGCACCATTTGATCTATAAAAAAATATTTAGAGAGTGTCTACAATATGAGTAGCTAAACAAACCCCTACATTGGGTCGACGGAGGAAGCCGAATTTCATACGTGGGTAATTTTAATTAATTCTTTATTTGACTTTTGCACTAATTAAAATAGAATTATGATTTGAATAAATTAGTTATCATTTTATTAGATGGGTCATGCTTGCTTAGATGTTCGATGGCCCATGCTTACGATTTATAACTAATGTTTGGAGAATCTACCTTGGCAAAAATAAGAGTCCTTGTTGTTTTGTTTATTGAGCGATAATTGCTGAAGAATAATAATTGAACCTATTAATATGAATACGGTGGAATCCTAGACCCAGTGACTCTCGCTTTTGTTTATTATTTTCGCTTTTGTTTAAACCTTTAAATTTAATCTTCGCAAGTCTGAGAGAACGAATCTTAATTACTACTACGAAAATTAAGAAAAATCTTAAATCACTTAACCCCGTAGCCCCTGGATATTTGCGCCCACTTCTCTTACACATTTGGTTATCCACACCCCATTGTAATTCCTTAACCATAATGGAAGTTTCTGGAATATTCTGGGGCAGGGATCAATGCCAGAGCCATGCAACCATGCAGTCATGCGGGAGAATTATGGCAGGGAGGCATGCAGGGCCAGTTACTACAAGAGGCATGCAAGGGCCAGTTGTAACAGCTGCCATGCAGGACCATTTACTACAATTCATGCCTGCATCTAAAACGGAAATTGATAACCTATAAATGGATGGCTTGACAACCAAAAAGGTATGCAATCTTCCTCACAAAACTCCTGTGAAAAAATCTCGTGCTAACTTAGGCATCGGAGGGTTTTTTGCAGGTACCCCCTACTCTGTTCACTTGAAGATTGAAGCAGAGATCGATTTCCAGCAAAAACATCATACGAATTCGTGTTTGGGGTAGAAGAAATTTTACCATACAAACATCAAGCAAATATAAATCTGCTAGTCTAATTGAATACAAGAGAAATTAAGTTGAACGGTACCAAAGACCAATGTTCAATGATCAATCAATTTCAATCAACAACCAAAGGTAGGATTGTCCAATTGATCGATTCAACGCACAACCTATGCTATTTCAATTATATAACAAAATATAATGCGGAAAATAAATAACACAAATACCAGAAGTTTTGTTAACGAGAAAACCGCAAATGCATAAAAACCCCGGGACCTAGTCAAGATTGAACACACAATGTATTAAGCTGCTACAGACACTAGCCTACTACAAACTAACTTCAGTCTGGACTGTAGTTGAACCCAAAACAATCTCACACTGATCCAAGGTATAGTTGCGTTCCTTACGTCTCTGATCCTAGCAGGATACTATGCACTTGATTCCCTTAGCTGATCTCACCCACAACTAAGAGTTGTTACGACCCAAAGTCGAAGACTTTAATAAACAAATCCGTATCACACAGAAAAGTTTACAGGAATAGATAAATCTGTCTCCCACAGAAATACCTACGAGTTTTGTTCCGTCTATTGATAAATCAAGGTGAACATGAACCAATTGATATACCAGACTTATATTCCCGAAAAACAGCCTAAAAATATCAATCACCTCACAATAATCTTATTCGACTAGCGAAACAAGATATTGTGGAATCACAAACGATGAGACGAATATGTTTGTGACTACTTTTCTATCTTGCCTATCGGAGAAATTAATCTCAAGACAATCTTACGATTGCACTCAATCACGATAGAAACATCAAGATTAGACCACGAAACTACAGAGAAAATAGTTGGGTCTGGCTTCACAATCCCAATGAAGTCTTCAAGTCGTTAACCTACATGGTTGACCGGTTGTCAGCCGAGCAAAAATAATTTCACTTTCTCACTCTACTAAATATAAATGAAGTACGTGATAAGAAAGAGTTCGTATCCACATAGAGGCAGTTGTTGTTATAGAATTTCAGTTTCTAAAGTAATCCAGGGGGATTTTTGTTTTATCTAAGCAATAAAAATAATAGAAAGAAATAAATTAACTTGAATAATCAATAAGGAGAAGATGTTGGTCATGGGATAGTATCATTCACAAACATGTATTTTCATCAATGATTAGAATTGATAATTTAATCTCTCATTTACTAAAAGTCCTAGGATACCTTGATCGCAAGTATATCCCGCTAATTCCCTGATTTCATCACAACCACATTAAAAGATGCATATGTGAATTCTTCCTAGAAAGCAACCTAAAGTGTAAAAGCACAATTAGATTTAACTCCTCAAAGCACTAAGTTCTATGGAATAAGACTAATCAAGGCAATCAAACGTGTAAAAGCACTAATTCAATTTAACCAAGGTTATGATTCATATGCAATTATAAAGATGTATCACTACAAGTAATAACCACACTATGCTACTTAGAATCAGGGATAAACAACTATTTCGTATTGAAAACCCTAATCTAGCAATAGAGGTGAATGCAAATCGGATTGATTAGGACTCAACCAAACAAACAATCAAATCATATGACAATATTAATAATGAATCACAAACAATAAAGTATTGAGACAAAACTAATTCATAGATTTAAATAACATGTTGAGAAATCAACTTTATCCCATAACCAATAATATGTGTTTAGCTACTCATAGCTATGGAGTTCATCATGAAAATATTAATTGAATAACGAAGAAGATGAAAAAAAGCAAACCCTAGAAGCGTAAACAAAAGCGGCTCTCCCCAGTTCCAAGAATAATCCGTTATCCCCAAAGTTGTAGAAGACTTTTCCTTTTTGTAGCTTTTCCTCTCTTCCAAAACTAGGTCAAGCCCCAAGGGTCCAATAGATAGAAGTCCACCAATCCCATGTGTGAGGAAAACCCATGTGAAAATATGTCCCAAAAAATAGTCGCCGGAAAAAATGGTATTGTGGCCGGAAATTAGCCGGAAAATATATCTCAGGTGACCGGAAAAGTCCACCCGGTCACCGGTCAACGAGTCAGCTAGGTCGAGTCAACTCGGGTCAACTCAGGTCAACTCAAAAATCAGACCGAGTCACACTAAGTCAGTGAGCCAGATGGGTGAATCAGCTGAGTGAGGTAATCAAGTCTGAGTCAGAGGATAACTCAGCTGACTTGGTGCTAGCCTTCTAGGCCATTGCACAGCCTGATCTGTGATGCACAATCCTTGTGTTGTAGCATAAACTCCTACCCAGCCATGATGGCTATGCCTTCTTCACAACTGCAGCTTCTACTCTGTCCATCCAATAGCATCATCTCCATCTCTTGCCTGTTGCAACCTCATCAAGATCACCACCATATTCTTTGCATTACAACAACAAGCCATTCTCCTAACCACTGTACCAGCAACCCCTCCATATTACAGACTCAACCTCTCTCTTTTCTTACTAATCAGCTGCAACACAGCTTCACACCATCACAACTTGACTGCAACTCCACTTACTCCTACAATTTCAGCTCAAACCTGCAGCTCAATCACCACTTCAGTCGCCACTGTAATACCCCTTCATATAGCACCAGACCAACACTGTCTACCCGCAGCTTCATTCTGCAAGTTCATACTTTCTTCTCTACAGGCACACAATCCCACTGAACATCAATATCTTTCTCAGATACTTCAACACTCAGTTCATACAAAATCATTCCCTGCAGCTCACCACACTGCCTTGTCATTTCCATTGCAACTCAACCCTTCTCTCCTTGTATATCAGCACCTTCTAATCCACCTGAGCCATATCCATCTGAGCTTCAATTGGCAACAACCACTCAAGATTACCAACATAGCAAACCCAATGCAACCATTCAATCTCAGCTCACAGCCACTGCACAACAGCACCAACACCTGCTCCAGTGCCTCGACGGAACCAATTAGAGCACCATTTCTGCAGCTGCTGCAATTTATAACCTCGACCTAGGCATTCATCTATTAACTCAGGTCAGATTAGTACAGCTTCCTCCACCACATTGCTCAGTTCATTATCAAAATCCCCACCTGAGCTGCAACTACAACTCACTCTTGAACTCAACCAGTGCCATCAATTCCAAACAACATAAACACTAAACACCATCTTTACTGATTTCCTTATACTTTGAATTCCTTGCATCTCTTCACCATTTCAACACAAACAGCTTCTTTTCAAAGCTCAAATACACAAGGATTCATTCACCATCTCAGTCATAAGCTTCACCCATTTCATCTGAGTCTTCTCTCAAGCCCTAACAACTTCATAACAGACAACACCTATTCTTCATCTCTCTGCCAAAATTAAGTGATTCAAACCCTAATTTGACAACCCATTCGCTCCAATTCTTTAGTCAATCCTTCACTGAAATCTTCAAAGCAAACCTCATTCTGCATCTCAAACCCATGAAAATCATTTGCTCCATATTGAAATCAGACTCAAACCCATCTCTAATTCATCACGGATTCTTCACATTTTCTCTTTGAATTCGAGTCTCATCTGAAACCAAAATCCACCATCTACTTTCTGTGTTCATCACCTGAACTTCAACCCAAGAACGAACTACAAATTTAAGAACCCTAAATTCATCTCAAAATTGAATTACCAACAATCTTTGTAGCTTCTCCGATTCTTCGTCATCAGTCCGTGCAATTTCTTCTTCAATTTCAAATCTCTTAAAACCCACAGTTCCCATCTGAGCATCTACCAATCAACGGAAGTACATCATCTTCCCTGATTTCGACATGAGATTCATATTCACAGATCAATTGCAAATACAACTCTAAACCCTAACTTCCTTAAACTCTCAGATTCTACCTACAAATCCCATCTCGATCTTGTTCTCTATATATTAATGAAACCGCCGTATTTCTTCCTTCTGAATTCATATTACAGCAGTAGCAGTTATGGCTTTTCTCGGCTTCAGGCAGAGTGAAAGAAAGAAAGTAATTTTTTTTCTGATTTTTAGGTATTGTGTAGGAAATGAGACTGGATATAGCCACCTGTAGAATAGATAAGGGCTAATCGAAATGGCACCCTTTACATGTACTGTCGATTGGGAAACTGACAAGCTTAATCAATGATTTTGCTCATAACTTCCTCATGCAACGTCGGAACAGACTCATTCTTTCACCCTGGCTTCATCTTTTTGTCGTTCTCGCTCCAAATGAACGTTTTCTCCTTTTTTTGCTCCCAAGGACTCCATTGCACCTAATAACTCAAAACTAGACATAAGAAATGCAATTCCCAAGGAAAATAGCAAAGAAAGCATAAATACTAGATATAAAATTAGGTGTTTTACAACACCTATCAGATTCCCCTATATTTAGACTTTGCTAGTCCTCGAGCAAATCAAACAAAACTTATTCCAAAGACATACATACAACTCCGTGTCGTCGAAGCTACGGTCACTTTTAACATAAATAACAAGCCTTTGAACCCCTAGGTGTCCCTAGTGGACGAGTTATAGTCTCGTGAGGGTTTACTAGAGATATACCCACAAAACCTATTCTTCCAACTTACTAGTTCTCCGTTATGATAGCATCCAACGCGCTAAGAAGACATAGAGATTCTGCATACTAGTCATAAGAAGTTAGACACATATATGAAAACAATCTCATCCTTAAAAGTTGAGAGAGAAATAACCATCCCTTATCGAAAGAAATTCGGGTTCGGAGTGATCGAAAGTCTCGACTCTGCCTCAAAAGAAAGGGTTTTATGAAAGTTGCTCTCAATAATAAACAACTTTTTATGGGCTACACATGTGTCCAGGTAGGAATGAAGAGAGAATCCTGAGACACGTTGAATGGTAGGAAGGCAAAACCCTCCGAATCGTTTTGAAAACCCACATCTTTTATCATTTTTGAAAACCCATTTTTCTGACGATCTCTAAGAAAGGAAATCAACCACTTAACGAAGGTGGGAATATGCTTACTTACCTCGTTATCCGTTCGGCGTGCAGCTAGCACCAGTCTCACAACATCCATAGAAACGTCTTCGGTCTTCAATCGGTGTCTTCATCTTCGTCTTCGGTCTTCAACTCTTGATGAAGAAATCTTGAACTTCGTAGAATCTTGACAATGTAACTCTTTCCTCTAATTCCTTATTGCTTGAAACTTCATTGTAGATATTCCTTCTTCCATTGGCTTTATTGAAAGAATACAAAAATAAAAACGAACTATACAAACCCAAAATATGATACAATGATTTTTTTTTTTTTCTGTTTTTTTTGTTCTTTCTTTTTTTTTTTTTTTTTTTTTATCTTTTTTTTTATGAGACAAGAAAAATAAAATAAAATGAAAACGAAACAAAACAAAACAATGAACCTAAAGAAATTTTCTCTTGTCTTTTTTTTTATATATATATATATTTTTCTCTTTTTTTTTATAATCTTTTTTTTTTATATAATCTTTTATTTTTTTATTTTTTTTGAGACAAGAGAAAGTAAAATACAAATAAAATAAAAATGTAAGTACAAAGGCCATGGTGTAAGTACTTTACCGCTTGATTCTTCACAACTTATATGTCTTGATATCATAAACTTCTCGAATTCTCATCTTGATAATCTTCACTCTTGTACAATAGTCTTCAACTTATAAAAATTATGCTCCTTGTCTTGTTGCTTTACTTGAATCCGAAATCTGCTCATTTCTGAACCGTTGCTTGTAAACCTTGAACGTCTTCAACTTTCCTTCAAATTTGTGATGCTCCTCTTGTTGATGATGATGGTGTTTCTATGGATCTGTTGGTGTAGAGAGAGATAAAGTGGATGGTGCTAACTGCGAACAAGATTACAAGTGGTATGTAAGTTAGCAATTCGATGTCACCATCATGGTTGATAAAAATAACACTCAAGAGATCAATATAGTGCTTCTATGGTGGGAGGTTGGGTAGCTCACCATTCTACCCGGAGTTTACGTACAGTGACACACACTCTAAAAGCACATATTTAGACAGGTACAAAGAATTGAAGGTCGGTGCCTCGCATGATGTAACATAGGTAGTCTCCACTATAGGGGACCACTACTCTAATACCGAATTCAGTCTGCACCTTATTTGCCACTGGCATGGTTAAATCCAACTTTAACTCTCATACAATTAAGAAACCCGATCATGTTCTCTGTCATCTCTAAGTTCAGTCACTCTTATGATAATCTCGATGTAATCTTAGCGACATGTATACCATGTGACTCTAAACTAACCACAAGTTGGAGTTTTCTTATTTACTATTTTACACAAAAGTTGAAAATTTTGAAAATTTACAATGCAAATGCTTAACCACTCCCCCACACTTAAACTTTACATTGTCCTCAATGTAAATTGAATCGTCCAAAGAAAGTCAAGGTGGGAAATTCTAACATGATATGTGACAAGAAATCAGAAAAAATAAAAACAAGACAAGAAAAAAAAACTAAAAACAAAACAAGAAATAAATACAAGACAAGAAATACTCATCCGATGGGTTGCCTCCCATTTAGCGCTTGGTTTAAAGTCGTCAGCCCGACTATCTCCTTTCTTTCTATGACTCCTCCAGAGGGAGTACATCCACAAAGTTAACTCCTTCCACCACTTCGGAAGTGAAATTCTCATAATATGGTTTCAACCGGTGCCCATTAACTTTAAGTTCTTTCCCTATAGCTATGCTACGAATTTCCACTGCACCATGAGAAAACACATTAGTAACAATAAAAGGTCCGATCCATCGTGACCTTAATTTACCCGGAAATAAATGCAAGCGAGAATTAAACAAAAGCACTTTCTTCCCAATGAAAAATTGTTTCCTAGAAATCATGTTATCATGAAATGCTTTCGTCTTTTCCTTATAAATGCGTGAGCTTTCAAATGCATCATTGCGAAGCTCCTCTAGCTCTTGGAGTTGTAACTTACTTTGCTTTCCAGCCCCATCCATCTCCATATTGCATTGCTTAATAGCCCAAAACGCCTTATGCTCAATTTCAACGGGTAAATGACAAGGTTTACCATACACAAGCCTAAAGTGAGACATCCCGATAGGTGTCTTGTATGCGGTTCTATACGCCCACTAAGCATCATTAAGTCGCATGCTCCAATCTTTCCTTGTTGGATTCACCGTCTTCTCTAAAATGGATTTCACCTCTCGGTTAGAAACCTCGGCTTGTCCATTTGTTTTAGGATGATAAGGTGTTGCAATCTTGTGCGACACATTGTACCCCTTCAACAAGCTTTGCAAAATCCTGTTTTTGAAGTGAGAACCCCCATCGCTAATTATGGCTCTTGGAATTCCAAACCTTGCAAAAATATTAGCTTGCACAAAATCTGAAACCACTTTAGAATCATTAGTTGGGGTGGCCTTAGCTTCCACCCATTTCGAGACATAATCAACATCAAGTAAGATATAAAAATTCCCATGGGAGTTGACAAAAGGACCCATAAAATCAATACCCCATACATCAAAAACCTCAATAAATTGAATAAAAGTTTGCGGCATTTGATTTCGGGCACCTAGATTGCCTGTTCTTTGGCACCTATCACAAGTTGTACAAAATATATGTGCATCCTTAAAAAAGGTTGGCCAATAAAAACCACTTTCAAGTACCTTGTGAGCGGTTCTCTTACTCCCAAAATGTCCTCCGCAAGCATAGGAGTGACAAAAAGACAAGATAGAATTAAATTCAGATTCGGGAACGCACCTTCGTATTACTTGGTCACTACCATGTTTCCATAAGTATGGATCATCCCATATGTATTGGTTCCCCAACTTCTTAAGTTTGTCCCTCTCAGCACGAGACAAGTTCTTTGGGATTTGTTTAGACACCAAGTAATTGACAATATCGGCATACCATGGTTCTCCAAAGGCAATTGAGAATAGTTGCTCATCCGGGAAACTTTCACGCAATGGGATAGCTTCCTTGTCCACAGCAAGACGGCTCAAGTGATCCGCAACGGTGTTCTCAATTCCTTTATTGTCTTTGGTCTCCATATCAAACTCTTGCAAGAGTAAAATCCATCGTATGAGCCTCGGTTTCGCCTTTTTATTTGTAAGCAAGTACTTAAGCGCTTCATGATCAGAAAAGACAACAACTTTTGTACCAATTAGATAAGAGCGAAACTTTTCCAAAGCAAAAACAATGGCTAACAACTCTTTTTCAGTGGTTGTGTAGTTTTGTTGGGCCTCATTCAACGTTCTAGAAGCATAATAAATAGCATGAGGAATCTTCCCCACACGTTGCCCAAACACCGCACCAACCACATAGTCACTTGCATCACACATGAGCTCAAAAGGCTTGCTCCAATCCGGTGGTTTAATGATAGGGGCTGAAATCAAAAGTTCTTTCAAACGATTGAATGCCACCATACACTTTTCATCAAAGTTAAAAACTACATCTTTTTGCAATAAGTTACAAAGTGGTGATGCTATCTTGGAAAAATCCTTGATGAATCTACGATAAAAACCTGCATGACCAAGAAAAGAGCGTATCTCCCTCACCGTAGTGGGAGGGGTTAAAGCACGAATAAGGTCTATCTTAGATTTATCAACTTCCAATCCTTTAGAAGATATTATATGGCCTAAAACTATACCATGAGTTACCATAAAATGGCACTTCTCCCAATTCAGCACAAGGTTTGTTTCAACACATCGTTCAAGGATTAGAGACAAGTTGTTCAAGCAAAGGTCAAATGAATCACCAAAGACACTAAAGTCGTCCATGAACACTTTGATTATGTTTTCAACATACTCTGAAAAGATACTTACCATACACCTTTGAAAGGTAGCTGGAGCATTGCATAATCCAAAAGGCATCCTATCAAAGGCAGCCATCAAGGAAGCAATAGTAAGAGTGTCCACTAAACGTTCAAGCATTTGATCAATAAAAGGCAATGGAAAATGATCTTTTCTAGTGGTGGCATTCAATTTTCTATAATCAATACAAACCCTCCAACCGGTTTGCACACGAGTTGGGACAAGTTCTTTCTTTTCTCTTGATCCTCCGGCGCTATCACAATCTGATTATAACCTGAATAGCCATCAAGGAAGCAATAGTAAGAGTGTCCAGCTAAACGTTCAAGCATTTGATCAATAAAAGGCAATGGAAAATGATCTTTTCTAGTGGTGGCATTCAATTTTCTATAATCAATACAAACCCTCCAACCGGTTTGCACACGAGTTGGGACAAGTTCATTCTTATCATTCTCCACCACCGTCACACCTGATTTCTTTGGTACTACTTGTACCGGGCTCACCCACTTGCTATCGGATATGGGGTAGATAACACCCACTTCCAAAAGCTTGAGTATCTCCTTTTTCACAACTTCCATCATGGGAGGGTTCAAACGACGTTGCGCTTCCCTTGTAGGCTTTGCATCGTCCTCCAAACGTATCTTGTGCATACAAACAGCAGGGCTTATACCCTTGATATCGGCAATTGTCCATCCTATGGCCGTCTTGTACTTCCTTAGCACCCTTAGAAGTTTTGCTCCTGTAATTCACTAAGCTTGTTAGAAACAATCACAGGTAACTCTTCATTATCACCCAAGTACAAGTACTTTAGGTGATCGGGAAGAGGTTTCAATTCTAACTTTGGAGATTTAACAATTGAAAGTACAAGCTTTTCATCACTGCATGGTAAAGAAATAAAAGAGATATTATGAGTTTCCGGGCATCCTTGTAGTGAATCAAGATCACCAAGGGCTTCCTTGACTTCATTACCATACTCTACACCATTATCCATGGATGCAGTTAACATGGTTTCCAAAGCATCATCACCATTTAATTCAAACATTTGTTGTGCCAACGTATCCATAACATCAATGGATAAACAAGAGTGGACATCACTAGGATATCTCATCGTCTCGAAAATATTGAAACGTATTTTTTCTCCATCAAACTCCATGGTCAACGTTCCCTTGTCCACATCAATTATGGTTTTCGCCGTTTTCATGAAGGGACGCCCAAGTAGCAATGGAAGAGACGAATCCGGTGACCCTTCATTCATCTCTAACACACAAAAGTCAGCTGGAAATACAAGTTGATTAACCTGCACAAGAATATCCTCAACAATACCCATTGGGTAGACATTAGAGCGATCGGCTAATTGCAATACAATTTCAGCCTTTTTAAGAGGACCATGATCAAGTGAATTATACATTGATGCAGGCATTACATTAACGGATGCACCTAAATCCAACATAGCTTTGTTAAATGTTGTGTTACCAATTGTGACGGGAATGTCAAAACTACCGGGATCCTTGCACTTAAGTGGGAGTTTGTGTTGTAAGATTGCCGAAGCATTCTCCCCAACACTAAGCACTTCATTACCTTTGAGCCTTTGCTTATTGGTACACAAGTCCTTCAACACCTTTGCATACTTTGGAACTTGCTTAATAGCATCAATGAGTGGTATGTTCACATGGATCTTTTTAAGAACGTCTAAAATCTCCTTTTCTAATTCCGCCTTCTTAGAACTTGCAAATCTGCGAGGAAAAGGTAAAGGAGGAACATAAGTAGAAACCGGAGTTTTAAAGTTAGGAATAGGTACCTCAGAAGTTTGGGGAGAATCCTCATTCTTCTCCTCCAAAACAGGCTCATTTGGTGTTTCCACCTTGCCCGAATCAGTAACTTCGGGTTGCACAAGTTGTGTACCACTTCTCAACGTAATAGCATCGACACCCTCTTTTGGGTTAATAGGTTGAGAAGGGAGTTTCCCACTATTTTGTGCCTTCAATTGGTTCAACTCAATAGCCATGGAGCCTATTTGTGTCTGCAACTCCTTGATAGCACTCTTAGTTTCCTGCTGACTTTCTTTAAACATGGTAGAAATGCCTTGCATCATTGTTTGAAGCTTTGAATCAATATTGGAACCTTGATTTTGCATTGATTGTTGTGCTTGTGGTTGTTGAAATTGTTGTCTCAGCTGGAATTGTTGTTGTTGAGGTTGAAATCCACTCGGAAAGTTGAAGGTAGGTTGTTGAACCGCTCCTTGCTTGTTGGCATAGCTAAAATTGGGGTGATCTCTCCATCCCGGATTGTAAGTGTTAGAGTAGGGATTATACCGTCTTTGTTGATTTGGAAAGACCTTATTAGCTTGCTCGTCCTCATAAGCTTGAGAGGAACTTGGTATCACCGCGGCTGCAACTTGTTGCATCATTGCTGTCATGTTACCCATTTGTTGACGAAGTTCCTCAACCTCGCTCACTTCATTTACTTTCCTAAGAAGCACATCCGAACCACGACTCAAGAATTGTTGGGAGTTTGCTGCCATGTTTTCAATCAATTCTCTAGCTTGTGCCACCGTCTTGCTCACTAGTGCACCACCACCCGCAACGTCAAGAAGATTCCTATCACTTGATTGAAGTCCTTCATAGAAGTATTAGATGATCATAGCGTCACTGAATTGGTGGTGAGGGCAGCTTGCCACCAATCTCTTGTATCGTTCCCAACATTCATATAAGGATTCTCCCACATTTTGCTTCATCCCACAAATCTCCTTTCGAATTTGAGTAGCCTTTGATGCAGGAAAATATCTCTCTAAAAAGAGTTTCTTCAGCCCATTCCATGTCGTGACACTTCCGGAGGTAAATAGTACAACCAATCCTTAGCACTATCCATCAAAGAGAAACGAAAAACTTTTAACATTGCACCATCCGCCTTAACATCCGCTGGAAGCATGGCCATGACAATGGTATGGAAGTCCATAACATGCTTGTTTGGGTCTTCATTCACCATGCCATGTAACTTTGGTAATTCTCTAAGCAATCCCGGCTTGATCTCAAAAGTAGAGTTCGTTTGAACACACCCTTGTTGTGTATCAAGCCTATGAGAAGCCAAGTCCTTGAGTGAACGATTTGCATCACCCATTGGTTCTTTTTCTTCAACTTTTTGTTCGTCTACGAATGGAACCTCTTGTTCTCCTTCTATTTGTAACTCTTCTCCCACTTCTAACTCTTGATTTTCTGTTGTGTCTTGACTTGGTTGGAGTATTGTGCCTCTTCGAGTAGCTATCCCGCACCTTGGATAGTTCCAATCTTTAGAAGCCAGGGATTAGGTACTGAAAAAATTCTCGCAAACAAGTGAGAAACAAGACAAGAAACAAAAAGCAAAGATAAAAGCAGAAATTATAAAAAGAAACTAAAAACTTAATAACAAGCCGTATGCCTCCCCGGCAGCGGCGCCAAAATTTGACCGGTTGTCAGCCGAGCAAAAATAATTTCACTTTATCACTCTACTAAATATAAATGAAGTACGTGATAAGAAAGAGTTCGTATCCACAGAGAGGCAATTGTTGTTATAGAATTTCAGTTTCTAAAGTAACCCAGGGGGATTTTTGTTTTATCTAGGCAATGAAAATAATAGAAAGCAATAAATTAACTTGAATAATCAATAAGGAGAAGATGTTGGTCATGGGATAGTATCATTCACAAACATGTATTTTCATCAATGATTAGAATTGATAATTTAATCTCTCATTTACTAAAAGTCCTAGAATACCTTGATCGCAAGTATATCCCGCTAATTCCCTG
Source organism: Papaver armeniacum (assembly GCA_023531295.1). Taxonomy (NCBI): domain Eukaryota; kingdom Viridiplantae; phylum Streptophyta; class Magnoliopsida; order Ranunculales; family Papaveraceae; genus Papaver; species Papaver armeniacum. The sequence continues at coordinate 200,610 of JAJJWW010013579.1, forward strand.
ATTTCATCACAACCACATTAAAAGATGCATATGTGAATTCTTCCTAGAAAGCAACCTAAAGTGTAAAAGCACAATTAGATTTAACTCCCTCAAAGCACTAAGTTCTATGGAATAAGACTAATCAAGGCAATCAAACGTGTAAAAGCACTAATTCAATTTAACCAAGGTTATGATTCATATGCAATTATAAAGATGTATCACTACAAGTAATAACCACACTATGCTACTTAGAATCAGGGATAAACAACTATTTCGTATTGAAAACCCTAATCTAGCAATAGAGATGAATGTAAATCGGATTGATTCCGGACTCAACCAAACAAACAATCAAATCATATGACAATATTAATAATGAATCACAAACAATAAAGTATTGAGACAAAACTAATTCATAGATTTAAATAACATGTTGAGAAATCAACTTTATCCCATAACCAATAATATGTGTTTAGCTACTCATAGTTATGGAGTTCATCATGAAAATATTAATTGAATAAAGAAGAAGATGAACAAAAGCAAACCCTAGAAGCGTAAACAAAAGCGGCTCTGCCCAGTTCCAAGAATAATCCGTTATCCCCAAAGTTGTAGAAGACTTTTCCTTTTTGTAGCTTTTCCTCTCTTCCAAAACTAGGTCAAGCCCCAAGGGTCCAATAGATAGAAGTCCACCAAGCACATGTGTGAGGAAAACTCATGAAAAATATGTCCCAAAAAATAATTACCGGAAAACTGGTATTGTGGCCGGAAAATATATCTCAGGTGACCGGCAAAGTCCACCCGGTCACCGGTCAACGAGTCAGCTAGACCGAGTCAACTGGGGTCAACTCAGAAGTCAGACCGAGTCACACCGAGTCAGTGAGTCAGATGGGTGAATCAGCTGAGTGAGGTAATCAACTCTGAGTCAGAGGCTAACTCAGCTGACTTGGTGCTAGCCTTCTAGGCCATTGCACAGCCTGATCTGTGATGCACAATCCTTGTGTCAGAAAGATAAACGCTTACTCCCAGCCATGATGGCTATGCCTTCTTCACAACTGCAGCTTCTACTCTGTCCATCCAATAGCATTAGCTCCATCTCTTGCCTGTTGCAACCTTATCAAGACCACCACCATATTCTTTGCATTACAACAACAAGCCATTCTCCTAACCATTGTACCAGCAACCCCTCCATATTACAGACTCAACCTCTCTCTTTTCTTACGAATCAGCTGCAACACAGCTTCACACTATCACAACTTGACTGCAACTCCACTTACTCCTACAATTTCAGCTCAAACCTGCAGCTCAATCACCACTTCAGTCGCCACTGTAATACCCCTTCCAATAGCACCAGACCAACACTGTCTACCTGCAGCTTCATTCTGTAAGTTCATACTTTCTTCTCTACAGGCACACAATCCCACTGAACTTCAATATCTTTCTCAGCTACTTCAACACTCAACAACATCACCCTTAAAGCTATTTCGCCTGTAGCCTTCTTGCACCTCCAACAACAACACAAGCACTCATTAGCATCTCAGTTCATACAAAATCATTCCCTGCAGCTCACCACACTGCCTTGTCATTTCCATTGCAACTCAACCCTTCTCTCCTTGTATAACAGCACCTTCTAATCCACCTGAGCCATATCCATCTGAGCTTCAACTGGCAACAACCGCTAAAGATTACCAACATACCAAACCCAATGCAACCATTCAATCTCAGCTCACAGCCTCGACAGAACCAATTAGAGCACTATTTCTGCAACTGCTGCAATTTATAAACTCGACCTAGGCATTCATCTATTAACTCAGGTCAGATTCAAGTATAGCTTCCTCCACCACATTGATCAGTTCATTATCAAAATCCCCACCTGAGCTGCAACTACAAATCACTCTTGAACTCAACCAGTGCCATCAATTCCAAACAACATCAACAGTAAACACCAGCTTTACTGATTTCCTTATACTTTGAATTCCTTGCATCTCTTCACCATTTCAACACAAACAACTTCTTTTCAAAGCTCAAATACACAAGGATTCATTCACCATCTCAGTCATAAGCTTCACCTATTTCATCCGAGTCTTCTCTCAAGCCCTAATAACTTCATAACAGACAACACCCATTCTTCATCTCTCTGCCAAAATTAAGTGATTCAAACCCTAATTTGACAACCCATTCGCTCCAATTCTTCAGTCAATCCTTTACTGAAATCTTCAAAGCAAACCTCATTCTGCATCTCAAACCCATGAAAATCATCAGCTCCATATTGAAATCAGACTCAAAACCATCTCTAATTCATCACAGATTCTTCACATTTTCTCTTTGAATTCGAGTCTTATATGAAACCAAAATCCACCATCTACTTTTTGTGTTCATCACCTGAATTTCAACCCAAGAACGAACTACAAATTTAAGAACCCTAAATTCATCTCCAAATTGAATTACCAACAATCTTTGTAGCTTCTCCGATTCTTCGTCATCAGTCCGTGCAATTTCTTCTTCAATTTCAAATCTCTTAAATCCCACAGTTCCCATCTGAGCAGCCACCAATCAACGGAAGTACATCATCTTCCCTGATTTCGACATGAGATTCATCTTCACAGATCAATTGCAAATACAACTCTAAACCCTAACTTTCTTAAACTCTCAGATTCTACCTACAAAACCCACCTCGATCTTGTTCTCTATATATTAATGAAACCGACGTATTTCTTCCTTCTGAATTCATATTACAGCAGCAGCAGCCATGGCTTTTCTCGGCTTCAGGCAGAGTGAAAGAAAGAAAGTAATTGATTTTCTGATTTTTAGGTATCGTGTAGGAAATGAGACTGGATATAGCCACCCAGGTAGAATAGATAAGGGCTAACTGAAATGGCACCCCTTTACATGTACTGTCAGTTCTGGGAAACTGACAAGCTTAATCAATGATTTTGCTCATAACTTCCTCATGCAACGTCGGAACAGCCTCATTCTTTCACCCTGGCTTCATCTTTTTGTCGTTCTCGCTCCAAATGAACGTTTTATCCTTGTTTTGATCATAAGGACTCCATTGCACCTAATAACTCAAAACTAGACATAAGAAATGCAATTCCCAAGGAAAATAGCAAAGAAAGCATAAATACTAGATATAAAATTAGGTGTTTTACAACACCTATCAATGGTCTCGATAGAAACTTAAGGTTAAAGGAGAATCGACTCTAGCTTATACAACTAGTATCACACAGGAGGTGTGGGGATTAGGTTTCCCAATTGCTAGAGTTATCCTTTATATAGTCTCCAAATCAGGGTTTCAAATCTAAGTTACCTTGGTAACAAAGCATTCAATATTCATCGTTAGATGAAAACCTGATTAGATTCAAGCTAATATCTTTCCACCGTTAGATCGAACTTATCTTGTTATACACAAATGAAATGCACGTTCATTTAGGTTTGTGTAACCGTACCTAAACTTGTACACCTAGTTGGTTCAACAGTAGTTAACCAAATGGTTATCCATATGAGTACTTTCATATCAACCTTATTCATCTTCACCATAACTAGTTCAAATGACTCAAAAGAACTAGTTAGAGAGTTGTTCAATTGCTTAGATCTCATAGAAGTATATAAGACACAATCGAAGCAAAAACGATTTTTATTCACTCGAATCAATTCATGAACATTATAGCCACGGTTTGCTAATATGCATTCATTAGTTTATATATGTCTTAGTTCACGAATAAACCGTATTTAGAAAATAACCCACTTAAGTATGCATACCTATACGCATACTTAAGTACCCGGTTTGAGTTTGTTTTCAGTTCACAAACTCCACCAGAAATTCACGGGATGTGAACCTCCGGAAGTACGCGTACGGGTACGCGGACTTAGCTTCCGGACTTCCAGAACTAGTATAGTACGCATACTTTAGTTCAAGAATTTTGGACTTACACACGTATGAGTTCACATACAATTTTTATATCCATTCAAGGTTATATATTCTAAACTCTCATTTCAATCATTGAAACATTCTTAGAGGATGTTAAATAAAGGTTATTCACACACTATTTTTCATCAAAGCGATTTTCAAGATATTGAAGTAATCAACATGACTTTCGTCACTTGTAAAGATGAACTTGGCCAAAGCGAAAGCTTACCCACACATATTTCGAGCATTAGATAAGCGAGATAAACTCGGCTCGAAATAGCAAATGTGCATAATCGAAGTCTATATAGGAATACGACTTTAGTCTCAAGATAGGAGATAGAGTAGATAGACTTTTGAGTGATAGATAAGTTCAAGTCTCCACATACCTTTTAGTCAATGAAGTTCCACCAGTTCCTTGAGTAGTTCTTCGTCTTTGCATGATGAACGCCGTGGAGTCTAGAGCTCAAATACACTTTCTATCCTAGTCCGAGACGTAGCTATAAGTAGACTATAAATCAAGACTTATAGTTTTGACAACTAAACTTGACAAACAAGCTTGAGATAGCAACGCTTGCGAGTTCGACCGAGCAGTGCTCTAACACATGTTATGAACTTTCCATATAAATCATACATATATACGGTATCTATGCAAACCTTAAAGTAAAGGGATTCGGTCCTAGTAGAGATCCTTGGGACCGGTCCTAATAGAGATCCTTGGTAAGGGATCGGTCCTACTTGAGATCCTTATCGGTCATGTGTAAAAATCCTTGTTTTAGAGATCGGTCCTAGAATAGATCCTTTGATTGATTTTCAACAACGAAACAAGTTTCGCAAGTCTATTTTTTTAAACTCATAATTAAACATAGTCTTCGAGGCTTGGAATCAAACCGAAAGTTCAACACACTAACTAGTATCAAATTAGCAAATAACGTTATGTCGAATCTGCGAAGTCAAAATAGATAAACTATACATCGTAACTCAAATAAAAAATTTGTGTAAAACAACTAGTATATGCTTCCTTGACACTTTGATCATAATGAAATGATCAAGTCACCACTACTAGAAATGCATAAATATACTTCGTATGTTCAATCTAAATGACTTGAAAAAAAACGTAGATAGAAATGGAACAAGTCAAGTATGTGTTACTAACCTCGAACAGATCGATGATGTGTTCGTTGATGTCGATACGTCTTCAGGTTCTTTAGAGTAACACAAGCGAGTCTTAACATTTCTAATGTTCATAGTCTAATCTAACGAAGTTGATTCTAGTAATCTAATCAAGCAGATTCGAGTTTTGAAGCTAATATATAACAACCAAACTTGAGATACCAACGCTTGGTGGTTTCAGCCGAGTGATGCTCTAATAGAAACATCTTGAATTTCCTTTCTTTTCAAGTCTTCTTTGGGGTTCAAGGATCCTCTGTGCTTACCGTTGGTGGAAGCTATACAACTATTTAGTTGTTGTTGTTTTTTATTTATTTATTATTGTTTGTTAATAAACAAATGTTATAGTTATCTTTGATAAATTAAACTTGTTTATTCTATGGTACTTCTCTTCTGATATTGTTAGAGCACTGCTCGGTCGAACTCGCAAGCGTTGCTACCTCAAGCTTGTTTGTCAAGTTTAGTTGATCAAAACTATATACTTGATTTCTAGTGTACTTATAGCTATGTCTCGGATTAGGATAGAAGTGTGCAGTTGATCTTTAGACTTCACGACGTTCACCAATGGAAGAAGAAGATCTACTGAAGAGCTTGGAGGAACTTCAGCAACAAAAGGTATGTGGAGACTAAAACTTATCTATCACTCAATAGTCTATTCTATTCTATTTTCTAAAGACACTAAGTCGTATAGCTATATAGAATTTTACATTATATACAATTGAAATTTAGAGCCAAGTTTATCTCGTTTATATATTTCTCGAAATACGTGTTAGAAGCTTTTTAGCTTTAGCTAAGTTCATCATCTACTTGACGAGTTTAGTTGTAGATAATTTATTTGCTGGAAACTAAATATTAAGTCAAGATGATCATGTGAAAATTACCTTGAACATCTTACATGATTCGTGTGAGACAATCATTTGATGTTAACTTGGGAAGTTTCGTATTGATCGATTAATCACATGAAAATTACTTGAAGCTAGTGGTATGTGTAAGATTACCATTGTTGTCTTCCAAGGATATTTCAATGATTAAATAAGAGTTTTAGAACTACTACCAATGTCTGGATATAATACAGTATGCGTATCTTGTATGCCAACTGTGAAGTTCTAGTTCAAGGAACTCTTGTTTGGGAACAATGTTTACGAACGGGTTTAATTGTTAAAGGTATGAAACTCTTGTTTGCAAACAGTGTTTGCGAATGTCTATACTGGTCAAGTCCGGAACTGTTGTTCGCATATTCTGTTTGCGAACACAGTGGTCAGGTTCTAAAATCGGTAAGTATGACTTTTCATACTCATGAACTCAGGTTCGTTTTCGAACTCAGTTTGCGACCTAAAGTCTCTGGAACTTTAAAGAATTAAGGAATGCGAACTTGTTTTGAAAACCGTGGCATTATGTTCATGAATTTGTTTTTGTATAAGTACTGTGTACAACTACAAACCAAACCGAATATGTTTCAATTGTTCATGTTGTTGATGGTGGATTTTCATTTTAAGGCTAAAATTATAAAAGCCAAAATTATGCGCTTACATCCTGCAAAGGATAAATCCACTGATAAGTGATGAATACTTCTCCACTTTACTAATTCACCTAAAATGGAGCATGTAGCAACAATCTCATATACCCTGTGAATTTATAGCATTATTAATTAATACATGACCAGCCTTGTATTTCATGTGCTGTTCCCGCTGAACTCTTATTATTGGTGCGGCATGACGACTGAGTGTTGCTCTCAGTCGAGTAACACGAATCTCCAAGTGTCACTAATGAGGCATGCACGAAATACCCGTACAGGCTACAACTCTCGGTGTGTTATACTAGCCCGATTGAGCATACATTTCTCGGTGTGTTATACTAGCCAGATTGAGCATATTTTGAATCTGGACCGTCCATATCAATCTCAGAAACAATCATGACCACGCAAGTTGGCCGCACGATTTAACCAGCCTAGACGAACCCTAGCAGGAGCAGGAAACCACAGCAATGACCACCAGCGGGCCCCTTAGTGCCATGGCCGGTCAAGTACAAGTCACGCCCTCCAAACAACCACCAAACACCAGCCTTAAGTTGGATGTCCAGGCTGGTATGGAGCGGCTTGGAGGAGCTCTTACGAACAAAGGCTGCCTATAGCCTCAAATCCATCACGTTCGTTCGGCCGTTGGCGCGATTGAACGGGCGCGGATCGCCCCATTCCCGGTCGGACAAGCACAACTATGAACACTGGTGGGCCCCCTTTCTACATGCATAGCCGACCATCTCACGACCTAGCCAGGAAGGAGAAAACGCTCTCCCAAAGTTCGGCCGGCGTGATGCTTTAAGGGTCGGAGGAAATTCCACTAAGGGTCTTAAATCGATCTCGACCATCCAACTTCACCGACATGTTTGGATGGCTTAGATCGCACCCTAGCCATCGACGGGTATGTATTGGCGTGATCACCACCGGCCCAATGTGGGTCCCACATGGTCGGCCTCCCAAGAGGAGCGTAGCTTGCCAATTTGTCCAGCCAAAGTAGCGTGGACATGAAACCCTATTTAGAGTTTGTGGCATATCACATGTGTCGCAAATCAATCACGACCATCCATCTTCACAGGAATAGATGGAGGGTGTAGATGTAGATTCAAAGGGTCCCGAGCATGTCAACATGATCACCATGGGCCCATCTACACGACCAAGGCCAACCATGGCTGGAAGTCTAGAAACGCGCACCCGAAGTAGGCATGCGTGCGGTCTTCAACTTCTTTGCGGCATGGGATTTCTATCGCAAATCAATCTCAGCCACTCCTCTTTAACGGACAAATTAAGTGGTTTAGATCACACTTTCATGGGAAAATGAGGTACGGACGTGTACACCGGCAAGCCGTCTACACGCATGCCCGGTCGGTCCTGTCAAAAATGTCTCCCATGCTTGGATTCGACCAAGCTTAAGAGTGATGTTTGCGCACCTCTTCAAAACCCTAAAACTTCATCAACGGTCGCAGATGAGCGTCACAGATCATCTCGCCCGTACAACTCTACTAGCTTGGTTAAGCAGCCCTGGTTAGGAGTTAAGTGACCAGCAAGGCATCACCACGATCACCGTACACCACTCTTCCACATGAGGTGATCGGCCAAATCAGGGCTTGCCTGTATAGCCTCCAAACGATCACTCGAAGATGGCTGGACATGATGCTATTTTAAGACGCTTAAATTCGTGACTTACTCCATTAAGCCTTGAAACAACGATGCTTCACACATGCTAAATATATTCGATGCGTTACCTGCATAGAATACACACGATATCTCATAAATATCGACTTCCTAAATAACTTAGTTATTTAATCCAGAATTACATGATATTTCCTGTGGGTCCCATGATCCACACGATCGAGACATCAATCATGTCACAAACTGGGGGATACTTACTGGGGTATTGGTCTGGCAGTTTACAGCGTGCAGCGACGTGCCATCACAAGAACGTGTCAGGAAGTCATGGATGGTTAGTGATGACGGGAGAAGTGGGCAAGACTAGTCGTGTGACACTAACACACAACTCCACTACTCCATCACTCCACTTCCTCCACTTCCCATGAGAGACGTGGGTTAGGCTTAATGACTTGTATAAATAGGTTCTCCTCCCTATTTCCACAGAAAAAGACAAGACAAGACAGAAAACCAAGTGTTGATACAATCGTATTCAAACACCAGAACTGATAGCTTACATTCTGCAAGCCAGTTCAGCTTTCTGATACAAGTCGTAAAATAGCCAACACCTCCACAATCTCAACACCTTCTTCGCTTCCCTCCCTAAGATCAGCCCCATCTCCTTCACTTTGTGACCGAAGCAAGTCTGGAATGGACATTTTCTTAGTTTAGGCCAGAGTTATACAGATTGATTTCTCGAATCACAAGCACTCCCGTGCAGTGCATTTGTTTAGGGTTTAGATTAATTTCTCATCCACACACCCTAAATTACCAAAACCGGCAGAAATAGTTTTCACCCATAAACAATTGGCGACCACAGTGGGAGATTAATCTCTCGGTTGCAAAATCGAATTCTCAATATTCATTCCAACCTTCTTGATTTTGGGGATGGATTTTGGTTTCGATTCAATCATTAACCTATTCATTTTCAGTTTTCATCTTTCATCTCACGATGTATCTTCACCCGCTAGATTCTTCGGAAACCATAAATAATTCAGATGTCATGGGAAGTGTGGCTAGAATACTGGAGGATGTCCTGGCAAATCAAGCTGGTATCGCTAGAAGGCGGAGCGAAACCTTCCGCCCTTTGAATGATGGGCAGGCACTTACCCAGACAATGCAAGAAATGCTGAATCCTTATCTAAAAGTCACGCCTTTACTAGTGGAGATGCAGGAGCGCGTAGGCACAGGGGACTCAAGAAAGACGAACAACATGATCCAGTTGGCGACAGAGACTCGAGATAACTCCATAGAAGAAAAGACTCGTCCGAGATTCCACCACGTCTGCCGGATAAAGAAAAGGAGCCTGTATCTTACGGAGCCTTGCTGGAAGATTTGTATCTCAAGACTCTTGCCGAAGCTCAGAAGACTTCCCAGTCCACAGCGACCTTTCATCCAAATGAAGAAATGCTCGAGGAGGGAGAGATCAATCAAGGAAAACGTGAGTACAGAGGATGGGAGCGTTCAATTCATTCACCCAGCAGTGACATTACGACGCCTTCCGCATTCCGTCACCCAGTCAAGTGATCCGCAGATATGATGACACACATTGGCCTTCCAACTACGTCTCTGAAGCGTGCTTCACATCAAAGACACCTAGAGACGTCACGACGTCCACTAGCGCAAGAACGGCTAGACTCAAGGTATCCGCACTTCTCTTTCCCAATGAAAAATATTTTGGATATGATGGAGGCATGGGTACGAAATGGAGAGGTGGATCTACCTCCTGTATGGCATCCACCGACCGATCAAGAAATAATGGACCCGATATATTGTTGTTATCACCGGTTCCTTCACCACCCTACCAGTGAATGCAACGCCTTAAAGCACATTGTTCGGAAGAAGCTTAATTCAGAAGAGTAGCTTTCCCTTTCTGAAAATTAGTGCGGACGATTTCCTTGGAGAGGTTGCTCGGGAAGATTCAGTTTCGTGCAAATGAGGCTCCAAAGAGCAAGTAAGTTCTATCAAACAATTTTATGCGAAAGATAGTTTTAGAATTTACTGGGGACTTGACATCCCACACCATGGAAAGAGATTCAATGATCAAACATCATTTTTGTTTCCTTTTCACACGATATTTACAATTTCATGTGACGTGTATAATCATTCGTAACCAAGATGCAAATTCTATTTAGAATAATCTCTTTCAAAAAATAAATTGTTCACAAAACTATCTCAAAAAGTAAACCAGTTCAAAATTCAACCACCTATTAGTTCAAAACGTGATAAAATTGTAAAAGGAAATCCTCGCAATCACTCAAAAGCATCTAAAGAAAGAACACAAGTAGGCGGCACGAATCCTTCAAGGAAAGCCCTTCAGCAGCAACTCGTCCTTCTGAGCAAGAGCGGCTTTCATTCTTTGGAGCGCGGCCTGTTTCAGCTTCAACTCCTTAGACAACTTTTCAACCTCTTCTTCATGGCGAGCAATACAGTCTGCGGAAGGAACCTCACCTTGAAATTTCTGAAGCTCCTGGATCTCAGAGAACCCTTTGAAGAAACAAGGAGCATTGAAGTCATAATACACAAACACATCTCGATGGCACTTCCAGTCTTCAATCATATCCTCAGAAACGGTTCGACCAGTCGTGACGCTCATCCCATGGATAGAGAATAAAGCTTCATGGACGCGGTTGACCAATGCAAGGCGACTTTTGAGCTTCGTAGTGGTAGCGATGTGGCGGTGCTTCTTCCATATCACCGTGTATAACTCCTCAAACTGAGCCGGCACACTGAATCCCCCAACCAACACATGACCTGCATAAGGGGAATCGAAGGGAGGATCGAAGATAGCGCCAGGAACAACAGATTGCCTTACTATTACTTCATTAGGAGGCCTTTCGGAAGAAGTCACCACGACTACTTTATCAGTTGGAACCTGCTTAGGAAGATCTTTAAGGGGAGACGCCTCAACAATAGCAGATGTTGCCTCTCATGCGTTCCTCCTCATGTCTACCTCACTCTGAATGCTGATTTCCGTCACGACCTCGTCTACAAGCTCACTAAGGTTACCACTTGGGGAAACACTCCGTCCAGTCGAGCTTACACCATCTTTGTCCTGAAGAGGATCAGTGTCGCCAGACCCTTCTTTGAGAGGATCACCAGACTTCTCCGTATGAAGATCAACATCGACAGACCTCTCGTTATGATTACGAGCCAGTCTTGCGAAAGCATTTTATTTTGAGATTCCCTGATCGCCAACAAAAGACTACCTTTAGTGAAAGTTGCTCAGGAAGAACGAAACCAAGGGATCAAACAAAAAGAAATTTAAATACCCGCATATTGGAGGAATTGAGGATCACCGAACCACATGCCTGCTTCTTAGACCTCACTCCTGCTTGGTGGCTGCAGTCGTCATCTCTGGTTCGTTTACCTGGGAGTGGTTTCAACCGAGAATGCTCCTTCAAAAAGTTAGAAGATGGTTCGCCGCGAGAATCTATCACAACCTCCTCCGAGAATTTCTGAAAGGTTAACAATTGCTCCTTCCAAAATTCATTGTACTTACTAGTTACCGTCGTATTTCTTCCGATAGGAAGGAAAGGAAGGCTCTGCACTGAAGAAAACGTGTCAGAATTAAGAATGTCCTGGAAAAGTTCTTTTGGAGCCTTCAACGGACAAAGAAATTGAACACCCTGGTCAAATCCCATTTGCCGAGCAGCCCAGTCAATATTGTACGGAGTCACAATAAATTCTTCATCAAATAAAGACGGGACATATCCCGGAGTGCAGCTTCGCAAGTAAATAAGTTCTCCAAGACTTGCAGTTCCAGCATCAGTACGTGACACGACATCAGGAACAGTAGCAAAATTCTTTGGCTGGACAATGGAAGGATGGATCAGCCCCCATGGACGAAAATCTATGGAGGACACATTGTCGAAGACATCCACAAGCTTCACACCGGTTTTTGGACGTCTCTTCTGCCAACGAAGTATTCTCGAACCACCATACAAACTGCTGAGTGAAGTTGCAGGAATAGGAGCATAGCTTTTGAAATGTTCCCACAAAAACGCCTGAAGAAAAGCAATGTGGATATGCGACTCCACCTTCTTATACCCATTGGAAGCATGCATGTCCGTCGCTAAGGCGTCCATATGAGAATACAGTGATCCAAGAAACAAGGCACCCATGGGAAGGACCTCACATTTTTCCAGCCTTATAGCAAACATAACAAGGTCACCTCTTACGGTCTTCCTTCCAGAACCATCGTCAAATATGTCTCTGGATAGCCACAAAGACAGAAATGCAATCACGCTGAGCTCGTCTTCCAACTCCTGATCTGGTTTCGGGTCTGTAGGAGACCACTCCGACACCCACCAAGTGTAAAAGCATTTAGTATCTTTCTTCTCTTTCTCCAGGTCATCAAATTCTCCCGCCTTTCGAAGTATAACATTATAATCGTGCCGTTCTGCATCAGAAAGTTTATAAAAGAAACTTCCAGCGATAGGAAGGATCATCAATGCAGCCACGCTTTCTAGAGTAATGGTCATCTCTCCCTATATACATATGTGATCGCTGTCGTAAGCGTCAAAAATAAATTTACACTTTCTTACTACTCAAAATATAAATATAGCAAGGGCAAGAAAGGATCGTTCCCACAGAGAGGTCTAGGTTGTCAAATTGTTATGGTTTCCTATATAAAACACCCGGAAGAATTTATGATTGTGTAAATAAAAATAAACAAAAAGCAAATAAAGTACGCAAATCAAGGATGTGAAAATATTGGATAAAGGTTTCATCTTCAATTGTAAACAAGTTTATGAATGTATGAATAGAATTCGTATTTAATCTCTCTATCATCAAAAGCCATAGAATACCTTATTGCAAGAATACTCCGTAATTTCCTAAGTTATCAACACACACATTAGGGCTGCGTATGTGAAATCTACCTAAGGAATAACCTAACGCCTTGCGCTAATCAAGTTCAATTCCTAGGAGCATTAAGTTTCAGAAATAGGCTAATCAATGCAATTGTAATACATTGCGCAAACAATTCGGACAAAGGTCAATTTCTACATATGACTACGAGGATGTATCACTACAAACCCTAATCATATCATGCTACTCGTATTCAAGGTTATCGCTCGATGAAAACCCTAAAATAGCTATAGATATGGATGTGAGTTCAATCAATTCTAGACTCGACTAAACAAACATTCAATCATATTGCAATCCATCAATCATGCAATTATTGTAACCCGTAGAAAGTGAACGATAATATTGAGAGAAAACTAATTCATAAAAATCATAACTTGGTTGCAAAATCCAACTACATCTTCAACCAATAATAAAAACTTAGTTACTCATGGCATAGGAGTTCATAGCAAGAAGAAGGAGAAAACCTATCATGTTTCTAAACCCTAGAACCAAAAGTATGAGTTCTCCCTAATGGAGAGATATCTAGGTTTAAAGAAAAGTTCTATTTATATGCTTTTCTCCCCATAAGGATACTTTCCCAAAATTAGGTTAATTCTTCTCAAAACCCGTCTCCCAGTTGGTCCACCAAGCCTGTGGAGTGAAAAATATGTCTTTGGAATTTTGGGTCCTAAACGGGTCGACGGATTGCCGACGTCATCACCGGAATCCGGTCGTTGTCGGAATCCATCACCGAAAAATATCTCAGGCCACCTTTGTCATCGGTACTATCACCAGGCAATTCTACACTTCCAGTAGCTCCGCTTGCTTCTCTCGCAATCCACACATTCACAAAAACCATCAAACCCAACTTCTCATTCTCGCTAAAACGTACCCAAAAGCGTGACGCGTAGCTCATATGTCCGGCCGTCGACTCTTGCATCCGACTCATACCCCCCTCGCGATTCACTGAAATATTGCGATCGACACTTTAACCTCCGAAATCCGGCTACCGGAACTATGCTCACGGTGCGCCATTCTCGCTCCGTTTTCGCACAATTTCTGCAGTGCTTTGGTTGCCAAATCTCAGGTCAAGTTCAACTCAATTCAGCTCAACTAATCAGCACCAGGAGTCTCTCATCAAGCCACCACAATTTTACATTACAGCTGCACCTGCAATGCACATTCTCCGGCCGCAATTCCATCTCGAGCCACTTCACCGAATTACGAGACTCCTATTGCGCAGCCTTCAAAGAACTCCGCAATACAACCACCACCTCGTTGTAGCTGCTATACCCATTGCACCGACTCTATTCCAGCCTAAGTCGCAACTAACACCACCGTGATCCCCGGTAGCATCACCAAGACATCGAGCCCCGCAACAAAAGCCACCATCGCTTTCTACCACTTTGCATTTTAGCTCAAAACTCCCAATGCAATCGCTAAACCGACTCTCGTAAATAGTCCACCAAACTCAAGCTTTCTCAACCCCACAAAGAAACCAAAATCATCACCGATATTGGCAACAATTCTACACCGTCTTCTAAGACAACATGACCACCACATTCAAGTATTTTCAGCCTTTTGCATCACGGCTGCAACACAGCCAGCTTCAGTCCCATTCAATCCACCTGAACCAACTACCATAACCAACACAGCTTCACTGGCAGCTTCACCCATATTCTTGGCTGAACCTGTTCTTGCATAGCTCAAATGTGCTCAAGCCATGTGCTCGACTGCAAATCCTTTCTCAGCTCAGGCCACCTGACATCCACCAGCCAACAGCATAACCACCAGCTCCACCTGCAATTCAACTCGAATTCTAACTCCAGGTCCTTGCCATTGACACTTACAACACCAGCTCACTCCATTTTCAGGGAGCTTCCAATAGCAGCTCCACCAGGCCTGTAACTATGTCACAGGCATGCTCCTCACTCCAGCATCTCCATAATCCATTGCAGCTGCAACACTCAACTCTGCAGCTTTCTCGACCAACACCAAACCTGTTCTTTCCTTATGCATCTCTGCCATCATTCCCTACCAAGTACAACACTAAACTGCAGCTACGATGTAATACCACCAACACACATCTGCTGCTGCCAACAGCCACATGAAATTCCATTGAGACAGCATCATTATCAGCCAACAACCTGCGGCTCCACAAAGAGACTCAACAAAGACCTTCCGCAAGCTCCTCTTATCGGCACTTGAGACCTGCAATTTCGCTTGCTCCAAACCTTGTACCAGCCTTAATCAGTAGCAAAGACAAACAATGCCAGCCACTCTCTCGCGCACTCTGTAGCTCATTGCATAGCACTGTCTCATACTTGCCTGTAACTTCGACTACATAATTCACCTGCAGAACCCAGTCATTACCTCGCACTTCTCGGCGCAATTTCATAACAAGCATCAATGGCTGCACCCGCAATCTCCTTCCCGTAGTTCTACAGCCATCACCACCACCGACACCATCATTGCCTCAACAAAGATTGGCAGCCTTATACAAGTCACCTAACCTGTATCGCATCACCTTAAGCCATTCGCAGCAGGTCCATTTCACCATCGCTCCTTCAACTTCAGCTGGCTTCATTTCATATCACTAGAGTCACTACCAGCTTTTTGTCCTTCTTTTCTCGTTATGAGAATCACCAGCACCATTAACCACCAATCCATTCTCTGTCCGGGTCATATTCAACACCGAACCGCAAAGTTTCCTCTCCTTCTTCATTCTCGAGTTTTAATTAACTCTCGCCATTAAATCCCTTTCCATTTTCTCCCGTGATTAGCCACAACAAGACCTGACAGTGAGAACTGGTTCAGGCATTGTATCAATCCTAGCTCTTCTTGAGTTTGTCACTGCAACACCCTATCCATCACTGCCATTATCGAACACATGCATTTTCTCAAACATCTTGTCTGCCAGAGACTGGTGATACACATTGCACTTGTTGTTCATTCTTAGACCATTCCATTTCCTTCCCTGACAAACATTTTCACATTCAACACAAGACCCATTCATTTATAATCATTCATCATCTCTGAACCTTCTTTATTCGTCACTATCATCAATGGCAGAAACTCCAGTCTTCTCCCTGGATTTCTTGGTTGAACTAAACCCTAACTTCCACAATTTCACCGATTTCACCACTCTCAATTTCTCAATCAAATCAAACCCATCTTGAACAAAGAAATTCCCATTTCAATCGCTTCTCCAGTTCATCTGGATAACAAAGAAGCAGAATTTCGTGGCTTTAAATTTCAGTGGAAGTATGAATGAGAGACATACCTCTCAATTTTAGGGTTATGGGATGGGTTGGATTGAGACACCCAACATAAGAACCACCCCAGATGGGTACCCTTTAGCTTCTTCTTTGGTGCTTTTAGTACTTTTCTTTAACCACAAACCTGACTATCCCTTAACATGGGCTGGCCTGTCTTTAGTACCTCCAAAGAGAATTTACTCTTAAACTTGACTGGATTCCAGATAGTGTTCGCCATGAAATGACAAGTTTGCCCTTTTTGCTCAAAAGACACGGATTCTTCTTCTTTTGCTCCAAACGACTCCAAAGCACCTAATAACTCAAATTCACACATAAGATACATAATTCACATGAAAAATAACAAAGAAAGCGTAACTACTAGATAGTAAATTAGGTGTTTTAGACACCTATCAGATTCCCCCACACTTAGACTTTGCTAGTCCTCGAGCAAATCAAACAAAACAAAACTAAAACGAATACATACAACTCCGTGACGTCGAGGCTACGGTTAATTTTAGCATAAATAACAAGCCTTTAAACCCCTAGGTGTCCCTAGTGGACGAGTTATAGTCTCGTGAAGGTTTACTAGAGATATACCTACAAAACCTATATTCCAAACTCCGTCTATTTGTGACAAATCAATGAATGAATCCGTAATGACTACGACAGGAGGTACCTTGCAAATTCAATTCATATATTAGTAAATAAACTCTAATTAGATAGTCGAACAAGCCACAATACTCGGAAACTAACAAACCACAATCACAATGAAAAGATTAAGAAGATGGATATAGATGTAGATGTTGGCGAATATTCTCAAGTGTTCGATGTTTCCCATATATCTCGTCCAAGCTCACTGCTAAGATGAACCTAATCCTATTGGATTGAGCTACTTAGTTTGAATGCTACATCAAATCAATTGGCATATACAAGGGAACCAAGAGTGACTTTATTCAACACAATAATAATTTCTTCTTTTTTTTTTTTTATGATTGGATCAAACTGGATCCAATTTTTTTTTAGACGGCATGATTAGATCTTTTGGATCCAAGCGCATGCTTCTTGTCAGCAAGTATATGATAGTTGCCTTGGATCCTGCATTCCACGCTTGTTTAGGCGACGGAGACAGGGACTACGTTTCACACATACTGCTATTCCCAAGTGTCTTTTATTCCGTTTTGGTCTAATTGGTCGGTCCTTTTTTTTTTTCTTTTCAAATATTTTTTCATTTTTTATTTTTTTATTTTTTTCATCATTTTTTTTTCTTTTTCTAGTAACTCAATCACTCTATTTCATCCTAGCAGTAATAACACGTCGATTTTTAGTGACCCACCAAAGCACTTAGAGGACAATAGATAAATATGGAAAAAATAAAAATAGAATGTGATATGGTGATATTCCAAGATATGGTAACAACTATCATGTTAATTTGTGATTTCTGAGCTATATTCGTCCCTTTTAGTTAATTGGTTCCTCAACTCCTGCATTCAAAATGGTTCCATCCACTAATGGTGTCATCCTAAAGGCACAAGTTTCTATATTTTGTGTTCAAAATCAATTTTTTTTTTTTTTTTTTTTTTTTTTTTTTTTTTTTTACATAAAACAAACTAAAACACTAAAACATATAAATGCTCCCCCACACTTAAACTTTACATTGTCCTCAATGTAAAATTGAATCGTCCAAAGAAAGTCCAAGGTGGGAAATTCCGCAAATAATATGCAAAAACAAAGAAAATAAAGATAAAAGCAAATGCATAAAATAAAAAGATAAAGGATAAAGATACAAAACCGGTGGGTTGCCTCCCACTAAGCGCTTGTTTTAAAGTCGACGGCCCGACTTAGCTTCTTGTAAGATTCATTCCCCATACACCAATAATCGGAAAAGTTGGGGATCCACCCATAGCACTGTTTTGCAAAAACTAGCTTCACACAAATATTAGTAATATAAAGCAAAAGTGAAGCTATGAACCGATAAAAGCTTCCCCCACACTTATTCTTGTCCACACATGGAAGTGCATAAAGAATATAGGAGTCGGGTACTTCCACGGTTTCTTGGTCCAAAACCTGCATAGTATGAGAATCAATTATCTCTAATGGAGGGAATCGAGAAACAAAATCATTCAATAAAGTTCTCGAAGCACATACATTCAAACCAATAAGAGGTAAAGGAGAAGAAATAATAGGCAAAGGGTTAGATAAACCTTTCACAATCTCTTGTATTATGGAATCCTCTTCATCCTTGAAAAACTCAAGTGAATTATTCACCTCTTTTATATCATGGTCCTCTATCAAACCTTGCAACCATTCTTCGTCCGTTTCTGCCTTAACCAAAGTATCGACATAAACATCATCATTACAATCATTTGCAAGCTCAATTGGGTCTTCCACAATATTGGTCATAACCGTCTCATTCTCAACACACTCCTTTTTATTGTAAGGCACATACTCTTTTGCGGATGCAATATTATCCATAAGGAATTTCTTTAGAACACTCATTGCATCATCCTCAAGCTCTACCTTTTGAATAGGTTGTTGATCGTTATAAAGATCAATGCTTGTGTAAGCTACAATAGTGTCATCACATTCCTCTTCGTCTTCACCGTGATCGCAAAAAGACTCCATTGTACACTCCTCGGGGATGTCACCATGAATTGGGTCAAACGATGTATTTTCATAATAATCATCATCACTATCATAGTCATCATAACATTGGTCCTCGCTGAACTTAGTGTTGCTAATCTCGAACTCATCCTTTTGAATAGGTGAATGATCATTATTACGATCAAGAGTTGAGTTAACTACACAAATATCAACAAAAGTCCCCGAAGGTTCGCCTTTTTCAACATAATTATTCATTTCCTCCTTGTACTCTTCAATGCCTTGTCTTAAAGTGGAAACACCTTTTTGAAGCTCTTGGAGTGTTCCATCCAAATTATCGAATATAGTGTTCCATTTGTTCGTAAAGCTCATTCGACAAAGAAAAAGTAGAATTACTTACTTCAGTATTGTTAGGCCAATTATCTTCCCTTTGAATGGGTGGATGATCATAACTACGATCAGAAATTGGGCCAAACATACCATGAGCACATTCGGTCGATGAAATTGGTTCCACGCTGGGTTGTCCACAAATTGACTCCATGCTGGCCATAAATTGTTGCATTTCATCTACCAAAATAGAAGAAAAATTAATAGGAGTACAACTAGTCTCCCCTCCTTGTGGTTGCTCACTTACATAACCACCATAAGAAGGTTGATATGTATGAGAATAACTCATAGGGTACGTGGAGTATTGATCATAGCCAAAGGATTGGTTTTGATTATACTCCCCATAAGGGTGATAATTGTTATGTTGTTGAGGTTGAAATCCGTATTGATTGCTCCAATATGCTCCGTCCATAATAGGTACCTGAAATACAATTCTCAAACCAAGGTTAAAAACCAGAAAATAAGAAAAACAAAAATAAGACTAAAAACAAAAACAAAACAAAAATAAGAAACCAAACAAGTGACAACCGTTGCCTCCCCGGAACGGCGCTAAAATTTGATCGCTGTCGTAAGCGTCAAAAATAAATTTACACTTTCTTACTACTCAAAATATAAATATAGCAAGGGCAAGAAAGGATCGATCCCACAGAGAGGTCTAGGTTGTCAAATTGTTATGGTTTCCTATATAAAACACCGGAAGAATTTTCGATTGTGTAAATAAAAATAAACAAAAAGCAAATAAAGTACGCAAATCAAGGATGTGAAAATATTGGATAAATGTTTCATCTTCAATTGTAAACAAGTTTATGAATGTATGAATAGAATTTGTATTTAATCTCTCTATCATCAAAAGCCATAGAATACCTTATTGCAAGAATACTCCGTAATTTCCTAAGTTATCACACACACATTAGGGTGCAGATGTGAAATCTACCTAAGGAATAACCTAACGCCTTGCGCTAATCAAGTTCAATTCCTAGGAGCATTAAGTTTCGTAAATAGGCTAATCAATGCAATTGTAATACATTGCGCAAACAATTCGAACAAAGGTCAATTTCTACATATGACTACGAGGATGTATCACTACAAACCCTAATCATATCATGCTACTCGTATTCAAGGTTATCGCTCGATGAAAACCCTAAAATAGCTATAGATATGGATGTGAGTTCAATCAATTCTAGACTCGACTAAACAAACATTCAATCATATTGCAATCCATCAATCATGCAATTATTGTAACCCGTAGAAAGTGAACGATAATATTGAGAGAAAACTAATTCATAAAAATCATAACTTGGTTGCAAAATCCAACTACATCTTCAACCAATAATAAAAACTTAGTTACTCATGGCATAGGAGTTCATAGCAAGAAGAAGGAGAAAACCTATCATGTTTCTAAACCCTAGAACCAAAAGTATGAGTTCTCCCTAATGGAGAGATATCTAGGTTTAAAGAAAAAGTTCTATTTATATGCTTTTCTCCCCATAAGGATACTTTCCCAAAATTAGGTTAATTCTTCTCAAAACCCGTCTCCCAGTTGGTCCACCAAGCCCAGGAGTGAAAAATATGTCTCTGGAATTTTGGGTCCGAAACTGGTCGACGGATTGCTGACGTCATCACCGGAATCCGGTCGCCGTCGCCGGAATCCGGTCACCGGAAAAATATCTCAGGCCACCTTTGTCATCAGGTACTATCACCAGGCAATTTTACACTTCAAAGTAGCTCCGCTTTGCTTCTCGCAGCCCACACATTCACAAAAACCATCAAACCCAACTTCTCATTCCTTGCGAAAACGTACCCAAAAGCGTGACGCGTAGCTCATATGTCCGGCCGTCGATTCTTGCATCCGACTCATACCCCCCTCGCGATTCACTGAAATATTGCGATCGACACTTTAACCTCTGAAATCCGGCTACCGGAACTATGCTCACCGGTGCGCCATTCTCGCTCCGTTTTCGCACAATTTCTGCAGTGCTTTGGTTGCCAAATCTCAGGTCAAGTTCAACTCAATTCAGCTCAACTAATCAGCACCAGGAGTCTCTCATCAAGCCACCACAATTTTACATTACAGCTGCACCTGCAATGCACATTCTCTGGCTGCAATTCCATCTCAGGCCACTTCACCGAATTACAGACTCCTATTGCGCAGCCTTCAAAGAACTCCGCAATACAACCATCCCAATTGTAGCCGCTATACCCATTGCAAACTCGACTCTATTCCGCCTAAGTCGCAACTAACAATTGTGATCCTCGGCAATGATCACCAAGACATCGAGCCCCGCAACAAAAGCCACCATCGCTTCTACCACTTTGCATTTTAGCTCAAAACTCCCAATGCACACGCTAAACCGACGTAAATAGTCCACCAAACTCAAGCTTTCTCAACCCCACAACAAACCAAAATCATCACCGATATTGGCAACAATTCTACAGCCGTCTTCTCAGCATATCATGACCACCACGTTCAAGATTTTCAGCCTTTTGCATCACAACAAGAACATTCTTTTCCGGTCCCATTCAATCCACCAACCAACTACCATAACCAACAACAGCTTCACTGGCAGCTTCACCCATTCTTGGCTGAACCTGTTCTTGCATAGCTCAAATGTGCTCAAGCCATGTGCTCGACTGCAAATCCTTTCTCAGCTCAGGCCACCTGACATCCACCAGCCAACAGCATAACCACCAGCTCCACCTGCAATTCAACTCGAATTCTAACTCCAGGTCCTTGCCATTGACACTTACAACACCAGCTCACTCCATTTTCAGGGAGCTTCCAATAGCAGCTCCACCAGGCCTGTAACTATGTCACAGGCATGCTCCTCACTCCAGCATCTCCATAATCCATTGCAGCTGCAACACTCAACTCTGCAGCTTTCTCGACCAACACCAAAACTGTTCTTTCCTTATGCATCTCTGCCATCATTCCCTACCAAGTACAACACTAAACTGCAGCTACGATGTAATACCACCAACACACATCTGCTGCTGCCAACAGCCACATGAAATTCCATTGAGACAGCATCATTATCAGCCAACAACCTGCAGCTCCACAGCAGCTCAACAGCACCTTCCGCAAGCTCCTCTTACTGGCACTTGAGACCTGCAATTTCGCTTGCGCAGAACCCTTGTACCAGCCTTTTTTAATCAGTAGCAAAGACAAACAATGCCAGCCACTCTCTCGCACTCCGTAGCTCATTGCATAGCACTGTCTCATACTTGCTCGTAACTTCGACTACATAATTCAGCGCAGAACCCACAATCATTACCCGCACTTCGGCGCAATTCCATAACAAGCATCAATGGCTGCACCCGCAATCTCCTTCCCGTAGTTCTACAGCCATCACCACCACCGACACCATCATTGCCTCAACAAGATTGGCAGCCTTATACAAGTCACCTAACCTGTACTGCATCACCTTAAGCCATTCGCAGCAGGTCCATTTCCAGCCACTGCTCCTTCAACTTCAGCTGGCTTCATTTCATATCACCAGAGTCACTACCAGCTTTTTGTCCTTTTTCTCGTTATGAGAATCACCAAAGCACCATTAACCACCAATCCATTCTCTCTGTCAGGTCATATTCAACACTCGAACCGCAAAGTTTCCTCTCCTTCTTCATTCTCGAGTTTTAATTAACTCTCCGCCATTAAATCCCTTTCCATTTTCTCCCGTGATTAGCCACAAAGAAGACCCGACGGTGAGAACTCGGTTCGTGCATTGTATCAATCCTAGCTCTTCTTGAGTTTGTCACCGCAACACCCTATCCATCACCGCCATTATCGAACACGTGCATTTTCTCAAACATCTTGTCCGCTGTAGACCGGTGATACACATTGCACTTGTTGTTCATTCTTAGACCATTCCATTTCCTTCCCCGACAAACATTTTCACATTCAACACAAGACCCATTCATTTATAATCATTCATCATCTCTGAACCTTCTTTATTCGTCACTATCATCAATGGCATAAACTCCAGGTCTTCTCCCCGGATTTCTTGGTTGAACTAAACCTTAACTTCCACAATTTCACCGATTTCACCACTCTCAATTTCTCAATCAAATCAAACCCATCTTGAACAAAGAAATTCCCATTTCAACCGCTTCTCCAGTTCATCGGATAACAAAGAAAGAAGAATTTCAGGGCTTTAAATTTCAGGGAAGTATGAATGAGAGACATACCTCTCAATTTTAGGGTTATGGGATGGGTTGGATTGAGACACCCAACATAAGAACCACCCCAGATGGGTACCCTTTAGCTTCTTCTTTGGTGCTTTTAGTACTTTTCTTTAACCACAAACCTGACTATCCCTTAACATGGGCTGGCCTGTCTTTAGTACCTCCAAAGAGAATTTCCTCTTAAACTTGACTGGATTCCAGATAGTGTTCGCCATGAAATGACAAGTTTGCCCTTTTTGCTCAAAAGACACGGATTCTTCTTCTTTTGCTCCAAACGACTCCAAAGCACCTAATAACTCAAATTCACACATAAGATACATAATTCACATGAAAAATAACAAAGAAAGCGTAACTACTAGATAGTAAATTAGGTGTTTTAGACACCTATCAATATGGTTGTATGAGTAGATGGACGCCACCGAGAAATGAAAGTGATCAAGCCTGCAACATCTTTCTTAACTTGAAGAGCGGCGGATGCCATGACCGCATCAAGGATTTGCGCTTTGATTAAATTAGCCATAATACTCTTATTATTCAACATGCGTCTCATCCATCCTTCATAAGGACCTAGCGGGGTATGACAAATCTTGAAGTCAATAGGTGAAGGTGGATACTCATTTCTCCGAAGACAGAATCTCATCACAAGTGCTGAAGAAGAGGATGGATCAGCTTCCATATTTTCTGAACCAGAGAGCAGGACTATCTTGTGAGAATGATGCTTTCTAATGTTCGGAAAAGGCACGATGAACAACTCATCATCTATGTTCGGCATATCTTTGAAGTTGTCAACACTCCCTGACTTGGCATCAGCATTATTCCCAGAAGACATCTTAGCAGGAGCCTTTTTGTTCATTCTACAATAAAGAAGAAGCATGGGAGTCAGTACTTGTACGAAAATGCGTATCATGGAATGTATAGTCCCGGACAAGCAGGACACACATTCACGTTAAAGTATACCAAGCTGGGCAAAGCAGGCAAGGCCGGTATTGGGTCCAAACAAGGCCGGTATTAGTCCACGTCACCAAACGAGGCAGGTGTTGGTTAAGTCCGCAAATCCTGGGTTGGTCGAGATTACATGGCTAATATCTCAAGCAAGACCGACATCACGTCGGTCAAGGTGTATTGGGCCACGCAAGCAAGACCGATATCATGTCGGCCAAGTAGGCGGTATTAGGTCGCGTCAAGCTGGTATTGGTCAAGGCCGATCAAGGTCACAAGTCTGGTATTGGCCACGTCAGCAGGCAAAGCCGGTATTGGTCAAGGACGATCAAGGTCACAAGTCTGGTATTGGGCCACGCGCCAAGCAAGTTTCCTGGCCGAGGTCACGGCCGTGATTGGTCGAGGTCACAAGGGCTGGTATAAGGTCGATGTTCGATCAGGCATACACGGTGGGACCCACGTTCAATCAAGCATGTATGGCGGGCCCGCATTCACTCGCACGTATCATAGCACGATTTTTCTTTATTCATGGAAATCGTGTCTACGAAATTCAAGTCAAGGGTTTTTCAAGCTATAACCTAAAAGCTAGGTTTTACATGCAACAATGGAAGAAGGAGAAAAAAAAAAATATTCATGGATTCATGGCTTGTTTTACTGAGCAATCCTACCTATATCTACGGCGTTGCTATTTAATTTCGTTAATGGAATTAATCACGATATGCCTAGCAAGGAGGTTTTTGACCTAAGAATTAGGGTTTGCAAAAAAAAAAAAAAAAAAAAAAAAAACGAACAAAAAGAGGATGACGAAGCACCTACCTGACGGACGAATAACGGCGGCGGCGATGAAGTCCAGCGACGTGCGGCAGCGTTAGCAACACGTCCGGCAACGGCAACGGCGAGGATCGTGAATGGGAGGAGCTAGGCGAGCGAAAACAAAAAAAAAGAAGAGGGTTCGGTCCCCTTTTATACAAGAACAATTAAAGAATCCCAATAGAAACAAGATTCCTTTACCATCTCGAACACCCAAGGGAGGAAGCCGGTCCTACCAAGACTCCACGGTCACACCCGACACGAGCGATCAAGGTTTCTACAGGTAAAAATTCCTTTGTCTCGTCCTCTTATGTTGTATGCGTCACCATCTCATGCCTACCCCACAATGATGCATCCATTATGCGCTAGGCATGGGACTTAATGTTGATGGTGGATTTTCATTTAAGGCTAAAATTGTAAAAGCCAAAATTATGCGCTGACATCCTGCAAAGGATAAAGCCACTGATAAGTGATGAATACTTTTCCACTTTACTAATTCACCTAAAATGGAGCATGTAGCAACAATCCCATATACCCTGTGAATTTATAGCATTATTAATTAATGCATGACCAGCCTTGTATTTCCTGTGTTGTTCCCACTGAACTCTCATTATTGGTGCGGCATGACGACTGAGTGTTGCTCTCAGCCGAGTAACACGAATCTCCAAGTGTCACTAATGAGGCATGCACGAAATACCCGTATAGGATACAACTCTCGGTGTGTTATACTAGCCCGATTGAGCATATTTTGAATCTGGACCGTCCATATCAGTCTTTGAAACAGTCATGACCAAGCAAGTTGGCCGCACGATTTAACCATCATAGACGAACCCTAGAAGGAGCAGGCAACGACAGCAATGACCACCAGCGGTCCCCTTAGTGCCATGGCCGGTCAAGTACAAGTCACGCCCTCCAAACAACCACCAAACACCAGCCTGAAGTTGGATGTCCAGGATGGTATGGAGCGGCTTGGAGGAGCTCGTACGAACAAATGCTTCCTAAAGCAGTCTAAAATCCATCACGTCCGTTCATCTTCGTCGGCGCAATAGAACGGCGCGGATCGCCCCATTCCCGGTCGGACAAGCACCGTTATGAACACCTGCGGGCCCCCTTTCTACCTGCATAGCTGACCATATCACGACCTAGCCAGAAGGAGCAAACGCCGCCCAAAGTTCTACGGCGTGATGCTTTATGGTCGCAGAAATTCCACTAAGGGTCTTAAATCAATCTCGACCATCCAACTTCACTGGCATGTTTGGATGGCTTAGATCAGACCCCTATCCATCAGACAGGTATTGGCGTGATCACCACCGGCCCAATGTAGGTCCCATATGGTCGGCCTCCCCAAAAGAGGAGCGTAGCTTGCCAATTCGTCCAGCCAAAGTAGCGTGGACATGAAACCCTAATTAGAGTTTGCGGCATATCACATGTGTGGCAAATCAATCACGACCATCCATCTTCGCATGCATAGATGGAGGGTGTAGATGTAGATTCAAAGGTTTCCGAGCATGTCAACATGATCACCGTGGGGCCATCTAAACGACCAAGGCCAACCATGGCTGGACGTATTGAAACGCGCGCCCAAAATAGGCATGACGTGCGGTCTTCAACTCCTTTGCGGCATGGGATTTCTATCGCAAATCAATCTCAGCCGCTCCTCTTTACCGGGAAAATTGAGTGGTTTAGATCACACTTTCATGGGACAATGAGGTACGGACGTGTACACCGGCAAGTGCCTACACGCATGCCCTGGGGTCGGTCCCCGTCAAAAACATCTCCCATGCTTGGATTCGACCAAGCTGAAGAGTGATGCTTGCGCACCTCTTCAAAATCCTAAAACTTCATCAACGGTCGCAGATGAGCGTCACAAATCATATCGTCCGTCCAACTCTACCAGCTTGGTTAAGCATTCCTGGTTAGGAGTTAAGCGACCAACAAGGCATCACCACGATCACCGTCCATCACTCTTCCACATGAGGTGATCGGCCAAATCAGGGCTTGCCTGTATAGCCTCCAAACGATCACTCGAAGATGGCTGGACATGATGCTATTTTAAGACGCTTAAATTCGTGACTTACTCCGTTAAGCCTTAAAACAGCGATGCTTCACACATGCTGAATATATTCGATGCGTTACCTGCATAGAATACACACGATATCTCATAAATATCGACTTCCTAAATAACTTAGTTATTTAATCCATCATTACATGCTATTTCCTGTGGATCCCACGATCCACACGATCGAGACATCAATCATGTCACAAACCGGGGATACTTACCGGGGTATTGGTCGGCAGTTTACAAAGGCAACACGCACAACGCGCCATCACAAGAACGTGTTAGGAAGTCATGGACGGTTAGTGATGGGGAGAAGTGGGCAAGACCGGTCGTGTGATACTAACACACAACTCCACTACTTCATCACTCCACTTCCTCCACTTCCTTGAGAGACGTGGGTTAGGCTTAATGACTTGAATAAATAGGTTCTCCTCCCTATTTTCAGTAAAAAAGACAAGACAGAAAACCAAGTGTTGATACAATCGTACACCACAAATGATAGCTTACATTTTGCAAGCCAGTTCAGCTTTCTGATACAAGTTGTAAAACAGCCAACACCTCCACAATCTCAACACCTTCTTCGCTTCCCTCCCTAAGATCAACCCCATCTCCTTCACTTTGTGACCAAGCAAGTCCTGGAACGACCATTTTGTTGGTTTAGGCCAGAGTTATACAGATTGATTTTTCGAATCACAAGCACTCCCTGCAAAGTGCATTTGTTTAGGGTTTAGATTCATTTCTCATCCACACAACCCAAATTACCAAAACCGGCAGAAATAGTTTTCACCCATAAACACATGTATATTTCTATGAGATAGTGAACAATTGAACAACTCTCTATCATGATTGATTGATCATCATATTTGATCTAGAAGTGTTAGATGAATATGGATAAACTATAAGTGTTCATATGGCTAACTTCGGTTAACTGTTATTGAGCCAACGGTTATACATGTGTAGGTATAGTTCATCCATATCTAAATATAGTTATAGTTCATTTGTGTGTATCAAGCTAATACCATCTAACAGTGGAGATTGATTGCTTATTTTCTAAGCAGACTTAGCTTGAATATTAAATCAGGAGTTCATCTAACGGTGAATATAAATTTCTTTGTTACTAAGCTATCTTAGGTTCAATTGTAAGCAACTCTGATTTGAAAGACTATATAAGGGAGAACTCTAGCATCTGGGAAACCTAATCCCGACACTCTCGTGTGTCCTAGTTGAAAATTAGAGTCGATTCTCCATTAACCTAGGGTTTTCCAAAACCATTATTAGGTTAACGACTTGAAGACTTCATTTAGGATTCGTGAAGCCAGATCCAACTATTTTCTTTATAGTTGTATCTTATGATGTTACTTTTTCTATCGTGTTGAGTTTTATCTTCTCTAAGATTTACTCGAGGTTTATCTCTGATAGTTAAGATATAAAAAGTAATCACAACAGTTCTTCTTCTCAGACTCTTGTGATTCCGTAATAACTTCTTCTGTTAATCAGTTAGGTTATTGTGAGGTGACTAATATTTGTAGGCTGCTCTTCGGGAGTATAAGACCAGATTATTAGTTGAGTTTCATGTTCACCTTGATTTATCTAAAGACGAAAACAACAACCAGAATAGACTTATCTGTGGGAGACAAATTTGTTTATAAGTCTTCGACTTTGGGTCGTAGCAACTCTTAGTTGTGGGTGAGATCACCTAAGGGAATCAAGTGCGCAGAGTCCTGCTGGGATTCAAGAGGCGTAAGGAACACGACTGTACCTTAATCGGTGTGAGACTTGGTTAGGGCTCAACTAAATTGAATTTCTAAGTTAACTTGTAGTAGGCTAGAGTCTGTAGCGGCTTAATATAGTGTGGTGTTCAAATATGGACTAGGTCCCAAGCCTTTTCTGCATTTGCCGTTTCCTCGTTAACAAAATTTCCGGTGTTTGTGTTATTTCTTTTCAGCATTATATTTGTTTATATAATTGAAATATCACAGGTTGTGCATAGTTCAATTATAGTTGATAAATACGACCTTGTTTGTTGGATATAACTTGATTGACACTTGGGCATTGGTCTTTGATACCGTCCAAGTTATTCTCATATCAATCAGTCTCACGAATTTTCGTCTTGTTGATTTACTGATTATATTGAGAAAGAGATAAAGCTATTTGATATCTTTCTTGATAGAGTCTCACTTTTAAGTTGGTGCTCTCGGAATTATATCGGAGTTTAGTCCATACAGATTGTTGAACAAAATATTGGGTGTGGTTGTTATACCCCAGCGTTTTCAGATATAAGGCAACTCGAGTTTGTTTGAGGATTTGACTATCGCGGATATAAGTGATTCTAGATCTACGAGATAAAATTTTGATCGTTCAACGTGTACAGGCTCCGTTCTATGTGTATGATCAATTGTGGAATCAAGTTATTACTTTGAAGATTGAAATTGAAGACTTTTCTTTTTAGTTATGATCTTTTTGATACTTCTTGGAAACTTGATTATCTGTGATCCACAAATATTTTCTCTTGTTAGACATTAGACTTGTAGAAGATCGAGAAAGTTTTAGTTGCATTAAGTTGCTTGGATATATATTGTTCATCAAAATTGTTTATTTTGATAATAATTCTCTTGATTTGATCTTTAGATCAAACGAGTTTATTGATATAAACGAAATATCCTTTACGCTGCTTTATCACTAATCTAAAGATTGATTTAGATGATCGATAAGTGAGTTGGTTGCTGAAATAGATTTATTCCTTTGCTTGGGGTTACGATCCAAAGGAGAAGTCCTCACAACGGTGAGACAACTCAAGATAGTATACTCTCTTTTGGGATTCATATACGTAAGATATAGGAGCGGAGATACTGAAGGAACTGAGTAATTAAGGAGTGTTAATTTACTTGATCTCAACTATAAAAATTTGCGGTAGACAATTTGTATTTGTAAATTGACTTAATTATGAGAGTATTCAAAATTAGATTAAGCCCGGGGTTATTCAGCCGTGCAGTTTTTATCGTTAACAAAATCTCGTGTGTCTGTGTTATTTAATTTAGTTTTGTATTATATTGATTAGCTTTATAATTAAAGTAAACACACTTCTGCATTAGAAAGTGTCTCATAGTTTGTTCGATCTGAACTTTTACTATCACCAAGAACACCTTGTTGAAATAATCTTTCGGTTATTATTGTTTCGATAAGATTATACAAGGTGTGTCTTCATTGGTTGATATCGAAAAGACTGAGGTGTACTTGGTACCCTCACTATTTTTTTTTTTTTTTTTAAATTAATGAATACTATTAAAATTCAAACCCAAACCAGTTTTAAGAACATTTTGTGATATTTTAATTAGAATTAACATTTAGTTAAGAAAACCACAAACTCATTACATAACATTACATAATACTTGGTTAGCGTTGAATCCAGGCACACTTTCCTTAAAGAGTTCCTATCATTCATCATGACTAAATTATCTGTTGTTGACTTCAAAAAGTTCATCACGAGCCATATTTTTCTGAAAATACAAATATATAATAAGTCAATATGATTAATTAAAATTGAGTCATTTAAAATGATTAAAAATTTATTAAGATACTCACTCGTTCTTCAGTAGAACATCCAGGATGATCTTGCTGGTTAACCTCGTACAAAGTGCATCATTTTTTAGGTGAGCAAATTTAGTATGAAGTTTCCTACTTCTTCTGGAATTTTCATTACCGTTTAATCCCACAAACCTTTGAAATACACTATCCCAACAATTGCGAATAGTTTTGATTGATACCTCCATAAATTACAGCTGATATCCAAAAACGAATAAGATCAACATCTTTTTCTTGAGTGAAGTGAGCCACCATTTTATGGTGTTATGAGATACATTGATAATTCGAAATGAAATTATCATAAGGGTAGAGAATGTGTGAGTTGAATTAGAATATTGATAAGTGCTTGATTTTCAACTACTAGATATTAAATCCACATAGCGACATAGTCTCTGTCGCTGGCAATAAAGACTTGTTTGGGCGGATAAATCTTTATTGAGTGGGCAAAGCTCTAGCGCTCGACAGAGAGTCTTCCCCGATGGGAAAACATGAAATTTTTTTAGTTTTCCTATTGGGTTTGTCATTTTTCCAGTTCCATAAGAGAGGGACGCTGGAAGCATTTTCCATTCTAGAGGACACATACAATTTTTCTATTTAAGCAATCTTGGTATAGGGGCGGCATTCTAATAGGACAAAAAGGGTCATTACATGATCATTCAAGGGGTCCCTTATAAAAAAAACTGGAAATGACAAATTAACCCTCATTATTAATAACCTAGTTTAGTGATGATAATCATGTTTAGTGTTAATGATTTCACTTATATTAACTCAAAATCAAAACCAAAATCAGATTTTTAGAGTTAAAAAAAAAATTTAGAGGAGAAGGTCAATCTCAATCAATTGAAGAAATTAACCAATAAAATAAAGAACCAGGACCTGAAAATGACCTGATATACTTCTAAATTAGTCCCAACTAGCTTTTTGTTGCTCAAAGTTATCTAAAGTATGAAAAAAATTCAATTTATTTACATTTTCAGAGCTAATTACGGTTGGAATTTTGCTCATAACCAACCGTAAATCGAAGTTACAGTTCGTAAAAGATGAACTACCAACCGTAACTGGTTAAATTTGAAGAAAACCCAATCATAAAATCAGTTACGGTTGGTAACTAAATGTTCGATACCAACCGTAACTCAGTTACGGTTGGTAATTAAATGCTCGATACCAATCAGAATCGAGTTACTGATTCAGCCAAACTAAAATAGTTACCAACCGTAGAATCAAGAAAATTCTAGATATAAGAACATACGGTTGGTAATTGAACTATTACCAACCGTATTAACATCAAAATCTCCAGTTACGGTTCGTAATTGAGTTAAAATCAACCGTAACTCGCATAAACCCAGAAATTTCAATTTCGATTTTCATACAAAACCCTAATTTTTGATACAAAATTAACTTAAATCCAACACGATAAACTAAACCCTAACTGGTTTTTTCCAAACATTTTTCAAATCGCCGATTAATCGAAGACGATGAAATTTTCAGTTTTAATGGAGGTTACGCTTAATGGAGGAGAAGAAAAGATGAAGAAGAAGATGAAAAAAAAAACTGATTTGATTTTTTCTGATTCATTAGGTTTAAAAAAATTGATTTGATTTTGGTTGATTTAAGGTGAAAAGGGTAATCTAGTCAATTTACATCCCCTTTAGGACATCCCCTAACTAACTAAAGGGACATTACTATCACAGTGCCGTCCCTCTACTAAACCATGCCGCCCTATACCAAGATTGTATTTTATACCAAAAAGTGGTATCCATGAATGTAATAAATGAACGCGAGGCTTAGGTGGAAAACAGTGAGCTTTACATTCTTTTGGAGAGATCATCTAAAACTATAGGATCTCATAGAAAACATGAAGATCCTAATCATCACTTTATCTAACTATCTAGTTTATCTTTCTACAAACTTCAATTTTTCAAAATTATTAGATCAATTAGAAAGTGTTTACCTACAAATAAGTTAACATTTTGTTAAGACATTATTTTCCTCCCAGATGATTCTTCTAAACTTCTTTGCATCGAATAAAAGAAGAGTTCCAATTTATTTTGAGGATATCTTCAAAGTTCAAAGCAATGCCATGTAGGAACCCGAGCACAATCGCATAGGAGAAGGAGATGAGATGCTTTAATTGAAAGTGTGGCAGTGGGGCCAGTCCAACTGGCTGAGTTCGGATAGGGGCCAGTCCAAATGCTATTGGGTGGGGGACTCGAAGTCCCGACCTCACACTTATGAAGCAAGAGGGAGACGATCCTACTAGAGGTTGAACCCGAAAGCTTAATTCCATGAATTTCATGGAAATTTGAACTTGTTTCCCCCCAGAAATATCATTACGGATCAGCCTAAGAAAATAGCAAATGACCATGCCTCCCAGCCCCCAAATCAGTCGTAGCATTGATTATGTTGCCCATTTGGTAAGAACGATTTTTTTGGGACCATGACTTTTTTGAGGATTTGATTAGGCCACCTTCCCTATGATTATAAGGGGTGACCTAAAAGGTGGAGATGACTAAGTTACCCTTTTATTAATTAAATAAATATTTATTTAATTAATTATTATTATTTTGTTTTTTAATCTCAAAGAATTAAATCATTAATAGTCATTTTACAAGACATAAAATTAGTCTTACAATACTTTAGGTGGCAGCCTAGCAACAAGCTGGACGCCAACACCCTTTTAATTATTTTTTATTTTTATTTTTTTGGAATGGCTGCTCCGGCAATTGAAAACCAGAGTTATTCACCGGATTCCTTCGTGTTGTTCATGTTTTCTTGATTTACCCTTTTGATTTTCGTTTTCCTTTCCTTCGAGCCCCTTTTTACTTGTTTTGTGTTGTTTTTCTCCGTTTTGTTTTCCTTTTTAGGGTTTTTGGTTAGGGTTTTTCCTTCTTTCCATGCCTAGACGGACCAGAGTTTCTTCCACCCGGATTCAGAAGGCTTCTTCTGATGTCGCACCTCATGAGATGCTTGATGTTCCATCGTTTTCATCCTACTCAGGCTTGTTGGATGTTAGTAATGTAAGTTACAATCATTGCCCCTTCAAGGGTTTTGATGGTTGTGGTGATGGGGTCAACGGTAGGGGATATGTGAAAGGATCGTTTCTCCGGCATTTGCAGGATAGACATCTCTTCAGTGAAGACAACAGGGCAGTCTGCAGAGATTTAATTTCCACGGATGTTGGGGTTTACAAGGCTTGGGAGAAAGTTCCTGGTCTTCTTCGTATGTGGTTGTGCGGCAAATGCATGCGTTTGAATGCCTGGAGATTGCCCTGCAAGGGTAAGGGGGGTACTGTCCATGGAGACGTCATTACCGGACCTGCAAATGGTACTGACTTTGATCTCGTCCATGGTTTGCTGAAACCAACTGTTGTTTCAGCCGCGTCTTTTGCAGTACCTGATATAGTCGACGAGAACATTGCAGGGGTGACAAAACTTTCTTTGGAGCTGTTGAATATGGCTTTTCAGGGATGCTTCTCCACTGTATCATGCATCCCTCACCAATGCAGGTTAGATTTCTCGAGAACTCTGAAGTTTTTCCTTGACAGAGTCCTGTCCAGTCCAGCTGACTCTCCAACTTGGATTAGGCTTCTTCTTCTCCCCATTGGCACCTTGCAGGTTTATGTACCCAAGTGTTCTGCAGAGGAGAAATCAGGTATTAGAAGGAAGCTTCAAATTCAGGCAATTAACCAAGGTCTCTTGGACTGGAAGGATAAGGTCCATCAGCCTGTACAAGTGCCGCGCAAGTATTTGGTGAAAAAGAAGCAATTTTGCTGCCAACTTGACAGCGTCTATGAATAAGATAAGCAGTGGGCATTTTTAGCAGCGATCCGAGTGTTGTCTTCCAGCGGTGTTGCTCCTCGCAAAGAATCTACTTTGGCTGAATTACAAATGAAATATCTGGCTGCTCCAACCCCCTTTATTCCTCTTGATACTGTTTGCGTCGACTCAATTGTGGTGGATTCCAAATTTATTCTCGGTGCTATCAATAGTTTCCCTAAAGGAACTTCTTGTGGTCGAGACGGTTTGCGTGCGCAACATTTAATGGATACCTTGAGTGGCGCGGCTTCAGCAGTGGCGGATAAGTTGGTGTCTTCAATTACGGGGGTTGTCAATTTATTGCTGGCAGAAAATTGTCCCAATGAGTTAGGTGAGTTCATAGCTAGTGCACCCCTAACTCCGTTATTGAAGCCAGGTGGTGGTCTTAGGCCCATTGATGTTGATACCATTTAGCGCAGGTTGGTCTCTAAGAGAGCGGCCTTCTCCGTCGGCAAGGCCATGACTTCTTACTTGGGAGATCATCAATTTGGTGTTGGTATGCCGATTGGTGGTGATAGTATTTTAAACGATGTAAATAGCTTGCTGGGGTTGAAAGGACAGTCCACCAATATGTCCATGCTGCTTGTTGACTTTTCAAATGCGTTCAATATGGTTAGTCGGACACATCTTATTAAGGAAGTTCGTCTTCATTGCCCAGGTATTTCTCGGTTGGTGGAATTTTGCTATAGTAGGCCTGCTAGACTTTATTATGATCAATATATTTTGTCCTACGCACTTGGTGTTCAACAAGGAGATCCTCTTGGTCTGTTGTTGTTTGCCTTGACACTCCATCCACTTGTGAAAACCATTGCCTCTCAGTGTAAACTTGATTTGCATGCTTGGTACCTTGATGACGGGATAATTATTGGTGACACTCTGGAGGTGTCTAAAGCTCTGAGGATTATATAATCTGAGGGACCAGGAAGAGGTTTAATTCTTAATATCAGGAAGACGAAGGTATTTTGGCCTACTACCGACCCTAGAAGTTTTGACAAAGATGTATTTCCTCGGGATATTGGCAGACCAATTCGAATTTTATTAGTGACATGGCGCTGGCTAGAGTTTACAAGACTATCCAGTTAATGTCCACCATAAAAAAACTCAAAGACCCTCAGAGTGAGATGTTATTGCTTCGCAACTGCATCGGTGTGTCCAGATCGTATTTTGCTATGCGTACTACCAACCCTGCAGCTTTACAACCAGCCATTGATTTGTTTGATGATCATTTATTTCAGTACTTGAGACTTCTGATCACAAGTGATGGAGCAGGGTTTGGGCCTTTGCAACAGCGGATCGCTACTCTCCCCCATCAAAGAGGGTGGCCTCGGTATTTACACTATGGCAGACACCCGTAATTACTATTACCTTGCTTCCCAGAGTCATACGGTTCGGTTCAAAAGCAAATCCTCTTGGTAACTTATTATCTTCAAACAAAGGTCATGCTTATCAGTTGGCTCTTTAGAACTTCATCCAGGTATGTGGATTGCCTTCTAACTATTGCGTCCCCCCCCCCCCTTCTATGCACTCCCTGGAAGTTACTTATTTTAACGCAGTTAAGAAGCAAATTCCCGTCCAGTTTCCCATGTCTACAAGAGACTCGATTTTGTGGCAGTGTAACCGTGTTAAGCATGCTCAAGATTATCTTTTGGCTGTACCCATTAGTGGTCTGAATCAATGCCTTGGTCCAAGACAATTTAGAGCCGTAGTTTGTTACCGTCTTGGTATCCCCCTAATTACTGAAGGTGGGCTATGCTCAAGTTGTAATAAACCTATGGATATTTTTTGTGACCACGCTCTTCATTGTGCGAAAGATGTTGGGCTTAAGTTTCGGCATGACCTGGTACGAGACGTAATTGCTGACATTTGTTACAAAGATGGCGTGCCTGCTCGTAAAGAAGTCTCCCTTGGTATTTTGTCTGACGATAATAGAGACTTGCATCCTGCTGATATTCTTGTTCTTAACTGGGAGAATGGTCAAGATGTTTGTATGGATGTTACAGGAGTCTCTCCATTTACAGGTGAAGCCATTCGTCCTTTTGTCCCTGGCCAAGCTATTTCAAATGATGTATTACGTAAACGTAACAAATATTTGGATCAATGTGTTTCACATGGTTATGGTTTGGGTGTCCTGGCCTTTTCCACTTTAGGAGAACTTGGTGACGATACTTTGTGTGTTTTTTAAGAGATTGAAGAATTGTCTAGCTAGTAATGAGGTCAGTAGTGGTGTTGGTAAATTTCTTTTTTATAGATTAGGAGTCGCCATTCAAAAGGGTGTTGGGGCTCAGCTTGTTGCTTGGCTACCAACGAAAAATTTGTACGATTCTATGGAATAATTATTTCAGTAATTAATAAACATTTTTTTTTTCTTTTATTTTCTTTTCAAATTTTTTAAATATCTTTTTTTTTTATTTATTTTTTGTATTTTTTTGTATGTGGTTCGGCTAGGGGAAAAATAATAAATCTCGGCTAAGATAAAATATATATAATTTTTTTTTAAATAGGAGTTTGGTTAAGTAAAAAATTTCTAAAACTTTTGCGAACGCACTTGCAAAGATTTTTATGAATATAATCGAACCCTGTTCAGTGTATTTTCAGATAGGAGTTCAGTTAAGTAAAAAATTTCTAAAAAATTTGCGAACGGACCGAACTCAAAGTTCGGTCAGGTACAAATTTTCTAAAACTTTTGCGAAGTTCGTTTTGCAAGGAAATTTTTCGTTCTAACCGACGTGTTTTATGTTTCAGGGAGTTCAGTTAGACAACTAGGGTTTTTTTAAAGAACCCACAATTGGCGGATATGAAAACTAATTGGGAGATATGAATTACTTCCCCTAACCAATAGTGTCTGCTAAGGGGTGTTTTTGGGGGGCAAAAAATACTAATGCACCCTTCCCTCAAAATAAAAATCAAAAAACTTAAAATCAAAAAACAATATCATATCCTCCATTTCCATCTCCACTTCTTATTAATCTCTTTTAAGGTTAGCTTTGAAACCCAAATTTTCCCCATTCCCTTTCAAATTCTAAATTTTCCCCACTCCCTTTCAAATTCTCTTCTCCTTCTCTGCCGGCTCCTCACTTTGAAAGCGATTTATTTTATTTCACATTCGGAAGTGATGAA
This sequence comes from Papaver armeniacum, assembly GCA_023531295.1. Lineage (NCBI taxonomy): Eukaryota > Viridiplantae > Streptophyta > Magnoliopsida > Ranunculales > Papaveraceae > Papaver > Papaver armeniacum. The sequence continues at coordinate 238,435 of JAJJWW010013579.1, forward strand.
GACCATGCCGGAAGTGATGAAGACCACGCCGAAAGTGATGAAGACCATGTCGGAAGCGATGAAGACCACGCCGGAAGTGATGAAGACCACGTCGGAAATGATGAAGACCACGCCGGAAGTGATGAAGACCATGCCGGAAGTGATGAAAACCACGCCGGAAGTGATGAAGACCATGCCGGAAATAAATTTTTTTACATCGCCGGAAGTGATGAAGACCATGCCGGAAGTGATGAATTCAATACCAGAACTAAATGCCGGCATGCTCGATATAAATCTATCAATGCCGGTAGTCAAGTGAAAAAAAAAATCAATTTTCTGGATACTTTTCATTATGTGCCGGCATATACATTTTAGCAACATACCATGCCGGCATAGGTACCGGCATGCTCGAGAATTAACTGACTGTGCCGGCAGTGGACTGTTTAAAAAAAAAAAAAAAAAAGGTTTTGAAGATCAAAACCAGAAAATTTCCAACAAATGCCGGCATGGTTTTTTCGGTTGAATACAATGCCGACACCGATCTATTTCAGCTGCAACAATGGTGGATTCAAAGAAAAAAAATCAAATTTTCAACCTCTTAGCAGCAATTCTCTCTTCACAATCATCCTCCACTTTCACCAAAAAAAAAATTCCCTCTCAATTTTTTTTTCCATCTTTCTACTCTCATCTCACTCACCCAAATAAAAATACATACTAATCATTTAAAAAATACTTAAGATTTTTACTAATTATTATTTAACACTAAACCTGATTAGTGAGGGGTAGATTAAGATTTTAAAAAATACTTAAATAAGGGGTGACCCTGATTGGATATTTGGATCCAATTTTTGTCTTTTTCCTCTATCCCCCAATTAGTTTTGATATCCCCCAATTGCGCGTTCTTTTTAAACTACTCCTAACCGAACAATACTCTGTAATTAACATTTCAAACCTAATTTGATGATTTCTAATCGATTTTTTCTATCAAAAACAAATTAAAAGCAATGGGTTTGTGGGAAAATACCTCCGAATTTGCATATCACTAAAGGGTTTGGAGAAAAATACTTGCGAATTTGTACTTGTCGCTAATTAAAAAAAAATTTAAAAATTTAAAAATTTGAAAAAAAAAATATTTTAAAAAAAATTAAATTAAAATAATATAAGGGCATTTGGTCATTAACTAAAATATGTGGATAAAGGGTGGCTTCACTTTACTTCTAAATGTTCTCCTAAAATTGAAACCATGGTCCCCTCAAAAAAACCATGGTCCTCAAAAAATGGTTCTTTGGTAACCCATCGGTTTGAAGTTTGAACGGTCAGCGAGTCTTTTTATTAGGGGTGAGCATGGGCCAGTATGGACCGGTTTTCACCTCATCCGCATCCAATCCATTGCACTACGTATTTCAAATTTGGCATCCGCATCCAATCCATATCCAATGGATGCACGGATGAACGGATTGGATGCGAATAATCCAATGGATTTGTTTTTGTTAAAATTTATAGTAAAGAAAATAAAGCTAACACAAATGACTCCTTATAAAAACTACATATCCTATGTATGTATACAAATATAAAAATGCAATGTACAACACCCCAAGCAAACATCTTAAAAATTCCTAAATGATCCATAGCATTTTCTAGAACTATATAAATGCCCTTAATTTAGCGGATATGGATGTCCAACGGGTTTTCAAGGTTGCATCCGGGCCCGATCCGTTATCCGTTGGATTTAAAAAAATCCATCCGTATCCAACCCATTGACGAACGGTCCGGACATCCATCCACAAACGAACGGTTGGTCCCGGTTAAATCCGCGTATTACGGGCCAAATGCTCACCCCTACTTTTTATGTCTAAAAACGAAGCCCAGTATCTTGTTATTCACACTCTTCTCTCAACGGCCCATTAGTCTATCATTGTAACTTGGGAAAATTAGGCGCAGGCCAAAAAAAAATAATATTCTTATTGTCAGGCCCACAATTAATTTTAGATACCGTGACACCCAAAATTATCCGAAATTATTAAGAAATCAATACATAACTCGTTATGCATACTATTTTTTTAGGCATAACTCGTTATGCAGCCTAATTTTCAGGGGTATAATTGGGAACGTAACTTGGATATAACATATCTAAAAATTCGTGCCTTGGAATTTTACAAATTTTATATCGTTGTAAATCTTTTTAAGAGAGCTACGCAACGAGTTCAAACAACAATATCAAATTTTTGTTTTTCACGAAAAAAATCGGAGGTGATCATTATTTTAGGCAAAATTTTCGAAAACTTGATACATAACCATTATGCAGCCACCAAAAAAGATGCATAACACATTCTGCAGACGCATAACGAGTTATGCAACCATTTTCTCGACTGCATAACAAATTATGCATCTGCATGACAAAGTTATGCATCTATAACAAGTTATGTAGCCATTGTTTTGGTTAATTTTAGTGCGTACATAAAAAAAATTGATGCATAATGCGTTATGCAACCATATTTACGGATGCATGTCAGTTTATGCATCTAATTTCTCGATGCATAAAAGATTGTGCAACAAATTTCTCGATGCTGCATCCATTTTCACGACTGCATAACATGTTATGCAGATATTATTGTAGGTGCATGACAAGTTATGCAGTCTTTGTTTTTGTCGGTTTCAATAGTAACAAAAAAATTGTTGCATAATGTGTTATGCAACCGTTTTCTGGACTGCATAACAAGTTATGCAACAAATTTTGTAGATGCATAACAGGTTATGCATCAATTTTCACAGCTACATAAAAAGATATTCAACCATTATGACAAACACCAATACATCCGTAGCTTCCCAACTAACAACGCCAACTCCTCAAACTCAGCTTATCCAACCATTATCCTCCATCCGTAGCTTCTCTGTCATATGAAAAAGAAGAAATTCTAGAAAAGAAGTTGTGGGGGTGTTGTCTCTTTTTCTTATTGTCAATCGGACATCCAAACAAACACCTTTCTTTTCTTTCTTTTTGTTTCCTTTATTTTTGTACTCTAATTCCACATTCATTTTTAGCTTCTAAAATTCTTTCTGACCCATCGAACATATCCCCACAGCGTACATGGCAAAGCTGGTGCAGTTGAAGTTAGCAAGAGCTGTGTGGTTCGGGCATTTCTGCGAACAGCTGCAATGCGTCTGGCAAACTGATGAAGGCTATGTACCGGCTATACATTGGAGGTTGCACAAACTCCTTCCCTGCACGAGTATCTCAAACGGCAGCAACACCAATCAGTTCTGTGTTCTTCTCGTCTTAGCACAAACACCCTCAGCAATTTGTACCACAAACAGTCCAATTTTCGGACCACAGCAAATCCCCAATTTGAATCAATGCCAAAACCCCCAAATTTCTGTTTCATTTCCCAATCGAGACTAAAATTCAGAATACAAACTACTTCCCCATACAGACAGATCCATCCCCACTTGTGAAATCAGAATCGATTCACATCAAAATAAACCCACAGATCCATCTGATTAGTCCTTAATCCCACTTGTATCTCTCTCTGCAATCTCGATCTCGCACCATGAAGAGACAGCTGCTTGATTAAAACTTGAAAAATTCCATTAAAATTCTACTCAGATCCCCTTTAGTTTGAATAAGAAATGAAAATCATCTAGTTAAACTTGAAACATTCCATTAAAAAAACCTAGCTTCTCTGTTACAAAATAGAACCCAAATTTCTTACAAATTCCATCATAATCAGGGACAACTCGAACCCAAACTTCTCAGTATCTCATCAATCCAGTTCTTCTTTAATCTCCCGGCTTTCAAGTTATCGAATCAATTTAACACAGAAACCCCATTAATGGCAGCTGTGGTTTAATAAAATAACAACTCGAGCCCAAACTTCTCAATCCAGTTCTTCTTTAATCTCCCGGATTTCAAGTTATCGAATCAATTTTAACACAAAAACCCATTAAAAGGAAATCAAAAGGAAAAAAAAAAGAGAAGATGAAGATGAAGACGAAGACGAAGGAAGAAGAATAAGCGAAAAACTAATTCTAAAAAATATGGGTTTGTCGGAAATTTTTTCCTAGAAAATGGGTGCGCGCCTTTAGATTTCTAGGCGTGGGGTTTACAGTGGAGAAAATCTAAAGAATGGGTCTGTCTGTAGTTTTCACTTGTAACTTTATGTGGTCACATTCTGAAATCATAAACCACAACGATATAAAACTACCTAGTGTTGATGGTGGATTTTCGTTTAAGGTTAAATTTGTAAAACCGAAAAAAATCATGCGCTGACATCTTGTAAAAGATAAAGCCATTTATAAGTGTTGGATACTCCTCACTTAATTCACCAAGAATGGAGCATGTAACAACAATCCCATTCTCGTGAATACATGAAATTCCTCCAGGTTGGAGCATGTGGCAACAATCCCTTCCTGTGAATTTCATATCAGCCTTGTATTTCCAGTACTCATTATCAGTGTGGCATGACGACTGAGTGTTGCTCTTACAAAGTAACACGAACCTCCAAGCACTATAATGAAACCATGTACGAAATACCCGTACAGGCTGACTCTCGGTGTGTTATACTAGCCCGATTGAGCCCCTCTCGGTGTGTTATACTAGCCCGATTGAGCATCCTGGACCGACCGTATCGGTGGGATATGATTCGATCGCATGTGATCATCCAACTCCATAAGCATGATTGGATGACCCGCATCAATTCCATCACCCCCAAGCAGGTATGGAATACCCACGGCCGACCCCGCATGGTCGGTCATTGGCCTAGCTTGCCAAGAAACCGTTCTTACCAAGCATTATGGACGGAAAACCCTAAATTAGGTTTGCGGCATATTACATGTGTTGCAAAAGCTAGCCTCAACCATCCATCTTCGCAGTATAGATGGAGGGTGTAGATGTAGACTTAAAGGGCCCAGAGCATGTCAACACGATCACCGTGGGACCGCCTACACACTTGACCAATCGGTCAAGACCAACAATGTTTGGCCGTGACAAAATCGTCACCCAAACAAGAGATGGCGCACGGCTTTGAAAGCCAAAATTAGGGTTTCAAGCCATCACGCGCGTCCATCTTCTCCGGCACAAATGGAGGGTCACAGATTAGATTAAGCAAGGGCCGGTCATACCAAAGATGACCACCGTGGGCCCATCTACCTACTCATGTGTTCGGCCAAGGCATATCATGCCCGGTCAATCCAAAACGTGCGTCCAAACTAGCATGGCCACGCCTCCCAAAACCACAAACCGATCTCGACCGCTCAACTTCACCTGGATGATTTGAATGGCTTAGATCACGTTTTCATGGGATATTCGGGTATAGGCATGATCACCAGCCTGCCATCTTCCCGTCAAACCCATCGACCAAGACCGACCAAATTAGGTCGTCTTGGAACGCGCGCCGGAAAAAGCATGATGCGCGGCCTTTTGCGGCATCAATTTCCTATTGCAAATCGATCTCAACCACTCCTCTTTGCCGGTCAAATTGAGTGGCCTAGATCGCACCTTCAGGGGACAGTGAGACATGGACATGTACACCGGCATGCTGTCTATACACATGCCCGGTCGGTCCTCTCCAAATCCCTTTCCATGCTTGGTTTCGACCAAGCTGAAGAGTGATGCTTGCGCACCTCTTCAAAAACCCTAATATTCATTAACGGTCGCAGATGAGTGTCTCAAAGATCATCTCATCCGTCCAACTTCACCAGCCTTGGTTATACAACCCCGGTCAGAGTTATTTGGTCGTGAGGCGTCATTACCCATCACTTTACCACACTATAATGCAAAGCACTCGCATAAAATACACACCATACTTCACAAGTATCGACTTCCCGAATAACACGGTTATTCAATTCAAAGATTACATGCTATCTTTCGTGGATCCACGATCCACACATTCCAGACATCAATCATGTCACAAACTGGGGTATTGGTCTGGCGGTTATAGCGTGCAGCGTGCAACGCGCCATCACAAGAACGTGTCAGGAAGTCATGGACGGTTAGAGATGAACATGAGAAGTGGGCAAGACCGGTCGTGTGGCACCGACGCACAACTCCACACCACTCCATCACTCCACTTCCCACGAGAGACGTGAATAAGGCTCAATGACTTGTATAAATAGGTTCTCCGCCCTATTTCAAACAACAACACAAGTTCGACGAGACAGAGTAAAACCAAGTGTTAATACAAAAACGTATTCAAACACCCAGAGCTTGCTTGCATCAATCACAAGCCCGCTCACCTTCGTTACAAGTCATAAGCAAGCCAACACCTTCACAATCTCAACACCTTCTTCGCTTCCCTCCCTAAGATCAACCCCATCTCCTTCACTTTGTGACCGAAACAAGTCCGGGAACGGCCATTTCTTGGTTTAGGCTAGGACTTGCACACATTGATCTCTCGAATCTACAAGCACTCACCGCGCAAAGGCATTTGTTTAAGGTTTAAATTCATTCCTCATCCACACCCCAAATTACCAAATTCTACAGGAGTAGTTTTCACCCATAAACAATTGGCGACCACAGTGGGAGATTGATCTCTCGGTTGTAAAGTCAATTTCTTCGAAATACGATTCAATTTTATCAATTTCAAAAGGGTAGATCTTAGAATCAATTCAATTAACAATTCATTTCAAGATGGTGGAATTAAGGTCTGGATAAGCAATCAACTCGATGGGGCTAGTGTGGGTACCAATCCTGGTGTCGAAGTACCTGTCAGTGGAACTACCGTAGCCAATACATCTCGAGGAGCCGTTACCTCTATCACCAACACTAGCGGAGCAGGGGACATCCCCGTAGGTGTAACGCTCCCATCACAGAGCAGAGCAGCCGCAAATCCCGCATCTCCTCAAGTGTAACACCTCCCGGTGTAACCGAGCAACAACTTTCACTCCTCCATCAGGACGAGGAGCCGGAGGCACAAGAGGAGGACCACCGTCCATTACCGTTGCAGACTTGATGGAGAAACAGGAAGTTCTTTCTAAGACTCAAACAAATATGGCCGCAACTCAGAAGGAGGTACTCGCTTTCCTCAAGACCTTGACTGAACGACTGCCGCAGGATTCACGTCAATCTTTGGAGCCAACAAGAGATGCCTTCAATTCACCCGGAGCAGACGTTTCCACCTGGACAGAAGCTCGTGTTGCTCCTGAATGTTCAAGAGAAAGGGACCAGCCACCCAACTTCATCACACGTGAGGATCTAGAACGACTCCTTCAAAGCCGAGGCAAAGGAAATCTGACGGATGCACACTAACACCAACCTCCATACCCTAAAGATATGCAACGAATCCCTCTTCCAAGAGGTTACACCTCTCCCGATTCTCCTCTACGACGCAGACCGGGTAATGCTCGTGAACATGTCTCTCGGTTCTTGAATCCTTGGGGAACATGAATACAATCATGTTCTCGCGCCCGAAAGAATTCTCGAAATCACTTACTATGGGAGGGCGTACACTGGTACAACAACATCGCGCCTAACAAAGATATCCAATCGGAGCGAGATGGTCGCACTTTCTACGAGAAAGTATTTCTTCGTGTCGAACAAATCACCTTTTCGCATCTAGGAAGAATTCTTCACGAACAACGAGCATCCTAACGACTTCGTCAAAAGGTTCAGAACTCAAGCGCTGGATTGTCATGACTCGAACGACAATTGGTGGAGTTGTGCATCAACGGGATGATACCCATATACCGCGCTCTGTTAGAGAATATTGGCTTTCAAACGTTCTCTGAACTCCACGAAGCTGCCAAGCGTTCAACAACAACTGCACTAAAGATTGCTAGAAAGAACCGTAGTCGTTCAAGTGAAGATTCACGTGAAAGTCTAGGGAGCAAAGGTCTCACGAACAAGCAATACAACACCGGTCCTTTGTGAGTGTAGTGGGCGGAGGAGAAAAAAGGAAAGCTCCAGTGACGGAACAACAAACCAAGCGGACATCCCCGGCACACAAGACTTCGTCTCCAAAAGGATCAGACAAAACTCCTGCACAAAACACTAAAGACACGGGTTTTCCTTTCCCATGAACGAAGTGATAGAGCTCTTGGAAGCGTGGATCCAAGATGACGCCGTAAAGCTGCCCCCCTATCAGACGTCCTCCAACCGAGGAAGAAATGGCAGATCCCAGATACTGTTGCTACCACAGGTTCGTCCATCATCCAACCAAAGATTGCAACAGGTTGAAACAAATATTCAGTGGAAAAGGTAGAGACATGGGAACTCCAGCTTGGAAACGAGGGTGTTCATAGAGACCCTTTACCTATCGGAACCGCATGATTTCTTGGGATTTCCGTTTCGCAAGACCGTACAATCTATGATGGAACACATATGTGAAATCTTGTACTTCTCCAAAGGACAACGTCAAGACATATTTGCGGCCCTCAACCACGTTGTGTCGTAGGCGTTTGCATCCGCAGCAGTCCAGAACCCCGTCTTTTCCGAAAGACATGAGCAATGGAAACTGGGGACTCCTAACCGTCGCTCGTTTGAGAAACGTAGAATTCGATAGCGTGTTAATTGATATGGCTTCCGAATTTAACATCATTACTGTCAAGATCTTGAGAGCGGCAAAGATTTCTAAACAGGAAGCTACTCGCCACCCAACTGTAGTTAAAGATTCAGCAGGAGAGCTTAGAGATGCATATGGATACATTGATCTTGAAGTCGAATTGGGTGATGCCTCGACGCAAGAAAAGTTCTACATAGTCAAAGATCATCCCAACTACGACATGATCCTAGGGCGCTCTTGGATGCAGGACAACAAAGCCATACTGGAAGTCTGTCCTCTACCGGTTTCGGTACCTGAAAGAATCTCCAACACGCCTTCTGGACCTCCTGATGGTTATCTATTGCCGCACCAGCAACTTACCAATGTGACACAACTTCCCGGAGAAAGCCTGTCAGCATACGTTGAAAAGTTCCGATCTCAAGTAAGTCTCGCCGCGCAACCTTCTTTACAACCTACCGCCCCTCGTTCTGACAAGTCCCGGGGACTGACTCCAACCAACGAACCAACCCAGGCTAGGAGATGTGAATGGGAAGCCGGACCTTTCAAACGTTTTATCAAGAGCGTAGAGGCTGTCTTGGTCAAAGACGATAAGGCCAAGGTCCAAGTATCTGCACGCCCAAACCCATTTGGAATTGGAGATCTGGTTACGAAGACGACTACATTCAAGGTTGGGAGCATGACGGTGAAAATGATCACTCCACCTGACTCACCCACCGGAAGAGAAGATGAACCATACCCGGTAGCGAGATGTTATCCTAGGCGCTACCGCAAGCTCATCAATGCCGATAAACTAGAGGGCATAACAATTCACTCACAATGGCTCAAACCCTACCGAACTTAAGATACCGTGCTACCACTTTCCAAAGATTCTCCACACTTTAAAACGCCGTGCTATTTTTTCCAGCGTGTTTCCTTTTGATTTCATGTCATACTTGTAATTCCTCCAGAAAATGATTGCAATACTTGCATTCATAGTTAGGGTTCCAATTTTTAATCCTCAATTTAATTGAAGTATCATTTCCATCTCGAGAACCTCTCTACCCCTAAAAACACAAAGCCCCGAGTTGGCCTAAATCAACACACTAGAGCAAGAAGGGAAACCCTAAGCAAGTATCTCATGGGAAGAAGGAAAGAACGTGTGCACAAAAAGGAAAACGATTTGAGCTATCTCGCCCAAAGAAAGCCGAGAAGATCTTGCATCAGAGCACAGTCCTTAAATGTTCTATCATGATAATTACTTCTTTTATCACTAAGGATTACGTGTGAAGGCGCACCCTTGCGCCCGAGAAGGTTCTTATTGCAGTCTTGACAAAGGATTATAAAAGAAAAACTTTATTCAAACAATCAAATGGAGGAAAAACCTTGAACCCGCCGCCACCGAGTACAAGGAAGATGTTCAAGCGTACAAAATATACTTGGAAAGAAGAAAGAAGAAAAGAGGTTTTAGCCGTCAAGAGGATCGACATCGCCCGCACCACTGTCGGGTTGCTCGCTTCGCCGCCACACCGTTGATGCTCCTCCCTTCGAATCTACCTCACCGCTTCATCGACATCTCCGCAGCTACAGCAAAGACATTCCGTCCCAACATCACCGGCCGGGAGCGTCAAAGGGCATAGCAACACCTGGGGCCACGCAAGTTGCTTTCACATGTTCAGGTTCGTCTGTATCAGAATCAAGAATTATTACGCCGTCCTGGATCGGGTAATCACACTTGTCTTCACTCGGAGGTCGTTTATGCTCAACTCTCCGCCTCTTCAACCGCGCTGCAAATCTCTCGCCCTTGAGCTTACTAGTGTCTCGCAGCGTTTCCTCGTGCCTCCACCGCTCTTCCATGTCAATCGCAAATTTGAAAGTGCATAGATACGTCCTCCGGCAATACGAAGGTGGGAGATAGACATCCCCCCGTATAGCACGGCCGACTTCGCGAAGCGAAGATCGATCTTAGCCATAACATCTTCGTGTGCACGGTTTTCGGGCTTGTCAACTTCGAAACTTCTTTCGGGGAAGCAAAGAATGATCGTCGCCCGCTTCCATGATAAACTGCAAAGGAGAGGAGGTTATGAGCGCACAAAAAAAAAAAAAAAAAAAAAAAAAAACCAAATCAATCGATCACCAATCGAAGATCGTAGCAATATCCGAGATATAGAATAAACTACCACGTGAGACGATTCTTTATAATCTCACAAGTCGCGTAATCCCGTAAGAAAAAGAAGTCTTTACTTTCCACCTATGAGGGCTGCTAATTCGGGATAACAATTGACGAGGCTTATCGATATACCCGAGTAAAGCCGTGTATGATGAAGGAAGTACACCCGAAGAAGCGGCCGAGCTCAAATATGTACAAAAGGAACCAAAGCGACTCACCGGATCAAGTCCTCGTCTCCTTCCCATCCTTAATCGAGCCAACTGGCCCAGTTGGCAACGCCCGACTATCCTAAATATGTATCTACTTTAGCCTGGTCATTTCAAGTATATATGTATGTCACCATCTCATGCCTACCACACAATAGTGTAACCATTATGTGCTAGGCGGGGGACTTAATGTTGATGGTGGATTTTCGTTTAAGGTTAAATTTGTAAAAACCGAAAAAATCACGCGCTGACATCTTGTAAAAGATAAATCCATTTATAAGTGTTGGATACTCCCTCACTTAATTCACCAAGAATGGAGCATGTAGCAACAATCCCATTCTCGTGAATACATGAAATTCCTCCAGTGTTGGAGCATGTGGAAACAATCCCTTCCCGTGAATTTCATATCGCCTTGTATTTCCAAAGACTCATTATCGGTGTGGCATGACGACCGAGTGTTACTCTTACTGTAGTAACACGAACCTCCAAGCACTATAATGAAACCATGTACGAAATACCCGTCATGTGCCGACTCTCGGTGTGTTATACTAGCCCGATTGAGCCCTCTCGGTGTGTTATACTAGACCGATTGAGCATCCGTCCGACCGTATCGGGCCCGGATATGATTCGATCGCTAGATCATCCAACTCCATAAGCATGATTGGATGACCCCGCATCAATTCCATCACCCCCAAGCGGTATGGAATACCCACGGCCGACCCCGCATGGTCGGTCATTGGCCTAGCTTGCCAAGAAACCGTTCATACCAAGCATTATGGACGGAAAACCCTAAATTAGGGTTTGCGGCATATTACATGTGTTGCAAAGCAGTCTCAACCATCCATCTTCGCAGTATAGATGGAGGGTGTAGATGTAGACTTAAAGGGCCCAGAGCATGTCAACACGATCACCGTGGGACCGCCTACACACTTGACCAATCGGTCAAGACCAACAATGTTTGGCCGTGACAAAATCGTCACCCAAACAAGAGATGGCGCACCGCTTTGAAAGCCAAAATTAGGGTTTCAAGCCATCACGCGCGTCCATCTTCTCGGCATAAATGGAGGGTCACAGATTAGATTAAGCAAGGGCCGGTCATACCAAAGCATGACCACCGTGGGCCCATCTACCTCCTCATGTGTTCGGCCAAGGCATATCATGCCCGGTCAATCCAAAACGTGCGACCAAACTAGCATGGCCACGCTCCCAAACCACAACCGATCTCGACCGCTCAACTTCACCGGATGATTTGAATGGCTTAGATCACGTTTTCATGGGATATTCAGGTATAGGCATGATCACCAGCCTGCCATCTTCCCGTCAAACCCATCGACCAAGACCGACCAAATTAGGTCGTCTTGGAACGCGCGCCGAAAAAGCATGATGCGCGGCCTTTTGCGCATCAATTTCCTATTGCAAAATCGATCTCAACCACTCCTCTTTGCCGGTCAAATTGAGTGGCCTAGATCGCACCTTCATGGGACAGTGAGACATGGACATGTACACCGGCATGCTGTCTATACACATGCCCGGTCGGTCCTCTCCAAATCCCTTTCCATGCTTGGTTTCGACCAAGCTGAAGAGTGATGCTTGCGCACCTCTTCAAAAACCCTAATATTCATTAACTGGCCGCAGATGAGTGTCTCAAAGATCATCTCATCCGTCCAACTTCACCAGCCTTGGTTATACAACCCCGGTCGGGAGTTATTTGGTCGGTGAGGCGTCATTACCCATCACTTTACCACACTATAATGCGACTCCGCATAAAATACACACCATACTTCACAAGTATCGACTTCCCGAATAACACAAGTTATTCAATTCAAAGATTACATGCTATCTTTCGTGGATCCACGATCCACACATTCCCATACATCAACTGTCACAAACCGGGGATACATACTTTGGGGTATTGGTCTGGCGGGTTTACGCGTGCGGCGTGCAACGCGCCATCACAAGAACGTGTCAGAAGTCATGGACGGTTAGAGATGAACAGGAGAAGTGGGCAAGACTGGTCGTGTGGCACCGACGCACAACTCCACTACTCCATCACTCCACTTCCCACGAGAGACGTGAATAAGGCTCAATGACTTGTATAAATAGGTTCTCCGCCCTATTTCAAACAACAACACAAGTTCGACGAGACAGTAAAACCAAGTGTTAATACAAAAACGTATTCAAACACCCAGAGCTTGCTTGCATCAATCACAAGCCCGCTCACCTTTCGTTACAAGTCATAAGCAAGCCAACACCTTCACAATCTCAACACCTTCTTCGCTTCCCTCCCTAAGATCAACCCCATCTCCTTCACTTTGTGACCGAAACAAGTCCGGAACGGCCATTTCTTGGTTTAGGCTAGGACTTGCAATGTATTGATCTCTCGAATCTACAAGCACTCACCGCGCAGTGCATTTGTTTAAGGTTTAAATTCATTCCTCATCCACACCCCAAATTACCAAATTCTACAGGAGTAGTTTTCACCCATAAACACCTAGTACCAGTTGTTTCCGTTGGTAATATGTGTTGTTTAATATTGTTGATTACTTGATTACGTTAGCTTCGATTCCAGTAACTTATAATTGATATCTTTATCCGCCATAATCGTTCGTCTAGTTTTTGTTTATTTGTAGTAATTTCTCCCACTGGATTTGGTAACTCTTGTAGTAACCTTGTAAAATGATTACAGAGAGCGAATCGAAGTTATTCAGTATAATGTATATGCCATACGGTCCATACCAGCTTCCCTAGCTAGGTGGTAGTGTTAGCAACAACTTGTTTCTAAGAGTAGTTCCTATGGACTCAACAAACTTGAAGTTTGTTGATTTTTCTCCCACTATGGACTCAACAAACATGAAAAATGGATGTACAAACCAACAAATTTGTTTGTTTGTTGAGTGAGATGGAACATGTAGCGCACGCTTGATGTAAGAGCGGGCGAGCTTGGCACCACCGCTGGCTCTTGAGCCAAAAGTGATTGCGTTTGTCCTTGCATCGCTAGTTGTTACTCCACACGCCAGAGTCTTTCCTTAAACCGCCGCGTTTTTCATAGAAGCGCCAACGACTGAATCTGGAAGGCTTAAAACTCTTGTGATCTAACGCCTATAATTTTTGATATCTATAAATACTCTCCATTTCAACTTCAAATTCACATTCACACATCTAGTCTTCTTTACTCTTCTTTTCTGAGCTTAAAATAATTCTTCAATTTCAACAATTTTTTCAATTCTTGAAATGTCTCGGCCCTTGTTAGTTCGGCGCGCTTCGTATACTAAAGAAGAAGATGAATCTATTTGCAGAAACTATGTTTTTTTACTTACTCAGCTTGCTTCAGCAAACTATCCATGGGTGAATTTCTGGGCGGTTATTCATGACGGGTTCGGCAGTGACACCCGTAATCCGAGTGGTCGTGCTATATGCGACATAGAAAATCGCTTCCGTACAATTAAGAGAGAAGTAAGTGAGTTTGTAGTTTTAACCATACAAGCCAATCGATATATACTGAGAGGTGAAACTGATGCTGAGATGGTAACAAGATCTTTGGTTGAATGGCGAAGATGGAAAAATGTGGCTTTTCCTTTCGAAAAATGTTTCGAAATCCTTAAGGTGTTGAACAGTTTCAACCCCTTCTTGTAGTTGTTGTTCCACCTAGTACTTCTCATCAGTGAAGCTAATGTAGTCCGCCATTGTAGGATCGTAATATCGCAACAAACAAGGTTCGCGGGATTAATAAATGACAGCATCGCGAAGGAGTCGCAGGAGCTAAAATAAACGACGCAATGAATAACGACAGGCAAAACATAAAGAAGACGTGAGACCTGGCGAGGGTTAAGAAGTGTCGCGAGAATGAATGTTTGTGCATCTGCGACACTTCGCGAGACATTCCCGAAAATAAAGGGTAGCTTAGCTGTCATCTACTATGTATTACCCTATATAAAGGGGGCTAAATGGGTCTGTAAGGGAGAGATTTTTTGGAATGGTGAAGCAAGTCATTAGGAGAGAGAAAGTTTAAGAGCGCTTTAATTTCTAAGTGTAATTCTATTTTTCCTGTGTAAACATTTCATGAACTTAACTAATAAATATTCTTGATCTCATATCTTTCAATGGGTTAATTAAGTAAAATTGAGTAAGGGGTGTAGTGTGGGATTTCCTGCAACTACATATGCGCTAGAAACAGGGAGAGAGCAGAGATTGACGTAGAAATTGGAAGGAATTTGGATTAACAGAGAAAAGATTTGGAGAAGATATTCAAGAATTCATTGGAAAAGAAAAATGGCTAGAAGAAGAAATGTACAAGAGCAACCAACGATTGTAAGAAGAAGTGGGAGACTTGCCGGAGAAAGGAGGAATGAAACGGGAGAATCGTCAAGGATGAATATGAGAAATGATGGAGAAGATCAAAATCAGCCACCGATCTCCCCAGTAGTAAACGCGGCTGTGGATTATGATAGAGTAAGTGTACACACTTGGAGGTCTGATTCTGAAGATGAGAGGGGAGAAGAGCAGCAGTTGGTGAACAATGGACAAAGAGAAGGAGAGCAAGGGATGAATGGAGAAATGAACCCAGGAAATGAAGAAATCGCGGCATTAGAAAGATTGAGGCAAACAATCCATGAAGAAAGGCGATTAGAGGCAGAGGAACGAGCCAACTTGACAAGGCAGAACCATGAGCTGAGAATGGAAAATATAAGATTGCAAAATAGAAGATCAAGAAGTAGCGCGAGATCAAGTTCAAGGACGACTAGGGAAGAAAGAAGAAGAGTTTTACCAACAGAAAGTACCGAAGAAAACCAACAAGAAACACAAAATTTAAGCATAGAGCATGGCGAAAGAAGAGGGGAAATAGAAGATCGTTATATTCCTCAACCCGAAAATCTTCAAAATGAGCGGAATAGGGAAAATCAAGGAAACATGCAACTCCAAGAACCGAACGACCCAGCTGCTGAAGGGAGAATAATCTTGCATGGGAGAGAAGAATTGAGAAGAAACCGAGAGATTGAGGATGACATTGAGAGACACTACATTGAACAAGCGCGGTTAGCTCGCGAGAGAGAAAGGATAAGAACAGAAATTGAAAATCAAGAGATGGAAGAGGCAATCCGGCAGAATAACCATGACAACCGCGAAAGAAGAAGGGAACAAAATCGTACCAATAGAAATATTAATGAAGAATATGAGAGGGTGCAGATGAGAGCTGAGAGACAGCCAAGAGGAGAGAACAACCGATATAACGGCGTGCGAATTGACGAAAGAAACGAAGAAGAGCGTCGCAGGGAAAGAAGAGGAGAAAGTAACGAGCAGGAAGGTCAAGATAGGCACGAGCGAAGAAGGAGAGAAGCAGAGTTGAAAAGACCAGTAGAATCAAACTCTGAGGCAAATGAACAAATCTTAAGAGAACTGGCTGAAATGAGAGGATTACTGAATAATAGGAAGGAAGGAGGAAGGAGACAATTGGACGAAGCCATTGCAGAAGCTGCGAAGAATCCTTTCACATTAGAAGTACAATTGGGAGGGATACCTCCTAAATGCAATTTACCTACATTAGTCAGCATTTTTGACGGAACAACCTGTGCGATCCAGCACATTAAAGCGTATATGAGGTGTATGTTGCAGTGGGAGAGTCATGACGCTATACTGTGTAAGTACTTCGCGTCAAGCTTAACGGGAGAAGCGTTAAAATGGTTTGAAGGTTTACCCAGGAACACGATCGCGTCATTTAATCATTTGCAAGCAACATTTTTAGGAGCGTATATAAGCAACAACTTCGCGCGACCAGGAATCGAAGACGTGTTTGGATTGAAACAAAGAGTTGGTGAGAGCTTGAGGCAGTTGACGATAAGATGGAGAACCATGTGTAGTGAAATGGCAGGACGAGTTGAGGAAAGATATCTTATCCTCTCGTTTGTAAATGCTCTCTTCGCGACCAATTTGCTATACATTCAGATTTTTAGAATCAAAAATACAATCACGATGGCAGAACTGCGAGAGTTACAGGAAGAATATATTGCCCTAGAAGAGAGACAGAATGAAATGAATTCTTATCCAGTCGCGAACACAAGCTCGAATGTCTGCGAACGCAAGCTTGTTGCCTCAATTCATAAATACAGGGCATGCAGCACTTCGCAAGGACAACAAGCAAGGAAAGTCGATGAGGGACAAAGAGAAGATAGTAGCCATGGGAAGCCACGATCAAGAGGAATTTGAACGGGAAAGGAACTATTACAACCGTAACAGCAATAATAAGATTCAGAGGCTAGATCATGTGCAAGAAACATATGGTGGACGAAGGCAAAATAACCGTGGAGGGCAGAGAAATCGCAGAATAGTATGGGAAGAGATTAAGATGCCTCCACTGAATGCTAGTGTGGAAAAGATCTGGGAAGCTATACTTGTGATGGAAAATGTACCAACACCTTGGAACGTGGGAATGGAACCACCGCCAGGCGATAGAAGTCACGAATTTTGTTCTTATCATCGCTTCCATGGACATCAAACAAACGATTGTAGAAACATAAAGAGAATTATTCTCAGGATGATTGATCAGGGGAAGTTAAATCACTTTCTAAAGGGAGAAGAAACAGGCCAGACATTACCATCACCACCAGAGATGCAATGCATCAAAGTGTCGCCGAAAGGAAAGGAAACATTTGTGATAGAAGTCGGGGCAAAAGCTAATAATTTGAATTGCAACTCTATCGTCCACTCCTATCGCACAATCGAAGATTTTCATGACAACGTGCTCGTAGAGTCTTTGCGAGAGATGCTAATGATAAAGAAATAATGAGTCCTGGCGAGAACGACGCAGTTAGAAAAGTGGCAGTTGAAGACTATTTCTTTCTCTGCAGATGAAGTGCCAAAAGGAAGAGAAACACATGATAGCCCGTTGGTTGTGAAACTAGAGATTAACCCGAAACCAATTGATGGAGAAGATGATGAGGCAGAAGCTTGCTGGGCGATTAACCGAATCCTAATTGACACCGGAAGTTCGGTGAATATTCTCTTCTACCATACTTACAAGACGATGGGAGGAAAAGATGAGGATTTGATCCCCTCAACATACAAGATATATGGCTTTAATGGCACTGCAAACAAACCAAAGGGAGAGGTTCACATGAGAATACCTCTACAAGGACTATCAACTAATATTTTATTCTGTGTGGTGGACGTGGAATCTCCATATAATGCGCTGATTGGGAGGCCATGGCTTCATGAAATCTTGGGGATCGCATCAACATATCATCAATGTATAAAATTTCCACATCCAAACGGCATTGGTATTATACAGGGAGATTGGAAGGAGTCGCAACAATGTCATGAGATTGATGTAGACAGCTGCGAAGAAAGAAATGCCAAAAGAAAGGGTTGGAAACAACATGCGAGAGATGAGCAGAGAAAGGAAAAACTAATGGTGGATGCTATAGAAGTAAGGGCTGAACATACCTCGCGAGGTGAATGCCTAGAGACAGGCGAATATTATGATAATGGAGAAGCAAAGGATATGAGGAACAAAAGGCATAAGAAGTGAATAATCAATAAAAAGTAGCAATTGAAGAAATGATGTGCGAGAATCTCGCAGCCAAGAGTATATGGGAATTCATTTAAGAAAGAAAAATGAAAATACAAAATTGTGCGAATACTTCGCAAACAAGTATCAGTAAATAATGAAAAATGAATGATCGAATGACTTAACAAATATGAATGAGTAAAAGAATGGGACGAACCTTTATGGCGTACACCCTAGTTCGCGAATAACATTTCGTAAGAGGCAAATGTAAGACCTAAAGTGCGTCATATAAGGGGGTATCTCTCAACATGGCTCAGGGGAAAGGTTACACCGCTCCTGAAGCCTGAGTCATGGAAATTTGGGGCCCATGAAAGCCTATCCGGGGGAGATACCTTGGATTCCCAACTATATATGTAGGTTATACTGGTTGGGCGACCGAGGGTCTCTTCCAAGGAGTCGGTGTATGCTCAAGGCGCCGAGGTACACGGTTGAGCCAGAGTGCCCGGGATGGATGAACCTACCCTGGCCATTCTTGGCAAGTCTTGGCATATGTTGCACTCGCCCGAAGAAAACTCCACTTAGGGTGCAGCCTTGTAACCATAAACCATATAGGTATAAGGGATAAGAGGCTGCGAAAACAACTGGTTGTTGTTAAGACCGGATGGGAGGAGCTAGTCTTGTATGGCCGATGTTTCGCCTCCTTGAAGGGGCAACCGGGGAGATGATAAGGGCGACACTCTCCATTAGGGGGTGTCAAAACAGTACGCAAATGTCATAAGGCTATGTTTTCGCAAGAGAATTTAGGCTTGTCATATTTGTGCAATGATCCTGCAGAGGCAATAATACTAACGCGAGGGTAAGGCGAGATCAATGGGTCTTTACACGACAGTGTACGGACGTCCTGCGATTTCGTCGCACGACGGCAATGTCATGGGGCTTTATGTTCGCAAGGATATCTAGACCTGTCATATTGTCGCAACTAAAACATCCCGCGAGAGGCAAAAATACTTGGAAAATGATAAGGCAAGATCAATGGGTCTTTACATGCAAGTGTAAAGACGTCCCCGCGATTTTGTCGCGATGAAAGGTGGCGTGGGAAGACTCTAATTAGGGAGGTCTGACTTGGAAGACCACACAAAAATGATAAGGCAAGGTCAATGGGCTATTGCATGAAAATGTAAAGGCGGCCTGCGATCTTGTCGCACCGAGAAGAGATAAAATACATTTATGAAGATAAGGCAAGGCAAATAGAATTCTTGATTTATGAAGATACCTGCGACCTCGTCGCAACAATACATCTCAATAACAATAAAATTATTATTCAACCACATACGTGATGACAACTAAAATCTTCCATCTGAAGATAAATAACGAGAGGCAAGTATGGGAATGGAAAAAATGGAATATTGTTATTCATCTTCTCGATGAAAGAGTTATACATCAATAATGTTAGCCAATTATATTGCAAGGAAGAACTACCAAAAAGGGGGAGTGAAGATTGAATTGGGGGAAAAATCCAAGAAATACACTATAATAAGGATACGTAAATGTACGAGATATTACAAGCGAGAGAAAGAAAACAAAAAGAGTTATCTCTTTGGTGATTCTTCTTCTTCATCCGATTCTTCAAATCCTATTATTCTCATCGTCGAATTTTCTTCTTCGCTTGACCTCGCTATCGAAACGTCCGAGACAGATTTTCGTGAATCTTTTCAAGAAGACAGGGGATATGAATGCAGAGGGATATTGTGGTTCTTACAAACATACTCCATGCCTCCATTGCGAAAACGAACAAAGATCATTATTAAAGTTCTCCACCGTCGTTAGAAAACTGTTTCTTGACTTGGAATATCTAATCTCGCGAAGGGAGAGATTCTTTGCGAAATGTTCTTTTCGGTTTCGAGTTCTTCAATTCTCGCCGGAAAATTCTCCGGCGAGTTGTTCTTTTTCAGATTCAAGCTCTCTAATTCTAGCCTGAAGTCTATTCTCAGATTCTGCAAATAAGAAACAACAAGTTAATAATTTACAACCAATACTACAGAAGTAAGAGGCAGTAAGGTATAATAAGTAACCTTCTCTATCAGATATCATATCTTTAATCAAGGAAGTATGCTCGGCGTGAAGACTAACATCAACACCTAGGTTATTCTTGGCATTATCTAAAACTTTCGCAGCCCAGGCGAATTCATCATCATTATTTATAACAAGAAGAGAACGAACTTGCTCTTCTCGCTGCTTAAGCATGGTATTCGATGAAGGAGTTCATCTCGTTCAACTTGCACACCAAGAAGAGATTTGTGGAATTCTCGCTAACGCCCGTGCACCTCTCGTTAGTAATGCGATCGTTCTCATCTATGAGATCACTAATTTTCTTCCGTTAATCTTGATTTTATTCTCGGAATCAAGGTACATTCGTTTAAAGCGATTGGTTAAATTCAAGCTAGATCCGTGTTCGATCTCTAAGAGATGATATTTGATTGAAGATCCTTTAATGAAAGGAGGTTAGTTTTATTTGAGGAACTACTTAGAGATTGATTAAGGTGAGCGAGAAGAAGGTCATTATCCATAGGTTCAGGAAATGTATGGAGAAGAACAGCCTCATCGGAGAGATTATATACATCTGCGAAGGTAATAAGTTAGGTAGCAGTATGTGACCGATGAGATAGAAATAATAAGAGAAGGAAAAATCTTATACCATAAAGTTCTTTGATTAGCGTTCAAGAGTGGACACCCTATCCCTTTGAGAGTCAAGTTCGGTATTTAACTTTTGAATTCTCTCGTCTTTATCGCGAGATGACGCAGCCTTCCGATCTCTAAATCTCGAATCTTCTTGCTCAATTGCGAAGTCTTCTTTTCAAGATTGTTGCGTCTTCTCTCGAGATCTGAGGCAACTACAAAAGAAGTTCTTCCAACCTATAAAAGAAGATAGAAAAATCATTAATATACGTATATTTAAAAATTTAAAAGGGGAAGTGTAACTGCATACGTACCAAAGATCCAAGTGCATTCAAGAAGTCAGGAGACACGACTCTAGAAGCTCCATTGAAAGAATCATTGCCTTCTAGTAAAGTAGCATTACACACATTTGCGAGAGTCCCGCAAAGGGAAGCTAGGGGAGCATCTCCCATTCCTTGGAAAGAGTCCGAGAAGATGCTAGATAACCGATCCATAGAAGAATTGGTCGACGGAATTTTCTTGGCGAGAGAAGGATTCGAGTCATGGTTATCCTCGTCAGAAGATTCAGAGCTTGAGCTAAGGCGAGAAGAAGATTGGATCTTTCGCTTCTTAGTTAATGGAGCAGAAGATTTACCCTTGCGAACGACGGTTTTATCTTTACTTTTAGTCTTCGCGGCTACAGCTTCTTCAACTCCAACCTTCGCATACGATTAAAGATAAGAAACAGAGGCAACAATATTGTTTCAAATAACAAAGGAAATGTTTCTTACTTCAATCGTAAGCGATCGGAGTATCGTCAGAGTACTCTCCAAACGGATCATCCTTATAGCTTCTTCTCAATTTGGCGATCCGAAAAATTCCACAAACTCAAAGAAATATAAAAAGAAAGTTGCGAGGGCAAGATTTGGAGTGAAAAACATACCTCTTTTGCCTTATCAGGCCATTTGAATTCCCAAGGATGATACCCTGCGAGATTCGCAGGAAGAATATGCGAACCCGCGATGTAGGGGCCATTTAAAATCAAGGGTACAACCCACCACTTCTCATCTTTGGAGTGGCGAGGAGTAGTATTATTGCCCGGGTGCCAGTCAATATCTTGCATGAGTAATTTATCCTCAGGGACGTTATCCTTCTTTTTCAGGCGAATGCCCCAGCGAGATTTCACATTCCTCATATGTATCACTGAATAATTTTCAAAGAAGTTCTCTACTGTGTATTTCTCAGCATCTATTTCCAAGTCTGCGAATTCGGGGTTTCTAACAGTATTAGGGTATAAAGATCCTTTGCCAGCACCACGGTTCGCGAATTCAAGCATTAGGCGAATACAATCGCCACATAATTGATAAACAGCCCGAGAGAATTTTTCATGGGCCAAGATTTCATAAAATAAGGGCATCTCAGGATTATATAAGGGAATGGGAAGTCCTGCGAGAAGCTGACCTAGCGAGACTATAATTTTTTGATCATCACACTGATGATCAGAAAACAGCCTTGCAGAAAGGATAGATGAAGGTTCTTGATCAGGAATGGTTGATAGGGTAAAACCCTTTTCGAGCAACTTCTGTTGAACTTCATCAAAAGAAGCTTTGTATGCACGACTAATGGAAGCCATTATCAGTATGGGAATAGATAGGATGTTAAAGGATAGGATCAGCGCTAGAAAGGATGAAGAAAAGATTTGCAGTAGCAGAAGCGCAAATTGCGGAAGGAGAGAATCAAAGAAAAGTTGCAGAGAGAAACTAAAGGATGAAAAGGAGGGGAAAAGAGAACTATATATAGGGAAAAAGATCCTCGAGAAAAACGAGGTCATTTAATGCGAGAAGAGACATGAATGGTCAAGAATAAGCGGTTGAAAGGGACGTGTCAAGAAGAGACACTAATAATCAAAATCCGTGTAAAAGTACAAAATTGAAAAGGATAAAGATAAGTAGTCGCGGCAATAAAATTATAAAGGTCTCATGATACTCTTCCCTTCGCAGGAGAAATATGAGGAGAGATAGGAGACGACACTTCGTATATATCACAAAGAAGCTTCGGAACTTTGCAAAAGAATAGAGGCAAGTACGTACTTTTCAAGGAAAGTATTCTTTTGCTCGTTCCTCCATCAACAAAAGTCAAAGATCGCTATCACAATAGATTTTTCCTTAAAGATCGCTCTTCAAGCAATATTCAAGGAAAAAGAGGCAAGATGTAGGATCGTAATATCGCAACAAACAAGGTTCGCGGGATTAATAAATGACAGCATCGCGAAGGAGTCGCAGGAGCTAAAATAAACGACGCAATGAATAACGACAGGCAAAACATAAAGAAGACGTGAGACCTGGCGAGGGTTAAGAAGTGTCGCGAGAATGAATGTTTGTGCATCTGCGACACTTCGCGAGACATTCCCGAAAATAAAGGGTAGCTTAGTTTGTCATCTACTATGTATTACCCTATATAAAGGGGGCTAAATGGGTGCAGTAAGGGAGAGATTTTTGGAATGGTGAAGCAAGTCATTAGGAGAGAGAAAGTTTAAGAGCGCTTTAATTTCTAAGTGTAATTCTATTTTCCTGTGTAAACATTTCATGAACTTAACTAATAAATATTCTTGATCTCATATCTTTCAATGGGTTAATTAAGTAAAATTGAGTAAGGGGTGTAGTGTGGGATTTCCTGCAACTACAGCCATAATTCAGTGAAGCTAATGTAAAACGCTTAATTTTAAACATATGTAATTTCATTTAATTCAGACTGTCGTACTTTTAAAACTAAAATTACAAATGTAGCAGAATTAAAAATTACAAACAATCTCTCTAACGTCGCTCATCGCTAGCTCTCCCATTATTATCTTCTGGAGTCAAGAATTATCCAAGACCTGGGGATAGACCTGGGGTATCCCCACTTGCCAACATATTAAATAAATTTCCATAAGGAGATGAAGATGGTTGAACAACATTAGGCGATTGGAAAGCACTAGGCGATTGGAAAGCACTCGGTCCTCCAAGCATATAAGATGTTTGTTGTTGTGGTGGTGGTGGTGTAACATTGTAGCAATCATTTGGTCGTAGGGCGAGAATGATGATGAAATGCGCCTAGGATCTGGCCGAAATACTTTAGGTTGAGATACAAGCACAATTTGTGGTGAAGTACTGTGCCGTACATATGGTGAAGAACTCTGTCGTACTTGTGTTTCTCCCACCACTGTATCATCACTATAGTGCAATGATCTGTTGCTCCTGGTGGAATCGGAAGACTGTGAACGCCCATCATCATTTACAGTTGGACTCAATCCAAACATTGAGTTCTCTTGCCATTTCCGACACACATCCAAGGGTGTAGCCCCCATTTCCCGAGTCAGCCAATAAAAATCGTCCAGTTGGATCCTCAACTCTATCTCACTGGCAGTCACATTATAGTAAGGATAATCACGTTCCATACCTTGGGAAACAATGGGGATCGTGGTTGGCTCACCTTGTGAAGTAATACTTGGCATCTCCCAACAAATTTCGGGCATATTTGACGAAGATGATGAAGAACTTGCACCTGTGGTGCGGTAAGTCATAAAGCATGACTCTTTTGGAGGTGGATGGCTAGGAACGATATTTTCATCATGGGACATACGTGATAACGCTGGGAAATCAAACCCATAGATGTGCATGTTGTGTGTCCCAATTACAGGCTTCGCAATCGAGTTGTACCATCTGACATACTGCGGTTCACTAATATCCCTCTGTGTATTTATTTCATACCTCTCCCAATTGGTTCTTCTCAGCCTATCAAAATCTGATCCAGATGTTTGCATCTGTTGTGGCGGGTTAATTGCAATTACATATATACATTGTATTTGGTACAACAGTCTTTCTCCCAGGTACCAAACCCCTCTTTCTGATTCTGGAGTGTAAAAAACAACTCTATGCAGAGAATAATCAAGAATACGTTGTCCAACATTGGCACCATACTGAGAAAAATCAATGTAAGAGTGAACAACTCCGTTGTTATGGCTCCGAGTCATCTGATGAAACCTCTGAAAAAAACTGGAACCTGAGACGTCGCTGCCAGTGTCCTTTACCAAGTTGGTCGAGATATACATGTCCAACATTGAAAATCTATAGGTATCGTCTTTAAGGATTGGTTTACCAACATGGAAGTAGGTATACCACCAATACTGCAAATTACTCCATAATTTTAGTATTTTGAATTAATCTACATTTGTTCATAAAAATTATTTAAATTTAAAAATAATAATTTTGATATTTACCTCTATGATGCCCCATAAACCAGTGAAGTTATCTCTGCCCATGGACGCTTGATCCAGCCCACAGTACAATTCTGCTAAAATTGCAGATCCCCAGTCATAATCTGGTGCTTTGTCAAGATCTTCTAACGCTTGAAGCCAACCAACACGAGCTACAAAAGTTGAGTTTGGAAAGAATATCTGACCCAGTACCCATAAGATAAACACCCTTTCGAGTTCAGGATAGTCATCTACATCTTCTGGGTTTCTGGGTTGGGTAAGGAAAGACTTCAACGCTGAACATTTAATCTCACCTCCTTTCAATTCTTTATATGATTCACGTAATTCTGAATCCATAAACGAGGGAAAAAGCGTCTCCCATTTACTATTTGATATCCATTCGTCTTGATTGAATGGTGCCGGCTCTCCCATTACACTTGGGATCCCACAAATGAAATACAAATCAAGGGGCATAATTAATACTTTCGATTATTTAATATAATTATTTTAAAAATATAATTTAAGTTAAGTTAAACAAGCTTACCAATCTCAAAATCCAAAAAATGGAATGTGTGCGTCGTCAGCCACCACCTTTCTACCATTGTGTTCGTAATTCTGTTGTTGTGTCTTCTAGGCTTCACACTATAAAGAGCGCGCCAGGGATATCTATCAACCCTTTCTCAGACTTGAAGGGGTAAAACTTCATAAACAACCTTTAAGTCTGTAAATCCACCTATCATTCTAAAATAATCCTTAGACCGATCTTGATGCCCCAACACATGACCCTGGACTAATGATGGAGCAGCAACGACACTCGGCGAAGCAAACTCTGCTTCCCGATTTTGAGAATAATCTACACCTGTGGCAGGCCGAGGTGTCGGTTCATTTATTCGATCTTTTCTCTTCTTTACACTATTGACCGCTTTTCTTAAAATGCCGCTCATATTGTATCAAAAATTTTTGATTTAGAAGAGTTTTAGAAGAAGGAAATAGTGGTGGTGTGACTGAAAATGAATTTAGTTGAAGGAATTTATAGTTTTGAAAATAGTACCGTTGAAAATATGGGCGTTAGAGAATCGACCGTTGGAGATTTTGTGTCTAACGCCCGCGTTGGTGTCATCAACGCCAGCGTGTGGATTTTCAACGCCTGCGCTTTTCCTGCCAACGCCAGCGTGTGTCTCAAGTTCGGGCGCTTGATGATCAACCGCATAATGCTTTACCATAGTGGAAAAACCTGTTTGGCCATCCACCTGGCTCAACAAAAAAATGGATTTGGCCATTGCCATAGGAATTGCCCTAACCAGTTGCAGCATCATAATTCTAGCTACCACATGATTAATTAAGGATTATACTTTAAAAAATTAATGTTGTAGGATTATAAAGCAACGTTACCAACTTACTAATAATAATATAGTAACTATAAAGCATGCATTATACAAAGATTTTAAGCTAAGCTAATAAGGCTCATCCAATATAAAGATATCTTTTTCAAAAGTTGATCAAGTATATGATGAAAATGGTTATCTAATCTGATCTTAAGAAAGATCAAAAGTAATATCAATAAACTAACGAGTGGAGTATCAATTTTTCAAAGACCAAGTCGTACACAACAGAAAACAATCAACTTTTTTCTTCCAATGAACATTCGGAACAGATAAAGAAGATATTAAGAATCCAAATAATTGTATAATTTATTCCATCATTCTAATGATCCATATGGGTTTCGAATATATACCCTTTATCCAAATCATCCGATTGAAACATAAATGCCATGTAATTTTAGTCGACACATACATTACTAATTACTCGCTAGATTTAAAATAGATATTTACAGCTACGGAATCAGATATGAACAAGTGATGACAGATGTTCTTAATTACCAACTAGCTCCCATAATCTGCTTAACTATACATGGAGTTTAGGAAGTATTTTCACCGCAAGTGTGTAGAGTGTAAGAAAATGGTGTGGATCCAAATGACAAAGTAAAATATTACTTAGTGTGGAAACATTAGAAAGCCTTTTGCTTTACCAAACCGTGTGTAACCTGCAGGAAACATGAGATAGGCTGATCACATTTTCTCACTTTATTTCTGAGTGTTTTGCATCTTTTGAGAAGAAAGAAAAGCAAAACAAAGAAAGGCAAGTAGAAGAGTAGTCATATTGCCTAAACCACTACCCCATTCCAGCATTTTTAATAGACAAAAATAAAGTAGATAAAGCTTAACAATGAAGAAAAGCAGCAAACAAAAACCAATTAACCCACTACTAAGTTTCTGGTCAGTATTAAGTCTTCTGTGTTATCAGTATCATCTACATAGCATAGAAGTTGTTTGTGTATTGAACTCAGAGAGACAATCAATCAATCAAAGATGTACAGATTCAGTAACACAGTGATAGGTTTCTTAAATCTCTTCACACTCTTAGCTTCAATACCAATAATAGGTGGTGGATTATGGATGGCAAGAAGTAGTACAACATGTGAAAGTTTCTTACAAACACCATTACTAGTTGTTGGATTCATAGTTCTTATAGTTTCGTTGTCAGGTTTCATTGGGGCTTGTTTTAATGTAGCTTGGGCACTTTGGGTTTACCTAGTGGTTATGTTAGTTCTTATTGGGACATTACTTTCATTGACCATATTTGGATTTGTTGTTACTAGTGAAGGTGGTGGGAATGTTGTAACTGGTAGGATGTATAAAGAGTATAGATTACAAGATTATTCTTCATGGTTAAGAACTAGAGTTCAAGATCATAATAGTTGGAGAGCTATTAGGACTTGTATTTTGGGTTCTAAAACTTGTTCTAAGATTTCTACTTGGACTCCTCTTGATTATATGTCCAAGGATATGTCCCCTGTTCAGGTATATCTACCCTACTTTCATTTTCTTCTCAGTTTGTTGTGTTTAGTGTTGGAATTTCATTGTTCTTTAGATTTGAAAACCTCGATTAGTCGAATTCATGAGATAGATTTCGCAAATTGCACGTCGTGTAACGGTAGGTCAACATAATTGTTAATCAGTGCAAATTTCCTGGTGGGGTTTGTAAAATTAAGACTGCACACATGAATCAGTTTCTTGTGAAATTCATTGATAAGCTAGATTTTTAGTGTTAATGGTATATTGGTATGGGTGTGTATATGCAGTCTGGCTGTTGCAAGCCTCCAACATCATGCGACTATGCAGCAGCAACATTGGTACCACAAGATCCAGACTGCTATAAATGGAGCAATTCACCAGCATTTCTATGTTATGAATGCGATTCTTGCAAGGCTGGCGTACTTGAGGATGTGAAGAGTAGTTGGCGCAAGCTCTCTGTACTCAACATTGTTGTAATTGTATTTCTCATCTGTATTTACTCAATTGGGTGTTGCGCATTCCGTAATAGCCGGAGATCTGAAACAGACTATCCTTATGGAAGGAATCGAATGAGCAAAGCTCGGCCAAGATGGGACTACTACTGGTAAGAACTGCTCAACTACGCAATTTTGTGCAAATTAGACAACAAAAGTAGATAATGTAAGATTCTTAATTTGAGTACATGAATTTTTCAGGTGGAGGTGGTGGAATGAAAGAAGAGACCAGCTTTATTAGGTCCGTCCGTCTTTGGCGTCTCTAATCTACGTGTACATGGAACCCTGTAAGTGGGAGTATGTAGTGCCAGTTATGGCACTGTATGTTTAATAGAAGACGGTTATTATGGAAGTACCTAGAGGCTAGAGCTGTAAATAAGTTTTCTGCCTGAGTAGTGTGCTAGGAAAATATAATCCCAAAGAGGTGTCTCATAATTGCAGAAGCCGACAAAGAGCGCCGCAGCCGCAAGATACCAAGTGATTATAGTGCACAATTTATTGGATGTCTGTACTCATTGTGCACCTAGCATTAATCTCATTTCTGTCGTACTCTTTTTTGAAGTTTAATTCTGTGTCTGGGTCAATGATCTTGGGAATTTGATGAAAATTTGCAAGCAGACATGTACATTAACTCTATATATGCGATGGATTTAGCCTGGTCATTGTTTTAGCTGCAGCAATTTACTTGAGCAGTATATTTCACACTTAATATCCCTTGATTGTGAAGTTTCAACTGCAACCATTAAATTACAGGCACAGAATCGGGTCCATTTGAATAAAGTGTTCAAGTACAATTGGTAAATGCAACCCAGTCTGGATGATATGATAGAAGTAACATCATAGTCGCTCACTAGATATTTCGGAAGCAAGAGCAATAGTATGACATGTCTTTGATGTTACTTTCATAAGCCAAAAATTTCATTGCTAACATTTATGAGGGACGAAGAATTAGAAGAATTACGTGAACCAAAGGAACCCGTTTTTCATAGACCCCGACTTGTCGAAGCTGAAATTGGAGGAGTTAGTCGCTTGACTAATTCAATGTAGTAGAGGTCGAAAACACTGAAGTTCTGTAAGTAAGACTAGAAAGGAGAAACAAGGTGCATCCTCAATACATTTCTACATATATTGGAGAAAGGTGTAGAAGAAACTTTAGGACTTTTACAACTAATGGTAACAGCATGTCGCTCTCAATTTTTCGAACTAACGGGATAAAGCAGCAGAAGCGTAAGATTTTTCTCCCAACAAGGAATAATGAACTGAAAACGATCCTCACAAGTTGGACAAGTCTATCTAGAGTTTTTGGGCGCATTTGAAGACATGGTCTTCAACTGGGACATTTCCATGTACTGTATTTCCATCCCAGAAATCTAAAAAAAGACTGGTTGTGTTCCTTATCACCTTTTTCAATAAATTCCGGCAAGAGGTATTCCAAAAGTTCAAGTTTATTAAAGGTTCAACTTTCAACTGTAACCATGCATTCACCGTGAAACGTGCCGGCCCGGCACAGCCCAGCCCACGAAGTCACGTGCTTAGCGTCTTTGGGCTTTGTCTTGGAGATTTAGACGTCTTTGTCTTTGTCTGCTAAATGGCGTGCCGTCTTTGTCTTATCTTTAGAAAAATAAACGTGTTGTCGAAGTCTTTGTCTTTGTCTAAAGACACTTATTTTATGTTCTCCAAAATAAATATTTTTGAGATATTTTAGTTAAGACATGTATTATTATAGAAATAAATTAAGATACTAGAAAATAAAATGTCAGAAATTGGCTAAAACAATGATTTTTTTGTCAAATATACATCAAATGTGATGTATTGTGTAGTATTTACGCATGACGTTGTGTGCTTTCTTCGCGTCTTTGTCTTTGGCTGGGCCGTGTGCTAACACGTGCCGCGTCTTTATCTGCCAGATCGTGTGCCTATTTTATCCGGGCACAACACTTCACATTAAACAAACGTCTTTGTGGACCGTCTTTGGGCCGGTCGCGTCTTTATGCCGTCTTGTCTTTCGAATTTTAACGTGTTGTCTTTGTCCATAAACGTCTTGGCCTTTGTCCCAATTTACACCTCATGATGATTCACGTACATAATCGGGTCCATTAGAATAAAGGGGGTGGGGGTGGGGTGGGGTGGGGTGGGGTGGGGTGGGGGATAACGTACAGTTTGTAAATGTGACCCAGTCACTAGAATATGGGATGATAGGATGGAAGAATGATCTTTGGAATCGTATACCACCGGAGTCCCGGAAAACAAGAACAATGATATGGCATGTCTCCGGCCATTCTCTCGTAAATATGCAAAAACTTTTCGTTGCTGGTATTCATGAGAGACGAAGAATTATCCGACCCAATGGAACACCTGTATTTTCAAGAGCCTGGCTATTCTTGATGCTGAAATTGGAGAACGATTGACGACGCTATATAGCTTGACTACTTTAAGAGATGGAGAACAGTAAATTCTTAACTAAGACTAGAAAAGAGCCATCAAGGTCTATAGTGTCCCAATGAAAGTAACTTTCTGTTGGAAACAAAGCACAAAAACAGATTACAGAATAATGAATCTCAAACAGCTGAGTCGCGGACTAGGTCGCTATCTTTAAGGTGTTTCGCGACTCTGCCTCTTGATTGTCTTGTGATCAATTCTTTATCGAAAACCACATGGGATAAAGCAGTGATACTCTCTTGTTCGATTTCTCTGACAATGAGAAATCGAACCAACAACTACTCTTTCTTCACTTGCTCGAGAACTCAAAAATAGATGAAAAACAATTGTTTTCATCTTCTCCAGAAACTGTTCTTTTATAACTCAAAAAAGAAATCAATACGGTTTTTAATGAAAATAAATTTCGTAATTAGTGCTCACTGAAAATCCTCCATAACAGTCATAAAACGGTAACAATATAATTACCAAAAGTTAATAAAGTTAATTAGAGAATATTAAGTAGAAAAATCGTTTTGGAAATCAAAAGTTAAAACCTGCAAAAAATCAGTTTCTGAATCACCAGACCTCCCAAGGCCCCAAGGCGGCAAGGCCCCGCTCTCCCGGATTTTATTAAGTAATATAGATATATATAATATACCTAGTCAAATGTGTGGGGTGCGACTTGAACTCAAGTCTATAGTGTGGGAGCCCAAAATAATACCACCACACTATCTCTCTAAGTTTGATACAATATTACAAAACTATGTTCTTAAATATATATCCCAACAATCCCCCACTTATATTTCAAAACATTGAGTAAGTGATATACAGTTGTGCATAAGCAAAGGTGCCTTTCGACTTGAACCTCTACATAGTGTTAAACTTTCTAAGTATCAGGTAACTAGAGTGACTCGCGTCTTGAACTCTAACTAATACTAGATTATTCAACACACACAACTATATCTAGAGTAAAGTTCTTAAGTTCGCACATTAAGGCCATGTGCTTATCCCTTTTTTTAACGAACGGTCTAGAGAAGTGCCCAAGTTCTCATAGAAGGCGGCCACACCTTCACATCCGTATAGGTGAGTCTATCAAGAATACTCCTGTGTATCCCACTCTAACTTAATAGCTATAGACATCATTAAGAGTTTAAACACTCTACATGTTTCCCACTTCAGGATATCATGCTATGGGAATGCATGACTCTATCATATCATTTGTAACTTCGTATAGTCCCTTTGAACCTATTTCTAGGTTGGGTATCCATTACAAATGACTCAACTTCTCAAGGGCAAAAGTCCCATACTTTTAGAGATATTCCATACCTTTTCTCTTGCTAATCCTTTCGTCAAAGTATCAGCTATATTTCCTTCAGACCTTACATGATCTACTCTAACAACACCAGTTGTGAGAAATTCTCTAAGCGTGTCGTGCTTTCGACGTATGTCTGCCGATTCTTATTGTTATTATAACAATTCTCTACTACTCCGATAGCCGCGGTACTATTGCGGTGGATTAAAGTGGCTGGTATCGGTTTTCCCATCTTGGAATGTCGACAACGAGACTCTTGACCATCACGCCTCTTCACTCAAGCCGCTGCTTAGTGCCATAAATCAGCCTCCATCGTAGATTGGGCTATAATTGTCTGTTTCTTTGATCTCCAAGATACGGCGCCCCGGCAATAGTAAAAACATATCCTTAGGTGGCCTTGGAATCATCTGAAAGAGTGTTCCAATTAGCATCGCTAAATCCTTCAAGGACTGCGGGATACCTCTGATAGTGTAATCCTAGGTTTGTGGTTATTTTCAGATACCGCATAACCCTCTCAATAGCATCCCAGTGTTCCAAACTAGGATTACTAGTAAACACGCACGAACTCCCACTTTGCATATGCAATGTCTGGTCTAGTACAATCAGTTGCATAACGCAGACTGCCTATTATACTAGCATATTCAGATAGTCTAACGCTTTCTCCAGTGTTCTTAAATAATTTCACACTAGGATCAAAAGGAGTACAAACAGGTGTATAATCAAAATACTCATACTCTTCAGAATTTTTTCAATGTAGTGAGATTGATCCAAACAAATACCACTATTAGTTCTAGTTATTTTGATTCCCAAGATTACACTAGCTTCACCCAAATATTTCATGTCAAAATTCGAACTAAGCATGCTTTTAGTTTCATTGACAACAGATAAATTGGAACCAAATATCAGCAAATCATCTACATACAAGCAAACCATCACACACACATCATTCTCAGATTTATAGTAGATGCATTTGTCACCCTAATTTATTTTGAAGTTATTTGAAATCATTAAATTATCAAATTTCTCATGCCATTGTTTAGGAACTTGTTTCAAACCATAAAGAGACTTTTCTAGCTTACATACTTTATGTTCTTGTCCAGGAATTACAAAACCCTCAGATTGTTTCATGTAAATTTCCTCTTCTAGTTCACCATTCAAAAAAGCATTTTTAACATCAATTTGATGAATAACAAGATTATGAGTAGCAGCAATAGCAATCAAAACACGTATAGATGTTAATCTAGTCACATGGGAAGCACCATTGTCTATCCACCACCCATCGGATCCACCAACCAAGTATAACTCTGGGTCAGAGACCATGGCAATTATAACGTCACCCACAGCATTAGCTTGTGCGTTATTCTTTTCCTTGTTAAACCTGCAATTCCTAGCCACGTGGTTTGGTTTATTACAGGTATAACAAAGAAACTTCTTAATTGGAATTATGTCCAGTTTTCGATGGGTGTTGGTTCTTGTTTTGATTAGGCCTTCCTCCTTTCTTTTGGTTCGGGTTAGGTTTCATATCCCTTTTCTTAGGTTTCAAACTCGGATGAGTCTTATTGTTAGAAACAATAAGAATCTCTTCACTCTTATCTTGTTTCCGAGCTTCTTCCTCAACCCTGATCTTAACAATCGAACTTTCAAGAGAAAATTATTTAGTCTTGTGACGCAAGGAATTACGAAAATCTTTCCGGCTAGGTGGTAACTTTTCAATCATTATAGAAACTTGAAATTGTTCATCGGTTTTCATACCTTCGGTCAGAATTTTATGGGCAATTTTTTGAAGTTCATGAGCCTGTGCAACAACTGATCTATCATCCACCATTTGGTATCTCAAATACCGTCTCACAACATACTTCTTTGAACCAGCTTCCTCGGTGTCATATTTTTTCTGTAATGCATCCCATACATCTTTACTTGAGTTTCAAAAAGTTGAATAATACTCATATAAATCATCAGATAATGCATTAAGAATGTAGTTTTTGTAATCAAAGTCATCATCGACCCATTTGTCAATGGCCTTATGTTTCTCCTCAAGAGTTTGATAAAAAACTTCTTTGGCACCACCGGTAGGAGGTGGAACAGTAGCAGCAGCACCAGCAACAGCATCAGCCTTATCAGCAGCAGCAGTCTTATCAGCAGCAGGTTGCAGGGTTCCATGATGAACACTCGACACAATCATATGCAGCTTCATGAGTTCGAGATAAAAGAACATCTTCAACTTCCATCTTCTGAAATGCAGCCCTTCAAATTTGAAAGGCTTGTTGGTATCATCAACGCGCTTCTTTTCAACCTCCATAGCAAAATCGAACCACCTTAAAATTGTTGGAAACAAAGCACAAAAAAAAAAACAGATTACAGAATAATGAATCTCAAGCAATTTGAGTCGCGGACTGGTCGCTATCTTTAAGGTGTTTCGCGACTCTGCCTCTTGATTGTGCTAGCTGATCAATTCTTTGTCGAAAACCCTATGGGATAAAGCATTTGATACTCTCTTATTCGATTTCTCTGCACTATGAGAAATCGAACCAACAACTACTCTTTCTTCACTTGCTCAGAACTCAAAAATAGATGAAAAACAATTGTTTTTCATCTTCTCCAGAAACTGTTCTTTTATAACTCAAAAAAGAAATCAATACGGTTTTTAATGAAGATAAATTTCGTAATTAGTGCTCACTGAAAATCCTCCATAACAGTCATAAAACGGTAACAATATAATTACCAAAAGTTAATAAAGTTAATTAGAGAATATTAAGTAGAAAAACCGTTTTGGAAATCAAGAGTTAAAACCTGCAAAAAATCAGTTTCTGAATCACCAGACCTCCCAAGGCCCCAAGGCCCCGCTCTCCCGGATTTTATTAAGTAATATAGATATATATATAATATACCTAGTCAAATGTGTGGGGTGAGACTTGAACCCAAGTCTATAGTGTGGGAGCCCAAAATAATACCACCACACTATCTCTCTAAGTTTGATACAATATTACAAAACTATGTTTTTAAATATATATCCCAACAATCCCCCACCTATATTTCAAAACATTGAGCAAGTGATATACAGTTGTGCATAAGCAAAGGTGCCTTTCGACTTGAACCTCTACATAGTGTTAAACTTTCTAAGTATCAGGTAACTAGAGTGACTCGCGTCTTGAACTCTAACTAATACTAGATTATTCAACACACACAACTATATCCAGAGTAAAGTTCTTAAGTTCGCACATTAAGGCCATGTGATTATCCCTTTCTTTTAACGAACGGACTAAAGAAGTGCCCAAGTTCTCATAGAAGGCGGCCACACCTTCACATCCGTATAGGTGAGTCTATCAAGAATACTCCTGTGTATCCCACTCTAACTTAAGAGCTATAGACATCATTAAGAGTTTAAACACTCAAACTGTTTCCCACTTCAGGATATCATGCTATGGGAATGCATGACTCTATCATATCATTTGTAACTTCGTCTAGTCCCTTTGAACCTATTTCTAGGTTGGGTATCCATTACAAATGACTCAACTTCTCACGGGAAAAAGTCTCATACTTTTAGAGATATTCCATACCTTTTCTCTTGCTAATCCTTTCGTCAAAGTATCAGCTATATTTCCTTCAGACCTTACATGATCTACTCTAACAACACCAGTTGTGAGAAATTCTCTAAGCCGTGTCGTGCTTTCGACGTATCCGTCGATTCTTATTGTTATTATAACAATTCTCTACTACTCCGATAGCATTTGTGGTACTATCGCAGTGGATTAAAGTGGCTGGTATCGGTTTTCCCATCTTTGGAATGTCGACAACGAGACTCTTGACCATCCGCCTCTTCACTAGCTGCTGCTAGTGCCATCAATTCAGCCTCCATCGTAGATTGGGCTATAATTGTCTGTTTCTTTGATCTCCAAGATACAGCGCTCCCAGCAATAGTAAAAACATATCCACTGGTGGCCTTGGAATCATATAAAAGAGTGTTCCAATTAACATCGCTAAATCCTTCAAGGACTGCGAGATACCTCTGATAGTGTAATCCTAGGTTTGTGGTTATTTTAGATCTTTTGCATAACCCTCTCAATAGCATCCCAGGTGTTCCAAACTAGGATTCTTGGTAAACCCCGCACATAACACCCATTGCATATGCAATGTCCGGGTCTAGTACAATCGGTTGCATAACGCGAGACGCCTATTATACTAGCATATTGATTGTCTAACACTTTCTCCGGTGTTCTTAAACAATTTCACACTAGGATCAAAAGGAGTACAAACAGTGTATAATCAAAATACTCATACTTCTTCTAATTTTTTCAATGTAGTGAGATTGATCCAAACAAATACCACTATTAGTTTAAGTTATTTTGATTCCCAAGATTACACTAGCTTCACCCAAATATTTCATGTCAAAATTCGAACTAAGCATGCTTTTAGTTTCATTGACAACAGATAAATTGGAACAAAATATCAGCAAATCATCTACATACAAGCAAACCATCACACACACATCATTCTCAGATTTATAGTAGATGCATTTGTCACCCTCATTTATTTTGAAGTTATTTGAAATCATTAAATTATCAAATTTCTCATGCCATTGTTTAGGAACTTGTTTCAAACCATAAAGATACTTTTCTAGCTTACATACTTTCTGTTCTTGTCCAAGAATTACAAAACCTTCAGGTTGTTTCATGTAAATTTCCTCTTATAGTTCTGTAGGATCATAATATCGCAATGAACAAGGCTCGCAGGATTAATGAACGACGGCGTCGCGAGGGAGTCGCAGGGAGCTAAAATAAACAACGCAATGAATAACGACAGGCAAAACATAAGGAAGGCGTGAGACCAAGCGAGGTTAAGAAGTGTCGCGAGAATGAATGTTTGTGCATCTGCGACACTTCGCGAGACATTCCCGAAAATAAAGGGGTAGCTTAGCTGTCATCTACTATGTATTACCCTATATAAAGGGCTAAATGAGTCTGTAATAGAGGAGAGCTTTTGGAGAGAGTGAAGTAAGTCATTAGGAGAGAGAAAGTTTAAGAACGCTTTAATTTCTAAGTGTAATTCTATCTTTCCTGTGTAAACATTTCATGAACTTAACTAATAAATATTCTTGATCTCATATCTTTCCATGGGTTAATTAAACAGATTTGAGTGAGGGGTGTAGTGTGGGATTTCCTGCAACTACATATGCGCTAGAAACAGAGGAACCGATCATTGGTAAAGAGAGAGGATTGTAATTAAAGTTATTTGAATCGGGAAAATGAGGAAGGAAAATCTTAAATCGGATAAAAAGATATGACATACAAAGACCGAGACACAAGAGTAATGATTAGCAAGTTTCATGAAAATATCGGAGGAAGAATACACAAACGAGATTATGAAGGAAAGAAGATCATGGATAGAGAAATAACATCACCTTTGAAGGATTGGGAAAAACAAGAGATAACATTCACGGCGGAGGAAATATCCAAAGAAAATTTGGATCACGCATCTCCGCTGGTGATCGCAATAAACGCGTATAAGGAAGGAGAGGAACTAAAGAACACGGTAAAAACATGGGTAGTGAATGGAGTTTTAATCGATACGTGGGAGTCCAGTGAGCGTCATGTTTTATCACGCTTACAAAAAGATGCGATATAAAGACGAAGATATGATTTTCGCGGCATACAATATTCAAGGTTTTGGTAAATCCATAACAAAAGTTAGTGGGGAGATAAAAATACGTATTAGTTAGGAGGAATTGAAACACGGATGACGTTGAGTGTAGTGGATATGGAATCACCGTATAACATATTACTAGGAAGACCATGGGTACATGCAATAAAAGGCCGTGGCGTCGACGCTTCATCAATGTATCGATTTCCTACACCAACCGGAATCGGCGAGATCAAAGGAGATCTTGCTAAAGGAAGAATATATTATCAAAATGAAGTAAAGTGTTGCGAGGAACAAATAAACAAACGAAAGAATATATCAAAGTACCGAGAAAGATGGCGAAAGAGGCTAAGAAAGAAGAAGAGTTTAGAGTTTATATGATAAGAGCAAAGGAAGTAAAAGGCATACCTAGCGAGACCTCGGGGGAAGAAAATGATGGCGAAAGAACCAAAAGGACCAACCCCTATGGGAGAACCGAAAGCCAGTTATGTTGCGGCAGAACAAACCAAAGAAGTGAATATTGGAACTAAGGAAAAACCCAAGATGCTAAAGATTGGAACTAACATGGAAGCGAGAGGAAGAGAGAAGAGCGCCGATCATTTGCGAGATTATAAAGACATCTTCGCGTGGGATATGGATGAAGTGCCGGTATAGATCCATCGGTAGCTGTCACAAGTTGGAAATTGATAAAAATGTGAAGCCATTCAAACAAAGAATTAGAAAGATCGCAATGACATATCACTCTCGAGATAGAAGAAGAACTACGAGAAGATCTTTGGATGCGGGAATTATTAGACAAGCAAAATATCACGAATGGATAGCGAATATGGTTATAGTTCCAAAGAAGAACAAGGGAATAAGGATTTGCATTGATTTCATTTTGATTTAAATAAAGCTTGCCCTAAAGACAGTTTTCCATTGCGAGATATTCCACAACTAGTCGAATCGGTAGGGAATGAAAGAGTATCATCTGAGACGGATACAAAGGTTACAATCAAATTCCTCTCGCCGAAGAAGACCAAGAGCACACTTTGCTTTCTTCGCTCCAAGAGGATTATATTGCTATACTAAAATGCCATTTGGTTTGCGAAATCTTTGGAGCAACGTATCAAAGGATGGTAGAAAAGGTATTCGCGAGAATGGATACATAAGACATTAGAGGTATATGTAGATGACATCTTTGGTAAAAAGTAAGAAGCGAGAGAATCACGTGCGAGATCCGAAAGAAATTTTTGAGCGAGATGAGGCGTTTTAACATCAAAGTAAATCCAGAAAAATGTACCTTCGGAGTCGCGTCAGGGAAGTTCTTGGGTTACATTATATCAAAGGAAGGAATACATGTTGATCCAGAGAAAGTAAAAGCAATTCGCGATATGCCGACACCTGCGACAGTAAAGGATGTTCAAAAGCTGAATGGGTTGTTAGCATCCCTAGGAAGGTTCATCTCGCGGTCATCTGATAAGTGTAAACACTTCTTCAGCGTTCTTAAAAAGGATCGAAGTTTAAGTGGACGGACGAATGTGAAAAGGCTTTACAAGGGATCAAAGAACATTTAATGGATATATCTATTATGCGAAAGCGAGAACCGGGGAGAAGAATTATTAATATACCTTGCGACAACATCGCATGCCTTAAGTGCGGTTTTCTGCGATGACGGATGAGGAGTAGAAAAACCAATCTATTATATCAGCCAAAACTTTTAATGCTTTGAGAAAGAAATTATTCGAAGATTGAAAAACTAATCTGGCGTTAGTCTATGCGTCGTTTAAACTTCGCATATATTTTCAAGCACATCTTTGTTAGAGTGGTAACAAAGGTACCAATTGAGTCGATAATGAAAAATTCAAAAAGATCGGGAAGAGTCGAAAGATGGAATGCTCAAATAAGCCATTGCAAACTCAAATATGAAATATTATCTTCAACCAAGTCACGGGTGGTATGAGACTTTCGGCGAGAATTTCCTTTGGAGGAAGATGAAGCGGTGGATGAAATGATGGATGTAGAAGAAGAACATGGAAATCCAAAGGACTTGTTAAGCGAGCAGGGCCAGGTGGGAAATATTAGTGGATGGATCGTCAAATGGAGAAGGTAAAGGAGTGGGAATTGTTGTGATTTCGCAGGAAGGCAATAGGTTAGCTTTTGCTTTTAGATTGGAATTTGAGTCTACCAATAATGAAACGGAGTATGAAGCTATAATACATGCTTTACGATTCGCAATAGAAATGGCCCGGAGAATGTGAGGATTACCGGTGACTCGCAATTGGCAATTTGTCGGATAACGGAGAAGTATGCTACAAATGATCCCTCCCTACGAAATACGAGGAAGCTTGTAGAAGTGTTGTCAAGCCTGATATCCGAAAATAAAATGGAGGCACATATCAAGGAGAGATAATAGGCTCGCAGATGCTTTTGCCTTTATATCAAGTATGATGACAGATCCAACTGCGAGGAATATCAAAATACAGATGCTAATGGCGCCATCAATTAATAAAGAGGAGGGACAAGAAGCAGATATAATGATGGTGGTAGATGAAATGCAAGGTCGCGAGGAAGGCGG
The DNA here is from genome assembly GCA_023531295.1 of Papaver armeniacum. NCBI lineage: Eukaryota > Viridiplantae > Streptophyta > Magnoliopsida > Ranunculales > Papaveraceae > Papaver > Papaver armeniacum. The sequence goes on from JAJJWW010013579.1 coordinate 278,924, forward strand.
AGAGTGGAACTTCACGCGTACTTAATGAAAGGCGAGGTACCAAGAAATAGATTGGAAGCACACAAGTTAAAAAGCGGGCAACAAATTATGAATTACGAGATGGCGTGCTTTACGGACGTTCTTTTGAGGGACCCTCGCTTCGATGTCTATCAAGGAAAGAAGGAGAAACCATATTGAAGATCTTTGCATAGTGGGGATGCTTCTGGAAATCACAGCGGCGGGAGATCTTTGGCATATAAAGCAAAGACGCAAGGATATTATTGGCCATATATGCATGAGGACGCGAGAGCAATATCCAGACGCCTGCGAAGATTGTCAAAGACATGGGAAGAAAATACATGCCCACGGAGCACCGTTAAATTCTTCAAGAAGTGTGTGGCCTTTTGGAAAATGGGGTTTAGATATTGTGGGACCATTTTTGGGGAACAGGACAAAGAAGGTACTTAATTGTCGCAACGGATTATTTCACAAAATGGGCAGAGGTGAAAGCGGTCCAAAGACATTCGCGATAAGGATGTTTTTACTTTCATATTTGAAAATATTATATGCAGATTTGGGATCCCCGCACAATTGGTATCTGATAATGGGAAGCAGTTTGAAGGGCAAAATATAGAATTGCTACTTAATGCATTTCAGATAAGATGTGGGAAATCAACTCCATTATACCCACAAGCTAATGGCCAAGCGGAGGCAACAAACAAAACAATTGCCGATATATTGAAGAAAAAGTTGGAAGGACACAATAGGGGATGGTGCGAACAAGTACCCAATGCAGTATGGGCTTACAATACAACTAGAAGAGAAGCCACGGGGAATGTCCCCTTTTTGCTTAACTTTACGGAGTGGAAGCGGTACTCCCAACGGAGGTCGTGATTCCAACAACCAAAAAGAGGTGCTGGGATAAAAATCTTAGCGCAGGGCAACATTCTAATCAAGTTGGATGAATTGGAAGAAAAACGAGAAAAAGCATTGCGACACATGGAGAATTATCGGCGAAGATTGGCTAGAGAATATAACAAGCGTGTAAAAATACGTGAGTTCCAACCGGGGAGACTTGGTGTTGCGAGAAACCCCAATATATCAACGTGAAAGTGGAGGCAAGTTGGCAAGAAAATGGGATGGACCTTATATCATCAAAGAGGTTGTTGGTACGGGGGCATACGGTGATGGATCCGAGAAGGAAAAGATGTGGGACAAAAATTGGATAGACCATGGAATAGATTGTACCTAAAAAAGTATTACCCGTAAAAATGGGAGAGGAAAAATGAATCAAGATGAAGTACTTCTTTGCAAACTCCATGAAGATCTCGCGACAAGAATAACAAGAAGTCATGAATGATTTAACAAAACAACAAGAGAGAATGAATGATTAAATGAATGAATCGGCGAATATCTCATAAGCAAAATAGCAAATGATGAAGAATGATTGAATAAAAGAATGAATGAATGGGACGAACCTTTATGGCGTACACCTAGTTCGCGAATAACATTTCGTAAGAGGCAAATGTAAGACCTAAAGTGCGTCATATAAGGGGGTATCTCTCGACATGGCTCAGGGGGAAGGTTACACCGCTCCGAAGCCTGAGTCATGAAAATTTGGGGCCCATGAAAGCCTATCCGGAAGAGGTACCTTGGATTCCCAACTATATATGTAGGTTATACTGGTTGGGCGACCGAGGGTCTCTTTCAAGGAGTCGAGTGTATGCTCAAGGCGCCGAGGTACGGTTGAGCTAGAGTGCCGGGATGGATGAACCTACCACTGGCCATTCTTGGCAAGTCTTGGCATATGTTGCACTCGCCCGAAGAAAACTCCACTTAGGGTGCAGTCTCGTAACCATAAACCCTATAGGTATAAGGGATAAGAGGCTGCGAAAACAAGCGGTTGTTGTTAAGACCGGATGGGAGGAGCTAGTCTTGTATGGCCGATGTTTCGCCTCCTTGAAGGGGCAACCAGGGAGATGATAAGGCGACACTCTCCATTAGGGGGTGTCAAAGCAGAGACGCAAATGTCATGAGGCTATATTTTCGCAAGAGAATTTAGGTTTGTCATATTTGTGCAATGATCCTGCGAGGCAATAATACTACGCGAGGGTAAGGCGAGATCAATGGGTCTTTGCACGAAAGTGTACGGACGTCTGCGATTTACGTCGCACGGCGTGCAATGTCACGGGGCTTTATGTTCGCAAGGATATATAGGCCTGTCATATTGTCGCAACTAAAACATCTGCGAGAGGCAAAAATACTTGGAAAATGATAAGGCAAGATCAATGGGTCTTTACATGCAAGTGTAAAGACGTCCTGCGATTTTGTCGCAACGAAAGGTGGCAGGGGAGGACCTCTAATTAGGGAGGTCTAACTTGGAAGACCACACAAAAATGATAAGGAAAGGTCAATGGGCCATTGCATGAAAATGCAAAGGCGGCCTGCGATCTTGTCGCCACAAGAAGAGATAACATAAAGATTACCAAAATGATAAGGCGAGAAAAGCAGATTTCTCCATTCATGGAGGCGCTGCGACCTCGTCGCAATATAAAATTCGACATCGATGAAGAATACATTTCAAAAGCGATGATGACGGAGTAAAAATCATATCGTAAAATTGAAGGCGAATAAACTTGCGAGATTATAGTCATAGTTAAGAAGAAGAAAATAAGAGAATTATTCAACAAAGGGTTTATCCTTCAAACAAAAAGAGACAGTTATAAAGCGGTTAATTCTCTACATCAATTTTATCATCTTCACCAATAATTTTCTCGCTTCACCTTCACCGGCCAATGGATGTTCATCGAAATATTTTTGCACCTTCATTCTCTTGGTGGTGGATTTTCATCGACAATTTTTTGATCGGATCTTTGTTGATAACTTGATATTAGCGATATCTTCGCCGCTTTCATAGTCATAATCACTATCAGGAGAATTAGGGACTTCATCATCACTTACTTCCAAAGGATTGACATGAATAGGATCAAGAGACCTCGACAGCAAAATATCATTCACAAGGACTTCCGCTTTCAGATGGAATTGACGAAGCAGTGCCTTTTGACGATTTTTACTATCTATATCCTTACAATCAGACATATAATCAAACCTTCGCTCTGCACGGTCGTGAGAGCGAGCAAGAGATGCGGCGAGCAGCCCGTTTTCCTTGCGAATTTTCGAATAATCGGACTTGGGGTGGAGATAGTGGGCGAAGCTTTTTCTCAGAGTCTGCATAACGAATACATAAGATTAAAGAAAATTTTTATCGAATATTATCGGCAATATCAGGATAATAAAGCATTCATGGAATAAATAAAAGATTTAAGATAGTCAAATAATTTGACTACCTTCCTTTTGAAAAGTAAGATGCTGAATTAAAGCTGTGAAGTTATTCCCCAGACAGTCCATGGCATCATCAAATGAGTCTCCAACTAAACCTTTCAATCGAGATCGCAATTTCTTTTCATTAGAAACAAGTACGGAATTTTCGGTGGCGAGAGTAGAGTTGGATTTTTCTAATTTGGTGCATTGTTCCTGGAATTGCTTCGCCTTTACACTCAAAGTTATTCTACCTTGAATAAGTTTATCTCTCTCGGTGGAACTCTCTTCAAGTTGATTTTTCAAAGTACGAATGGCCTGTTCTTGTTCTTCGCATAATTTTTGACAAGCATCATATTGTTGCGAGTAGATCGCCACCTTATTCAACAGAGAACGTTTCTCTTGTGAAAGAGTTCGATTCTCATCTGATAAAGTTTCCAACTCCAAATTAGTTTTAGTCAAAGAATAAGAGAGGCGAGATAAGTCATTACTTAATGAGACTTGCTCTTGCGATAAATCAAAATTCTCTTTAGACAAGTTATTTATTTGATCATTTTGCATAGGTATGAAGATTATCTAAGAGATTATCTTGCTCCATCCAAGCATCTCTTTCAACTCGAACTTCTTGGCCCGATAGACTCGTCGATATATCTCCATTATTCGTTTCTGGTTTAATACTTGGAGGACGAGCAAGGGTTTGAGTTGTGTAAAAAAAAAAAAAAAAAAAAAAAAAAAAAAAAAAAAAGAGAGAGAGGGTGGCGAGAGCAAACCTTTTAATTCTTCATTCTTCTTGCGAAGATTATCACGATCTTGCGAGATATTGAGAAATTTTTGATTTTCAAGATGGAGATTATTGCACTTCAGACCATAACTTGGAGATCATCCTTCAACTTATTAATTTCTTGAACTAAAGATGCTTGCGAGATCCTATCGGGACCAAGATGCTTACTTAAAATCTCATGAGACGTTGGATTTGACAGGATCAGCAGAAGTCTGTTTGGCATCATTCACGAGATCAGAAAGGACCTTAAAGGCCACATCTATCCCCTCCAAATTTTCTGAAGTCAGAGGAATTTGTTCAAACAAAGAAGACGAGTTGTCCTTTGTCAAAGGAACATCATGAGAAGGGGAGATTTCAGGGAGAGAAGTGAGTGAAGAAGTAGCAGGGACATTGATAGTAGGAGGAGGTATAAGATCGTTTGTAGTAGGACAGTTATAAGGAACTTGGTCTATGAGGAGTTGAGGTACAGAAATATTGTTATTAGTAGTGTTACTAGAGGAAAGAGGCATAAAATTATCGTGCGAAGATTTCGCAGCAGGAGACGAAGGCGTGAATGGAGGAAATGGAACGTCAGGGGTAACAGGTTTAGAGCAGCGAAGCCTTTTGGGAGTATGACCAGTAGTTTTATCATCCTGCGAATGACAAATTGAATAAGAAACAGAGGCAACAGTGCATTATTAATGAAAACAAACGTTTCTTAAATACCTTGTCACTTTCATGATTGTCTTCTTGTAGCCATAGATTTTACTCGCGAAGAGGACTTTGGTTGCGTGAGAGATTCTTGTTGCGAAATAGGCTTCGGTGGCGAGCTCAAAAGAACGAAGAGGGTCCTTCACGGTAAATCTAGTTCGGGTTGGTTCTTGCTAAACAATAATGGCGAGAAAGAGAACTACAAAGTCAATCATACGGTGTGATTTCAACAAGAAAAGATAATCAATCACAAAATCAGCCAGATATGGCAAGATTAACAAACCTGGATGCCATGAGAACGACAAGCGAAGGGAATAACTAAAGCGGTGAAGAAGACGGTAAGAACGGTAATAGGCAAACACTTGCGAGCGATGAAGAAGAAGAATACTTGCGGAGACGATGAAGAAGATGAAAAGGAAAAGGAAAATTCTTCACGAGAGGATGCTCTTATAAATAGATGAGAAAAAATGTTATGACCGGATAACATTAAATGCACTTAGGAAAAAGAGGTAAATATAGACACGTGTAAACGGTCACTACTAAATCCAAGGAAATCGAGGCGAAAAGAATTTTAGTAGAATCCAAATATATAACGAATTTCCTAATAGGCGAGAAGGGCTTGCGAAATTGATTATTTTACGTAATCCATGAGGCAAGAAATGACATTTCATATATATATTACAAAGAAGCTTCGGAACTTCGCAAAAGAATAGAGGCAAGTACGTACTTTTCAAGGAAAGTATTCTTTTGCTTATTCCTTCATCAACACAAGTCAAAGATCGCTACCATGATAGATTTTTCCTTAAAGATCGCTCTCCAAGCAATATTCAAGGAAAAAGAGGCAAGATGTAGGATCATAATATCGCAATGAACAAGGCTCGCAGGATTAATGAGCAGCGGCGTCGCGAGGGAGTCGCGAGGGAGCTAAAATAAACAACGCAATGAATAACGACGAGCAAAACATAAGGAAGGCGTGAGACTGGCGAGGTTAAGAAGTGTCGCGAGAATGAATGTTTGTGCATCTGCGACACTTCGCGAGACATTCCCGAAAATAAAGGGGTAGCTTAGCTGTCATCTACTATGTATTACCCTATATAAAGGGCTAAATGAGTCTGTAATAGAGGAGAGCTTTTGGAGAGAGTGAAGTAAGTCATTAGGAGAGAGAAAGTTTAAGAACGCTTTAATTTCTAAGTGTAATTCTATCTTTCCTGTGTAAACATTTCATGAACTTAACTAATAAATATTCTTGATCTCATATCTTTCCATGGGTTAATTAAACAGATTTGAGTGAGGGGTGTAGTGTGGGATTTCCTGCAACTACAAGTTCACCATTCAAAAAAGCAGTTTTAACATCCATTTGATGAATAACAAGATTATGAGTAGCAGCAATAGCAATCAAAACACGTATAGATGTTAATCTAGTAACATGGGAAGCACCACTGTCTATCCACCACCCATCGGATCCACCAACCATGTAGAACTCTGGGTCAGAGACCATGGCAATTATAACGTCACCCACAACATTAGCTTGTGCGTTATTCTTTTCCTTGTTAAACCTGCAATTCCTAGCCATGTGGTTTGGTTTATTACAGGTATAACAAAGAAACTTAAGTGGAATTTTGTAGTTTTCGATGGGTGTTGGTTCTTGTTTTGATTAGTCCTTCCTCCTTTCTTTTGGTTCGGATTAGGTTTCATATCCCTTTTCTTAGGTTTCAAACTCGGATGAGTCTTATTGTTAGAAACAATGAGAATCTCTTCCTTCTTATCTTGTTTAGAGCTTCTTCCTCAACCACGAGCTTAACAATCAAACTTTCAAGAGAAAATTCTTTAGTCTTGTGACGCAAGGAATTCGAAAATCTTTCTAGCTAGGTGGTAACTTTTCAATCATTACGAAGCTTGAAATTGTTCATCGGTTTTCATACCTTGGTCGAATTTCATGGGCAATTTTTTAAAGTTCATGAGCTGTGCAACAAGCGATCTATCATCCACCATTTGGTATCTCAAATACCGGCTCACAACATACTTCTTTGAACCGACTTCTCGGTGTCATATTTTTTACGTAATGCATACCATACATCTTTAGAAGTTTCAAAAGTTGAATAATACTCATATAAATCATCAAATAATGCATTAAGAATGTAGTTTTTGCAATCAAAGTCATCATCGACCCATTTGTCAATGGCCTTCTGTTTCTCCTCAAGAGTTTGAGAAACAACTCCTTTGGCACCACCGTTAGGAGGTGGAACGATGGCAATGCAACATCAGCCTTATCGGCGGCGATCTTATCGCGACAGGTTGCGGGGTTCGGGATGAACACTCGACACAATCATATGCAGCTTCATGAGTTTGAGATAAAAGAACATCTTCAGCTTCCATTTTTTTGAAATGCATCCCTTCAAATTTGAAAGGCTTGTTGGTATCATCAGCGCGCTTCTTTTCAACCTCCATAGCAAAATCAAAACACCTTAAAATTGTTGGAAACAAAGCACAAAAACAGATTACAGAATAATGAATCTCAAACAGCTGAGTCGCGGACTAGATCGCTATCTTTAAGGTGTTTCGCGACTCTGCCTCTTGATTGTGCTAGCAAATCAATTCTTTGTCGAAAACCACATGGGATAAAAAGCAATTTCTGCACTTATGAGAAATCGAACCAACAACTACTCTTTCTTCACTTGCTCAGAACTCAATTGTTTTTCATCTTCTCCAGAAACTGTTCTTTTATAACTCAAAAAAGAAATCAATAGGTTTTTAATGAAAATAAATTTCGTAATTAGTGCTCACTGAAAATCCTCCATAACAGTCATAAAACGGTAACAATATAATTACCAAAAGAGTGAAAACGGTAATAATGTAATTTCTGTTGATATGCTTCCGAGTTGAATACGCATTGTTACTTCCCCTTTTGGTTTGTTTGCAGATCCGTTTAATCGGTATATCTTGTAGGTTGATGGGATGAGCTCTGATTCATTGCCGCCCATTGTTTTGAACGCGTCGAAGAACAAAATATCAACAGAACTGCCCGAGTCTATCAAGATTCTATTTATCTCCCATGTTGCCGTTTATTCTTCATCCTCTTCTTCCTCTCTTGATTTTGGTTTAATCTCTTTACTCACGACTAATGGATTAGCATGCGCTTCCCCGTACCCTGGAGCATCCTCTGCACCAAACAAAATGGTTTGCTTTTGCCAAATTTGTAGCGGCAGTATCTTAACCATGTTAAATATCTCCCTTCCTTGATCATCTCGTGCATGTACTCGACTCAACATATTGTCGTGAAAATCTTCTATACTTCTGAATGAGTAGATTATCGAGTTGCATTGTAGTCGTTGTGCTTTCGTTCCTACTTCTATCAAGTATGTCCGTTCTCCTGCTGCTGGTGCTGGCCCCTGAGGTGGTGGAGGTAACATTGGCTGTTGCTGGGCAGCTAAGAAATGGTTTATATTCCCTTGTCCTATCATTCTTAGTATTATCCGTTGCACATTTCTGCAATTGCTGGTTGTGTGCCCGTGAAAGCGATGATAGCTGCAAAATTCTGGACTTCTTGTTCCAGATGGTGGTTTCGCTCCCAGATTAGGGGGTGCTGGGATCTCTTCCATCATTATCACCGCCTCCCATTTTATCAACTGTGGTGTTCAACCGCGGCATCTTGATTTCTTCCCATACCGTCTTAGTGTTTCCTCCATAACCTTGGTTGTTATACCTTCTTTGTCCTCCATATCCTCCTCCTTGATTATCAAATCTCCCAACTTGGTTGTTGCGTGCTTGAGTTTGATCTTTTTCTCTTTATTTTATCTTTTGAATATTTCTTGATCTATGCTGGTCATGGCTACTTGTTTTTGATTGTCCTTAGAGGTTGCCTTCTCCTGGCTCCTTTGGGAGGTACTTGCTACTGCGTTTGCAGTTCGTGGTAGAAATCTCGCGTTGCTTTCCTTAGCTCCTGTTGCAGAAACTAGGTATGATTCCATCTCCTTCTGCTTTTCTTCAAGGGAGATATATTCCTCTTGGTATTCGCGCAGCTCTTTCATCCCCATTGTATCTTTAAGCCTAAATATCTGTGTATACAATAAATCCGTTGGAAAGAGAGCGTTAATAAAAGCTAAGATCAGATTTCTTTGTTCCACTCTTCCTGCCATTTCAATACACATAGTTCTTCATCTTGATGTCAGGTTGCGTAAGCTTTCATTCGTCCTCCTTCTCAGTCTGAACACCATTTCGATTCCATGGTGTAACATGTTATTGCTGATGTAAGCTCCTAGGAATATGCTTTGCAACTGTTCAAAGGATGAGATAGTCCCTACAGATAATCCATCGAACCATTTCAGAGCTTCTCCTGTGAGACTTGCTGGAAAATATTTGCATAAGACTGCATCATTATGTTCCCATTGTAATAGAGATCGTTTGTATGCTTTAATATGCTGGATTGCACAAGTTGTTCCGTCAAATATGCTGGTAAATGTTGGCAAGGTACACTTTGTTGGGATTCCTGCATACTGTATTTCGCGAACGAATGGTGATTTTCCCGCCTGTTCTATTGCTTCCTCGAGTTTCCTTCTCCCATCATTTCTTCGCGTATTCATTATTTCACGCATTTCCTCTAACTCTCTGAGTGTTGTTCGGTTGACACGCTGATATTCTTCCTGCTGCATTGGTCTCTTAAGCCTCGCCTCTCTTGTCCTGTGTTCATGTCTACTTATCCGTAGTGCTTCCTGAAATTTTCTCTCTTTTGCATCTTCTCTCCTTTGTTTGTGCCTTTCTCTCCTTGCGTCCTCATTTGTTAGATCCTCCGCCTCATTGCCTTCTGCAATCGTTTCGATGCGGTGGTGATGGTTATTCCGATATGGGATCCTTCTTTTTTCTCTTAGTCTTGCCATTTCGCCTTCATAATCACTCCCTTGTTCATTTTGGTCCTCTCTATGATGACGTATGGCACGGTTATGATCGCGTGACTCTTGTTTGTTATCTCCTACATTAGCATGTCCTGCATGATTATTGTAGAGAGGATTACCTGTGCGATCGACTTCGCCTTGATGAAATTCTGCTTGTTCTAGACTCTGATGCTGTGCGTGATGTTCTTGACGTTGTTCGCGATCTTTCTTCGTTGAGTCTGTGGTTCTCCTATCTCAGGGCAGTGTTTTGTCGCGTAAGAATCTTTCTCTCTTCTTCTTCTTCTCTCTGCCTCTCTCCTGTCATCCTTTGTCTTAGTTCCGCGATAGTCATTTCCTCTTCGTTTTCTGTGATCGGTCCTTGCTCAGGAGTGCTCTTTCCGCCTTCATCCGTTGTATCTGTATCTGTATTATGCATACTTACCTCATCATAAATTTTTCTGTTGTTGTTATTTCCTTCTTGTACTCGTTGGATCTGCGACTGGTCTTGCTGAGTTTGATGGTTCCTTTCGCCCATGGCCGATGTTTCACCAACTTCTCCTCCTCTCATTCTTGCAATCCTTCTGCTCCTTCTTGTGGTTGTTACATTCTCTGCTCTAGATGCTATTCTTTCCATCCATGTACCTGAAATACTAACTTTCTCTTTGAAAAATTATAAGAAACTCTTTTGAAATCTAAGAATACAACTTCTGAAATTCTTTTAAAGCAAAATTCAAACTCAAAATCTCTTTTGTATCTAGAAAATCATCAACTCTTCTCAAGATGAAAAATAAACTTTGTGTGTTGAAAATCAAAATAAACAAATCTAAACCATCTTGAAAACTTCACAGGTGAGGAACAAAACTCTTACCCATCCTCCATGTTTCTAGCGCCAAAATGTAACTACGGAAAATCCCACAGTTACACCCTAAGTGATTCTTTAAAGAAATCTAAGACATGATAAGAAATTCTCTAAGTTATTCTCATTAAAATCATTAACATAAAACCAAATACAATATGAGAAAACCCTAACTTGGAAAACAAACAACTTTCTCTCTCTTAAATTCTTTACAAAATCTCTCCAAAAAGGTCACTCTCTTTTACAATAGCCTCTAACGCCTTTTATAGGGGTTATACATAGTGGATGACAACTAATAAAGACCCTTAAATCGGATCTGAGAGGGCGGTATCATCGCCCTATCTTGATATCCTCGCGTTATTATCGCACTGATTTTCACATGTTTTGTGTGATTTTTATGATGTCATCTCGTACGTCAGGAGATGACATCATAATAGACTTCTTATCTTCGCCCGTGACTAACGATCTTTGTTATCTTCGCCCTTGGTTCTTTGTTGATAAATGATTTTCTCGCGTTCCTATTGGTTGTGCGATATTTTGTATCTACATCAACTCTCAAAGGTATTTTGGAAATAGAGATAATAGATGCAGTAGAACGAAATGTCTCTGTCTTGTGGACCCTAGCTTCTAAAGGTATTTATCCTTACTCTATAGGACTGGATGTCGGAGGATTCACGGAATCTAAAGTCTAAAGACATATCATGAAGCGTATGGGACATCAATATTTAACTTCTACTTTGGTTGTTTTTGTTTATTGGTTTGGTCTCCTCATCTATAAATCTCCCAAGAACTGGTTTTATTTTTATTTATTTTTCACTCTTTTCTCCTCTTCTTTTGGCAGTTATCGAATATAAGGATAAAATATTTAATTTCAATTATCTTCTATTTCCTGAAAAAGATATATACATATGTTGACATATAGTTGGGCCTATCGAGCGAAGAAAGGGAGGACCTTATATGTCTACTTTTTTGTAAAATCTAAGTGATTAATTGACACAAAAATATTAGAAATGGTCCGGGCCGAAAAACCAAAAGTGACCCTGTAAATCAAATTTTGCTTTTTTTCTTTTAGACATTTTCGTAAATAAACCGAAGAGGAAGGGCAATATGTATTAGAAATTTTCGTAAATAAACCAAAGAGGAAGGGCAGTAAGGTATTAGACATTTTCGTAAATAAACCAAAGAGGAAGGGCAACTAGATATAAGTGTCAAATTGTATTATACTTCCTTATGTATCTTATTTTTTTAGGGGTATAATTGGCAACCAAACTTTAATATAACATATTTAAAAATTTGTGCCTTGGAATTTTACAAATTTTATCTCGTTGGAAAGTTCTTAAAAAGATTTAAGCAATGAGTACAAACAACAATATCAAATTTAGAGTTTTTATGAAAAATCCGGAGGTGTTTATCTTTTTAGGCAAAATTTTCGAAAATCAAATGCATCGCTATTATGCAAACCACTACAAAGGATGCATAACACATTATGTAGACATATTTTGGTTTATGCATCAACTAATTTTCCGTTGAAACTAATAAAACGATGTACTCCCTCTGTTTCAAGAAAAGTGATACTTTCACTTTAGGAACAATTCTAGAAAATTGAATGCATAGCTATTATGCAAACCACCACAAAGGATGAATAACACATCAAGTAACCATATTTTGGTTTATGGATCGACTAATTTTTCGTTTCTGGAAAAGTGATACTTTCACACTCTGTTTTAGGAAAAATGATACTTTCGCCTTATTTCAGAAAAAAGTGATACTTTCGCTCCGTTTCAGAAATTGATACGGGGCGAAAGTAGTCACAGACAAACCCCATATTCAGATTCTTCTTCGGTCGGCCCTACCACTGTGGCAACGGTTTTACTAGTTATTCTCACATTATCTCATAATTTCGGCACAATTTTTTTTGTAGATTCCAAACCATAATAAGTTTAAAGTTAACCTTTTTTTTCGATCGGAAAAGAGAAGATGTAATAGATGAGTAGTATGTACAGAAGACGACCATAGGTAGACTAAAAGAAAAACGAGAAAAAAATAACATATTACATGAACTGATTACATGTTACATAAATAGATTCTCCCGAGTCATTAATGTTTGAACTAGAGAAGTTCACATGAACTCTTTTCCCAGTGCTGCCATAAAAGCAAAATCAAAATTTTAGCCTTTCCTATATCATCCGTCTTGAAAGTGTGCTTGGCATCAAAGGTGCGACTGTTGCGTTCCTTCCATAAGCACCAAAAAATAGCCGCAGGGATTAAGCTCCATACATAGTTCTCGTTAGTAGAGAAGCCTGTATTATGCCAGCAGTGAGCCAAAGACAAAGTTAACTTATTCTCTTACAATGAGTTTGACGTTAATTTGTTCTCTTACAAATGTCTACATTTCAACAAAAAATTTGCACATTCTGAGAAGTATAACATCGTCATTTACCACCTTGATAATTCGTTGCTTGAAATTAAAATCAATAGATGGTGGGGTTCAACATCTCGAAATGCATATTTTTTTTGGTAGAAATGTAGAGCTTTGTAAGAGGAACACATAATCAAAAACTTAGCTTCAAATGCTTTCTCGTTGTGTTTTTAAAAAATTGGCGCTGAAATTATGAGATAATGTGAGAATAACCATGTCAATGGATCCTCCCTCTGAAATATATATCATTAGAAAGGAAAAGTTCTGGCAATTGGGTGATTCGTCCTCAGGACAATAGTCTAAGGTGGACATCCAAGCTTTAGTTTTTTTTCACAATAATCTTTGTTGGGACATAAGGACATATGATGACCATGACTAAGACATTTGGAACAGATTTGAGAATGTTTGTCTATTTGAACCTTTTTACCCTTATTCTTAATTGATGACTTTTTACGATTTTTCCTTTTTCTCTGGCTAAGAGTTTTCTTCATCTGTTGTATAAACAGTGACAAAGTACAATGAAGGATATTCTCGTATTTTTCATCAATATGTTCAGGACTTAGATATTTGACCTTGGTATTTCTTTTCAAAATAACATGGTCGTCTCTTTTACTGGGTTCTAGATCAAATATTTTTAATTTTCCAACAAGAGTACTTCTGGAAAGTGTTTCAAGGTTATTCCCTTCCATGATGGCATTTTTCTTAGACTCGTATCTTGTTTGGTAAAGATCGGAGAATTTTCATCACAATGTCCTTTTTGGGAATGGTCTTCCCTAGCGCATAAGTTGCATCAACAATTCCAGACACCTTTTGATTAAATTCATCAAACGAATCTTCATCAGACATACAAAGATTTTCCCAGTCATAATTTAGGTTTTGAAGCCTAACTTCTTTCTCTAAGGTATCTCATTCAAATACGGTTTATAAGCTATCCCAAGCATCTTTAGACTTAGTGCACGATGTCACATGGTGCTGAAGATCTGGGCTTATGGCGTGGATAATAACATTTAACTCGTCAGAAATATGCTTTGCAGCACTTATCTCGGATTCACTATATTCTCCTAATGGCTGCGCAACAGTGTTTCCGTCTCTAATAATTGTTGGTGAATTGTACCCAATAACCATAAGTTTTCATGTCTCAAAGTCACGGGCTTGTAAAAAGGAACGCATAGAAATTTTTCACAATAATTAATTTGAGCCATCAAATGCTGGCAGTATGTTTATTGAGATTGCACTCCTGTCCATATAGTCAGACTGTTTCAAACACAGACTTATTAGGTCTTAGCGTGTTTACCTGATCTGATACCAATTGAAAACGCGGGGGTACCAAAATACACCACCACTTTTTTTCTTAGGCAATCTGTATGGACAAACTCAATACAACTCCGAGAGTTAAAATCAACCAAGGAATAATATCTAGAGTTATATCTCTCTTTCTTGCGATTAGAACGTTTACAGAAACAAGTCCGTGAACCTAATCACAAAGAGATTCCTTGGACGGTACCAAAAAACCAATATCCAAGAATCAATCAAGTCTTATCCAACAATCTAGGTCGGATGTATCTACTATGATTGATCACCGCACAACCTGTGATATTTCAATTATAAAAATGAACAATATAATGCGGAAATAGAAATAACATAGACACCAGAAGTTTTGTTAACGAGGAAACCGCAAATGCAGAAAAACCATTGGACCTAGTCCAGATTGAACACCAAACTGTATTAAGACGCTACATACACTAGCCTTCTACCAATTAACTCGGACTTGAATGTAGTTGAGCCCTAAAAGGCATCCCATCGATTAAGGTACAGTCGCACTCCTTACGCTTCTTGAATCATAGAAGGACTCCGCGCAATTGATTCCCTTAGCAGACGTCACACCAACTAAGAGTTGCTTCAACTCAATTGAAGACTTTGAACCAATTTTCCTCCCACAGATTAATCCTATATGTGTGATCTCCTTTTACAATCAAATATTTTGATCAAAGATGTGGAAATCGATAACAATAGACAAAGTCTAGCTAACCTCAAAATACGGACTTATGCAACTCGAAGTGCAGACTAGATTAATATTCACCTCACAAGTATAAAACCTGTGGAATCACAAAGTTTGAGACGAAGAGAACTTTTTGATTTCTATCTATCTTGTTTAATTGATAAATCAACAATCGAACAAGATCAGGATACACGAGTTATCAAGGAAAGATAACTGGACCTGGCTTCATGAATCCCTATGAAGACTTTGTAGTCGCTAAAGCCTAAAAGGGTTAGGAAGAGGTCGACTCTAGATACAACTAGGACACAATAAAAACTAGTGTTGGGATTCAAAGATCCCGGTTGCTTGAAGTTCCCCTTTTATAGACATTCAAAGCATAGGTTGCTTTAGGTTTAAGCTAAGATAACTTTGGAACCAAGCAAACAATATCCACCGTTATATGAATCTTTAAATATGATTTACATAAGCAAGATATACATTCTGGTTAGGTGAAACCGTAACCGAACCGTGTATAAAGACTATGTTCAACGTGGTTAGCCGAAACTAGCTGATTTGAACTTAAAAGCTTAATATTCATTTCATGAACACATAAGACATTAAACTCGAGTCACAAACATGATCAAATAAGTCTAGTGTTTTAGAGAATTAATCAAATGAAAATTATCTCGTAGAAATAATTTAATCGCACTTGAAAATATAATCGAAATGGTTAGTAGGTGTACAAGGTACAAATGCCATTGTCGTTCTTGAGTCGGTTCAATCACAGTACGCATACAACCAAGTTCTGGAGTTAACAAAAAAATTTAAGTTTGCGTACCGGTTTGGAAACCTTAAGCATCACTTGGTTAGGAGTTCACGAGAACTAAATGCATTTGCATCCGATTTGGATACACAACTGTGTTCGGGAATACAAAATTGTTTTGGTTTGCGTACCGGTTTGGATACTAATCACGGTTCCGTAACCACAGTTCCAAAATAGTTTGTATATGAGTATGCGTACTAATCCGGTTCACGAATTAAACAGATTTTCACATGATGTGCATAAGAATATGTGTATCACAAATCTGTAAGTCGACATATAGCTACTCCGCTACGTGTACGAGTACATGTATAACGGGTTCAGACTTATAACAGTTTCCCCAGTTTGTAAGACTAACAACCCTGTCTTGTATCTGAATCTATAGTAGTTCTATATTTCTCTCTAAATCGATTCGAAATATTCCTGAATAACATCAATGACACATATCACTGTTCCAGGATATTTTCGAATGATAAAACTTGAATCATGATTTTGGTTCCGAACAATAAATTGTCCTTAACCGAAATTCATCAAATATGAACAAATGTTCATTAAGCTTAGTCATTATATTTTGAGAATTAATTATCAAGATAAAGTTGACTCGAAATTCTTGTTAATGCATAATAGTCTAATTAGTTATGCGACATCGTCTCAGATGATAAAAAAGTGAATATAACTTGAGATATAGGTGGTTCAGTCTTCACTTACCTTTTGTTGATGAAGTTCTCCAAAAGCTTCGGTTGATCTTCACCTTCAAACGGTAGAACACAATGATGTCTGTCGTGATCTATTGTTTCTCAACTACATTTATATCCTAGTTCGAGACTTATCTAGTTGTAGACTAGAAATCAAGATATAGTTTTGACAACTAAATTTGACAACAAGCTTGAGATAGCAACACTTGTGAGTTTGGCCGAGCAATGATCTAACACTACCGGTATTGTAGTTGTTGATATTTTGGTTCTTGATGAGTTTACAGGTGGTAGAATAGTAGGTAACACAGGAGGCAGGATTTATTTTACCCATGTAAACTCCTACTGAGGTTTGAGCTCATCTGAATAATGTAATATGAGTTTGATTGCTTTTGGCGATATATTAGTTCATTTCTGGATATCCACAAGGACTAAAAAACAAAACAAAATGAGGTATTAGTTGAGGTTGAGCATTTTGTTTGTAGAATTTATGGGATAATCAGTAGTTTGAGCTCATCTGTAGAATAGTAGGTAACACAGGAGGCATGGTTTCTTACCCACATAAACTCCTACTGAAGTTTGAGCTCATCTGAATAATGTAATATGAGTTTGATTGATTTTGGCGATATACTAGTTCATTTCTGGATATCCACAAGGACCAAAAAACAAAACAAAATGAGGCATTGGTTGTGGTCGAGCATTTTGTTTGTAGAATTTGTGGGATTATCGGTAGTTGATTGGTTTGATAGGCGAGTAAGAAGGATGGCTGTAGTGTCGATTTGGCAGTGTAGGAGTATGTGAGTAGACTTTTTTGGATCAATATTCCATTAGAGCATATGTTGGAGTTGGTGAGGTGGATACAGTTTAGAATAGCGAAGGTCGGTAGAAATGCTTTCCGCGGAAAAAGCTGTATTTTGGGAGGCAACGGTATCCACAGGAAATTTGTGATTGGTAGGGGGTTCTGATAAAATTGAAGTGTAGTTATATTTATAAAATAAAAATAAAAATAAAATGTAAAAGGGTTTAATATAACCTCCGTTCTACGAAAAATGATTTTTTCATTTTTGGTCCTCATCTTTCCCAAAAAAAAATAAAAAGAACAAAATCGTTCGGAAAAATGTATCCAGATAAGAAAAACAATATTATAGTGGATCAACAAGTCAACTTGCCCCGTCTCTTGGTATTTTACAAAGAGGAATCATTCAGTGGGAATGCTTCCCTTAAAATTCAAATACAAGGATGCCCATAAACTACAGGGTCCGTGAGAAATCTTGGACACTAGAACTAGTATACTACCTAAATAATCTTTTCATCCAGGGTTTGACCTTTGAAAGTCCTTTTAGGCAACTCAAAAGGTTGTAGGCCGTTGTGAAAGGAACAAAAATGGATGTCAATATGAATCGACAGTTTATATCCACTTGCTGATAATTTTGGACCCCCTCCGACATAATACATCCCTCTCATTGGTTGACACTTATCTACATACATCGGATACGGCATTGGTTTTTGGTTTCTTTTGAACAATATATTCGGCTTCCGCAACTGCGAAGCAATTCAGAAGTGCGTGTAATTTGCGTCATTCCCGATACCAAACAAAAAGATGAACAAATTTTATAAAGTTTCTTTGTCAAACAATGTTGGACTCTTACAAATACAAAAGATAAGTTGAACAAGTGAATTTTCAAACATTATTATTTTCTTTTCTTTTTATAGCTTATATCCTTGGACTAAATATGAGACTTGTTGATAAGCACTATGCATTACATTTTATCAAAAATCTCTCTTAGTGTGTAACAAAAATTCTCACAAAATACACATACCCTGCGCAATTGAAATTGAACTAAGAAAATTTGAGGGTATAATCATTGCTCATTTGATTGTCAATTTAGAATTCTAAACATGCCATGGTAAAATTATGATAATTGTTAGGGGAAAACCACTTTTATTAGAGTGAAAACTGGCTTTGGGGTGGAAAAAGAAAAAACTAGTGTACTTGAATTTCCTTATTATCCTTGCTAATTAAAAAGATAATTAATAGATGGTGCAATCCAAACTCAATACCTTACAATTTTGTAAGACACGGATCGACCACAATGAAGTTCACAATTACGCTTTCTTTTATAAGTGTTTTTCCACCTTTTATGTGACCTTTTCAAATGGTGCAACCCTAGAGCTGGAAGTGTAGGACAAACCATTACTTCCAACATCGGCATCTCAAAGCTGACCCTAGCTTATGACTTGTTCGTGGAAGTGAGTAGTTCCTCAATGTGGCCCGAGCCTAATTACTTCAAGTGATGAAAAAAGCCATATGAAAAGGTCTCGATCTCTAATGATAAGATTATGCAGTACCTCATCTACGTTGCCATTCAGTCGTTAGTAGTTATGATTAATTTAATTTAATAGAACATCAAAATAAAACAAATTATTGATAAGGAAAAAAAAAATAAAATCCACCCCAAAATCAGCTTTTCCTTTATTAAAAATGGCTTTTCCCTTAATAATTACCAAAATTATTGTCACAATCAACGTTGGCATTGATTTTTTCAACGTTGCCATTGAACTAAGAAAGCATGAGTTTTTTTTTTTTTTTTTTTTTTTTTTGAAATATATGAGTTTTTTTCTTTTTTCCTATTTAGAGTCTAATGTTTTCTCCAGGAATTTTGAATTCATAAAGTCTAGAACTATTTTTAAAACTTATAACAACACTAGGGTTACCTCTTAGAACAAGTTTTATGTTAGAAGAATTCTATCTTCTAAGTTCCGTGACAACTGACTGGTTGGAATACATCATCGAAGTACGAGTCTAGAGGTATAGACTTCCAAAACAACAAGAAATCAACGTTGAGCACAAGCAATCCATGTAGTGCTCAATGCATTTTCTCTCAGAGCGTTGGATCTGCAACAACTTTTTTTTCTAATCGGTAAAGAATTTGGTGCCGGTGAGTTTCGAAGCCCGGTCCCAATAATTTTACCACTGTACTACAGTGACACCAACGTTTGATCATCGGTTTTATGGTAGGTGTGAATTAGATTGACACTCATTGCTATTTGGATTGGTGTTCCGGATATCATTCGGGTTTTCCTCTTTGGTTTGGATTCCAAAGCTCTTTTTGGCACGATCTTGGAAGATGGCATGGAAAAATGTAGTATGTACCTTTTACTGAGAATAGCCACCATCAGTGGCGGAACTGGAAAATAAGGGTAGGGTGGCTTGAAAACTAATTGGATTTGGTGGGGTGGCTTAAGCCTATGTTTTAGGCTTGATTTTTTTTCCCTAAACTCAAAACCATGGCAGTCTATATGCAGTTCCGCCCCTGGCCCACCATGCATGAGAGTTGCCTTATCTTGTAATGGACGTATAAAAATGTTTAACATTCATGGTTAATTAACTCTCCCGGTGAAAATGTATTGGACAAAACATTAAGTTGGATAGAAAAATCCAATCATGCACATGGTTAAGAGGAACCAAGATCAAGAATAATGCAAGCGATATCGGTTATTGTTGACTTAGTCGATAAAGACATATTACCCGTAGGAGAGTGATTTTTAACTAAAACAATTATTAATATTATTTATTTCATTCAAATATTTGAATTTTATTTAAGTATTATTGTTGAAATTAGCAGATAATTGCTAAACAATAACAAATTCACACAAAGCAGATTTATTTATTTACTTATTTATCCTATTTATTATTTTCCGAAGCATCCAAAACTATGACTAGTTCTTTATTTGTACGTGTCTGCTTGTGCAGGTGCCTTGTTAATCTTTTCTATTTATGTAATTAATTAAGTTTAATCAGGGACAGATCATTATTAAAAAAAATGGTCAGTTTAGTCTAGTCAACTGGTCAGCACTCTCTTACCCATCCTCCTCTATGATTAGTTGAAAAGTCAAAGTCCATCTCCACCACTTATATCGTTAGAGGATGATTATTTGACCATTAACTGTCAGTTTCCATATAAACCCAAGAAACATCTTACTCCATTTCATATCATCTTCTCCACATTCTTCGTCTTCTCATTCCTCTCAATTCTTTCTCCTCTACTTCATAAAATTCTTGTAAATTCCAAGTTTCTCAGAAGACTCAATCCATCTTGCGTGAACGAACGATAAAAGTATAGAGAGTTGCCACAGATTTATCTTGCATCATCCGTCAATACAATGGCAGACAAGACTAGTTACGATCGTAGTTTAGAGGAGACCCCGACATGGGCTGTTGCAGTTGTTTGTTTTGGAATCGTTTTAGTTTCCATTGTTATCGAGCATGTTCTCGAGCTCATTGGAGAGGTAACTAGTCACCCTTTTTTGCCTTCAAATTCCAGAGCATGAATTATATGGAACTAAGCACTTTTCTTTTTTCACCATTTTGCAGTGGTTCCACAAGAAACACAAAAAAGCTCTGTATGAAGCACTTATGGTGGTCAAAACAGGTGCAAATTTGATCAATTCTACTCTCCTCCTCATAAAGTTATAAATCCATCCATGAAAGAATAATTGGAATAACTTAATTTTTTTTCTTGTTGCAGAGCTTATGTTACTGGGGTTTATATCACTGCTCCTGACATTCACACAAGATTATATAATCCAACTTTGTATACCAAAAAAAGTTGGAAATACATGGCATCCTTGCCCAAGAGACAAAGAAGTCGAATCGAAGAATAATTATGCGGAGAAATATTGTGGGAAAAAGGCAGGTTCATCTTTAATTATTTTTAGTTTCCTTTGTCAAATTGATTTTCACTGAACCAAAATTATTGAATCTAAATCATATTGAATGCTTACAGTTATTGCACCTAGTACAATGACATAAAGAGAAATATCTAATGAGTAGGGTCTTTTGTGTTTGGTTTCATATTTTGCAGGGTAAAGTACCACTTGTATCAAAGACTGCCATCCATCAACTCCACATATTCATCTTTGTCTTGGCAGTTTGTCACGTGCTTTATTGTATATTTACCATGGCTCTCGGCAGGGCTAAGGTAATTTATTTTAATCCATGTTGAAAAAATTACTAAGTTGGTAACGCTAGTTCTTGTGAAGTTTTGGTGATTGAGTTTGATTGTTGTATTGGTCCAATATCAGATGAAAAAATGGAATAATTGGGAAAAGGAAACTAAATCTGCCGAATATCAGTTCACTCATGGTGAGTTATCGTTTATCCTACATCCTGAACTCTGAACTATTTGCATTTCATTTTTTTCTCGTATTTTAACCACGGATTAGTTCTTAATTAGCTCAATCCTAAATCTAGAACTACATAGCTATAATAAATAATTCACGTGTGAAAAATAACTTCTTTTCTTTTTTGGGCAGATCCTGATAGATTTAGGTATGCAAGGGATACAACATTTGGGCGAAGGCATATGAGCATTTGGAGTAGATCCACGATTCTCCTCTGGATTGTAAGTACTAAATTTGTATATTAAGAGTTCGTTGACTTGTAATATTTTGATTATACTTGCAAGAGAGCTGAGCTTAATTTCTTCAAATGTAATGTTGATGCAGACGTGTTTCTTTAGGCAGTTTGTTAGATCAGTTCCTAAGGTGGATTATTTGACACTAAGACATGGTTTTATCATGGTGAGCTGAATCTTCCTTTGATAACATTTTACTGGATTTAAAATTGTATTTGGCGGCGAATATCTAATAATATTTAATCTCAATTTCAGGCACATTTGGCTCCACAAAGTGCTGTCCAATTTGATTTTCAGAAATACATGAGGAGGTCTCTTGAAGAGGACTTCAAAGTTGTTGTTGGAATTAGGTGCGTCCATATCTGTTTGCTGATTTTTTTTTAAGAAAACAAAGCCGCCTCTCTTAAACCCTGCAAGAGATGGTACAACAACCATATATTGTGCGGTTACTGGCATTAGCAGCCTCTACAACTAACATACATATATCAGCATCTACATTGACAGTTCTTGGACGTTATAACGATAACAACAGCTGACTTGGCGACAGTTACAATTTTTAGTACTGACCATAATTGTTGTGTTTATTTTTGCAGTCCAGTGCTCTGGTTCTTTTCCCTGCTTTTCTTAATGGCCAGTACCAATGGTAAGTAGCAGTGAGAACTCTCTGGAAACTGTATTTTTTTTTCCGGTTATTTTTACTCGGGGCGCACCTTTTCTAGTCTTCTGAAACATTTACATTTTGATTATTGCAGGATGGCGCTCTTACTTGTGGCTGCCCTTTATTCCATTGATTGTAAGCAGGATTAATCATAATTTATCTTAATTTCAAATTTTAAAGTGAAGTTTTCAATGTAACTTATTGGCATTTTCATACTTGATCATCATCAGATTGTGCTCGCCGTGGGGACAAAATTACAAGTGATTATAACACAAATGGGTTTACATGTACAAGATAGAGGAGATGTGGTACAAGGAGTGCCCACAGTAAAACCAGCTGATGATTTGTTTTGGTTCAGAAGTCCTCGTCTCATTCTCTACTTGATTCACTTTGTTCTCTTTCAAAATGCATTTCAAGTGGCTTTCTTCATATACACTACTGTAAGAACATATTCAAAACTTATTCCCAACCTTTTTGAGTAACACCTTATAATCTATATCAAAGGTCTAAATTTGTTTTCATGTCTAATTAAATTTTCAGTATGAATTTGGGCTCAATTCTTGCTATCACCAGAAAGCCGCAGATGTGGCTATCAGGATTTCAATGGGGTGAGTGCCTAATCTAGCAATCTCCATTCCAGCATTTATCTTGGAAGCCTCGTAAAATGTTAAAGCTCGTTTCGATACTCTCTAACTTTGTTTTTATGTTGGCATGATAAATTCAGGATCTTTGTACAAATCCTATGTAGCTATGTCACTCTACCTCTTTATGCCTTGGTTACTCAGGTTAGCAGAAGTTTCCCCTGGGGTCTAATGCCTCTCATTGTTTTTATTCTGCACAATTTCGAGACTTGCTCCTTGATTTTACTAACTGGTTCATGATTTATGTAAATGAACACAGATGGGTTCCAACATGAAGACAACAATATTCAACCCAACTGTGGCAGTAGCATTGAAAAAATGGCATCATCAAGCAAAAAAACAAATAAAAGAAAGCCGAAAAGGGACGCCAACGTCGAGTATGCCATCCACCCCACACTATGGCATGTCACCGGTACATCTTTTGCATAACAAAAACAATCGCAGTAGTGAAGCCAATAGCCCTCAGATGTCTCCCATGCATCGAAATTACATGGGTGCTGCAAACGATCATTGGGATAGCGAATCACCTTCCCCAATGCACGACAGTTCTAGTCACAATGATCCATTTAGAGCTCGCCTTGGTCCGAGTGAGGAGAGACGAGTCTCACCGTCCGAATTAATACCGATGCCAAATCTACCGCCTGTTAGAAGTGGGAATGAACGAGCTGTTGAACGGGAATCTGCTGATCAACATGAGATCAGTATCGGCTCCGATTCTACGAAACATTTCTCATTCGGTAAAAGACCAAGTGTGTGATCATAATAGGATGATTATACCTACTACACTCGCATAGTTACAAATTGAATTGAATTGATTTTCATTTATCGGCCACATAAATCAGGTAGGCTCATTTGCAATATGTATCATAGTTTGGGCCGAACCCTGTTTTATATATAAAGAGTGCTTTCTACCAAATCAGTTAGCTAGACTGTTGCAAATTGTTAAATAAAACAGATTCTTTCGTGTTTCCGATCAATACTCAGAATTCCAGTTTAATTCGCTACATTTAGTTCGCAACAAAGGATGCTTAAGAAACTAATTTCTTCAATCTATCGCATATCCTTGAAGTCTCAACCCCAGCTCTAACCTGTGATATACATTCAAAAATAAAAAAACAAAGTTAGTGTACGACGGCAACTACTAACCGGAACATGTTATCCTGTCGTGATTTGAAGTTACCTGAGAATGAACTGTATAAAAAATCTTGTCATCAACAGTAGCGAAACTAGCATTGACGAATTCAGCTCCTTCTTCTTCAAGAACAGTAATGAGTTGATAATACAAGAATTGTTTGTTCATCCCTGTTATCAAAACTACTTCCAAAGTAGTACTATCGAAGTTCCTTACTTGAAGTATCGGCAAATTCAATAAATCGTTACCAGCACTCTCAGTAGAAGCATTTGACGAACAAGTAGTAGTAGCAGCAGCGACAGCATTGCTATCTAGAAAATCTTGATCATCACAGTCAGTATTCGGCAATGTGGTTGTTGTTGTTAATAAATCTTTCTTTCTCTTGAGTTTATCTATTCTCTTTGTCAGTTCTTGTATGTAATTAGCTGCTTGATCAATCAGATCTATCTGTGCTATATCCTGCCCAAGAAATTAAGTTTAGATTATATGATCAAAAAGAAAGAGAAAGATTTTATGTGTATGCAACTGTAAGTTTGTGTACAGTACCTTCTTGAAGGAATGGTTGTTGTTGTCATGAGTACTAGTAGTGGAAGGAATAAGAGAGACAAGTTTGAAGCAAAGAGCTTTCATATGGCTTCTTCTATTCTTTTCAATGGTTTTCCTATCAATTGCTGCTGCTGCACAAGTAGAAGAAGAAGATGCACATTTACTCGAATTTTTCATTTCTGTTTCTCAATTTCTTTTATAATGTGCTCAGATGATTTATGTTTCACAAGACAAGTTTCTAGTATGTTTCAAACTGCAAGCTGAGTAGCAAGCAAGGAGAGTGCATGATGATGAAGAAGAGAAAGAGGGTACGTAGGTCCATATAATTGAAGAGAGAAAACAAAGATATTTAAGGGACGATTCCTTGGTTGGCTTTTGAAATCACAACAAGGAAGTTTCTATGGAAAAAGAAACTTTCTGTCGTGCTGATCGTGCACTTTATTGCCTTTTGACTCGAACTGCCCCGCAATTTTCATATCACGTGAATAAATAGGCCACTGGATGAGTTAAGGGACCAGGATATCCGTAGCATGAGACGGAAACTCGCCAGTATTTCTTTTTCATATCAGAAGAAGAATGCTGTGATTTGTGAGGTAAAACGTGAGACATGCAGACCTGATCCCTGCTGCCTACACATCAATGGTGGTTGTAGGTCTTAATAGCAACAGCCCACAGGAATAAGTAACAGTAACACCTCATGTGCAAGGCTGTGTCTGTCTTATTTCATTGTCTTGTAATATGACATGATGTCCTATGAAAGCTGTTTAGGTTTCAGAGGGTTGTTTACGAGAAAAAAAGAAGAATCCAATTATTATTGGGGCTGCAAAAGGGGTGGGGAATTTGGGGCTTCGCAGGGTCAGGGTCAGGAAATAGTAAATGAAGCTATCCCCAATCATATTGTATTTCCTAATGTCTAATAAAGAACGCGCGATTGGGGATACTTGAACTAATTGGGGATATAGGAAAAGGACAAAACCTGGATCCAAATATCAAATCAGGGTCACCCCTTGTCTAAGTATTTTACCTAATACCTAATCTACCCCTCACTAATCAGGCTTAAGCCCCGTTTGGGATTGTTTTTTTTCAACCAAAAGCACTTTGTAACAAACTTCTAACAAACTTTTACCAAAAATTGTGTTTGGTAAATTTTTTTCAAAGTGCTTTTGGAGAGAAGCACTTTCATTTTAGGCCTGCTTTAAAAGCTACTCAACACTAGCTTTTAAAAATTTTGGAAAGCAAGTTGTGGACCCACATAATTCGATTTAACTGATTCTCTATTTTAACCTTGTTAATTTATTATAAAGACAAGTTTTACCCTCAAATATTGTACATTTGACATGATAATTCTAATTTCATTTTATTTCTCTATTTTTTCCATTTTTTATTTAAAATAATAAATACAATAATAATTAAAATTATTATATAAAATAATAAAAAATTTAATAAATATTAAAATAAATATTAAAATAAAAAATGAAAAAATAATAAATTTAATAAATATTTTTTTTTGAAAAAAATAAATAAAATAATAATATTTTCATAACAAACCATAATCTTAAATTTTTTAATTAAATAATAAAAACAATTAAAAAATAAAAAAAAATATTACTTATATTTTATTAAATATATTAAAATTAGAAATATAATTTATTATAATAAAATTGTATTAAAACTAATTTTTGAAATATGTTTATTTTCGTCATTAACTACATCACCAACACTTTTAAATACCAGTTTACCAAACAGAATTTAAAGTTTGTTAATTGCACAGTGCTTTTTAAATTATAGTTTACCAAACGTCATGCAAATTTATTTCCACAGCACAGCACAACAACGCACAACACAGCACAACTGAAAAGCGCTTTTCTAAAATTCACAGCAATACCAAACTAGCCTTTAGTGCTTAATTATAATTAGTAAATTCATAAGATTATTTGATAAATGATTAGTGTGTGTTTTTATTTGTTTGGGTGAGTGAGGTGAGAGTAGAAGGAGGGAAAAGAATTGAGAGGGAACTTTTTTTGGTGAAAATGGAGGATGATTGTGAAGAGAGAATTGCTGCTGAATCTTTAGCTCAACTACAACAAGAAGCATATCTTCAATCTTCTGCTAATGACAACAACTCACAATTGGAAGTATTTGATGAACCAACACCCTTGGATCATGATTTTTATGAGCATGAAGCGTTTCGTGAAGAACCAACCCAAGAGAGTAAACTAGTTCAACATACAAGCACTCCCAATACTCAGGTAAAGGTGCCAATGTGTTGAAAATTTGATTTTTTTTTCTTTGAATCCACCATTGTTGCAGCTGAAATACCTCGGTGCCGACATTGTATTCAACCGAAAATACCATGCCGGTACAAAAGTTACTTTTTACCTACCATGGAATTTTCTACGGAATATTCTACCGGCATGGTTCAATTCTAGCGTTACCATACCGGTACCACCCAAAAAACATACAGGAAGCAGTGTTTTCCAAAGCTAAATACCGGCATGGTATATTAATTATGGACCACGCCACAACGTCGTACCGGCGTAGAACCATAGATAACAAGCACGCCGGCACATATGTTTCCGGCGTTGATTTCAAATGAAATTTGTATGCCGGAAAAAGTTTCAAATTTGGTCTTCAGTTTCGGTTCAGTTCGACCATGCCGGAACCTTGGTCGAGCATGCCGGAACTGTGGTCCGGCATAGTATTTTAAATTTTTTTGGAACTAATTTAATTTTCTTTTCATTCGATCCTTAGGTTGTGAAATATATTGATCCAACAAATACAAGACCGCTTGGTCGGGATACGTATAAATACTATAAAATGCCTCTGGTATGTTACCAAAGTATACTTTTCACCTAGTATCTTGAACTTTACTAATGGATTGCTTGTAATGAACCTTATAATCTCTCATTGTTGTCCTTATGTAGGGAATAAAATCTAAAATGGAAGCAATTACTTGGGATAAAGAGACGACTCTTAAGAAAATGTGTGTGTTGGTGAGGAATACCCAAGGTTCAAAGATTCATTTTGAGATGGCTTGCGAGAGAAGTGGCGTATACAAGGAGAAGAATAGCCACAAGAGAAAGGATAATTGCCTCTTTAAGCTTGTATTCTATTTAAGAGAAAAGATCAAAGAATGGGATTGTACAATGTGGTTCGGCCGTCATAACCACCCGGATCCGGAAGATTTTGTTAGTCACTCCCTAGTTGCGAAGCTAAAACCTCATGAAATGGAAGATGTAAAGAGATTGACCAAAGCATGTATCAAACAAAGACAAATTCTCAGAGGCTTCAAGGAAAAGGATCGGACGAACGTGTCTTCTCTAAGTACAATTTATAGCGCACAAGAAATTATTAGAAGGGTGGATAGGGAAGGGAGGAGTGGTAGGCTAGGAAAGATAACCTACAATCATATTAAACTACAAGTGCACAGTGTCGATATGCAACACAAGGAAAGAATAGGTCGATCCACAAGGACTTGGTGGGTGTAAAGTTGAAGTTAGAGTATTACTAAAACTGATTCAAATTGAGAGTAACCAAAAGGGGTGTTTGTGTCGATACGACTAAGAGGTTGGTGGTTATCCTAAAGCAACAATATTAAGTTCTACCAACACTAAAGATGAACCAGGTCTTTGAATCCACCACCTAAATGCATAGAAATCCCCTAGTTTGATATACTAGTTCCCTTTTCAATCAAAGAGCTATAGAGGTTCTATCCTCAAACTACCTTGAAGATGTGATAAATCACTTGCACAAATAGATAATTTAACCTCACTAAAATAGGTCAATCCCTAACATTAACTATCTGTTTAAAGCATAGATAATCACAAATTGAACTAACTCATTTCATATATAGGCTTGAATACATAACAAAGAATTGTTCTAACTACCATGAATGCTTCACATACAAGGTGAAAGTAAATTGCTAGTATTCAAAGATGAAACCATGTTTCTCATTCAAAATCCCATGAAGAACAAGTAAATCAAATCATGAAATTCTAATTATTTAGGGGTTTCATCTCAACCCTAGCAAAGATTTTAAAAACATAGCAAACATTGAAATAAAACCTAAACTAACATTACATCTTGCATCGGCTACTCCGGGCTTGAGTTTGTTCCTTACAATCCTCTCCCCATTTATACACCAATTTTCCCAATTTCAATCCCAGCTTCAGTACAGTACAATTAGAAAAATTAGGGATTTAGTATTCTTGGAACTCACCACTGATGGAGTCTTCAATTTACAGCTACCCTAATGTCTGACGATGTTGATGTTATAGAGAACAAGAAATTCAGACCTTCCCTTCGCCATTCTCATTGCTCTTGGGGACAAATTCGCCGCCATATTGTTCCTCGAGTAACAACTATTGATATCTAGGTCAAGCTTGAAATGGTTAAAACAATAGGAGTACTAATTCGACATATGATTGATTAGGGAAAGATGGAGAGAAGACATGGGTATGAGAAAGATAGGCGGTGTTGCTAGTTTGGCAGTAGGGAGGAGGTACAGATACTGTTGTCGGACAAAATAAAGAGAAATAGAACAAGTTCTGATCTTGGAAACGTTATTGGGAAGGATGATAAAGGGATGTTTAGGTGTCAAGCAAAAATACCTAGCTTAGGTATACAAGGCTAGCTTAAACCTTGGATGGCCTTTTTATTTCCAAACGTGTGTAGCATCTGTTACTTGATCTTTGGCCCATTAAGTCTTCTTCCATTTCTTTGCCACAATTGTTTGCTCTATTGACTCTGCCAATCCACTAATACTGTTGTCTGCACTTCTACTCACAGATTTTGCGGTTCATGGTGTACCATTCCACTCTCCGCAATGCAATCAGACTCTCTTTATTCTCCTACGAATGCAAACAAACACTAATTGTCAATATTTACAACAAAAATGATTATTGATATCTCGAGACGCAAAATGCACATTTTGACATAAAAATAGGATATTAAAGCATTTGAGATGTGATAAAAGACAACAAAATGATCTGAAATATGCAATATTAGGCACTGATCACACCCCCAAACCTGAATTTTGCTCGTCCACGAGTAAACAAAAACTAAGAAAAATCCTACCCATACCACTGTCGCTGGTCTCTCGATTGTATTTAGCGAATGAAATAAGCCTTTTAAACCACTAAGTGTCCCTAGTGGACGAGTTGAAGTCTCGTGAGGGTTTGCTTAGAACACACCCACAAAGTTCTAGGACAAAATATAAGCTCAGATTCCATGAATGTGATACATGCATTTCAGTTTTAGCTCACAACAATTGGATATGTCAATCTAGCTTTCAAAGGCACAATTCTAGCACTGAAAAAACTAAAGACATGTGATCAGAGTGTAAAGTGCATCTAACTTAGACATGTATAGGGAATGATTTACTTCTAGGAAGTTCTGACTCCCAATTACTAAAAGATAATTTTTAGGCTAAGAACTGAATTCAAAGCCAAGTTAGTTGTGCGTACGTCTTTATGAGAATTGTGAATGTTCACCTTCAGAGTTGGTGATATTTCAATTTACCCGCGTTTTACATCGACGGCTACACCCTCCTTGCTTATTACAAGACTATTTACAACATATGTACAAAAAGAAATATTGACTGGGTATTTACATTCATAACTAAAGAGAAACTACTCAATGGTTTAAAACAAACGACATAAAACAACTCATTTCATTTCAATTTCTTTTCTTTTTTCATATTTTTTTTTCTTTTTTCAATTTTTTTTTCAACTGATTTCGGAATAACAAGAGATACAAACACAAGATGACACAACAACTTACACAAAAACAGAAAAATACATTACCTGATGATTTTAGCAAGAGGCATCCCTTTCCGATGCACCCAGTCAAATTCAATGGTTGGTTTTCTTAATGTATCCTCCAACTTCTATTCCATCCAACCAAAGAACAAGCTAGTCAAGTCTCATTCAGTATCCTACTTAACCTATGAAACACCGACGCTATACACGCTTGGTAGATCGTGCATGTGCAAATTTTCTATATCACAATGTGAATTGTGCTAGAATCAGGGGTGCCTCGTCATCTAGACTAAGAACCCTATGATATCATACATGCACAGGTATCACAAATCAAGGTAAATGAGCTCCATTTTTCATTTTTTCATTATTATTATTTTTTATTTTTTTTAAGATGGTAGAGTTCAGTTAAAATGATAGCACAGTGACAACCATATGGTATCTACTTTTCACCCCCAAACCTAAACTAAACATTAACCTCAATGGTTCTAAAGATTGACAGAATTATAAACATAAGATACCGTGAAAAGCATGTTGAGTAGAGAAAGGAAAGAGATTACCAGATTTCGACGATAGTTCTAAGTAAGAACTCTTGTATTTGCTGTTGTAATCCAATAAAAGATCAGCTGAGTGTAGGAGTGGATTAGCACAAAACATATGTACCGCAATAGTAACGAGAGAAGGATACAAAATACAAAGACTCAAACTGACTCAAGATAGAAAAATATAACATTACCTACTGGATTATATACAAGAAAAATTCACTATACACCAACAATCGAAATAGTTGAGGATCAACCCAAAAGACAGTATGCATAGATTTTAATAGCCTCACACATATACAACAACAGAGAACAGCTAGTGAGATACTCAAAGTGATCAAGATACCCTTAAACCTAAATTTTTCAACTGCTATGTTTTTTGACATAAAATCTAGCAATTTTGGAGGTACTGCATGCACAAGATCCAATTCAAAGTGGACTTTTCTAGGGACAGGCAGAGATAGATATTCCAATTGTGGCTCCTTAAACACATTATATTTAGATGCAAAATGGTCCAAAAGAACTTGAGAAGCATACAGATCTAACTCAACGCTTGGAGCTGTTCACAAAGTGGGTTTGACAACCTCTCGGCCGACATTAAGACAATCATGTTGTGACTTAAGAAGGGAATCAAATCTGTCTAAGTTAGTTTCATCTGTATCATTACACGATTCAATTCTCCCTAAGTCAGAAAAAAGTACAATATCATGCTCATGTTCATTGAACAAATTAGCAGTCCCCAAATCAGCATCAAAATCATCTAAATATTGATTGCAATGAATATCAACATTAGAAGAAACATTATCAGTGAAGGTATCTACACTATGGTCTAACGTTTCAGAGTTACAAGACTCTAAAATTTCATTTTCAGAATTAACGACCTCCTCTGATATTATATCATCATCGTCATCACAAATACATGAAAATCCCATTCCATCAAAACCACTAGTGTTCTCCGCCCATACATATGCCTCTAAAATAGGTGAATATGGATTGACATTTTGAATAGGGTATGAAACACTATATTCACAATTACGCTCATTGGGAAAAACGAACATTTCACATTCATAGTCCACATGCTTATCACTTCTTTCGTTTTCATTTGGTAAAGTGACAACTTGACTCACTACAGGTTGTAAACCTTACATAGGGTCATCAGTACATGAAATATTCAGATTGTTTTTCCTTCCCAGTTCACAAGTTGATGATTATAGGTTATTCTCATGCATTTGATGTGAAGTATTGGCACAATGCAATTTATACTGCTTAATGGCATGCAATTCAGAGAAGTTCTGAACCAAATGGCCTAAGCTATCACACAAGATACAAAAAGAGAATTCAGTCTGGCTACATAACTTGGGTGCATCAGAATATTCATTTGTGCACCTTTCTAGAGCTTTAACTCTCCTAATTAAGAATTATATATTTGTATTAGAGAAAAATCAACATCTGACTCATGGAGATCACCCATATCATGTGACATTGACCTAGTTTCTCTAATGGATTCCCATTAATGGGTTTTCTCTGCAACTTGATCTATAAATGACCATGCATCATCCACAGTTTTATCAATGAACTCACCATTACACATAGACTCAACCATGGCTCGAGTATTAAAGTCTAAACCTTCATAAAGAATTGCGACCAGTCTCCACTTCTCAAAGCCATGGTGAGGACACTCAAACAACAAATCATTAAACCGTTCAAAATAATGAAAAAGTGCCTCTCCATCTAACTGGACAAAACAATTAATACTTTGACGAATGCTTATGGTTCCATAATATGGAAATAACTATTTGATAAATTTTGTTATGAGTTGGTCCCAAGTGGTGATTGACTGTGGTCTCAGACTGTAAAACCATGATTTAGCACTTTATTTTAAGTAAAACGTAAAAAAACACAACTTTAGAGAGTCCTCGGACATATTTTCAAACTGCATAATTCGACAGATTTGTTCAAACTCTCTTACATGATGATAGGGGTTTTCAGATTCAACCCCTCAAAATATTGGAAGCATTTGTATCATGCTTGCATCCAATTGAAACGGGCCATCAGTCTGGGGTAAGACAATACATGATGACATGCTTATCCTCGCATGATACATGTAATCCTGGAGGGTACGTGGCAGATTCATAGCTTCACATATTGTTTCATCATTGGAAGGTGAGTCAACAACAGGAAATGGAATTTCAGATAGGCAGTGATGATGAGGACTATCTATACCATCAGTTTAGTTACAAAAGGCAACAATCTTAGCCTAGATAGCACATAAATCATGTTATTGTAATCAGGCAAGCAACATATGCACATATCAGAAGATAATGCTCATGAGAATCAAACCTAATTCTTGGAGTGCAGAAATAGTATGTTGCAGAAACTAAATAGCACGCAGTACATGATAGGTGTAGAATACACCTAATTTACTATCTAGTAGTTTATGCTTTCTTTGCTATTTTTCTTGTAAATTATGTATTTTACGCTTGTTTTGAGTTTTATAGTTACTTTGGAGTCGCACGGAGGAAAAGAAGAAGAAATCACTCAATTTGAGCAAAAGGGTAAAATTGTCATTTCACGAAGGAGGGAATACTATATGGAGCCCAGCCAAGGTTAAGGGGAGGTTAAAGAGGCGTCCCTTATCCAAAAGAAGGGAGTGAAAATAGCACATTTTGGGTGTACTAATGGTGGGTGTCGAATCCACCCACACCCTAAACCCGTAGACCCATACCGCACCCAGGATCCATACCCGCCCCATTTAACTTAAACCTAAATCGAGAAAGGGTTGTCTTTCTCTCTCAATCATTCAGTTTCATTACCTTTGCTCGAAAGTAAGAAGCGACCATGATTTCGCATTGTAGATCGAGAGAAATCGAGAGAGGATGAACTCATATGGCAATTGAAGCTGTGAAGAGATGAGTTGAAGATGGAATTGATGAATGGAAATGGGTTTTGGTGGTACTGTTGTTCTCTGGGTTTGGATTGAGACGGTAATCCTGATGCTGTTGAAATCAGTGATTGAAGGAGCTGATATGAAGAACAGGTATATGAAGTCGGGCGAGTGAATGAGAGAAATCAGAGATGGGTCGTGGCTTTAGTGATGAATTAGAGACGAATCGACATCGAGTACAATGTTTGTGAGAAATTATGGGATTGATGAATTCAAGCTAGGGTTCGAATGGGTTTGTGAGAGATCGAGAAATAGAGTTCGGGGAGATGTTGCCGTTGAATCGGTGGAATGGGTTTGAAGAACTCGGGAATCGAGCTCGGTCCGAGGCTGTTGTTCAACACAGGAGAAGAAGTAGAGAGAATGAATGGTAGTCCGAGAAGGAAATTGAATCTGAAATTGGGGGAAAGAGTTCTTTGTTGAATTACGGGAAATGAATTTATCTTTGGTGGTAACAGTTGATTGAGCTTTGTTGAAGAAGCCGAGGTCTCGAAATGGAGTTGATTGTCTGCTGCTTTGCTATGGGTCTGTGATGATAGAATGGGTTTAATGGATGAAATTGCGGGTTGAGAAGCAATAATGAGTTCTCATTGCAAATGGGTTTGAAATGAACTAAGGCAATTGATGTTCTTTGGTGGTTGAAATGAATGAGCTGTAGAGATTGCAGCTTAAGTTGTGAGCGAGAATGGTAGGCCTGGTGGATGCAATGCAACATGGAGATGAATATGAGATTCAGGCTGGTACAGCTGAGATTGAGCTTGTGACGGACCGGAAAATTACGCCTTTGGCGCGTTGCCCCGCAGGCCGTAACTCCCCGGTGCGCCATGATGAAGCTACGATCCGGGCCTTTAAAGCTAGGAAAATGCACGTCCATTTGCCCTTGCAAGCATGCTCGTGGAGCATGACGCAGCTAACTTAGCTTCCACACTGTTCCAACTTACCCTTGTCCCGCAAAAGGGTTTACGGCCATAAGGCCAATGCCAATGCATTTTTCATGCATCTCTGGCTTTGCCTTTACATAGGGAATTCATCTTTGAATTCCCTAGCTGTGAGCATCCGTCATTGTCCAGGCATAAGCCTTAGACTTTAGCGTAGGCCTCACCAAGCCCTTGCCATTTTCCCACGTTACCTCGCTTACCATCTCTTTGTAACTTGATAGGAAGTATGAGCATCCACTTGCGGCATGCAACTAAGCCTCATCAAGTCTGGCCACAATCATCTCTTGCGTCGAGCTACCAAGCTTAGATGATATGAGGGGCCAACGTCTTTGGACCGGCAATTAATTCTGCAACTCATTGCGGCTGCCTACGTACCCTTCCCTACTCCAAAGGGATCAAGCACAGACCGTAGTTCATCCACGAAGGGACAAAAACTTAAGCCAAATCGTTTGCAAGGCTGTGGCCTAG
The DNA here is from genome assembly GCA_023531295.1 of Papaver armeniacum. Lineage (NCBI taxonomy): Eukaryota > Viridiplantae > Streptophyta > Magnoliopsida > Ranunculales > Papaveraceae > Papaver > Papaver armeniacum. The sequence continues at coordinate 314,364 of JAJJWW010013579.1, forward strand.
CAAAAACGGTAATGGCCTGGTCCGTATAGGCCATTCCGCCAAGATGCATAATGATTATGCATCATCGGGTCCGCGCTGTGGCATAGCGATGCCAACGCATCAAATACCCTCTTTGAAAGGCTACGCAACTATAAATGAGACTTAGGCATCATTTATACCCTTCCGGCTAAGCTATGAAGCTTACTTGGTACATAGTCCGCATATGCACCTTCAACCAACTACCCCTCCCTATATATGTCTTAATGGAATTTCTACAAGTATGGAAAGGGGAGCATATTGACATGCTTGCTTCACTATTCATGGCCGTTGCCATATAATTCTGAAGGACCGGCAATGATTGTTGAGTCTCAGTTTCGTTGCACAATGATTGTGCACCACTCGTTCCGCTCTGCTGCACAATGATTGTGCACCACTTGTTCTCGTCATTTGCACAATGATTACACACAACGATTGCGTACAATGATTGCGCACCACCCGGTCTTCGATTTGTTTCTCTTTATTGCACAATGATTTCGCTGTAAGATCGAGCCCACCTACCCAACTGGCCTAATGCATCATGATGATGCAACATTGGCCCTTGGCCAATTGCCAAACATAATGCGCCATTTTTGGCGCGGTATTGGCCTTAAGCCAATCCACCTTTTTCACGTTGCGGAAGCTTTGGATGAAGCTTCATCTCAATCCATGACGCATCTTTTAGCATGCGCCATGCTAAAAACACGGGGTGTTACATTATCACACCCTTCAAAGAATTTCGTCCCCGAAATTCAAAACCAAAGCTATTGTGGACAATCTCTTCGAGTTGGATTTCATGAGCAAAAATCCCATACCAGATGCCCAGAAATCACGGGTTTCTTCAAGTTGTCATGAACAACAATTTAGACCTTCTGAGCACATGTCCCATACCACCTGCCCAGGAATCCAAAAGTGCCCACAACAATACCAAGAATCACAATTGGCCAGTGCCAAGAGGATATCTCGACAAGGTATCCTAGATAGCATCCCATACTACCACCCGGGAATCCCTAAGGTTCACAAGTTGAAAGATGTCATCGAAATGACAAGGAAAAACTCAACGCAACACTTTGTGAGGACCAATCTCTAATGCCGGTGCGGTTGGATGCAAGCCACCGTCCCCGACGGATTTACACGGTTGCCACTCGTAAGTGGCATGCTAGCCGGGCTCGACAACGCACACCCTTGGCCGGTGCCAACGTGTGGGGATGATCGGTCCCATTGTCTACCCACCGTCCCGGACGGTCTTAGGATGCTCGTAGCGGGGTGCCACGGAGGCCTGGCAAACTCACAAGTACTTATACAAGCTCAACTCGATTTGCAAAGTAACTGGCTCAGCAGTTACAAACTCTTTCCCGCGCAGAAGTTAGCCTACTCTCCAACTTTAAGTTTCCATCAAGGAAAATACTCGCCAATGAGTCCACTCCGCACAAGTCCCTAGAGTTTTCTCGGAACTTGCTCTGATACCATCTGTGACGGACCAGAAAATTACGCCTTTGGCGCGTTGCCCCGCAGGCCGTGAACTCCCCTGGTGCGCCATGATGAAGCTACGATCCGGGCCTTTAAAGCTAGGAAAATGCACGTCCATTTTCCCTTGCAAGCATGCTCGTGGAGCATGACGCAGCTAACTTAGCTTCCACACTGTTCCAACTTACCCTTGTCCCGCAAAAGGGTTTACGGCCATAAGGCCAATGCCAATGCATTTTTCATGCATCTCTGGCTTTGCCTTTACATAGGGAATTCATCACTGAATTCCCTAGCTAGCTGAGCATCCGTCATTGTCCAGGCATAAGCCTTAGACTTTAGCGTAGGCCTCACCAAGCCCTTGCCATTTTCCCACGTTACCTCGCTTACCATCTCTTTGTAACTTGATAGGAAGTATGAGCATCCACTTACTGGCATGCAACTAAGCCTCATCAAGTCTGGCCACAATCATCTCTTGCGTCGAGCTACCAAGCTTAGATGATATGAGGGGCCAACGTGCTGGACCGGCAATGCTGCAACTCATTGCGGCTGCCTACGTACCCTTCCCTACTCCAAAGGGATCAAGCACAGACCGTAGTTCATCCACGAAGGGACAAAAACTTAAGCCAAATCGTTTGCAAGGCTGTGGCCTAGCAAAAACGGTAATGGCCTGGTCCGTATAGGCCATTCCGCCAAGATGCATAATGATTATGCATCATCGGGGCCAAATTTGTGGCATAGCGATGCCAACGCATCAAATACCCTCTTTGAAAGGCTACGCAACTATAAATGAGACTTAGGCATCATTTATACCCTTAAAACTAAGCTATGAAGCTTACTTGGTACATAGTCCGCATATGCACCTTCAACCAACTACCCCTCCCTATATATGTCTTAATGGAATTTCTACAAGTATGGAAAGGGGAGCATATTGACATGCTTGCTTCACTATTCATGGCCGTTGCCATATATTTCTGAAGGACCGGCAATGATTGTTGAGTCTCCGTTCTGTTGCACAATGATTGTGCACCACTGCGTCCGTCTGTTTGCACAATGATTGTGCACCACTTGTTCCATCATGTTGCACAATGATTACACACAACGATTGCGTACAATGATTGCGCACCACCCGGTCTTCTGACTGTTTCTCTTTATTGCACAATGATTTCGCTGTAAGATCGAGCCCACCTACCCAACTGGCCTAATGCATCATGATGATGCAACATTGGCCCTTGGCCAATTGCCAAACATAATGCGCCATTTTTGGCGCGGTATTGGCCTTAAGCCAATCCACCTTTTTCACGTTGCGGAAGCTTTGGATGAAGCTTCATCTCAATCCATGACGCATCTTTTAGCATGCGCCATGCTAAAAACACGGGGTGTTACATTATCACACCCTTCAAAGAATTTCGTCCCCGAAATTCAAAACCAAAGCTATTGTGGACAATCTCTTCGAGTTGGATTTCATGAGCAAAAATCCCATACCAGATGCCCAGAAATCACGGGTTTCTTCAAGTTGTCATGAACAACAATTTAGACCTTCTGAGCACATGTCCCATACCACCTGCCCAGGAATCCAAAAGTGCCCACAACAATACCAAGAATCACAATTGGCCAGTGCCAAGAGGATATCTCGACAAGGTATCCTAGATAGCATCCCATACTACCACCCAGGAATCCCTAAGGTTCACAAGTTGAAAGATGTCATCGAAATGACAAGGAAAAACTCAACGCAACACTGTGAGGACCAATCTCTAATGCCAGTGCAGTTGGATGCAAGCCACCGTCCCTGACGGATTTACCGGGTTGCCACTCGTAAGTGGCATGCTAGCCGGGCCTGACAACGCACACCCTTGGCCAGTGCCAACGTGTGGGGATGATCAGTCCCATTGTCTACCCACCGTCCCAGACGGTCTTCCGGATGCTCGTAAAGCGGGGTGCCAGAGGCCTGGCAAACTCACAAGTACTTATACAAGCTCAACTCGATTTGCAAAGTAACCGGCTCAGCGATTACAAACTCTTTCCGCGCAGAAGTTAGCCTACTCTCCAACTTTAAGTTTCCATCAAGGAAAATACTCGCCAATGAGTCCACTCCGCACAAGTCCCTAGAGTTTTCTCGGAACTTGCTCGATACCATCTCGTGACGGACCGAGAAAATTACGCCTTTGGCGCGTTGCCCCGCAGGCCGTAACTCCCCTGGTGCGCCATGATGAAGCTACGATCCGGGCCTTTAAAGCTAGGAAAATGCACGTCCATTTTCCCTTGCAAGCATGCTCGTGGAGCATGACGCAGCTAACTTAGCTTCCACACTGTTCCAACTTACCCTTGTCCCGCAAAAGGGTTTACGGCCATAAGGCCAATGCCAATGCATTTTTCATGCATCTCTGGCTTTGCCTTTACATAGGGAATTCAGTGATGAATTCCCTATGAGCATCCGTCATTGTCCGAGGCATAAGCCTTAGACTTTAGCGTAGGCCTCACCAAGCCCTTGCCATTTTCCCACGTTACCTCGCTTACCATCTCTTTGTAACTTGATAGGAAGTATGAGCATCCACTTATCGGCATGCAACTAAGCCTCATCAAGTCCGGCCACAATCATCTCTTGCGTCGAGCTACCGAGCTTAGATGATATGAGGGGCCAACGTGCTGGACCGGCAATGCTGCAACTCATTGCGGCTGCCTACGTACCCTTCCCTACTCCAAAGGGATCAAGCACAGACCGTAGTTCATCCACGAAGGGACAGAAACTTAAGCCAAATCGTTTGCAAGGCTGTGGCCTAGCAAAAACGGTAATGGCCTGGTCCGTATAGGCCATTCCGCCAAGATGCATAATGATTATGCATCATCGGGTCTGGGTTGTGGCATAGCGATGCCAACGCATCAAATACCCTCTTTGAAAGGCTACGCAACTATAAATGAGACTTAGGCATCATTTATACCCTTCCGACTAAGCTATGAAGCTTACTTGGTACATAGTCCGCATATGCACCTTCAACCAACTACCCCTCCCTATATATGTCTTAATGGAATTTCTACAAGTATGGAAAGGGGAGCATATTGACATGCTTGCTTCACTATTCATGGCCGTTGCCATATATTTCGAAGGACCGGCAATGATTGTTGAGTCTCGGATTACATTGCACAATGATTGTGCACCACTGGTTCCGTCTGCTGCACAATGATTGTGCACCACTTGTTCTGCATCATTTGCACAATGATTACACACAACGATTGCGTACAATGATTGCGCACCACCCGGTCTTCCTCGATTTGTTTCTCTTTATTGCACAATGATTTATTGTAAGATCGAGCCCACCTACCCAATGGCCTAATGCATCATGATGATGCAACATTGGCCCTGGCCAATTGCCAAACATAATGCGCCATTTTTGGCGCGGTATTGGCCTTAAGCCAATCCACCTTTTTCACGTTGCGGAAGCTTTGGATGAAGCTTCATCTCAATCCATGACGCATCTTTTAGCATGCGCCATGCTAAAAACACGGGGTGTTACATTATCACACCCTTCAAAGAATTTCGTCCCGAAATTCAAAACCAAAGCTATTGTGGACAATCTCTTGAGTTGGATTTCATGAGCAAAAATCCCATACCAGATGCCCGAAATCACGGGTTTCTTCAAGTTGTCATGAACAACAATTTAGACCTTCCGAGCACATGTCCCATACCACCCGCCCAGGGAATCCAAAAGTGCCCACAACAATACCAAGAATCACAATTGGCCGGTGCCAAGAGGATATCTCGACAAGGTATCCTAGATAGCATCCCATACTACCACCGGGGAATCCCTAAGGTTCACAAGTTGAAAGATGTCATCGAAATGACAAGGAAAAACTCAACGCAACACTGTGAGGACCAATCTCTAATGCCAGTGCAGTTGGATTCAAGCCACCGTCCCTGACGGATTTACCGGGTTGCCACTCGAAAGTGGCATGCTAGCGGGCGACAACGCACACCCTTGGCCGGTGCCAACGTGTGGGGATGATCGTCCCATTGTCTACCCACCGTCCCAGACGGTCTTAGGATGCTCGTAAGCGGGGTGCCACGAGAGGCCTGGCAAACTCACAAGTACTTATACAAGCTCAACTCGATTTGCAAAGTAACTGGCTCATAGATTACAAACTCTTTCCCGCGCAGAAGTTAGCCTACTCTCCAACTTTAAGTTTCCATCAAGGAAAATACTCGCCAATGAGTCCACTCCGCACAAGTCCCTAGAGTTTTCTCGGAACTTGCTCGATACCATACGCGTGACGGACCAGAAAATTACGCCTTTGGCGCGTTGCCCGCAGCCGTAACTCCCCGGTGCGCCATGATGAAGCTACGATCCGGGCCTTTAAAGCTAGGGAAAATGCACGTCCATTTTCCCTTGCAAGCATGCTCGTGGAGCATGACGCAGCTAACTTAGCTTCCACACTGTTCCAACTTACCCTTGTCCCTTAAAAGGGTTTACGGCCATAAGGCCAATGCCAATGCATTTTCATGCATCTCTCGGCTTTGCCTTTACATAGGGAATTCATCATGAATTCCCTAGCTAAATGAGCATCCGTCATTGTCCAGGCATAAGCCTTAGACTTTAGCGTAGGCCTCACCAAGCCCTTGCCATTTTCCCACGTTACCTCGCTTACCATCTCTTTGTAACTTGATAGGAAGTATGAGCATCCACTTGCGGCATGCAACTAAGCCTCATCAAGTCTGGCCACAATCATCTCTTGCGTCGAGCTACCAAGCTTAGATGATATGAGGGCCAACGTGCTGGACCGGCAATGCTGCAACTCATTGCGGCTGCCTACGTACCCTTCCCTACTCCAAAGGGATCAAGCACAGACCGTAGTTCATCCACGAAGGGACAGAAACTTAAGCCAAATCGTTTGCAAGGCTGTGGCCTAGCAAAACGGTAATGGCCTGGTCCGTATAGGCCATTCCGCCAAGATGCATAATGATTATGCATCATCGGGTCCGCTTGTGGCATAGCGATGCCAACGCATCAAATACCCTCTTTGAAAGGCTACGCAACTATAAATGAGACTTAGGCATCATTTATACCCTTAAACTAAGCTATGAAGCTTACTTGGTACATAGTCCGCATATGCACCTTCAACCAACTACCCCTCCCTATATATGTCTTAATGGAATTTCTACAAGTATGGAAAGGGGAGCATATTGACATGCTTGCTTCACTATTCATGGCCGTTGCCATATATTTCTGAAGGACCGGCAATGATTGTTGAGTCTCCGTTCTGTTGCACAATGATTGTGCACCACTCGTTCCGTCTGCTGCACAATGATTGTGCACCACTTGTTCTGATGCATTTGCACAATGATTACACACAACGATTGCGTACAATGATTGCGCACCACCCGGTCTTCGACTGTTTACATTATTGCACAATGATTTATTTGTAAGATCGAGCCCACCTACCCAATGGCCTAATGCATCATGATGATGCAACATTGGCCCTGGCCAAGTGCCAAACATAATGCGCCATTTTTGGCGCGGTATTGGCCTTAAGCCAATCCACCTTTTTCACGTTGCGGAAGCTTTGGATGAAGCTTCATCTCAATCCATGACGCATCTTTTAGCATGCGCCATGCTAAAAACACGGGGTGTTACAGAGCTGCTGCTGTTGATGCTCAAGAAGATGCTACAAGACTGGATGATAAAGGGTTGTGTTGCAGGCAAGGTTGAGAGTATGGTAATGGTTTTGACTGAGGCTTTGGTGGAATGTTGGTGGCAGGTAGTGACCATGATGGTGCAAGGATGTTTATGGCTGAGTTGTTATCATGCTAATGAGGAGGTTGAGGTGCAGTTGTGCTGATGGATTGAAGGTAAGGAAATAAGCTAAAATGCAATGCAGCAGGAGAGGTTGGTGCAGGATCCAGTCAATGCCACTGCACAAGGATTGTGCAGCACAGGTACAGGCCAGTGCAAAAGCCTAGGCCATTCAGCCCATCCAGCTGAGTAATGATGATCCGGACTCGACTCGACCACTCGGATCAAAGAAGCCGAGTAAGCCAACGAGTTAGAAGGCGATTCGATGACTCGACTCGCCATCCGGGGCTTGACTTCCCTTGACCCGCTGACTAACCGTTGACTGACGGTTGACCCGTTTGACCGATGGTCCTAACGGAGGACTGATGGAATATTCCGTCGAATATTCTCCCGACGACAGAAATTTTCAGGTGACCATGGCGGTGACGTTTTCCGCCAAATTCGGCCACAATCCCGAGTTTTCCGGCGAGCAAAAATTCCAGAATTTTCTATGGACTTCTCTCATGGGTGTGAAGACTTGGGCTAGGAATTGGATGGAGAATTGGACTCAAAATTGGAAAGAGAAGGTGGAAGAGTTGAGAAAAGCTTGGATTTGGAAATTGAATTGCAAAAGGAAAAGGATTCTATTCCTTAGAAGATTTGGAGAATATTGAAGCCTATAAATAGAGAAGTTTTCTACAACTTCTACACACCTCTCTACACACACATCACTTGTGTTTTTGCTTGCTTTTCTAAGATTTTTCTTTTTAGTTATTTGTGTGAACTCTTGAAAATTCTCCTTTTAATTATTATTATTTGTGTGAATTTCAAAAGCATGAGTAGCTAAATTTCTTATTGATTGAGGATGAATTCCTAGTTCTTAACATGATTTGAGTTTTTGTTTTCAAATTCTATCTTGAAGTTTTTCACATAATTATCGTTTGTTTTTACTAATAGGAATGATCTTAAAGACATTCATGATTGATTGATAGATTGTTTGGAGTGCACGCTAAATTGATTTGTTAATTCGATCTAAAGCTAGTGAAAGTTAGGAGATAAGTAATCGTTTCTTGACTCTTTACATAAGTAGCAAACACGAGACCTTGCGGAGGGATTCCGTGGAGCAATTGTGTGTAGAAACAACGTTAGCAAGTGGACCTTGAGCTAAGAGTCTAACTACTAATATCAACCTAAGAAATTCACAAAACTTAATGCATGAGCCAAGTTACATCTAGGTTGAGCTAATTCTAGGTGGCTTGGTGATTAAAATCCGGTGAGTCGAGAACTTCCGTGTCCGGTGATACAAGGGATTTAGGGGTTAGCACTCGAGCTAGGCTGCTTTACCTACGGTTGGTGATAATTTGTGACTAATAACAAGTAGAAAAGAACATAACTTTAATCATTGTTTCGTAACGAAGAAGGATTCCTTGGTCTTGTCTCTCTTATTGTTTTCAACTTTCGATTTTAATTGCTTTGTTTATTTTTCTTTTGATTTTTACACCCCCCTTTCGTGACAACTTTTACAACTAAGATCTCTTGCTCCTCGTGGGAACGAACTTGACTTCCATTATATTATTTTTAATTGAGTGGAAACATTGATTAATTTGATTGCACCTACGACACGCATCAGTACACAACAGATTCAACAAGTAAACATGTTACTCGGATATCACAGGTTTATGCAAAGGTACCATGGCCACTAGTTCAACAGATAATCATGGTATATCGTTCATACACAGATAGACATGTTTTGAGAGTGATACCGCCAGGAGAGAACCTGGGTTTAGGTGTGATAAACAAGCCGCACTGCTCCATTTTCTCCACTTCTTTGGCTTGTTTAACATCTTCACAAGTACCTGGTTACTCATACGTGATTGTCAGGACTTTGAATTGTACAGGTGAAGCAAATTCAGAAAGTATCACATTAACAGCTGAGAGGAATCCTTAGCATGACAATGATTTAGAGTTATTCTTCTTTTTTTACAACAGATTGAGTTATCAGCAGCAGGACAGTTATAATAAAATAGGAAGAAGCTGCTACCGAATGCTCACAACTAAAGTAGTTCACATGGAATACAGATGAAGAATATGATGAGATGCAATCTAATACTTAACTACAAATGGTAATTATAAGAGATTAAAAAAAAAAATCTAAAAGTATGTACAACCAAAATTACAGAGCGCAACTAGCTATAGATGCAGACAACCCCCAACTAGATATGATATAAGACAATGATGAATGATTCAGCTGACTTAACTAAAATCAAAACCTACAGATAATACTAAAATAGAGATGCATATTATAAACCAAATGAACTATACTACTGAGATAAAATTAAAAAAGAAAGAAATTTCAAAGTATTCACAGAATCCTATATGACCAACTTACTGATGGATATCTACAGGTGGATATATGCTTTCAAACTATGAATTATAGACAAATACACAAACTAAGCTAACAGAGTTAAGGTACAAATAACAAATGGAAGAAACTACAAAGTTACAACAATCCTACAGATGCAAGGTATATGAAACATAATTGCAGAAACCTAAGTTATGCTAAAATGCTTACACCTGCGAAAACAATTTAATTTCTAATGTGACAAGATGCAGTTATGCGATGATAGAAATTTTAAAATCTACAGCTACTACTACAGAGGTCAAATGAAATTTATATACAGATGAAACTGATGAACAGTCACAGATGGAAATATGCGGTAAGCTAAACAAATGCAAGATATATGGAGATGCAGGTGACTGAAAAATTAAAGCAGACTGATGATCTACAGGTAGAGAATTTCAAATTGAACAATCAACCGAAGACCTAATATGCTAAACAAAAAATACAGGACTAAGATTATCTTACAAGACAATGATGATGGTATGAGAATGATACGTATTGATCTCTGTACCTTGGTATCTATTATTATAGAGGCGGAATTCAGAATAATAATAGACGAGAACTAGAAAACATAACACACTAGAAACAAGATTCGAAGAAAATATCTTCTCTAGATTATGAACAAGAAAACTATTACAATTCTCTCTTTGTTACGCTCACAATATCATTAGGTAAATAACCTTTAAATTGTTTTGCTAAGCTTGCTTTTGCAATAATTAATTGCCTCACAAACTTTTCTCTAGTCTAGTTTGTATCACAAACGATACTATCTAGATCTAGGCGTGTCTGTATCACAAATCACACTCTAGATGTCTTAGCTATGAGCTAAACATCTATATTTATAGCTTTAAAGGTTTCCAAAACTCTTAGGAATCTATTTCCTTATCTAAGAATAACACCTTTTATAGGTATATTTCTTTATCTAGAAATAATTCCTTTTCTAGAAAGAATTCCTTGTCTAGGTATATTTCCTTATCTAGGAAATATTCCCTTTCTAGGTATATTTCCTTATCTAGGATTATTACCTTGTCTAGGAACATTCCTTATCTAAGAATATTGCTTAAAAATCAGTATTCCTTCCTTAAATTACAATTCTATCCTCAATCCTTCTTGAGGATCACTAGTTCCCGAAGAGAGGAAGATACACATGTATTAGAGAATGCACTAAAATAGAATATAAGTAAACTAAAAGAAAAAGACTGGAAGATGCAGATATGAACTTGAATGCAGAATGATTGAAGTTTAAAACTATAGCTAAGATGCTATAGGGCTAAGCTACGACTTACAAAAATTTAAATTTTTACCTAAAACTAAGATGCAAGATATATATGCAAATGGATTATACTAAGTTACACTACAATAGCAGGGAAAATAAAATCTAAACAAGTATATACAGATGCAGAGAATTCCAACTAGATTTGAGCTACAAATATGGTAGGAAAAATAAAGATTTAGCTGTCATAACTAGATGAAATTATGCTAATGAAAATGGAGTGATTAAAACTACAGTTACCACTACAACTAACATGCTACAGAACTGAGCTACAACTACAGATGATGATAACAGAAAACCTGAAATGGAACAAGTTATAGAATATATGATAATGCAGGTGAATGAAAAAAAATTAAAATTAAAACTACAGCTAAACACTTATATACAATATTAAGCTAAAAATTAGCAGAGGTAAGGACAGAACTTTAGCTACATCGCTACCGTGTCCCCGGAAGCAGCGCCAAGGAAAAGGATCGGAAGAACGTGTCTTCTCTAAGTACAATTTATAACGCACAAGCAAGTATTATAAGGGTGGAATGGGAAGGGAGGAGTGGTAGGCTAGGAAAGATAACCTACAATCATATTAAACTACAAGTGCACAGTGTCGATATGCAACACAAGGCAAGAACAGGTCGATCCACAGGGACTTGGTGGGTGTAAAGTTGAAGCTAAAGTATTACTAAAACTGATTCAAATTGAGAATAACCAAAAGGGGTGCTTGTGTCAATACGACTAATAGGTTGGTGGTTATCCTAAAACAACAATATTAAGTTCTACCAACACTAAAGATGAACCATGGCTTTGAATCCACCACCTAAATGCATAGAAATCCCCTAGTTTGATATACTAGTTCCCTTTTCAACCAAAGAGCTATAGAGTTTCTAGCCTCAAAGTACCTTGAAGATGTGATAAATCACTTGCACAAATAGATAATTTAACCTCAACAAAATATATCAATCCCTAACATTACCTATCTGTTTAAAGCATAGATAATCACAAATGGAACTAACTTATTTCATATATAGGCTTGAATACATAACAAAGAATTGTTCTAACTACCATGGATGCTTCACATACAAGGTGAAAGTAAATTGCTAGTATTCAGAGATTAAACCATGTTTCTCATTCAAAATCCCATGAAGAAAAAGTAAATCAAACCATGAAATTCTAATTATTTAGGGGTTTCATCTCAACCCTAGCAAAGATTTTTAGAACATAGCAAACATTGAAATAAAACCTAAACTAACATTACATCTTGCACCGGCTACTCCGGGCTTGAGTTTGTTCCTTACAATCCTCTCCCCATTTATACACCAATTTCCCCAATTTCAATCCCAGTTTCAGTACAGTACAATTAGAAAATTAGGGATTTAGTATTCTTGGAACTCACCACTGATGGAGTCTTCAGTTTACAGCCACCCTATTGTCTGACGATGTTGATGTTATAGAGAACAAGAAATTCAGACCTTCCCTTCGCCATTCTCACTGTTCTTGGGGAAAAATTTGCCTCCATATTGTTCCTCGAGTAACAACTATTGATATCTAGGTCAAGCTTGAAATGGGTAAAACAATAGGAGTACGAATTCGACATTTGATTGATTAGGGAAAGATTGTGGTATGAGAAAGATAGGCGGGGCTGCTGGTTTGGCAGTAGGTAGGAAGTACATGTACTGTTGTCGGACAAAATCTTTTTTTATAATAAGGGACCCCCAAAGTGCCACATGGTGGAACTACAATCACTCTGCTACGTAATGAAGCCATGTCAACATTACTAGACATGTCATCGCCATGTCATTTCCACACCCTTGCATAATAGGTAAGAATGAACCGTTGCCTAAACTTAACACCCCAAGAATCACACTCTTTGGAAGAACAAGGAGGAATGAAGTCTCTCTTTGCAAAACAACGTATAAAAATTAATTCTCACTTCTTATAATTTTAGAGATCAATCCATCGAGTCTGCTATGATGAGGATGCCAGAATGTAACTCCTGTCAACTTACAGATATGAAAAGATTCATTTCGTTGACAAAGACACTAACATTTTAGACATGAAAAGGTACGAGTTAAAACTAGAGGGACACACCGTTTCACCAATGGGTAACAACGTTTTGGTTATAAAAGTAACAACACCATTTCAAGGCCCCTTTTGGGAGAGTATATTACATAAGTACGGAAACTCATCATTGGTAGTATCTAAAAATAATGGCCGAGAATTACTGCCCAAGAAAAGGGATGATAATTCGATCATTGTGCACATGCGCAGTTTACCTTAATCGGGTTCTTATCGCTCATCGATTTCAATTTGACAACTGGGGATCATCAAAGGGAAGAACATTCTTTATGAAGAGATGAAGTACACAAAGAAAGGAAAGAGGATTGACTTATATATAACCCTTTACATTTGCTCATCATGGTGTGCCGTACAACCGCAAAACTCAGAACTTGCATCAATGCCTACTTATGTTAACAGTGGTTTCTCTATATCCGGTAAATTTCTACGATCAATTATTGCTTGATTTATCAAAATCTGATATCAATGAAATAAAAGAGGGTAGATAAAAAATCCGTTGGCTAGTTATATAAACTTATCACAGAAAAAAAAAAAGTTCTTCAGGCAAAAGGATACAGATTCCAAAGAAAAAAAATAAGCATTATGAGTTGTATGCGGAACAATATAATCTTTGAGACTTACTGCCGCATACGATGAAGAGAGCGTACAACCAAAATTTGGTACAAGATGGCTTGCACATTCCAATGAGCAACGCTTTATTATGCTCAATCCATTGCCAGAATAAATATTAAAAGGTACATATACTAATTCTACAATCTCAAGTCCATATATATATCGTTGTTCATTAAAAGATAAAAGATCGACTATTTTGAGAATATATAATAAAGTACGTTAATATCCAATATTGACTATTTTCCTTTTCTGAATGTGCACCTTCGGAATTATTGTTAAGTTAGGACATCGTCACATGACATCTCTTCATTTATTAGCTAATAACGACTTATTTTAAGATTAGTTTTGTTAAGAATAATGTTGTCTTTGGTAGTAATAATAAAAGTTCTGACAATTAAATTGATAGAAAAGGAAAATACAAGATGGCTGATGTGCAATGCATATGTGATTATAAATGACTAAACAGGAACTTGGTAGTTGATACCAAAAAAAACAATTACTTCAATGCAGGAAAAAACAATTGTGCAAACATGAAGTGGAAAATACTTAGTGGTAAATATGAACCAGCTGGGTGCCTGGCCTTGGTTGGCACCAATAAATAGGTAAACTGAAAGAACATTCGACTGTACTAATCACTCAAAATTAGGAACGGATGCATTATCAATGTAATATTTTAATTAATGAAGTAACTATTAAAAACTAATGATTGATTCTACTTAAGTTAACAGTAGATGAATGAATACCAAATTGATCTAAAGTTAATAACTAATGAAATATTGTCTTACCAGAGAATTGTGTAACAAAATAGGATTAACCTCAAATCCACAAGGATCATGCCGGTGCGTATGCACCGGGTTAGAGGCGTGTAAAGAGAAATGGAAAACAAGTTCTGATCTTGGAAATGTTATTGGGAAGGATGATAAAGGGATGTTTAGGTGTCAAGCAAAAATACCTAGCCTAGGTATACAAGACTAGCTTAAACCTTGATGGGTTTCTTTCTTTCCAAACGTGTGTAGCATCTGTTACTTGATCTTTGGCCCATTAAGTCTCCTTCCACTTCTTTGCCACAATTGTTTGCTCTATTGACTCTGCCAATCCACTAATACTGCTGTCTGCACTTCTGCTCACAAATTTTGCGGTTCATGGTGTACCATTCCACTCTCCGCAATGTAATCAGACTCTCTTTATTCTCCTACGAATGCAAACAAACACTAATTGTCAATATTTACAACAAAAAGGATTATTGATATCTCGAGACGCAAAATGCACAATTTGACATAAAAATAGGATATTAAAGCATTTGAGATGTGATAAAAGACAACAAAATGATCTGAAATATGCATTATTAGGTACTGATCAAGGAGCGTTATGCAAGAATTTGAGAAAATAATTTGGGATCACAACTACACGCGTATAATTAAAAGAGGGTCGGACAACAAACCCCTTCAAATATTCATTTCGCATCACTTGCTTGCACAATTGGCTCATACATGCTGTGGTGTTCTTATGATGGATTGCACCTATAAGACAAACAAATACAATATGCCATTGTTCAACATTGTGGGGAAAACATCGGACAAGGTATCATTCACATTGGCTTGGTGTTTAATGGAAAACGAGAGGGATTATAATTATATTTGGGAATTACGAAAATTAAAATTATTCTTCCTGGAAAATCGTCTTCTGAGGGTCATCATAACCGATCAAGATGACACATTAATGAATGCAATATCCGACGTCTGCCCGGATGCACAAAATTTCCTATGTACCTATCATATACGTCAAAATGTGGTAAAATCTTGCCATGCCTTGTTTGAACCCACTAATGTGGATATTAAGAAGAGAATGATTGTTAAACTAGAGGAAGACATTCGCAAGAACAATCTATTACCCGAAGAAGAAGAAGATGAAAGATGCAAGATCAAAGAGCGAGTGGACAAAGAACATGAAGAAAATCATAAAAAGTGGTTGGAATTTCTAAGAGATTGGGAGAAAGTTTATTGGTCTCTTACCGAGGATACGTACGAAAAGAATTTGGACAAGTGTATTTCCAATTGGAACGAATTTTATCCAACTTCCATCTCGTATTGTAGGAATCAATGGTTGAATAAGTTCAAGGAAAAATTTGTGCGTGCATGGACAAACCGGTGTAGACACTACGGGAATGAAGCAACTAGTATAGAGGAGTCCGCTCATGGGAGATTTAAAGATCTCATAGATTCTAGCCAAGTAGACGTGGTTATGTTCACCTAGGCCATGAAGCAATACTTTAAGAGTGATATCGATAGGATCAAAAAGGCTTTTGAAAAAATCTCAATGGAAATGATGACTTCATATCTTCAATACGGTAAGTTGATCTGAGGAATAGAATTCAACGTCTCTCATTGGGCAATAAAACATATGATGAGAGAAATGCAAAAGGAGATAAACTACGGCAAACCGGGTGATATGTGTATTTGTCCCGACATGTCTTCATTGGGGCTTCTGTGTCGTCATATTCTTGTGAAGTATGAAGAAGTGATACCTATTGAGGTTATTGATCCGTTTTGGAAGCAACTATCTTTCACCCCTCCCCCTACAGAAGCTCCCGAACAATCACCATGGGATACGAAAGAAGCAAAGGAATTCTTCGAAGCTTACTCACGTGGAAACTCGGATAGCCGACAAGTATTGTTGAGCCAACTAAGGCTAATTACTCGCCCATGGACAACACAAAGTAAAGATCCAACAAAGGGAGATACTCCCAAGAGCCACAAACCTAAACGACAAGGAGATAACAAAGGAAAGAATTAAAAGAAATGAGTCAACGTGATTGTGAACTCGAGGCAATTAAGAAACGAGATCCAACCACTTGTGAGATTTCAAAAGCAAGGTTCATGGAAGTGCCGGTTCCAAAAAAAAGGGGTAGGCCGAGGAGGGAACCACTATCAAGTCAACAACAAACTGTGGATTCCATATCCACACCAAAACCCGACGGAGCGGATATTCCAAAGAAAAGGGGTAGGCCGAAGAAGGTACCCACATCGATTGAACAAGAACAACAAGCCGAAGAAGCGGATGCCACACCTAGAGTCGATGTAGCGGAGGTTACAAAGAAAAGGGGTTGACCGAGGAAGGTACCAACATCAAGTGACAAAGAACAACAAGGTGAGCATTCTGAAGCCACACCCATAGTTGATGGAGCGGTGCGTTCCAAAGAAAAGGGGTAGGCCGACAAAGGTACCAACATCAAGTGACAAAGAAAAACAAGGTGATCATTCCGAAGGCACACCCATAGTTGATGAGGCGGCGGTGCCAACAAAAAGGGAAGGTCGAATAAGGAACCTACATCAAATCAAGTACATCAAGGTGAAAATTCCGCAACCACACCAAAAATAAGTGATAGCAAAGGTAAGCGACCCATATCTAGTCAACAACAACACGATGGTGACAACTTCGTAGGAACGACCAAAGTTGATGTAGTATCGGTTCCAAAACGAAGGGGTAGGCCAAGGAAGTATCCACTCCTATCACATATTGAAGACATTGGAAGTGTAAAGATTGCAGAGGATGGATTGGATATAATTAAGCAAAAAATGGTAATATGAAGATGTATAAGGATCCCAAAACAGGTAGGACCATTATAACTTACTATACCAAGATAGAGTCTTATGTAGAGAAACTTCCTGAGGTTATTCGCGAATATATTGTATATACGGATGATGTTGATGGAGATGTAAATTGTGGATATCATGTCGTGACCGAACAATTAGGAATCTTTGAGGCGACGGTTAGTAAAGGGATGACACCATGCCGATACGCTAGAAAGTGGATGGCCGAACAACTTTTCAAAAAGAAGATCTTTTATGAGAAATTGCTTGGTGATGAAAAAGGGTTTGATAGTATGTATGCTGAAGTGTTAGGGACCGAACAGGAGATGAAGTTCCTTCCTACTCAATATTGGATGAGAATGCCGGTTTGTGGGCATCTAGTGGCGGATACATTTAATTGTGTTGGTCATTATTTTACCCCCACCGTACAAGCAACATTTACACCAAAGTGGAAAAAATGCGAAGGATCTCTTAAGAAGAGAAGAGTTGTTTTGGCGTTCGTGAACGATAATCATTTCATTATTCTGAAACTCAAGGATAATTGTCCATTGCCACCGGTTTGTGGGATGACTAAAAACAAGGATATAGATCCCAATCTCTAGAAGGAATTGATGGCATTGTATGGGGAGAATTACCAATTTTGGGATGCGTTGACCTTATCAATAAAACCTCTCCAAGAGAAGATGCAATGTCATACGTGTGGAGGCGATGATGAGTATTTTGGATATACGTGGTTCACTAATACGAAACATTTTGTTTTTTTTGGAAGTGTGAATTGTAAACATTAAATCATATTTTGATGCCAATGCCGGCATGATTATGTTTCAATATTACAATGACGTAAGCTGGTGCCGGCGTAGACCTAAACTTTTGAAACACTGTCGGAATTTCAAAAAAAAATATCCAGAGAAATTAGTAAATGTGCCGGCATTGAAATTAAATTACAAACTGTGCCGGTACTCTGACAAAAATATTTTGCGCCTGGAAAATGCAGACTACCGGCATGGTAGCCGAAAAAACTTCAATTGCGAAAATCTGTAATTTCTATGATTTTGAAAATTCAGAGTGCCGACATTCATATTACGCTTTTTGACCATGCCGGTACTGTCAGAAAAACTCTGAAATTTCTGTGAAATATATGCCGGCAAAGAGGTAATTTGACACAGGTTTATCAACATAATAAATCAAATAACAACACTAGGTTGTTTATAAACATAATAAATCAAATACTAACACTAGATTTTTCCAAAGTTAAGATGTTCCAAACCGAAAACAAATCAAACATAAACCAAAACAAGCAAAGAGTTTAGCAAGACACACAAACAAACACATGTTCAACATTGTTCAAGACACACAAACAAACATAAAGCAACACTAGATTGTTCAAGACCTAACTAATACCATAGAAGAAACATTAACAAACATCTTCGATCACTCGGTCCTTGGCTTCTTATGTACCCTCTTCTTCCTTTCGGCCCACAAGTCTTTTGCCTCTGGATCTTCAATTTTGTCTATCTTTTTCTCGACCGTATGCATTTCTTCCGGGGTCAGCACATCTCATTTCTTGTTCTTGCAGTTAAAAAACCTTCCAAATTTGCCTACCCGCTGATGTTGTTGTCATATTTTTGAACATGTACTTAGTATTTATACTTATACAAGTTGATAGATATAGATTAAAAAAAAAGTGATCAAGAATTACGTACCAACAAAGTAAGGGTCTTTTGAAGTTCGTGAACAGTTAATTCATCC
The DNA here is from genome assembly GCA_023531295.1 of Papaver armeniacum. Classification (NCBI taxonomy): domain Eukaryota; kingdom Viridiplantae; phylum Streptophyta; class Magnoliopsida; order Ranunculales; family Papaveraceae; genus Papaver; species Papaver armeniacum. Next base: position 333,306 of record JAJJWW010013579.1, read on the forward strand.
GGAGTGGTGGAGGGAGGTTCTGGTTGTGGAGGCACTTCTTCAGTGGCCGGGCGTACAATATAAGTATGCGAGTACCTCAAATGACCTCCAAGGAAGTCTGGTTTGGACTCATAACCGTTTTCCGCCAATTCCCAACCAACCCTATCCAGCACAAGTTGTCGTTGTTCCCTTTCCCTCCAATGTGCAGGAAGGGGAGTCGGGTCGTAAACTACCAGAGTATGCTTCTTATTTGCTTGGCATTGATCAAAGAAATGAGAGAATTTCTGATAAGATGCATCCATTTGACTTTTCTACTTGTACCCAAGTTGGCGCATTACACGGCGAGGGTTATGCATAACAAATCATTTTGGATGAAATAACGGGTAGTTGTAAAATGAAACATTGTCACGCCTTGGAAAGTAAACTCCTCTGGCATCCCTATATGGGTCAAAAACAACATCTTTGGTAGAGATAGAGTCCAAAACCAGTCTCATGGTGAATAATCGCTTTTGTTATTGGGCTTCGGATTATTGTCGAAAAAGTATTTCTGTGCTAGAGGTTGTTGCGGTTGCCAGTCATGCATTATCTTCAACGATTTGTAGTTCGGGAACAATGTTGGGAAGTGTTCATAAGACCACATATTTTCGATGGAAGATCGTTTCAATGAAATGTATGAGAAACAAAATAATTGGAAACTGACAAAATTAATGACAGTATAAAAGAATGATCACAATACCTGAATTATAGTGAAATTCCCATTAAATTGACGGGCATTATCCTTAGAAGCTCTACGCATCTCTGCCAAAAAAATGTGCCAAGAAAGCAATGCCCCATGAATACTCATGAACCTGATCCAAGGGATCCAAGTATTGTAGGTTGTTCATATGCACATTGTTACCACTAGCGTCAGGGAATATTACGGTTCCCAAGGTGAACAAAACATAAGCAGCGGCAGCAGGCTGAATTTTTTCGGGATTCAATTCTCCTCTCATTTGCTTGGCTTTCGTTTTCCCAAACAATGATACGAGATTGACGATTTTGATAGTCTTCGTCATGGATTTCTTTGACACGTACATATTTGCTTTAGTCGTTTCCTCGTCCCACCCAAACAACTTTTTAGTCATCCCATATATCTTGGTCCAAGTTATGTCCTTATAGTTATCTCCTTCCTTAACGGCTTTCCCAAGAACCTATAGATCTGTTATTCTTTGGACATATTCAGGGATAATGGTCATCTTGTCAAAAGGAAAATGCATGGTATCAGTTTCATCAAAAAGCCTCTTCAAGAAGCAATTCGCCGTGACTTGATCGGTGGCCACATAATTTTCTATTACTGGTAACAACCCAGATGCTTTGACTAATGTTTGAACATCATCACACTCCATTTTCAAATCCATTGATCGATTGCGGCTAACACGTAAGGATTTCTTGTGGTCTTATAACAACACACCAAACTATCTTAAATTCACCTGATCATAGATATATGATATAATAACAAGATGCTAACGTCTTACATAAGTTGAATAGATCCAACGAGCCTAAGAGTGCTTGTAGTCAAATAAGAGTTGTGGATTTCTCGTTTCACTCCATGGCTTCCCGTCCGTGCGATCCGGAAGCATGTCATATGATTTTGGAAGGTGAGCTGGGGGTTTCTTTTCCTTTTTCTTAGGGGCTTCATCTCCATTATCCGGTTGTCCTAAGCCACCTACTTGTGAGGATGACCCACCTTCTCGGGCCAGTTCAGGAAAATTTTCCCACTCATCATCATCATCACTGCTGCTTGTGTCCCCCGTAGGCTCCCGAATGATGACCTTAGCACGACCGGATCAGAACGACTACGTTGAGGCCGAGAAGACCTAGGTTTTCCTTCTTCAACAACTTTTCCCTTTCCTTTATTCATTTTTGCTGATTTAGACACACGTCCCAATATGTCAACTGAGTTATATACAGAAAGACGGCATGGATGGTAAACATAAAATCACTGCCGAAAACAGTGCTGGCGTACTAAATAAGTAAACAACAATGCCGGTATATGGGGAATTTTATACAGAGACTTAACAAAAGAAGGGAACCAAAACCGGCATGGATGGTAAACATAAAATCACTGCCCGCAACAATGCCGGCGTAATAAATAAATAAACAACAATGCCGGTAGTTGGGGAATTTTATAGAGAGACTTAACAAAACAAGAGAACCAAAACCGGCATGGTTGGTAAACATACGACACTGCCGGCAGCAGTGCCGGCTTGGTAAATTAAAGATAACCTATGCCAGAATTTTGGGAATTTTGTACAGAGTTTTAACAGAAGAAGCAAATAAAAATCGGCATGAAATTTATTAAATAAATAAAGTCGGCATCTAGTTCCGGCGTTGATTATAAGTTACTTTAAATAGTTGATTATGGTACCGGCATGTTGTTTCGGCATTGTATTCAATTCGATTTCTATGCCGATATTTCCATGCAATAAAAGGGGGATACAAGACATAAATCCGGCATGGTATTCAAATTCAATTCTATGGCGAACCAAAATTGTAACTGAATTACAATTGACTATATTGCAATTTCAAATTTTACTTTTAGTGTAGTAGTGGGGCTAAACATTCAACTATTGATTTGTGTTTTCTAGCATGGTATAAACTCTAAAAAAGCTTCAATTCAACATAGACATCACTTACCGCATCAAATTTGTTATTTCCTCATCATCATCTTGTTCAAGAGTTGCTTGATTTATCCTTGCTTCGTGCACTTGTTGCGCTTTTGGTTTCGATTTACCACCATCATCAACAGATTCTTCAGGATTGGATTTGGGTTTTTCAGGAGGTTTGCGACGACCCATTCTTCTTAGATGAAACAAAATAAGGGAGTTTTGTGGTTTCATAAATTATTTGGAAGAGCCGAGAAGTAAAAAAAAAGAGAGAGATGGAAAGATGGAATACTTTCATTTCTATAAACATCACTTAAATAGAATTAAGGAGTTTGTAACCGACACATAGTTTGTAACCGTCACATAAGTGGGATAAAGGAGTTGTAACCGCCACATAACTTAAAGGAGTTTGTAACCGTCAGATTGCCGGCATGGAAAGATGGTACAATTCAATGCCGTCATTCTGACACTAAGTTTAAGTTGAGTCCAGGATACCGACATTGTATGTTGATCACACTTCAAAGCTGGCAGTTGTGCTGGTATTGTCTTTGGTTATTGTTCAATGCCGGCATTCTGACAATCACCAAAAGAAGTAGCCACCAAAGGTTTAAGCAAGCAAAATGACCCAAACTAGCCTTCATATTAATCTTACGGAAATAAACTTAAAAACATTAAACACATAAACAACGTTCCACATAAAATGAAAGATCTTAAGCTAATTGCAACTAACATTATTTCTTGGAACGAGATTCAATAAACAAAGCAGCTTCGAAATGCCTAAAAGGCTATTTCATCCACTTGGTATATGCGTCCTGAGCTTGAAACCTATTCCCTCTGTATCTAGCAAGAAACTCTTTGTATTTGCGGCATAATTTTATGAGGGCAGTTGTTCGATTCGCTAAAACTCATCCCCGTAATCCATTTTGGGTTTCTTGCACTTATCGTCCTCAAACTTCGGCATATAAGGACCACTACTAACAAGACCCCAAAAATGATCCAATGGGCGGTGATCTTCCGAGAAATCCGATACTATGTAGAAATTTTTAATCCATTCGGTTTCTTCCTCAACATCCCCTTTTATCTTCGCTTGTTTTACACGTTCGTATATTTCCTTGGTTTCTTTGCGATATTTTGCTTCTATTGCTGCCTCTTCTTCTTCACTTTTCCTTTTAAGTATCGTTTCTTCCATTGCGGCAATTTATTTGGCGGTTTCTTCCTTCCTTCTAAGTTTTTCTTGTATAATGGCAATTTAGTTGGTGGTGGATGATAATTGATTTCCTATCAGAGTGGATAGTTTGTTCTTCTTAAGTTTTTCTTTTTCCATGGCAATGATGAAATCGGTAGTTGGTAATGGATTTGCCATTGGACATATGTGTTGGAGCTTACTTTTTTTTTTTTTGAGGTATCAAGTGCAATGGGTATATCCATTCCTTTAAATAGATGAGGACACAACGACTCTTTTTCCACTTTATCATTCCGGCATTGTCAATAACCTAAAATCCACGCCGACAGTTCCCTTTACTGGTTTATGGTTTAAAATAATAGTCGTTGGGCATTGAATTTTAAATCCCAGCACTGAACTATGGTTATAGAGATTGCCGGCAACTAATGCCGGCATGGAGTTGTATTAAAAATCAATGCCGGAATAAGGTTTAGTACACAGAAACCATAAAATTTTGACACTCTATCCAAGCATAAATTTATATATAAGATCTACGGCGCCATGGTAACGGAATTGAATTATGTTAGCATAGTATGCCAGAACTATAATTTATTTCAAATGTAATCCTAGTCGCAGGAAGCACGAATGCTCTTAGCACGTGCATCAAGCCTTTGAACCACTTGATGACCCAAGTGGACGAGTTATAGTCTCGTGAAGGTTTACATAGAGATCTACCCACAAAACCTTACCAAAAACTACCCTAAAAACCTAACCATAAACCACTAAGCCTATCAATCTTCTTAAGAAGAATCCGTCTCCGATTCAACCAGCTGGTGGTAGTCTGTGACTTTGGTTACCATATGGTTCACGTTTTTATCAAACATGAATGCTTCCCCCTTATCCTGTAAGTAACACGCTTTCACGGCTTCATGCTACAAATACAACACAAAAACTTGGTTTGTTACATAACAATTGAAAAAGTGGATTGTGTCGAATTAATTATAAAGATACTTACGAGTTGTTGAGGGGACATTCTATTGTGGGTAGCGTGCGCGATACGGTGTTTGATTTTTAAAAACTCAACCAACGCATCTAGGATGATTTCATGTCGTTGCTCGATTTATTGAGCAGTTCTTCCTTTAGGTTCCCATAATCGTGAGTAAATTTGTTAAAAATCTTCAACCACATGGAATCCACCGGACTGTTATCCATAGTTGAAAGACGAGTTGCGGCGTACCATGCTTAGGTGATTGCTAAATCTTCCTCGGAGTCAAACGATGCCATTAGTTATATGTGGGAGTAGGTTTTATACTAAGCTATTTATAGATGACTCTTCTAGGTTTTAGGGTTTCATAAGAGTCTCAAGAACACACAAGTTTTGGTTCAAGTATTAGCTCTCTTTATATAGAGAAAAACCTAAACGGCTAGTTTTTTTGAAATTAGCGGATGCCAGCCTTGTAGTTAATATGGAAAAGAATGCCGGCACCATTTTCCGGTATTGATGACTATTCAATATTCATGCCGGTACTTGATCTTTTTTTAACAGAGATTCAACATAATCTGCAGTGAATGCCGGCATAGTTTCAACACCAACATAAAACGCCGACATCCTCTACCGGCATCTCGGAATTTAAAAAAAAAAAAAAAAACTTTTTGAAAAATAAAACCGTTGGAGCTTCATTCTATATAATACCCCCCCTTCCTTTGGAAAAATTTATAGAAAGCACCCACCAAATAGCAAAAATTCTTCTCTCAAGAAAGCAAGCCTCAAAAAATAGATCAAGCAAGCACGGTTCAAGCTTCACAAGCGATGAAAGATTCATCAACAAGATCTATTTGCAAACCACCATCAAGCTCTACCTGCAAAGTACGTAGATTCAACATTACTAACAATATATAGACAGTTAAATTCTTCTCTACTAGGACGTATCACTGATATAATCTTCTCTTACAGACTCATCATTGCAGCTGTCAAATTTGCAAGCCACCTTCTCATCTAGCCATGTAATGTCATTTTATTTATTTGAAGTGTAGAAACTGTGATGGGAAACGCCGATTTTGGATTGCAAAAACTGATGATGCTGAAATGGAAGAATGTTTCTAAGGTGTTTGAATCACCCAAAGTGCGATGAGTTTCAATGATTTGACAAAGCTGTTGCACTAGCAGAATCAAGAGAAAACCACAAGGGCCAATGCAAGCCTATTGATGGGTGTGATGGGTGTTATATGAAGGGAAAGGAATATGTTGAAAGAGAATATGAACCAATGAGGATGGTCCTTGACACCGAGCTTCCAGACGATGTCTTCAAAGATATTCGCGAAACGCTCAAAGGAAACATAATTATTTTGGAAATAGATTATGAGATCATCTTAAACCAAAAGTACTCCATTCTCATGTTTTTTAGTATGTTTTAATTTAAAGTTTCATGTTGTGTAGTATGTTTGAATTTAAAGTTTGAAATGTAATGTAATAGACTATCTAGGAACGAAATAAAAAGAGCATTCGTAACAGATCTATAATCAATCCTGGCATTGTAGTTTTAATTTCTGAAGGGTTGACAGAGTGCCGACATGGAAAGATAACTTATTTACCATGCCGATTTTCTGCAAAACTATCCAAGTTTAAAAAATCAGCTTTCCGGCATAAATTTTATAAATATTTCTATGGCGGCACAGTTCAAATTCTATACAGGAACTTGGACCCTTTCATACCCACTTTCCGGCATGGTTTTAGATAAACATTTCAATGCTGATATTAGGTTCGACATGAAATTTTAATTAGGGATCTACGCCGGAATGAGTGACGGCTCTGTTAAACCTAAACATTTCAATGTCGGCGCTTTGGTGTAAAGAAAACTTAGCGAAAAAACATTTTTCTAGAAATCTAAACATGTTCAACATAAACCAAACAACTAAATTATGCTTAGATGTTCTTAATCCAGGTATCATAAACCAAAAGTAAACCAAACAACTAAAGAGTTCATCCAAAAACAAGTTAGAAATTGTTCAAAACGTAACAACCACCATCTAAATGAAGAAACACAACTAAAGAGTTAGTCACTTGGTCGTTTTCTTCTTGGCCACGACCACCTTCCTTGTCTCCCCGAACAAAGCTTTTGCATTAGGGTCTTCCACTTTATCAAGATTTTTCTCAACTTCCTTCATTTCTTCAGGGGATAGCACATCTCCTTTCTCGTTCTTGCAACCAAACATCTTCTTCAACTTGCGAAGCCGACGTCGCTAATTTCATACATCCAACACATAATTAGTATATATATGTTAATATAAGATTATGTATACATTAAATGACTAAGCAATTAACAATACTTACTAGCAATCCAATGGTTTTCTCAAGTACGGCCCTGGTAGGTGGTGCCTCTGTAGGAGTTGGAGTGGGAGGGTTTTTCTGGGGTGGAACTTCGACGTCGTCCGGGCGCACGAAAAAAGGATGTGACCCTTCTAGATAATAAAACATGTAGCCGTGGTGGGTTTCACCACCATTTTATGCAAGCTCCCAGTTACCAATATCTACCAAACAACGTGGTTCCCTATCCCTACAATGTGTTGGTTCTGGAATTGGATCATACTCTACCCTCAACTTCAGCTTGGTCAACTTTGTACCTTTCAAGAGAGGCTGTCCCTGGATAAGGTAATTGCTTATATCCAAGTTGCCGCATGACATGTCCGGGATCATCCATAATGTATCCCTTTGGGTGGAACAACGGTCCATTGTAAAATGCAACGTTATTATACCTCAAAATTTGGTGGTTCTCTCTAGCCTCCTTGTAAGTGTCGAACACAACCTCTTTGGAAGTTATCGCATCCAGAGCCAATCTCATATTTGTCAATCGACGATTGTTACCGGGCTTCAGAATATTGTTGAACTCGTATCTCTTAGCTCTATGCTCCTCGGGTTCGGAAAGGGTTTTGATCTTTAAGAAAGGGTAGTCCGAGAACAATTTTGGGAAGTGTTCATAAGCCCACCCCTATACCAATGTGGAATGATACATATAAGAAGCATTAAATTTGTTTTTAAGTTCATAATAAGGGTACATGTGAACAATATACATAACAAAATTACCTGGAGTAGAGTGAAATTACCAACAAATTGGTTTGTAACATCCTTAGAGGCCCTTCTCATCTCCGCCATCAAATGTGCCATTACCACGGTTCCATAAGAATATGTAAAGACCTCTTTCAACGGATCCAAGTATTGAAGGTGGTTTGCACTAAACATGTTTCCACTAGTGTCATGGAATACCTTAGTGCCCAAGAATTGAATAACTACTACGCAGCGGCTGTATAACAAATTTGTGCAGGGTCCCATCCATCCTTCAAACTTCTTACCTGCGTGTTTTCAAACTTCTCCTTAAGCAACTTCAGCTTTATGGTCTTTGTCCTACTATTCTTAGATATATAGAAGCTTTCCACATAAGTTTTGTAGTCCCAACCCAACAACTTGTTAGTCGGAGCGTTCAACTTCGACCATTCTAGGTTCGGACACTTATCTCCTTCTACAATTGATTTGCCGATAAAATTCAAGCCTAGAATGTTCTGATCATCACCAGGGATCAAGGTCATCTCCCCAAACGGGAAGTGAATGGTATAATTTTCACCATGATACCTTTCGACGAAGCAATTGACTGTCACAGAATCACACTTCACATAATTTTCAACCAAACCATATAGACCAGACTCCCTTACTAATGTTTGGACCTCTTCGTATTCCGTGGACAAATCCCAATGAGATCCGTCTTGGCTTTGGCAAACACGCACAGCCTTCTTATGATCCTACAATTAGGAGATAATACGATTAAGAGACTTTACATAAATACAAAACAATACATATGCACAAGATAAAAAATTCTTACATAGGTTTGATAGATAGTATGAGCCCACGTTTCCTTGTAGCCAAATAGCATTCTCAGATCCGAAGCTTCACCCAAAATTCTACCACGATCAAGGTCAAGTATCATGTCATCAGTATGAGGAAGGTGCGAACCTTTAACTTTTACTTTTACTTTGCCTTTGCCTTTGCCTTGTGTCGGTTTTTGACTTGGCCCACCATCTTCCTCTAAAAATTATGTTTGGGTTGCTAATTGACTTGGATCAACCTCATTATCTTCCTACTAACTTTCCTCCTCACTTTCCTCTTCATCTTTCTCATTGTGCTCAAATGTTCCAGTAGGTTCACGGATTACGAGTCGACTACGGTCACCACCACTATCCCATTTTTACCCTCTTGTAGGGCCTTCCCCCAAATGCTTGTTGCGACCAATTTCTTTCCCTCGAGGAGGCAGAGACTGAGGAGTACCAAGATCGTTCTTCTTTCTTTTCTTAGTGCCAACATCCTTAGCTTTTTCTTTATTAGCTTCCTTTGCTTTAGCTCTATATCAAAAGAAACACGAAATAAATATAAGACAAGTCAGTTTCATATTTGATGCCGGCATAGATATACTGAAAAACGACATAGAATCATCAGTACCGGCATTGATTTACCAAATATCTACAATGCCGGGACCAAAAATGGCATAGTAATTTAACAAAAACACTACGCCGGGACATGAGCCGGCATTGCCGTATAATTATGGACAATGCCGGTAGTCTTAGGTGATTCCTAAGCATTTCCTGGATACCAAAAGAGCATTGCCGACACAAAGGTAAGAGTTCAAATCCATGCCGTAATCAAGTATCGGCATGGTATTCAACCTAAAATGAATGCCGGTACTGATAACAAATTCCTAGGGTTTTCTTGTATATTAAAATTGGACTGCCAGCATAATCGAATAAATTTGAACCAATGTCGTAACTAACTACCGGCATGGTATTCAACCTAAAATCAATTTCGGGACAGAACACTCAGTTTCAGGTGATTCAGTAACTTCATACTAGCATAATATTCATACTAAAATCAATGCCGTAACTAGGTACCGACATTGTATTCATACTATTTTAAATTCCGGAACTCAATACTGGCATTGTATTCATACTAATTTCAATGTCGGAATTGCCTGTAACTCAACTGTTTGGGTTAGGGTTTGCGATTCTAACCTAAACCCAATGCCTTAAATTGATGAAAACACTTATAGAACAGTTCAGAATCACTAACCTTCTCATAGAAGTCATTTGTTCGAGAGTTTGATAGTCCAACTCCTCTTCTTCTTCTTCTTCTTGTTCTTCAAGAGCAATCTGATTGATTCTTTCTTCTTGTTTTTGTTGAGCAAGTGATTTTGATTTTGATTGTGGGGGTTTCTTTCGTGGAGGCATGATTATAGATATATTGGGGTAATCGACGGAGATATTTTTGAATCGACGATGAAGAACGATGAATAAGAAGATGGGAGAATTTTTTTTTTCAAAACCTAGCCTACGAGTGTGCCGGAACAGATGAAGAAATGGGGGATAACTGATTTTGGTTATTTGATTTTGATTTTAGATTTTATTTTGGAAGAAGGGTAGTATAGTCTTTTCATAATGTTTTTAATTAACCAAAGGGTATTTTAGTATTTTTCGCCCCCAAAAAACACCCCTTAGCAGACACTATTAGTTGGGGGAAGTAATTTATATCCCCCAATTAGTTCAAGTATCTCCCAATCACGCGTTCCTAATAAACTCTTTTGGGAATTAGTGTTTAGTGATTAGGTCATAATATCTAATGATTAATCTATTGAAAATCAAAAAATCTTTGTTTTGTTTTTTTCCTTGATTTTGACGGAGAATGATGATTTTGATGAACTTTATTCGAAAAACTTTGAAAAAAAAAATGATCAAACTCTTCGTCAAAATACTCAGGAAAACCATATAATCAACTCGATAACAATTTGGTCGGTTTAAATCTGTTAAAAATCGGAGAAAAGTTCTGTGTTTTTTGGTATGTTACGATTGGGATAAATATGTAGACCCAACCGTAGAATGCCAAAACGGTTGGGAACTTAGTGCTCCAAGCCATATTTGTTATCTACGAAAGGGAAATAAAGAACTCCTAGCCGAAAGTGTTTTTTTTAATTATTTTTTGTTTTTGTTTTCAGAACCAGTTATGGCTAGGTTTTCCAGTCGTAACTGGTTCTGGAAAAGAAAAAATAAACACTTTCGGCTAGAAAAACCAAGCCGAAATATGTACTTTCGTCTAGGATTACATATTTGTTTTCCGTCTGTAATATACAATTTACGGTTGGGAAAGTAAGAACTCCCGGCCGTAAAAAGTTTCAAAAACTGGTTCCGCCGAATATAATTTTTTAGCCAGCCAAAAGTAGAAATAAATGGTGGATTTTCTTAGTTTTTCTTTTTTATGATCGTCATTTTCATCATGATGAAATTATGATTATCATGATTTATGAATGAGAGGAGAATGAGAAAGAAAAGATAATAGTTTTGGTTTTTTGTACAATCATCATCATGTGTGAATGAGGAGCATATGAGAAGATAATAGTTTTACTTTTTTTTTTATGATCTTCATTTCATTAGGATGAAATCATGATCATCACTTTCATCATGATTTGTGAATGAGTAAATAGGAGAAGGAGAAGATTATAGATTTAGTTTTTTTTTAATATATATATATATAATGAATAGTTAAAATTTTGGTGAGGTTTTTTTTTGACGTTTGATTTACCTTAAGTTCCCCCTATCCACTTTTTGGATATTGGATAAAAACGCGGGGGTACCAAAATACACCACCAAATTTTTCGTAGGCAATCTGTATGGACAAATTTAACACAATTCCGAGAATTCAACTTAATGAGTCTCAATCAAGGAATAGTGCCTACTAGTTTGTGGACCTGATTTACATGTGAGAGTACTTGGGTGATTCCAAAGATCAATTTGCCAAGTAATCAATCAAATCGTATCCAACAAACAAGGCCGGATGTATCTACTATGATTGATTTACATACAACCTGTTGTTGATGGTGGTTTTTAGCTTAGGGTTAAAATCGTAAAACCTTGCATCTGATGTGACGTCACTCTGCAAGGAAACATAGCCACGTGTGCTAACCTCTCCACTGACATATTTATTGAGACGCTCAATATATTTACATGAAATTTATCCAGACTGGCGAATCCCAGATGTTCTGTAAATTTCGGCGCCTCGCGTATATTCATTTAATATAAGTTCCTCTGAATGCCTTCTATGCTATGTTCTCCGGATGAACTCTTAATGTTGATATCGCATGACGATTTGTGTTAAATCACAGCAGAGTAGCACGAATTTCCAAGTATCAAGAATAAGATCTTTGCATAAGGTATTCAATCAGAAAAGCATGCTGCTCTTTGAAAATGAACTTAAAATAGCTTTGTGTCGACACATAGAATTTATTCAATCGTCCTGACTAACTTGCAGAAGTTAGGGTTTCGCGCCTCGCGCAATATACCAGACCTTGCTTGTCAAAATAAAGCCTAAGCAAACTAAATAATTAATCCGCCATGGATTAGCAGGTGCAGAACCTCGCTCAGAATAAGGAAAAACAGGGAGCCGTAGCAGCAAAAAGAGGCATGTCCATGCCCAAGGCCAGCTAGCGCCATTGGCCACGCCCCGACCCTATTTCCTCGACCAATCAGATCTCTTTAAACTCGCCACATTCTCACCAGAAGTATAGTCGCGCCTTATGTTTGGCCGGCCCCCTTTTTGGGCTAATCAAGTTGCTCTGAACTTGCCACCATACATTAAAGGCCAAACGCGCCCTACCACAACAACATATTAATTGGCATGCCAACATGCCGATCTACCGTGGTAGCATGCCAACATGCCAATCTACCGCGGGAACTTCTCAACATGCTACCTCGCAAACATGCCACTTCGTGGCAACCTGTCATAAATAGTCACCCACGGCAATTCCTACTCCTGTGGCCATTTCCACACTATGGCCTTGCCATAGTTCCTTTGGCATAGCCATGGCGCCATTTGCACAAAAGTAGCGCCATGCCGCAGCCGCATGCCACGTGCACTAATTAGGGTTTCGACATGCCAAACCCTAATTTGGGAAAATTGATACCAAAGCCAAATAACGTTTCCCAGAGCAAAGGGATTGGCGTGGCAACATAGCCAATGTTACCACGCCACATGTGGGTCCGAATCCACGGCGCCAAAACCAAGCCTTATCCATGCCAAGCCCTAATTCTTCCACGACACCTTGGCCACGCCAATCCCTAATTCTTTCACGGCACCTTGACCACGCTAAGCCCTAATTCTTCCACGACGAATTCTTCCACGGCGCCAAACCCTAACTTTGGCCACGAAGACAATTTTTAGCTTTGGCGATACCGCAACATCACCGGTATACCGCTATGCCACGGCTACGCCATTGGCATGCCGCTATGCCATGGCTACGACACTGGCATGCCATTAGCATGTGGCTGACGCCACTTCGCTATACAATAAGATGTGGCCATAATCAATGGCCATCCTTCTTCATGAGATGCAATCTCAGCCATCCAAGTTCGTTACCGAACTGATGGACTTGTGGCAACTCTTAGGCAACCAACCGCCTAAACCCAACGACCATGGCTACGCCAGGCGCCACTTGTACCATCGTGCCACTGGCATGCACAAGTCATGTCGCAATGCTACTGCGCCATTGTCAGGCGCCAACACAAGGTAGACACAATCAACGGCTACCCTAATTCATAAGATGCGATCTCGTCCATCGAAGTTTGCCACCAAACCGGTAAGCTCGCGATAAGTTTTAGGCGACTAGCCAAAATGACCCTAGCATCACATGCTATTTACCTGCGGCAAGCCTCTCGATTCTAACCTGCCACACGTAGCAAAGTGCTACATGTTTTCCACTAAAACACTCAAGACATCAAAATATGTCATAAACTGGGGATGCTCATCGGGGGTATTGGTGCAGCGGTTTACGGCGTGCGGCGTGCAATGCGCCTGTTACAAGAAAGTGTCATGAAGTGGGATAATTAGTGGTGGTGAAAAGTAACGGTGTAAACAATTCATTTCCTTCATCACGGAAGCGTAATGACTGGCGGTTACACGAATTCACTTCCCTCATCATGGAAGCATAATATCTAACAGTTACATGTTACTCTTTTCTTCCACCACTCAATCGTTTCCACTTCCTACGAGACCAGGATACGTTTCACTATGATTTGTATAAATAGGTCTCACCTATTTCCACCAAACAGCAAGTTTTGGTTAGGAGAACAATACAACATGCATCCAGAAATCATCTGATAGCTTTTCATCCAGCTAGCCAGTTCAACTTTCTGATACAAGTCACAAAACGCCCACGCTAGATTAATTAGATTGTTCGGGTTTAGATTCGTTTCTCACCGAAACACACCCCAAATTACCAAAATCAGCAGAAACGGTTTTCACCCTCAAATAATTGGCGACCATAGTGGGAGATTAATCTCTCGGTTACGAATTCAACTCTCGTTCCCAATATACTACCAGCGAATACCATACTTTGAAGCGCATCGTCCAAGAAAAGAGGGGTTTCAGGAGAATTGCTTCTGGGGACTAGATATTCTCCATCTTACTACGGATCGACATAAAATTGTTCCACCGAAAATAAAGAACGACCGGGTACTTCTCGTGGCAAGAAGGGCATTACGTAAAGACTCGGATTTACTACCTGAAGACTCAGTTCTGGTGAAAGAACCTAAAGCGAGTAAGTTTGCCAGATGATGTTTACATGACTTATTGTTTGGATTTTCACATTTATCATGGAAGCCGATTACCCAATCATCCCAAGAATTCATATCTATTCCTTTCTCATGCAACGTTCATGGTCCTGAATGATTTTGCTACTTACATTCGTAATTCATATTTTGACATATCAATTGATCAAAAAGCCATTACTCCAAAAATAATCCAAAAACTCTTATAAAAAGCAATCATCTATCAATCCAAAAACCAGAAAAACCATACCATAAACTAGGCGTTTCTTTTGCCTTTCCAAAAAAAAAAAACCTAAGAAAAGAAGTTCAGAAAATAAAAGTATTCAAGGAAAGTTGCCTAACAACGGCTCGTTTTTCTTGGAGAAAATATCCTTCATACTTTGAAGAGCTGCCTGCTTCAGCTTCAATTCCTGGGAAAACTTCTCGACTTCTACCTCCTGTTGATTAATTAAATCCGAGGAAGGACCATCAACCGCTTCATCCTGCAACCTTTGGATCTCGGAAAATCCCCCACAGAACCAGGAAGCGTTAAACTCAAAGTTTACACTCATATCCTGGTGGAACTCCCAGTTTGAGATTACATCTTCAGAAACGGTGTGACCAGTCACCTTGCACATATCACGAATTGAAGATAATATTTTTTCCACCCGCTTAATCAACGCGAACCGGCTAGTGATCTTCTTGACTGTAGTGATGTGTCCATATCTCCCATATTCTGGTATACAACTCCTCATGCTTTGCCGGTACACTGAAGCCTCCAATCAACACGTGATCTTCATGAGGAATCAAGAATGGAGGGTCGAAAGTGGCGCTTGCAATCAATTCCGCGACCAGCAAGGATTCTTTGGCTACAATTGTGCCCGCAGCCGTGGGGGCATTTTCCATCATCTGAAGCACAACAGCGTCTTCACAATGATCAGTTTCCATCTCCGGGTTGCTAACAAGTATGGTTTCCATGACTGGAGATACTGTTACAACTTCATTGCCGTGGATCTCCATCTCAGAGTTATTTTCGGAAGCAGCCTCTTCCTGTAAATATCACCAATTAATCATTTATCCGGTATAAATAAATAATCCAAGAGAAAAGTATGGAAAAATCACCGACTCAGGTCCACTGGAAGAAGACACGCTGTTATATTCAGAAGTGCTCCTCTCATCACCGGATCTCGAGCTTTCTTCCTGTAGGAACAGAATATCGCGACATCAATACTTCGCGAGAGTAATAAACGACTACATTGCGAAGGCGTCGCAGGGGAGTAATTTAAATGACGCATTGGATGACGACAGCTAGAACATGAGGAAAGTGTGAAGACTTGGCGACATTTAGGAGTGTCGCGAATACAAACACTTATACACTTGCGATACTTCGCGAAGGATTCCCCGGAAATAAAGGACAGCTTAGCTGTCATCCACTATGTAATACCCTATATAAAGGGTCGAGTAAGTCTGTTGTGAGGAGGTCTTTTTTGAATGGTTAAGCAAGTCATTAGGAGAGAGAAAATCTAGAGTGATTGTAATTTCTTTAGCTCTGTTCTATCTATCCTTGTAAACATTTCAAGAAGATAATCAATAAAAATATATTGTTATTCATCTTCAAATGGATTAGTAAAGTAAATTCTTGTGAGGGGTGTATTGTGGGATTTCCTGCAATTACATATGCGCTAGAAACAGGGAATGAGTAGAAGATCAACCTTGTGAATTGAAAGAATCAGGATTAACAAGAAAGAAATTTCGAATAATTCTCAACAATTTACTAAAATTGAGAAATGGCTAGAAGAAGGAATGCATCAGAACAACCAACAATTGTGAGGAGAAGTGGGAGACTAGTGGAGAAAGGAGAAATGAAGTAGGTGAACCATCAAGAATAAACGCAAAGAGATGGAGAAGAAGGTCAAATTCAACCACCAATTCAACCAAGACCGAATAGAGTAGTAGATTATGATAGGGTGAGCGTGCATACATGGAGATCGATTCTGTGGAAGAAAGAGAAGAAGTGCAACAATTGATAAATAATGAACAAGAGGAGAGAAATCGAGAAGAAATGGGAGAAACTTGACTCATAGAAATGAAGAAATCGTAGCATTAGAAACGTTGAGACAAACAATACATGAAGAAAGACGATTAGAAGCGGAAGAACGCGCAAATTTAACAAAGGCAAAACCATGAGTTAAGAATGGAAAATATGAGGTTGCGAGAATAGGAGGTCGAGAAGTAATACCAGGACAAGACCGGGATCGGTTAGAGATGATAGAAGGAGGAGAATGTTGCCTGTAGAAAATGCTAATGAACAAAATTTAGAAAGAGAGCTAAATCTCGGTGAAGGATCTGCGAAAGAAGGGAAATGATGTGTATTCCGCGTCCAGAGATTTTCAGGGTGACCAAAATAATGGAAATCAAGGAAATAGGCAGCAGAATAATCTAATTGATGAAGAAAATCCGGAAGAAGGAAGAAGAATAATCGTGGCGTGGAAGAGAAACACAGAGGAAACAAAAGGAGATTGAAGATGACATCGAAAGGCATTATATTGAACAAGCGCGTCTAGATCGCGAAAGGGAAAGATTAAGAGTAGAAATGGAAGAACGAGAATTGGAGGAAGCAATCCGTGAGAATAATCATGACAATCGAGAAAGAAGCGCGAGCAAAATCGCAACAATGGGAATATTAATGAATAGTATGAAAGAATATAAAGGAGAGTTGATAGACAACCAAGAAGAGAAAATGTTGGATATAATGGTGTGCGAATCCGAGAACGAGATGGAGAAGAAAGTCGCAGAGAAAGAAGAGAAGAAAATGCTGAACAAGAAAATCAAGATAGACATGAACGAAGAAGGAGAGAAACGGAACTAAAGAGACCAATAAATTCGAACCCCGATGTAAACGAACAAATCTTAAAAGAGTTGGCAGAAATGAGAGGAATGTTGAACAATAGAAGAGGAGGAGGAAGAAGACAATTGGATGAGGCAATCGAAGAAGCTGCGAAAAATCCCTTTACATTAGAGGTGCGATTAGGAGGAATACCCCCAAAGTGCAATTTACCCGCATTAACAAAGCATTTTTGATGGAACAACTTGCGCAATACAACACATCAAAGCGTATGTAAGATGTATGTTCTGGTGGGAAAATCATGACGCTATATTGTGCAAATATTTCGCATCAAGTTTAACGGGGAAGCACGAAGTGGTTTGAAGGTTTACCAAGAAACACCATCACGTCATTCAACCATCTACAAGCTATATTTTTAGGGGCATACATAAGTAACAACTCCTCGCGACCCGGAATTGAAGATGTATTTGGGCTGAAACAAAGAGTTGGCGAAAGTTTAAGACACCTAACTGTGAGATGGAAGACGATGTGTAGCGAGATGGTGGAAGAGTGGATGAAAGATATCTCATTTTATCATTTATAAACGCTATGTTCGCAACCAATTTGCTATATATTCAAATTTTTAGAGTCAAGAATACGATCACGATGACGGAGCTGCGAGAACTGCAAGAGGAATATATTGCTTTGGAAGAAAGGCAAAATAAGGTGGAGTCTTACCTGGTTGCGAATACAAGTTCAAATGTTTCGAATGCAAGTTTGTTACCCAAATTAATACACACAGTGGCGAGTACCTCGCAAGGGCAGCAAGAAAGAGTGATAAATGATGAACAACCAAAGTTAGTAGCCATGGGAAGCCGAGATCAAGAAGAGTTTGAAAGAGAAAGAAACTACTATAACCGTGGCGGCAATAACAAAATTCAGAGACTTGATCACTCGCAAGAAACCTATGGAAGTCAAAAACAGAATTATCATGGAGGGCAGCGACGTCATAGAGTAGTATGGGAAGAAATCAAGATGCCACCACTGAATACTAGTGTGGAAAAGATATGGGAAGCTATACTCTTGATGGAAAACATACATGCGCCATGGAACGTGGGGAATGAGCCACCACCAAGTGATAGAAGTCACGAGTTCTGTTCTTACCACCGTTTTCATGGACATCTGACAAATGACTGCAGAAACATAAAAAGAATCATCCTTAGAATGATTGATCAAGGAAAGCTGAATCACTTTCTAAAAAGTGAAGAGAAAATTCAACCATTGCCGCCACCACCATCAAAAGGGAAAGAAACGTTCGTAATAGAAGTTGGAGCAAAGGCTAAAAATTTATTTTGCAACTCCATTATTCACTCATATCGTACAATTGAAGATTTTCATGATAACATACTCGGTAGAGTTTTTGCGAGGGATGTTGATGATAAAGAAGTGTTGAACATTGCGAGGACATCGCAATTAAAAGAATGGCAAATGCAGATTATTTCTTTCACCGCAGAAGAGATTCCCGAAGGTAGAGAGACGCATGATAGCCCATTGGTTGTAAAATTGGAAATTAATCCAAAACCTGTTGATGGCGAAGATGATGAAGCAGAAAATTCCTGGGCAATCAATAGAATATTAATTGATCTTGGAAGCTCAAGTAAACATCCTCTTTTACCATACTTACAAGATTATGGGGGAAAGGATGCAAATTGATACCTTCAACATACAAAATATATGGTTTCAATGGCATGACAAACAAGCCTAAAGGTGAAGTTCATATGAGAATACCTTTGCAAGGGTTATCTACCGATATTTTGTTCGTGTGGTCGATGTGGAATCCCCTTATAATGCATTGATCGGAAGACCATGGTTGCATGAAATTACGGGTGTAGCGTCAACATATCATCGGTGTATAAAATTTCCTCATCCTAGTGGTGTTGGAATTATAAAAGGAGATTGGACGGAAGGACAAAAATGCTATGAGATCGATGTGGAGAGCTCGAAGAGAGAGCTGAGAAAAGAAAGGGTTGGAA
The DNA here is from genome assembly GCA_023531295.1 of Papaver armeniacum. Classification (NCBI taxonomy): domain Eukaryota; kingdom Viridiplantae; phylum Streptophyta; class Magnoliopsida; order Ranunculales; family Papaveraceae; genus Papaver; species Papaver armeniacum. Next base: position 352,560 of record JAJJWW010013579.1, read on the forward strand.
GCAACATGCAAAAGATGAGAAAAGAAGAGAAAGATTAATGGTGGATGCCATTGATGTAAGAGGAGAAGATACATTGCGAAACAGGTGCATGAAAACAGTTGGAAATTATGATGGAAATGAATCATTAAGAGATTTGAATGGTGTAGAGGCAGAGAGTAGCAAGAGCAAAAAGTGTAAGAAGTGAATAATCATCAAAAAGCAACAACAAAAGTTTGTTCAGAGTAAGAGGAAGAAACAATAATTGAAGAAGAAATATGTGAGGATCTCGCCATCAAGAATGTATGACAATTTGATTGAAGAATTGAAAAATAAAAATGATTAAACAATGTAAGATTGTGCGATAGTTTCGCAAACAAAATGAATGATTGAATGAATTAAGAAAAATGAAAGAGTGAGTGAATGGGACGAACCTTTATGGCGTACACCCTAGTTCGCGAATGACATTTCTCAAGAGGCAAATGTAAGACCTAAAGTGCGTCATATAAGGGGGTATCTCTTGACATGGCTCATGAGAAAGGTTACACCGCTCCTGGAACCTGAGTCATGGAGATTTGGGGCCCATGAAAGCCTATCCGGGGGAGATACCTTGGATTTCCAACTATATATATAAGGTTATACCCTGGTTGGACGCCCGAGGATCTCTTCCTAGGAGTCGGTGTATGCTCAAGGCGCCGGGTACACGGTTGAGCCAAGAGTGCAGGACATTTGAAGTGTCTCGGCCATTCTTGGAAAGTCTTGGTATATGCCGCACTCTACCCGAAGAAAACTCCACTTAGGGTGCAGTCTCGTAACCATAAGCCATATAGGTATAAGGGATAAGAGGCTGCGAAAACAAGCAGTTGTTGTTAAGACCGGATGGGAGGAGCTAGTCTTGTATGGCCGATGTACGCCTCCTTGAAGGGGCAACCGGGGAGAAGATAAGGCGGCACCCTCCATTAGGGAGCTGATAAGTGTCAAAAGACGCAAATTTCATGAGGCTTTATTTTCGCAAGGAAATTTAGGCTTGTCATATTTGTGCGATGATCCTGTAGAGGGAATAATACTGACGCAAGGATAAGGCGAGATCAATGGGTTTTTGCATGAAAATACAAAGACGTCCTGCGATTTCGTCGCGAAGACGGCAATGTCATGGGATTTTACACTCGCAAGAGTATTTAAGCCTGTCATATTATCGCAGATAAAATATCCTGCAGAGGCAAAAATACTTAATAAATGATAAGACAAGGTCATGGGTCATTACATGAAAATGTAAAGACGTCCTGCGATTTTGTCGCAACGAGGGGTGGCGAAATAAGACCTTTAATTAGGAAGGCAAAATAAGACCACACAAGAATGATAAGGCAAGATCAATGGATTTCTTCATTTGTGAAGATATCCTGCGATCTTGTCGCAATGAGATATAGACATACATAAAATTGAGGAAGCAAATAAATTTGCGAAAACGAATATATTCCATCATAAAGTTACAAATAATAGAGAACAAATTCAGAGATTTCATTACTCAGATATAATTGGTCAAATCTCTCATTTGAAAATGAATAACAGAGGCAAGTATGGGAATGAATAGGATAAAATCTTGTTATTCATTTCCACGTGATGCATTTATGTATTCATAATGCTGGTCAGTTGAATTATAAAGGAGAATTGCTTGACTAATATGCGCAAGTAAAGAAAACAAAGATTGAATTCATATTTAGCAATCCAAGAAGATTAAAAGAGTATATGTACAGTATTACAAGAAGCAAAAGAAGAAAAAGAAGTTATTTCTTTGAGGATTCTTCTTCTTGGTCGATTCTTCAATTCCATCATTCTTTTCGCCGATTCTTCTTCTTCGGGCTTCACTATCGAGAGACATCCGAGAAAGGCGTATCTTCAGGAATATCATCGCGAAGACAAGGATATGAACTAAGAGGAATGCGGTGGTCATTGCAAACCGTTTCAATAGTTTGATTGCGAAAACGAACAACATTATTGTTGAAATTCGCCATTTGTAGCTTGCAATTGTTTGTTTCTTCAACTTAGAATACTTGTTATTGCGAAGATAAAAGCCTTCTGCGAGTTCCCCTTTTTCAGACTCAAGTTCTTCAATCCTTGTTTGAAATCTCTTCTCGGATTCTGCAAAACATATGACAATGAATTAACTTATCAACTCAATATTACGTAAATAAGAAAATGATGAAGGTATAATAAACAACATTCTCTCGTCGGATATCATATCTTTAACCAAAGCAGTATGCTCAGCATGAAGACTAACATCAACACCTAAGTTATTCCTGGCATTATCTAGAACCTTCGCAGCCCAAGCGAATTCGTCATCATTATTTATAACAAGAAGCGAACGGATTTGATCTTCTCGCTCATTAAGTATAGCATTCTGACGAAGAGATTCATCTCGTTCAATTTGTACTTCGAGAAGAGACTTTTGAAATGTTGCTAATGCATGTGCACCTTTATTAGCAATGCGATCTTTGTCATCTATAAGGCCACTAATTTTCTTCCTTAAAAGTTCGGTTTTTCTATGGGAATCAAGATACATTTGTTTAAATCAGTTGGCTAAACCTAAACTAGCTCTATGCTCAATCTCTAAGAGGCGACATTTGGTTTAAAGTTCATTTAATGAAAGGGAATCAACTTTGTTTGACGAATTACTTAAAGACTCGTTGAGATGGGTGAGAAGAACATCATTATCCATAGGCTCGGGAAATGAATGGAGAAGAATGGCTTCTTCAGAGAGATTATATATGTCTGCGAAAATAGTAAATCGGGCAAAGAATAGTTTGCATTTAATGCATTGTTTAATCATTTTAATAAAAGAGAAAAAGAGAAGGGTAAGAAAACTATATATAGAGAAGAGAATCCTCGAGAAAACAAATGCATTTAATGCGAGATGGGATGTGAATGGTCAAGAATAAGTGGTTGAAAGAGACGTGTCAAGAAAAGAGTGGAAGAAGAAACACCTATAATAAATTCCGTACATGAATAAAACGAGTAAAAGTGAACAATCGTGAGATAAAGATGAGCAGTTGCGGCATTTTAAAATATTGGTTCTCATGAAATTCTCTTCTTCGCAGAGAAGATTTGAGAAGAGGCAAGATGTAGGATCAGAATATCGCGACATCAATACTTCGCGAGAGTAATAAACGACTACATTACGAAGGCGTCACAGGGGAGTAATTTAAATGACGCATTGGATGACGACAGATAGAACATGAGGAAAGTGTGAAGACTTGGCGAGATTTAGGAGTGTCGCGAATACAAACACTTATACACTTGCGATACTTCGCGAAGGATTCCCGAAAATAAAGGACAACTTAGCTGTCATCCACTATGTAATACCCTATATAAAGGGTCGAGTAAGTTTGTTGTGAGGAGGTCTTTTTTGAATGGTTAAGCAAGTCATTAGGAGAGAGAAAATCTAGAGTGATTGTAATTTCTTTAGCTCTGTTCTATCTATCCTTGTAAACATTTCAAGAAGATAATCAATAAAAATATATAGTTATTCATCTTCAAATGGATTAGTAAAGTAAATTCTTGTGAGGGGTGTATTGTGGGATTTCCTGCAATTACACTTCCTCTTCAGATTCTTCTTCAAGAGATTCAGTCTCGTTGCCTCCTTTCTCAAGAGGCGTCATTTTTTTAGCCGTGGGCAAGTCTGGCAAAGATATTCGAGTTACCAAGCCCTGAGTCAAAAAAAAAAGAAAAAATAGAGAGGAGTCAGTTGCGAAACGGAAAACTTATTCAACCAAGTCAGTGAGGGAATTATACACACCTGCGTGTTGAAAGAACTGAAAGTCACAAGAGCTCTCGAATCCGATTGGAAGCCACCTGCACGATTTTTCGACCTTTGCTCCTTTTTATGGAGACTGTCTGTATCCAAGCTAGAGGATTTTCGCTTGCCCGAAGGAAGCTCTTTCAACAATTTATGCTTCACTAGAACCGCAGAGGAAGGTTTACCACGCGGATTTGTCACAACATCCTGCACGAACCGATGAATGGCGAGGAAATCAACTTGCCAGGGGATATTATATTTGGGAGTCGTCAAGGTTTTCATTCTGGGAGCAAGAAGGGAAGACTTTTATCCGGTGCAAAGACGATGTAATCAAGAATAGCGGGTAACGATTCATCTGCAGCTCTCAGCGGGCGACAGAATGGGACTCCCTGGTCAAATCCTATATGTCGGGCATCCCTGTCAATGTTGTAAGAGACTACTCCACAAGATCCCCTGAAAAAGATGGCACGTACCCAGATATGCAGCTTCGTAAGAACACAGTTTCTCCAATGCTCATATTCCCGTCAGCGGAATGCAATATCACTTTCGGTGCGGAAGCAAAAGTGTCTGGTTGAACTATGGAGACATGGGTCCGGGCCCAAAGACGAAAGTTAACTGCATGCGAGTTGTCAAGAAAATCAATGAGCTTTGCGCCAGGTCTTGGATGCCTCTCCAACCAACGGAGTATCCTAGAACCGCCATATGCATCAGGAAACAAGGTTCTCGGGTTAGGAGCATAATTTATGAAATGCTCCCACAACCACGCTTGAAGAAAGGCGACGTGGATATACGAGTCCACTTTCATATACCCATTAGAGATGTACATGTCTGCTACTAAGTGATCCAGATGAGTGTACAAAGAGCCAAGAAACAAACTGCCAATGGGAAGAGCAATGCCTTTCGCTAGTTTGATAGCAAATTTGACGAGATTTTGTCTTATCTCCTTCTTACCAGAGCCATCATCGAAAAGATCTCTGGATAGCCACAAAATTAAAAATGCAGAAACATGGAGTGTATCATCCAGCACTTGATCCAACTCCGGCTCATCAGGGAACCACTCAGACACCCACCAGTTATAGAAACACCTTTCCTCATTCTTTCGAACATATTCCGTTACTTTCGTGACCAAAGCGGTGTGCATTTTTTCTTCTTCCTCAGACAAGACAACACCAAGTTTCCAAATTATTGGAAGACTCAACAGAACGGCTACGCTTTCCAAAGAAATAGTCATCTCACCCCATCTACATACAGCCGTGTGAGTTCTCGGGCACCATCTGGAGATGAAAGTAATCAAGCCCGCAACATCTTTTCTGATTTGAAGTGCCGCAGACGGCATGACAGCATGCATGATTTGCGCCCCAGTTAAGTTGGACTTTACGTGGTCGCGGCTCATCATAAATTTCATCCACTTATCATAAGAGCGCAATGGACTATGACAAATTTTGAAATCTATGGGAGAAGCTGGATACTCTTTCTTCTGAAGTCAAAACCTCATTATGGGCCCTGGAGTGACCGACTGAACTTCTCCATCATTCTCTGAATCAGTCAGAAGAGTTTCCACGAATTTGGGATGGGTCCTTGTAATCGTAGCAAACTTCGTAAATAACTCATCATCTGTGTTCGGTTTGGAGTTGTTGACACTTCTCAACGCGGCGGCGAAACTACTTTCAGGTGACATCTTAACAAAATTCGTTATGCTTTTGAAGTAACTACAACGAAGCAAAGCAAAAAATTACTATTTTGAAGAAAAGCATACATGAAGATTTTATCAAAAATTACCACAATCAAGAGTCAACAACACATTTGCTACGGAAATTTCTCCTTTGGCCACATGACATGGCATTCACAGCTAAAGTTAATGGGGACTGATGTCTACTCAATGAGATACACGTGACGTCGCGGAAAGTTGACCCTTGGCCGAAACTGGACAATGCCGTGGGGAACATGTGAAGCCGCGGAAAGTATGACCTCGGCCAAGTCACGCATGGCCACGGAAATTGTGCACAAAAGAAAACCCTAAAATCTAGGTTTTCACGGGAGAAGAACTAATGGCAGCCACCCATCCATGCACGCCTACTTTGTATCATAATTGGCCTCTTTACTATCAATGTGACGGCTAATATTACTACGATACTGCTAGCAGAGAAGAATCCTTCATACAAAGTATTTCTACGGGTTTATGGAGGATATGTCTATGGCTAGGGTTTACACCAACAACAAAAAAAAAAAAAAAAAAAAAAAAAACGGAGGAGAAACGTTGGAGCACATACCTGGAGTACGCTCGCCAACTCCTCTGCTTTGATGCTAACGCGGAGACGTGAAAACAAAGCCAATATTATAAAAAAATAAAAGATGTGCGACCCCTTTTATATACATATTACTTTGGAGTTTGGGTGGAAGAAGGTTTCCTTTTATAAGCACAGCACTTTTGGAATTAGAGTGGAGGAAGGTTTCTCGTTTCAGTTATGCACGGAAAAAGGCAACCGGGCCCGCGAAGGCAACATTCCATGGCTCCACCAGTCCGCGACCAAGACAATGCCAAACAGTTCGCTCCCAAACGGCCATCTCTACCGCTCGATGCCGAGGCCAACAGTCCGCGTTCTGTTTGGCATTGTTTGGCATTCCATGGTTGTGACGTCACTCTGCAAGGAAACAAAGCCACGTGTGCTAACCTCTCCACTGGCATATTTATTGAGCCGCTCAATATACTTACATGAAATTTATCCAGACTGGCGAATCCCAGATGTTCTGTAAATTTCGGCGACTCGCGTATATTCATTTAATATAAGTTCCGCTGAATGCCTTCTATGCTATGTTCTCCGGCTGAACTCTTAATGTTGATATCGCATGACGATTTGTGTTAAATCGCAGCAGAGTAGCACGAATTTCCAAGTATCAAGAATAAGATCTTTGCATAAGGTATTCAATCAGAAAAGCATGCTGCTCTTTGACAATGAACTTAAAATAGCTTTGTGTCGACACATAGAATTTATTCAATCGTCCTGACTAACTTGCAGAAGTTAGGGTTTCTCGCCTCGCGCAATATACCAGACCTTGCTTGTCAAAATTAAGCCTAAGGAAACTAAGTATTAATCCGCCATGGATTAGAAGGTGCAGAACCTCGCTCAGAATAAGGAAAAACAGGGAGCCACAACAGCAAAAAGAGGCGTGGCCATTCCCAAGGCCAGCTAGCGCCATTGGCCACGCCCCGACCCTATTTCCTCGACCAATCAGACCGCTTTAAACTCGTCACATTCTCACCAGAAGTATAGTCGCGCCTTATGTTTGGCCGCCCCCCTTTTCGGGCCAATCAAGTTGCTCTGAACTTGCCACCATACATTAAAGGCCAAACGCACCCTACCACAACCACATATTGGTCCACATGCCAACATGCCACTCTACCGCGGCAACTTCGCAACATGCTACCTCGCAAACATGCCACTTCGTGGTAACCTGTCATAAATAGCCACCCACGACAAAACAACTACTCATGTGGCCGTTTCCACACTATGGACTTGCCATAGTTCCTTTAGCATAGCCATGGCGACATTTGCACAAAAGTAGCGCCATGCCACGTGCGGTAATTAGGGTTTCGACATGCTAAACCCTAATTTGGGCAAATTGCTACCAAAGCCAAATAACGTTTCCCAGAGCAAAGGGATTGGCGTGACAACAGGGCCAATATGGCAACGCCACATGTGGGTCCGACTCTACGGCGCCAAAACAAAGCCTTGGCCATGCCAAGCCCTAGTTCTTCCACGGCACCTTGGCCACGCCAAGCCCTAATTCTTCCACGGCAAATTCTTCCATGACACCTTGGCCACACCAAGCCCTAATTCTTCCACGGCGAATTCTTCCACGACACCTTGGCCACGCCAAGCCCTAATTATTCCACGGCGCCAAACCCTAACTTTAGCTACGAAGCCAATTTTTAGCTTTGGTCATACCGCAACATCACCGGCATACCGCTATGCCACGGCTACGCCATTGGCATGCCGTTATGCCATGGCTACGCCACCGGCATGCCATTAGTATGTGGATGACGCCACTTCGCTATACAACAAGATGTGGCCATAATCAATGGCCATCCTTCTTCATAAGATGTAATCTCAACCATCCAAGTTCGTTACTGAACTGATGGACTTGTGGTAACTCTTAGGAGACCAACCGCCTAAACACAACGACCATGGCTACGCCAGGCGCCACTTGCACCATCGTGCCACTGGCATGCACAAGTCATGCCGCAATCCCACTGTGCCATTGTCAGGCGCCAACACAAGGTAGCCACAATCAACAACTACCCTTATTCATAAGATGAGATCTCGGCCATCGAAGTTCGTCACCAAACTGGTAAGCTCGCGACAAGTTTTAGGTGACTATCCAAAACGAGCCTAGCATCACATGTTATTTTCCTGCGGCAAGCCTCTCAATTTTAACTTACCACACGTAGCAAAGTGCTACATGTTTTCCACGAAAACACTCGAGACATCAAAATATGTCATAAACTGGGGGATGCTCATCAGGGTATTGGTATGGCGGTTTACATTGTGCGGCGTGCAATGCGCCCGTTACAAGAAAGTGTCATGAAGTGGGATAATTAGTGGTGGTGATAAGTAACGGTGTAAACAATTCATTTCCTTCATCAAGGAAGCGTAATGACTGGCAGTTACACGAATTCACTTCCATCATCATATAAGCATAACGTCTAACAGTTGCACGTTACTCTTTTCTTCCACCACTCAGTCGTTTCCAGTTCCTACGAGACCAGGGTACGTTTCACTATGACTTGTATAAATAGGTCTCACCTATTTCCACCAAACAACAAGTTTTGGTCAGGAGAACAATACAACATCCAGAAATCATCTCATAGCTTTTCATCCAGCTAGCCAGTTCAACTTTCTGATACAAGTCACAAAACGCCAACACTTCCAGAATCAACTATTCTGGTCTCAACACTTTCTTCGGTTCCCTCCCTAATACCAACCCTTCTCCTTCACTTTGTGACCGAAGCAATCCTGGAACAACCATTTCTTGGTTTAGGCCAGGATTATACAGATTGATCTCTCGAATCAAAAGTACTCCCGTGCAGTACATTGTTTCGGGTTTAGATTCGTTTCTCACCTACACACCCAAAATTACCAAAATCAGCAGAAACGGTTTTCACCCTCAAACACCTGTGATATTTCAATTATAAATATAAAAATTATAATGCGGAAAAGGAATAACACAGACACCAGAAATTTTGTTAACGAGGAAATCGCAAATGCTGAAAAACCTCGGTACCTAGTCCAGATTGAACATCAAACTGTTTTAAGCCGCTACAGACACTAGCCTACTACCAATTAACTTCAAACTGGAATATAGTTGAGCCCTAACCAAGTATCCCACTGATTAAGGTACAGTCGCACTCCTTGTGCCTCTTGAATCCCAACAGAACTCTGTGCAATTGATACCCTTAACTAACGTCACACCAACTATGAGTTTCTTCGACTCAATTGAAGACTTTAAACCAATCTTCCTCCCACAGATAAGCCTATATATGTGATTCCATTTTTGATCAAAGATCAAGGTAATGAAAATCAATAACAATAGACAAAGTCTTGCTAACCTCAAAATCCGGACTTACGCAACCCGAAGTGCAGCCTAGATTATTATTCACCTCACAAGTATAAAACTTGTGGAATCAACAATGTCTGAGACGAAGAGAGCTTTGATGATTACTATCTATCTTTATCAAGTGAGCAACTCAACAATCGATCAAGATCAGGATACTCGAGTTATCAAAGGAATATAACTGAAGCTGCCTTCACGAATCCATATGAAGTTTTTGTAGTCGTTAAACCCTAAAATGGTTTCGGAAGAGGACGACTCTAGTAACAACTAGGACACACCAAGGTAGTGTCGGGATTCAAAGATCCCAGTTGTTTGAAGTTCCCCTTGTATAGACATTCATAACATATGTTGATTTAGGTTTAAGCTAAGATAACTTTGAAAATAAGCAAACAATATCCACCGTTAGATGAATCTTTGAATCTGATTTACATAATCAAGATATACACTTTGGTTAGGATGAACCGTGACCGAACCATGTATAAGACCACACTCATGGATGGTTAGCCAAAGCTAGCCAACTGAACTATAAGCTTGAGCATTTACATAAACACTTAAGACTCAACTCGAAACACAATCATGTGATCAAATATGTCTATGGTGTTTTATAAATATAAATAAAGATTATTCTAATGTTAATTATCTCAGAGAAATAATTTTATGTGCAAATGAATTTAATCCACATGGTAAGTAAGCTTACAAAGTAAAAGTACTTAACTTGTTCGTTAACAGTTATGTCACGGTACGTGTACCGATATGTAAACATTAAGACATAACCGAGTTCCAGAGTTCACAAAACTATTTTGGTATGCGTAATGGTATGGATACCATTTAAGCATCATGAGTTACGGAGTCCACATAACTTTGACTAGTAATTTGTCGAATCCTGCACATATCCTTAGAGAAATTTTTAATATAACCAGAGAGTTCTCACGATCCTTTTCAAGGGATTTTCCAAGCTCATCTAGATACTGAGTACATTTTTCTTCAAGATCTCCAATTCTATAGGTTTGGAGATCAATGAACTCAGCAGCCGTTTTTAGACTTCTGGTAAGTTCCAACTCAGATTCTGATATTAACTCAATAGTAATTAAGATAAGCATATCATCAGAGACTGATAACATGGTATTTTTTCCTCTGGATTCGGAAGAATCAACTAAGGAATTGTCCTTTGAGGTAAGTCCCAAACACTTGGTATAATCAAAACCGGCTGGAGACATGTTTGCACGTAAATACAAATTATACGAGATTTTCAAACACATACTTATTAGGTCTTAACGTGTTTGGCTGCTCTGATACCAATTGAAAACACTGGGGGAAAATAAAAAAGCTCATCTGGTCTAGTCAACTGGTCAGCACTCTTTATATACCATCCTCTAGGATTAGTTGAAAAGTCAAGGTCCATCTCCACCACTTATATCGTTAGAGAAAGATTTTTTTTTTTTTATCATTTTGGTCTTACTGGCTACTGCCAATATCCCTGAGTTTCTAAGCACCATTGGCGTGAGTGGTGTATTATTATTAGGATAGCATATATAGTTTAAAACTTATAGACGCAATGTGGTTAAGTATTAGGCTTTGAAACTGTGGCACTTGATAAATCGAAACGCTTGGTTTGATTTTGTATTAAAAATAATTTGATGTCAGATCTGAAATTGGCATCTGGGGGATTGAGAGATCATAATGTAGCAGGTCATAGTGTGTACGTTTTTAGTTCGTGTGAATTAAACGAGGCATTGACAAAGATTGGCATTTCACACACTTATTTTGAATAACGCTAGGGCCTGCTAGAGAACATGACTTCCTCTGGAGGAATTTTGTGACCAAGGTTTACGTGCTAAGTATTGCATCAGAAGCGGGATTAGGAAATTAAATGTGCAACATATTGACGGGGGCAACGTCGAGTATCATGTTGCACTGGGGCGTCGATTATTGGGCAAACCAGGTATATTGCTTCTCTATCATCCTTTCCATTAATGTTTTAAATGACTTTTATTTGAATTTTGTGATGAAATGTTTATTTTCAACGAGGCGCAATGTTATGTCGTATTGAATTTTACATTACTTGCTGCGTTCAGGAGCAACTTTCCGCTAAACAAATTAGTATATATGTTGACCCGCAAGAAGTGGTGAAAACGCCGCTTCTAACTGAACTTGGGTTAGCATTTGTACATCTAGAGTTAATAGTGTTTAACAACATATCATGTTAGATGAATTAATGCCAACCCAATTCAAGTTTGGAAAACTAATACTTCTCTTATTGTAGGTGCAAATAATCCACAGAGCTAGGTGGAACCATCCTGGCCAAGGGCGCACCAAGAGAAAAAAGTACTGAAAGCACTGAATCACCTCATCAGGCCTGGGCGCGAGGAAAGAGGAACAGAGACAGCTCGAGAAGTCGACATAAAGGAAAAAAGCTATGATGTGATGCTCATCGATTTCGAGGACAATTAATGCACTGACAGGTTTGGTGAAGAGATAAGAGAAGCTCGGCCGAAGCGAGACTCGGCCAAGAATCTGAAGGGCGACACCGATCACCTCCACCAAACGAACGACATCGGGTGATGACACCACTCGGCTAGATGATTCTGCCCGAAGAAAAGGAGATATCGACTGATGCACCAGCAAGTCACCCGAGAAGAACATCCAGGAAGCTATACCAGGCTCAACACTGTAATATCGATGTATCACCACCTGCAGCTATAAATAGAGATCGTGTAGGAAGGTAGAGAGGAGGGTTTTTTAGGAGGAGAGAAAAGAAGTGAGAGAGCAGTGCTGAGTGTTTTGTGAGCATTGTTGTGTATATTGGATCCTTGTAATCTTGTGTGAAGTGATAAGATCATCCCTTAACCCCCGTGGACGTAGTTAATCATGTCGAACCACGTATATCTTGTGTTCTTCTATGTCTTTCTTATTTACTTCTTAGCATACATCTTTTGGATGTAGTAGTAGGATTTTCTACATCTACATTCTGGCGCCGACTAAGGGGGCCGTATAACATCTTCGGATACCTTGAAATCGGTTACCAAAAGAGAGAAATCCAAGCTCCTAAGTCACCTTGCGTGCTAGTTGAAGCTAAGGGAGAAACTCTTTTGGTTAAGAGTGTTGGTAGGCAGAGCCTGTGAGGTTTTCTCATCCTTGTTTTCCTAGCAAAACCTTATTGAGTTTGATGTAAGTCCGCTTTGTGTTCTTGTCTTTTGTTTGAATAAAGTCGCCAAGACTAAATCATTAAGCTAGGCTGTTTGCTTAAGACGTCTAAGTGAGTTATTGGAAGATCGGTAAGCTCCAGAAATAACATCTTTTGATGTTGGTAGAAGCTAGAAGGAAATTCCATCTCGCTGACCACCATCTATTGATTCAACACCATTAAAAGAGAGATTCAACCGCTCCTATAAACATCTATTTGATGATAGTCGATGCTAAGTGAAAGACTATAACGGTTGAAATGCATAGGTTGTTAGATTTATTGTTTAAAGATTACATTTGTGTTTAAAAGCTGGATTTCGTTACATTTGTCTTCACTTACTTAATCCTTGAAAAGCTCACGGAGTTTTAGTTCTTCTCACCGAATCAATTCCGTCGAGTAAATGCCCTAAGATCTCTTACCTTAGTGAGTGAGGGATTCCGATCGGGAAAGTTTGGTTAATCTTCTTACGTCGAGTTAAAAGTTTTGTGTTGAGTTAAGCTCCTTGATTAAGGGTCGCCTCGTCGTCGACCTAAGCTAACCGTTATAACCCCTAAAGCTCCCGAATGGATCATCTTTGATGATCGGTAGAAGCTAAGTGGAAACGTTATTTTATTTGTTTAAACCTTCTTAGTAAGTTAACCAAAGTACAATAGTGGTGGAGGCAAGACTAACTCGAAGTCATTGAGTTTAGTTTTCCGGAAACTACGGCTGGAAGGATTATAGCGAGCGCTTCGTTAAACAAGCCTCATTTTGATCCAATACTAAAAGCCTCACAAAGCATCAAAAGAGAAAACCAAAGGAATCCTACGGTACAAACGTCTCGGGGATTCCGGCAACTCGTGTAGGTAGACGAAGTCGACCTGACTGATTGAGGGTTGCCATTATTATCAACCATAGTCAAGAAAGAAATCTTCCGATCTAGCGTACGGATGATTAATGACTTCTGGCACTAGGAATGTTAGGACAAATAATGATTAATGCATAGGGAAAGTACCGAAAGCGATGTGTCGAGACAGCTTTTCAAAGATTGTCCTTTACGGTCAAAACCACTTGATTGCTGAGATCAACACGTTAGCATAAATGGAAGTGTACTGTGAAAACTTTTTCCACCTTACACAGCAGAACTGCTGTACTTCATCCTTAACCTTTTCGAAAGCAGTTCGAAGTAAGTGTTGTATACTTTGTTGACGTAGGTACGAACGGGCAGGCGAGCAAGGAAAAAGGGCAGTATTGAAGGTAATGGTGAGCACCTCCAGGAAGATCAGGATCCTTAGGAACCGAGCCACAGCGGGATCTAGCGTACAAGAAGGACTCACGGATTCCCGACACGAAGATCATCGGCCAAATAACTAGGACGAGACTCAGGCACAAGTCAAAGGCATGACTACTGTCGACGAGGAAGTCGATTTAGGCCGAGATGATGATCTCCCACCTAGGATGCTGAGGATCAACCCGAGCCAGATGGGGCAAGGGAACGAGGACAACATGGTATACGGAAGAACATCATCGGATACAGAGGAAGAAGAGGAAGTGCAGACGATACAGGAGGAACGAGGACGAGAAAGACAACCGACAGAGTACCAGCGCGAACTAGAACGAGAAGGTGAGAGTCTTAGGCGGGTACACTTAGCAAGGGGCGACCACAACCGAGACATCCCCCCAGCAGCGGCCGATCATCCAGTAGCTCCAATCGTTCCCCCCGCTGCTCCCCCGACAAGACCTCAAACTGCACCCCCTAATGTAATAGGAAACCAAGTAAATGGTCGCTCTAGCCCTGAAAGCACCGACCCAATGTTACTCGCTATATTGGCAAGCCAAAGAAGGAAATAATACCTTATGAGAGAGCTGCAAAGAAGAAACCTAGCTTTAGAACATGAAAACTACCGACTCCGCAACAGGAGAGCAGGGTCGAGAGGATCGTCGAGCTGAGGCGCTTCTAGCAATCACACTCCATCGAGAAACACCCCACCCCTATCCCCGAGCCGGGAACGCATACCCGACCCTAATCGACCAAGAGGAGGGTATGGGCCAGCCGAGGATTCTTCGGCCGAGGAAGAGACAACCAATGAGGGTACGGATGCAGCAACCTAACGAAAGATCGAACAACTTGATCAAATGGTCAAAAAACTAACAGGAAACAACGACGACGATAAGCTAGCAGAAGTAATTAGCGAAGCTCAGAAGACACCGTTTACCATGGAATTGGATCAGACTCCATTCCCGCCCAAGTGTACGTTGCCAATCTTCCCATCTAGGTTTGACGGCACAGGTGACGTGGGAGAGCACATCAAAATGTACAGCATGTCCTTGTTAGAGTGGAAGAATTACGATGTGGTCATGTGCAAATTCTTCCCAGCAAGTTTGGAGGGCGAGGCAAAGAGCTGGTTCTACACCCTGCCCGATGAATCCGTTGGAAACTATGCAGTCCTGGTGGAAACCTTCCTTGAGACTTACATGCATAACAGTATAGCTCGGCCCAGAGTCAATAAGCTCTTCACACTTGCACGAAGATTCAGGGAACCGCTGCGCTCTTTAACGGACAGATGGAGAAAGTTATGTACGGACATTGGAAAGGTGCCGGTCGATCAACAGATATTCGGTTTCGAGAATTCATTGGGGAAGTCAGATCCCATTTGGGTAGCAATGTACACTGAGAAGCCTAAAACATTAAGAGAGATCCGGAAGATGCAAGAACACTACATCGCCTTAGAGGAGATTCAGGAAGGAGCGCAAGATAGAGGAATACAAGAGGCAAGCGCCACAGAAGAGGCAACCCCACGAGAAGCCCCGAAACGATCTGAGAAAAGGCCGAGCACACAACATCATGGGGAGAACAAAAACGTTTGGGTCGAAAAAGGAAATAAGCCTCGTCACGAACCTAGATCTTACACTCCACTAAACGCACCGTTAGAAGAGGTATTCAAAGAAGTCGAGAAGAGGAATGATATCCGATATCCTAAGACTCGGGGAATTCAGTTTGACGAAACAAGGAACCATCCAGAGTTTTGCCATTACCACCAGTTTCGTGGCCATACAACTAACGATTGTCGGGAGGTGAAAGACATCGTCCAGCACCTAATCCGAGATGGATATTTACGACATTTCGTCAAGACATCGCCGACACCTGCTCAACCCGACGTCCCAGTGCACCAAATAAGAATCAATCGTGGCACCCTGTTCGCCTGCAACACCATATCGCACTAGGCAACTCAAGGATTCGATTTGGGAACCGGTATCACCTCGAGGATTCATAAAAGGGATCGATCGGGCAAGGAAATCCTCAGTGTGGCCAAAACCCTGCCCATGGAACCATGGATGATGCAACCGATCAGCTTCTCGGCGAAAGACGTCCCATTGAATGGTCAAGCACATGGGGATCCCTTAGTGATAACTCTGCTGATCGAGGAGTGGGGCGTCCGAAGGATATTAATGGACAGCGGCAGCTCAGTCGAAGTCCTGTTCTATGACACCTTCAAGAGGATGGAATTGTCCGATGACGTCCTAATCCCGTCGACCTACCGAATCTACGGCTTCAACGGTACGGTGACAGTACCAAAGGGAGAAGTCACACTCAGAGTTTCGGACGGGGAGGGATTCCTAGACACGCTCACCACCTTTTGCGTGGTCGACGTTGTGTCACCATACGAAGCAATTCCGGGTCGGCATTGTCTTGCGGGAATCAAGGGAGTCGCCTCGGCCTATCACCAAAGATTGCGGTTCCCATCTTATCGAGGAGTAGTAGAAGTGCTAAGCGACCCCCAGGCGGAGAGACAATGCGTGCAGATAGATGTCCAGCAGAATGAAGAGAGGCGATCAAGGAAACGCCAAGAAAAGAACAAGTCTAAGGAAATAAAGGCGGGAGAAGAGTTGGAAAAGGTAATGTCACAAGCTATCGCTAGCTATGAAGCTGGCGAGAAAGAGATCTTATAGCAATCACAGGAGCCGATAACAGCCGGCGAACCAAAGCAAAATTTCTCGGCCTTAGAACCTACCCGACAAATCAACTTGGGTACCGAGGAAGAGCCAGAAATAGTGAGAATGGGAACTCTTTTGACAAACGAACAATCTCAGCAGTTGACAACTCTTTTAAAGGAACACATGGATGTATTCGCCTGGCAAATGCACGATATGGAATGAATCGACCCAGAATTCTTCTCACATCACCTGCGGATAAACCCCAAGTTCAAGCCTATCCGACAAAAGATGAGAAAAATTGCACCAGAGCTGCAAACGGCGGTGGAGGCTGAGTTGAAAAAGTTGCACGTAGCAGGAATCATTCGAAAAGCCCAATACCCGCAATGGATATCTAACATGGTGATAGTCCCCAAAAGGAATGGAGGTGTTCGAGTCTGCATCGACTTTAGTGACTTAAACAAAGCATGCCCAAAGGATAGCTTCCCCCTCCCCAGCATCGACCAGCTAGTATAATTCATAGTTGGGTATAAGGCGATAACACTCATGGACGGATATTCAGGGTATAACCAAATACCCCTGGCCCCCGAAGATCAAGAGCATACATCCTTCTTCACACCAAGAGGGTTGTATTGCTACACCAAAATGCAATTTGGATTAAAAAACGCAGGCGCCACCTATCAAAGGTTGGTGGAAGACATGTTTGAAGATAAAATACACGACACCATCAAGGTATATGTGGACGACATGTTGGTCAAGAGCAAGGTTGCCACCAACCACATCGACGATCTCCGAGACATATTTCAAATCATGAGAAGGTACAAGATGAGGTTAAATCCGGCCAAATGCACTTTCTGGGTCACCTCGAGCAAGTTTTTAGGGTACATAATCACCGACAAAGGCATCGAAGCCGACCCAGATAAAATCAGAGCCGTCGTGGAAATATCGTCGCCTGTAACAATTAAGGACGTGCAACGATTAAATGGGAACTTGGCGGCCTTAGGACGATTCATCTCTCGGTCGTCTGACAAGTGCAAGGATTTCTTCGGGACATTAAGGAAAGGAGAGAAGTTTAAATGGACTGAGTAGTGTGAAGAAGCATTTCAGAAAATTAAGCAACATCTCGCGAGTCTTCCGGTGTTACAAAGACCAGAGCCCGGGGACATACTAACACTATATCTTGGGGCAACCAGTTATGCCATTAGTGCCTTACTAATCAAGAGCGTTGGAGGGGAGGAAAAGCCGGTGTTTTCGTAAGCAAAACCATGAATCCAGCAGAGAGGAACTACACCAGGATCGAGCAACTAATATTAGCGTTGGTGTTTGCAACACAGAAGCTTCGGACGTATTTCCAAACTCATAAGATTCGGGTGCTCACAAAGTCCTCCATAGAATCAGTACTCGACAATGCATCCAGGTCGGGACGGATCTCTAAGTGGAGTGCCCAAATAAAGCAGTTCGACATTTTTTACGAAATGAGAACAAAGCAGAAGAAAAAGCACTGTGCAAAGCGGCCGACTTTTTGGCAGACTTCCCTCTCAGCGACGAAGATGAAGTAGAAGACATCCCCGGAATGGAGGAAGACCGAGAGGACCCGTCCTACCTACTCGAGACATGCAACCCGACACGATGGGAGGTTTTCGTGGATGGGTCATCCAATAAAGACAGATCAGTCTAGGATTGGTCTTCACGACGCCAAAGGGCAAAAAGATGGTCCACTCCTTTAGGCTTGAATTTAAAGCGACTAACCATGTCACGGAATACGAAGCGGTAATACATGCCTTGTGTTTTATAGTGGAGATGGGAATCCAAGAGGTACGGCTTACAAGCTACTCTCAGCTAGTCGTCCGACAAATCAGCGGGCAGTACGCCATACATGACCCCTTATTACAGAAATATTGGGAACTCGCCCAATTCTACATCGGCCAGATACCGAGCATCAAGTTTCGGCATATCTGTAGAAAGGACAATCGCCACTCGGGACGCCCTAGCATACATTGCTTCCATGTTGACAGATGCAAGCGTCGAAGGCATCAGAGTTATGAGAGTCTTAATGCCCTCAGTACCTGAGACCATGGACATCGGCGCACATGTCGCAGCAACCACTACTAATCAGTATCGGGCCGATGATTGGAGGAAACCGATTCACGAATATCTCGAAACCGGAAAATTGCCCAAGGGGCGACCCGAGATCAATAAAATTGAAAGCAAAGCAGCTGCGTACGAGCTTCGAGACGGCACTCTATACAGAAATTCATACCTAGGACCATTACTAAGGTGCCTGAGTAAAGAAGAAGGGCATACGATCCTCAACGAATTGTACTATGGGGCAGCGGGAAACCACAGCTCAGGCCGTAGCCTAGCATTATGAGCTAAAACCATGGGATATTTCTGGCCGTACATGAACGAGGACGCGAGGCATATGGCTTTCATCTGCGACGAATGCCAAAAATTTGGAAAGAAGATACATGCACCGGCAGTAACATTGAACTCTGTTATTAGTCCCCGGCCTTTCGCTAAATGGGGGATTGATATCGTGGGACCATTGCATGTCGGATCGGGGCAGAGAAAGTACCTAATTGTAGCCACCGATTATTTCACTAAATGGGTAGAGGCCGCTCCATTGAAACACATACGGGATAAGATGTTTTCCGATTCATCTGGGAACACATCATATGTCGCTTTAGAGTACCAGCAGCAATCGTCTCTGACAATGGGAAACAACTACAGGGCAAGAACATCGACTTGTTATTTAACACCTACAATATTCGAAAGAGCAAGTCTACACCCCTGTACCCCCAAAGCAATGGACAGGCCGAGATCACAAACAATACCATCGCCGATAACATGAAGAAGAAGCTTGACGGGGAATATGGAGAATGGTGCGAAGAACTTTATAACGTTTTGTGGGCATACATGACAACTCGCAGAGAGGCAACCGCCTTTCATGTTAACATATGGGACCAAAGCCATCCTTCCCACAGAAGCAATGATACCTACAACAAGAACCGAAGCATGGAGACGAAACATCTCAGCAGATCTTATCCTGGCTAAACTAGACGATCTAGAAGAAACAAGAGATATGGCCCTGCAGAAAATAGAAAATTACCAACGAAGAATCCAGCGAGAGTACAACAAACGGGTTCGACCCAGAGAATTTCAACCAGGACAGTTGGTACTAAAGCATCTACCCAGTTATGAACGTGATAAAAAAGGCGGAAAATTAGCAGCACGATGGGGAGGACCCTACACCATTGTTGAGAAGGTCGGTGAAGGGGCATACAAGATACTAAAACCGGACGGAACACCTGAGCCACGACCGTGGAATGCTACGCGACTAAAACTATATCACCCATGAAAACATGTATGATATATTGTCATTTATTTCCGTGAAATGCCACGTGGGGTTGGAAATATGGCAAGTGCGTCTAAATGGTCGTTTCGAACCCGGGGCGATGGCATTGTGCAAGTGCCGGGGCGACTTACACTAAGACGGACTATTCGAACTCGGGGCGATGGCAGTGCGCAAGTGCCGAGGTAGTCCTAGGGCCCTGGCGGTTGGAAACCAGTGGCCGATTGTCGGGGCATGAGTACTCGACAATCGAGCAGTCAACATTGCTCCCCTCGCAAGTGGCCGAAATCACTTGCCCAAGAAAGTTAATCGATAACTTCTTGGGATATCGATCCCCTAGAAATTAGGAAGGACCAACTACCCTGCCACTAGATCTTGAAAGACGGTGATGAGATACCTCAATCGGGACATGGCATTGGGCCCGATGACCCTCCATGTTGAGTGTGTTCGATAGAAACGACATTTATGATTAACCAATCTACTCATGTTTATGCAGGCATATACAACTTAGTCGCAAAAATAAACCATACATTGTCGGCGTAACATAAGTAAGAACAGTAACATGCATAATAAGTGTCGGAGAGCAAGAAAAACAACCAAACTGGTGACGCAGCACCCCATTAAAAAGTGTATGAGAAATTGAAGGCGTTCGAACGGATTACAACCCATGGCAAAGGGTAAGACAGCGACGCAGCGCTACAAAAGACAAGCTTACTCTTTAGAAGGAACCGGCCCCGGAATCGCCCTCTTAGCAGCAGCATCGGCTCGTTTCTTATCAAGCACCGCCTTTACACCGGCTTTGACCTTCGCAACAAGCTCATCGTTAAACTTCGCCTTTTCAGCAGTGAGATCCTGTGTCACCGATCGACGGCCTTGCCGGCCGTGGCTACCCGCTCGAGTAGTTGAGACTCCTTCCCCTTCAATCGGGCATTCTCCTCTTCCAACGATGCCACCTTCCTCTGCTCGGCTGCCAAAACAACAAGAGCAGTCAGTTACATAATAATAGTACTAAGACAACAACAAGGAAAACACAATACAAGGTGCACCACCTTCCAATAAAGGGGTAACTACTCTAATGGTCTCTTCAGACTCAGACAAGCTACACTCGAGAGAAGACATCTTGGAAGAAAGTTCTAGATATCTTTGTTCGTTAAACTCATTAGAGGGGCAGTACTTCTTATGATCACTCCATTCGGCCCTCTACCGGGAGTGGGCTATCTGCAAACCTGATAATTGAGACCGAACCCACTCCAACTCCTCAGAAACCTTCTTGGACTCCCTGAGATTCTCAAGGGATTCTTGGCTACACCTCTCGGCAGCATTCTTCTCCCCCAAGATCCGAAGGCGATCCGCGTGCAAGTCTCAAACCTGAAGCCTCAGCCGACCACATTGACTTTCTAAGTTATCGGCCAACAGTGTTTTATCGGCAGCAATACCTTGGAACCGAGCTAAGCTCGCCCTAAGATTATCGATCTCCTCAGGGACATACTCAAAAGTCTCATAACGATGCAGCTGGGTCTGCAGACCTCAATCTCGGTCTCCAGACGATCGATTTTATCATCTTTGTTGAAAATCCTTTGTTGTAAATTCGACACGTGATCCCATTCTATATTAATTTCTCTCTTCAACAAACGATACCTCGTAGCAAAGATCGGCCTCCGCACTAGAAGTTTCGGCTAGAAAGGCAGTACTAAACTCAGGATATTGGCACTACAGAATCAATCATAAACACGTGAGAGCTAAATAATTACCCTGGGTCTCGGCTAGTCGTTTTTCCAGCCCCCGGGATCGCTCGCGCTCTTGATGTAATAAGAGATGGAGATTCTCTCTCTCGGCAACCTCCCTACGCTGAAGGGCGGCGTTTAGCAACGAGCGGTTGACATCCTACAAACACCAACAACGTTAACACTGACCCTACAACTAGAACGCATGACCCGATCAACGCAACTCACCAAAGCAGGTCAAAAGTACTCTTCAGCCAGGCATCATACAACGAGACCGCCTTGATCTTCTCTTCATCCGACAATGAGGCAAAATCGGAGAAATAAGAGCTCCAAGGGAATTACACATAGGGCCCGAGACGGTAAAGGAGGTGTTTCTCCCGAATTAGGAACCACAGGAGAAAGGGGCTCTAGAAACTCGCCCCGAAGCGCGTGTTCTCTACTTCCAGTACCCGCGTCATCCCCACCAGACTTATCCGATTGCTTCGGCTCCTCTTCATCACCATCGGCTTCGTCCTCCCCATCAAAAAGATCATCATCATCATCACCATCAGACTCAAGATACACAATACCATAGGCAAGAACAACCCCTCTACCAGCTGACTGCTGGGGCACAGTTTTTTCTGGGACGCGTAAATCGCCCTTAGTCTCCTTGCCCTTACCACTAGGCTTCCCACCTACAAGGGTAGACGAAACATTAGAAGTTTTCTGAGGCGACTTCCTCATGAAATGCGATAAAGGCAGCCGATCCTCAAGATCCTTACCATCCCTCGCCGAAGCACCTCCAACATCATCGACCCTCAACTTCTGCGCATGAGCCAATGTCAGAATCATTCAAGGCAACAAATAGGGGCAAGTACATGTACTACAAAGAAGGAGTAATATATTTGTTACCTTCCCTGTTTCCTCCTTGGCCCCCGCACTGAAACCCTATCCCTTTTGCGAGGAACGAGGGAATCGAAGGAACGCTCTGGAACTTGGACTGAAAACACACAGAAATTGAAACATCGCCCTATCAGTTACCCGAGCCGATCAAATAAATCTAAATCCAAGAATCATACTTACCCGATCAACATTGACCACCCAGAAGGGATAAGGCTCGTACGGAGGAGGAAAATTTCCGCTTAGAAGGGGACCAGAGATAACCAGAGGAACTCGGTCCCAAGCCGCATCACTAGTATGACGAGCATGTCTGTTGGAACTCTTCCCCTCGGGATCCTCGTCCAACAAAAGCTTCTTGACACCCTCAGGAAGAGTTTTATGACGATGTGGGCTAGCAGCAAAACAAAGCAAGGTCACCATTGGTAGCAGTCCCACTTCGATAGTTATCAGCAAAACTGACAGGAGTATAGTCACTCGCCTGGGAAGGATCGTAGGTGGACCATGTGGTAGGAGTACACTCGCCTCGACTGTGCCTCTCCCACTCGAATAAAATACGAAAGGTATTGCCATTCCACTGAGCCAAGGCACGGGAAGAGTGAATCTTAGAAAGAGCCTCTTACCAAAACGAACGACTGGGATCGTACAAAGGAAAACGCAGCCCGAGCTCTAGCTGACCCATGGTGACAATGGTCGCCTCGGCCGAGTGTGGAAACTTTAGAACATCATCCTTCTTTAAAACGCCTTTTTGGCCCGACAAGAGCCTGACGCCATACCCATGAAGATCGAATTCATCTTTCAACTGTCAGACTAACTGTTCATCCGACAAGTCTCTGGCAGTTCTCTTGTCAGCCCTACATGAAAACGAAGAAGGATTATCAGAAAAGATAGAATCCAGAGCACGATAATCATGCCTAGAGGGGCTCTCCATAAAAAACAGAGAATCAAGCGGTACACCGTCTTCATCAGAAAATACATAGCTCACGCACCTTTTTTCCACCATGGAAGGGGTTTAAGACGCCATGAAAGCTGGTAGACAAGAGGAGTAAAAGTACTACCGGAATCGGAAACTACAGCGGCAATGGAGACGGGGAAGACTCAGGACAAAGAAGGAAGAAGGAAGTAAATCTATGGAAAAGATAACTAATGGCGAGGAAAGAAGCAGAGGAGAACGGAGAGAGGGGAGAAAAAATGGCTAAGGAAAAGTAAAGAGAGAATGAGGTTTAAGGATCAGACTTATAAACCTCACCTGTGGTAACCGACGAGGAAGGTAAACCGGTTACAGCAAATGGAGAAAGTGGGAAACAGCATGGCGCAGAACCCGGCATGACTGAGGACGTGGGAAGATGAGGCGGTTTCTTCCCCACGTGTCGATCACACGAGTGGAAGAAGGGGCATAAATGTAGGTGCAAATAATCCACAGAGCTATGTGGAACCATCCTGGCCAAGGGCGCACCAAGAGAAACAAGTACTTAAAGCACTGAATCACCTCATCAGGCTTGGGCGCGAGGAAAGAGGAACAGAGACAGCTCGAGAAGTCGACATAAAGGAGAAAATCTATGATGTGATGCTCATCGAGTTCGAGGACAATTAATGCACTGACAGGGTTGGTGAAGAGATAAGAGAAGCTCAGCCGAAGCGAGACTCGGCCAAGAATCTGAAGGGCGACACCGATCACCTCCACCAAACGAACGACATCGGGTGATGACACCACTCGGCTAGATGATTCTGCCCGAAGAAAAGGAGAGATCGACCGATGCACCAAAGCAAGTCGCCCGAGAAGAACATCCAGGAAGCTATACCAGGCTCAACACTGTAATATCGATGTATCACCACCTGCATCTATAAATAAAGATCGTGTAGGAAGGTAGAGAGGAGGGTTTTTTAGGAGGAGAGAAAAGAAGTGAGAGAGCAGTGTTGAGTGTTTTGTGAGCATTGTTGTGTATATTGGATCCTTGTAATCTTGTGTGAAGTAATAAGATCATCCCTTAACCCCCGTGGACGTAGGTAATCATGCCGAACCACGTACATCTTGTGTTCTTCTATGTCTTTCTTATTTACTTCTTAGCATACATCTTTTGGATGTAGTAGTAGGATTTTCTACATCTACACTTATAATAGGCGAGGAACATTTCCTGTAGTTTTTGGCCGGCTTCATCTTCAAGTAAAGGTAACCATCATACTCTTATCTTTATACTTGAGTCTTAATTGCGACATTTTGCTTACTTCATTCCTCTTCGATAAAGCTCAGAGATTAACAAAGATGACTACGGAATTTTCTCGACTCCAGTGCAATGGACATTTGATTTTTTTTGTTTCGGCATCTTTTGGATTTTTGTAACCAATATTATTTTTGTCACTATGCAAGTGTAAAAACACGATTGAAAACAAATGCATGGAGAGTGATCTATGGTTTCTAGACAACAACGAGTGCATACAAACCAAGGTACCAGCGATGGAACAACCCATCACACAATACAACCCCGTGCAATGCACGGGCACACAACTAGTTAACTGTCAGTCTCCATATAAACCCAAGACACTTCTTACTCCATTTCATATCATCTTCTCCACATTCTGCATCTTCTCATCCCTCTCAATTCTTTCTTCTCTACCTAATAAAATTCTTGTAAATTCCAAGTTTCTCAAAAGACTCAATCCATTTTGTGCGAATCGAACGATAATTATAGAGTTAATTTGTTGCATGAACAAACCAAAATTAGAGTCACCTTGCAGCATCCATCAATACAATGGCAGGATCAGGGACTACTTACGATCGTAGTTTAGAGGAAACCCCTACATGGGCTGTTGCAGTTGTTTGTTTCGGAATTGTGTTAGTTTCCATTATCATCGAGCATGTTCTCGAACTCATTGGAGAGGTAATTAGTCCTTCCTTCAAATTCCATTAACAGAGCGCAACATTTACCCATGACTTATATATACAAAACTAAACACTTTCTTTTCCATTTTGTAGTGGTTCCACAAGAAACACAAAAAAGCTCTCTATGAAGCACTATTAGTGGTCAAAACAGGTATAAATTCTACTCTCTTCCTCATGAAGTTATAAATCCATCCATGAAAGAATTATTGGAAACTTATTGTTTTTTCTTTCTTTCTCGTCTGTGGTTGTTGCAGAGCTTATGTTACTGGGGTTTATATCACTGCTCCTAACATTTACACAAGATTACATAATCCAGCTTTGTATACCAAAAAAAGTTGGAAATACATGGCATCCTTGCCCAAGGGACAAAGAAGAAGAAAAACAGGGTTATACTTATGAGGAGAAATATTGTGGAAAACGGGCACGTTGATCATTTTTCCCCCCTTCATCAAATTGATTTTCACTGAACCAATTTTCTTTTTTCCTTTCAATCCAAATTTAGGTTCATATGGAATGCTTACAGTTATTGCACCTAGTACAATGACATAAAGAAATATCTAATGAGTAGGGTCTTTTGTGTTTGGTTTCATATTTTGCAGGGTAAAGTACCACTTGTATCAAAGACTGCCATCCATCAACTCCACATATTCATCTTTGTCTTGGCAGTCTGTCACGTGCTTTATTGTGTACTTACCATGGCTCTCGGCAGGGCTAAGGTAATTAAATTTTGTTCATGGTGAAAAAGTCACTAAGTTGGTAACAGTACTAATTCTTGTGAATTTAGCTAATTGAGTTTGATTGCCGTATTGGTCCATCATCAGATGAGGAAATGGAATAACTGGGAAAAGGAAACTAAATCTGCCAAATATCAGTTCACTCATGGTGAGTTATTGTTTATTCTGATTCCTGAACTCTGAACTATTTGCACTTAATTTTTCGTATTTTAACCTCGGATGGATCCTTAACTTAGCTCAATCCTGAATCTAGAACTACATGGTTATAATGATTCAAATATTTGAAAACTGTACTTTTTTATTTTTGGGGCAGATCCTGATAGATTTAGGTATGCAAGGGATACAACATTTGGGCGAAGGCATATGAGCATTTGGAGTAGATCCTCGATTCTCCTCTGGATTGTAAGTACTAAATTTGTATATTAAGTGCCCGTTGACATGTGCATATTTTGATCATACTTGCAAGAGATCTGAGCTAAATTTCTTCAAATGTAATGTTTGATGCAGACGTGTTTCTTTAGACAGTTCGTTAGATCAGTTCCTAAGGTGGATTATTTGACACTAAGACATGGTTTTATCATGGTGAGCTAAATCTTCCTTTGATAACATTTTTTACTGGTTATAAAATTGCATACGGTGGCAAATATCTAATACTAATAGTTAATACCAATCTCAGGCACATTTGGCTCCACAGAGTGCGGTCCAATTTGATTTTCAGAAATACATGAGGAGGTCTCTTGATGAGGACTTCAAAGTTGTTGTTGGAATTAGGTGCGTGATCATATCTCTTTGCTAGTAATTTTTTTGAGAAAGAAAGCCGCCTCTCTTAAACCCTGCAAGGGATGGTACAACCATATTTTGTACTATGGCATTAGCAGCCTCTACAGCTAGCATACATATATCAGCATCTACATTGACATTTCTTGGACGTTATAGCAATAGCGGCAGCTGAGTTGACGACCGTTATATTTTTTTTAGTACAGATCATAATTTGTTGTGTTTATGTTTGCAGTCCAGTGCTCTGGTTCTTTTCCCTACTTTTCTTAATGGCCTATACCGATGGTAAGTAGCAGTTAGAACACTAAGAAAATTTCTATTCCTTTTACTCGGGGCGCACGCCAGTTCTAATCGTCTAAAACGTTTACATTCTGATTACTGTAGGATTGCGCTCTTATTTGTGGCTGCCCTTTATTCCATTGATTGTAAGCAGGATTAATCAAAATTTATCTTAATTTCAAATTTTAAAGTGAGGTTTTCACTTTTCAGTATAATTTATTGGCTTTTGCATACTTGGTTCATCAGATTGTACTCGCTGTGGGAACGAAATTACAGGTGATTATAACACAAATGGGTTTACATGTACAAGATAGAGGAGATGTGGTACAAGGAGAGCCCACAGTAAAACCAACTGATGATTTGTTTTGGTTCGGAAGTCCTCGTCTCATTCTCCACTTGATTCATTTTGTTCTCTTTCAAAATGCATTTCAAGTGGCTTTCTTCATATATACAACTGTAAGAACATATTCAAAACTTATTCCCAATCTTTTTGAGTAACACCTTATAATCTCAAAGGCCTAAATTTGTTTTCATGTCTAATTAAATTTTCAGTATGCATTTGGGCTCAATTCATGCTATCACCAGAAAGCTGCAGCTGTGGCTATCAGGATTTCAATGGGGTACGTAATCTCCATTCCGGCATTGTTACTTCTAGCACGTTTAGATACATATCTAAAAGTTACTTTTTGACTTCTACAAGCAAAAAAAGTTAGAAGTTAGTTTGGATAAACAATTTCAAAAGGTTTTCCCTATTTCCCATCCCCATTTTTCCTATTTCCCATCCCTTCACAATTTCTAAAAGTGTTTTACTTTTTAAATATGGTTTTTCCTATTTACCATCTACAGAAGTCAAACTAGCTATGACCATGAATATTACCATTTTTATTTGTCTTCTTCTTCAATAAGCAAAATCATTAAAAACCATCGATCCCAATTACAAACCCTAGGTTAGATTTCTATTAATTCATCTAATCTGCCTACAAAGGATCATATCTTAGATGATTGTGCGTCAAAGAAGCGCAATAAGGATAACGATTAAGGATTAACAACCTCTTGGTTACTCACAGACATCCTTTTACGTGCTTAATTGCAAACACAAAATGCAC
Organism: Papaver armeniacum; assembly: GCA_023531295.1. Taxonomy (NCBI): domain Eukaryota; kingdom Viridiplantae; phylum Streptophyta; class Magnoliopsida; order Ranunculales; family Papaveraceae; genus Papaver; species Papaver armeniacum. The sequence continues at coordinate 380,767 of JAJJWW010013579.1, forward strand.
AGGTGCAGCATATGGGACAAAACCAATCACCTTTTATTTATCAATCATCATCCAATCAACAATCCTTCAGGAGTTAGTTGACCTCATTTAAATCCATCTCATGTTTCCCCATGAATAAGCCTAATAAAGATTTCTGCAAAGGTGATAACTTCGTTAAAGGAACAGTATACTCGCAAAGAGAGAAAGTTTATGAAAATCTTGAAGGTGGTGGACCGGTGGTGGATTGTGGAGGTCGTAACTGGAAAGAAGACACATTGGTCGATGGTGGAGACGGAGTGCAAGGTTTTTGTGTTTAGATGTTGGGGGTAAGTAAAAAGTCAAGAGTTAGTATTCAGGATAAATATGAATTTATGTGGATGGGAAATAGGAAAAATGGGGATGGGAATTTATGTGGATGGGAAATAGGAAAAATGGGGATGGGAAATAGGGTAAACCTTTCAAAATGACTTTCAGAAACAAAAAAGTTAACTTTTTGTGAAGCAAAATATTATTGCTTTTGACTTCTGCTCCTGACTTCTACTTCTGAAGATGCAGAAGTCAGAAGCAGAAGTGTATCCAAACACGTTTTTTCGTGTTGAGCTTGCAACTTTTGTCGAATGCTAAAAAGCTCGTTTTGACAGTCTCTAACATTGTTTTATGTTGGCATGACATTCAGGATCTTTGTACAAATCCTATGCAGCTATGTCACTCTACCTCTCTATGCATTGGTTACACAGGTTAGCAGAAATTTCTTCCTTTTATAACCCCGGCACTAATGCCTTACATTGTTGCGCAATTTCGAGACTTGCTCCTTGATTTTACTAACTGGTTCATGATTTATGTAAATGAACACAGATGGGTTCCAACATGAAGACAACAATATTCAACCCAACTGTGGCAGTAGCATTGAAAAAATGGCATCATCAAGCAAAAAAACAAATAAAAGAAAGCCGAAAAGGGACGCCAACGTCGAGTATGCCATCCACCCCACACTATGGCATGTCACCGGTACATCTTTTGCATAACAAAAACAATCGCAGTAGTGAAGCCAATAGTCCTCAGATGTCTCCCATGCATCGAAATTACATGGGTGCTGCAAACGACCATTGGGATAGCGAATCACCTTCCCCAATGCATGACAATTCTAGTCGTAATGATCCATTTAGAGCTCGCCTTGGTCCAAATGAGGAGAGACGAGTCTCACCGTCCGAGTTAACACCGATGCCAAATCTACCGCCGGTTATAAGTGGCAATGAACGAAGTGGTGGTGATCAATCGACTGATCAACATGAGATCAGTATCGGTTCTGCTTCTACTAAACAGTGGTGATCAATCTACTGATCAACATGAGATCAGTATCGGTTCTGCTTCTACGAAACATTTCTCGTTCGGTAAAAGACCAAGTGTGTGATCATAAAAGTGTACCTACATTAAATTGAATTGATTTTCATTTTCCGGCCACATAAATCAGGTAGGCTCATTTCACAAGATGTATCGTAGCAAATTGTTGCAAATTGTTAAATAAAAAGAGTGCTTTCTACCAAATCAGTTAGCTAGATTGTTGCAAATTGTTAAATAAAACAGATTTTTTCGTGTTTCCGATCATCCAATTCCCAGAATTCCAGTTTAAGTTTTGTTTGCAATTCGCTACATTTAGTTCAGAACAAAGTTTTCTTAAGAGACTAATTTCTTCAATCTATCGCATATCCTTGAAGTCTCAACCCCAGCTCTAACCTGTGACATACATTCAACAAACGAAGTTAGTTTACAACGGCAACAACTAACCGGAAAATGTTCTGTCGTGATTTGAAGTTACCTGAGAATGTAATGTATAGAAAATCTTGTCATCAACAGTAGCAAAACTAGCATTGACCACCTCAGCTCCTTCTTCTTCAAGAACAGTAATGAGTTGATAATACAAGAATTGTTTGTTCATCCCTGTTATCAAAACTACTTCCAAAGTAGTACTATCGAAGTTCCTTACTTGAAGTATCGGCAAATTCAATAAATTGTTACCAGAACTCTCGGTACTTGTATTTGATGAACAAGTAGAAGTGGAAGTAGCAACAACACTGCTAGTTATGATATCTTGATCATCACAGTCAGTATTCGGCAATGTGGTTGTTGTTGTTAATAAATCTTTCTTTCTCTTGAGTTTATCTATTCTCTTTGTCAGTTCTTGTATGTAATTAGCTGCTTGATCTATCAGATCTATCTGTGCTATATCCTGCGCAACAAATTAAGTTTAGATTATATGATCAAAAAGAAAGAGATAGATTTTATGTGTATGCAACTGTAAGTTTGTGTACAGTACCTTCTTGGAGGAATGGTTGTTGTCATGAGTACTAGTAGTGGACGGAATAAGAGAGACAAGTTTGAAGCAAAGAGATTTCATATGACTTCTTCTATTCTTTTCAATGGTTTTCCTATCAATTGCTGCTGCTGCACAAGTAGAAGAAGAAGAAGCACATTTACTCGAATTTTTCATTTCTGTTTCTCAATTTCTTTTTAGTATGTTACAAACTGCAAGGAGGGTGTGCATGATGAAGAGAAAGGGAGTACTGTTTGGGTTTTAAAGACTAAATTAAGAAGCATATGTAGGTCCATATAATTGAAGAGAGAAAACAAAAATATTTAAGGGACGATTCCTTGTTTGGTTTTTGAATCACAGCTAGGAAGTTTCATGGAAAAGGAAACTTTCTGTCGTGCTGATGGTGCACTTTATTGCCTTTTGGCTCTTCCTGCCCTGCAATTGTCATGTCATGTCACGTGAATATAGGCCACTGGATATCAGGGATTCAGGATATCCGTAACATGAGATGGAAAATCGCCAGTTCTTTTATATAACAAGAAGAATGCAGCGACTTGTGAGGTAAAACGTGAGACATGCAGAGCTGGTCACTGCGGCCTACACATCAATGGTGGTTGTAGGTCTTAATAACAACAGCCCACAGGAATAAGTAACAGTAACACCTCATGTGCAAGGCTGTGGCTGTCTATTTCATTGTCTTGTAATATCCTATGCTATGAAAGCTGAACTGGCATCAATAAGGGCGGCCCTGAAAGAATTAGGGACGAATTTTTTATTCCCAACCCATAGACAAGGTTAAGGGATGTCCAAATTTGCGGAGATTACCAAAGTACCCTTACATAATCGGTAGTTAAGGGAGTGGTTTTATCTACCGATTACTAGTATTCTCAATGTTGTGGTCGTTAGCAATCGGTAGATATGTGAAGTTCATAAATAACTTCATAAACTACCGATTATTCTAGTTCCCAAATTTGAAAAAAAAAATGAGATTTTGACAAAAACAAAATCTGGGGCAACTTAATAATCGCAGGTTAAGTAACCTTATTTTACTACCGATTATAGTAGTTCCCAAATTCGAAAAATTGGTGATTTCGGCAAAAACAAAATTTGGGGCAACTTTATAATCGGACGTACGGTTAACTTATTGACCTACCGATTACCCTAGTTCCCAAATTCGAAAAAATTGAGATTTCTGCAGAAACAAAATTTGGGGCAACTATATAATCGGAAGATAAGTTACCTTATTATTTAACTACATATTATTCTATTTCCCAAAATCGAAAAAATAGAGATTTCGGCAAAAACAAAATTTGGGGCAACTGTATAATATCGGAAGTTAAATTACCTTATTTAACTACCGATTATACAGTTGCTCCAACAAAATAGAGTCGTCGGAACTCTAAACTCTATATAAGGATGGTCCTTTTACCCTCTATGGAATACAAATACGTTTAAACTCTCTCCAACATAATGGCCCAACCATTCATCAATCCTACAGAGTTCACGATAGAAGAAGATTTATCTTTATGTATGCGTTATGTTCAATTCTATCCGAGACGAGGAGAAGAACGTGGGCAAGGAGGCATAATGAGTATGAGTTATTCGGGAAAATTCACGAAAAATTCTGGGCCGACACCGGTAACCCAAATAACCGTCACTCCACTGATCTTTTCTGCCGAGTTGGTTCAATAAACGGACACGTCGAAGAATTCGTCAATTTAACTTATCTTGTGAATCAATATCGATTGAGGGTGAAACCAATGATGAGGTTATAAAACGATCTCTCGGGGAATGGCGGAGATGGAAAAGATCAAGCTTCCGTTGTGAAGCTCATTTTAGAATCCTTAGGGCGATGGAAAGATTTAATCCGTTTAGGACTCGTCCAACACATCCACGACGCTAATCACAATACCTTGTAATCAATGAAAACTTATGATTGTAAAATTATTATGATGTGTAGGTGACATTGTTATGAATTTCAAATTATTTATGACAATCGGGGGTTTGCATTCTCTATCTAACTATCGATTATACTCCAACGGCTATTTCGTTCAAAATAAACTAGCAGTGCCTCGAAAACCACACACAATCGGTTATTAATACATATTGATAATCCTCCGATTATACTACTCTAATGAAACTGAGAACTCTGTTGACAAAACAGCATATAATCGGTAGTACATAACTATCAATATCTACCGATTATGCATAATCGGTGGACTTGGTTCAACCATTAACTACCGATTGTATGTAATAATTTTACGTAATTTGAGTACAGTCGTGTAAAAGTATGCATCAACGACTATATTTTTTTTTTTTAAAAAAAAGAGACGTTGGGACTCTCATCTATATAAGGAGGGTAAACTCTTCTTATTTATGCACCAAACAACACATATATAGCATTGTGTATTCTACAAAAAGATTTTCCATCGTCTACTCTTGTGAATTCATTCTATATCTCAACTTACAAGCATGGCAACGTTTGACGCAGCTGAAGATTTGGTCATTGTCAAAACATGGTATCACGAAACAAGACGTGAAGATGTCATAACATGAAGGTTAACACCCGAAATCTTTTGGGGGAGGGTATATAGCCAATTTATGTGAGAGTATGGGAATCCAAAAAGGGGTAAATGATTACATAACGATACAAAAGAGGATCTTTAACACTAGCCACTTAAGTTTGTCGATCCAACAATTTGTAAGTATTTGCATAATTCTTTTAAATAACACCGGGTGTCTAATCTTTCTTACTAAAACGAACTTGGCCTTCTTTTGTGTTTGTTTATGTAGGAGACACTCGCAAAAAGACAATACTTAGTGGAAAAGGGTGAAGAATTCACTTATGATGGAAGTTATGAATTCCTGAAGTCTGTGGCAACAGTATAACTATTGATTGATTGTTGCAATCAGAAGTTATTATGTTATATTGTCTACCGATTCTGGGAAAATTTTCAATTTTGTCAGATTTTGGTAACAAGCGGAAGTTTATGTATTATCTTGTTGTTGATGGTGGTTTTTAGCTTAGGGGTAAAATCGTAAAACCCTAGTCAGACAGTGACATCACAGAACTTGAGTAATAATGTCCAAACCAAGCACATTTATTGAACCCTTTAATTTGTCTGCAAGAAAATTACCAGGGTACCTTTTTTTAATGCTAATTAGGGTTTCGACAGGACAAAACCCTAATTCTCACACCGCATGTGCCAATGGCAAACCATGCCAGCCACACCTACCACGCCAAGGCATCCCATCTATGCTAGCTGCACCCCTGTGCAAATGGCAAACCATGCCAGCCACACCTACCGCGCCCAGGCATGCCAACCATGCTAGCCGCACCATGTGCCAGCGACTTGCCAAACCCTTGGCCCCACATGCCAAGACAAAACGCACCTAGCCATGCTATCCGCCCCATATTCCAACGACTTCCCAAACCCTTGGCCCCACATGCCAATCCAAACCGCTCCTAGCCATGCTAGCCGCACCATGTGCCAACGGCTTACCAAACCCTTGGCCCCACATGCCAAGCCAAACCCCACCTAGCCATGCTAGCCTCACCATGTACCAACGGCTTGCCAAACCCTTGGCCCCACATGCCAAGCTAAGCCACACCTTGCCTTGGAACCTAGCCATGCTAGCCGCACCATATGCCAACGGCTTACCAAACCCTTAGCCCCACATGCGAAGACAAACCGCACCTAGCCATGCTAGCCACACCATATGCCAACGGCTTGCCAAACCCTTGACCCCACATGCCAAGCCAAGCCACACCTAGCCATGCTAGCCGCACCATGTGCCAACGGCTTGCCAAAACCTTGGCCCCACATGCCAAGACAAACCGCACCTAGCCATGCTAGCCGCACCATGTGCCAACGGCTTGCCAAACCCTTGGCCCCACATACCAAGCCAAACCGCACCTAGCCACGCTAGCCGCCCCATATGCGAACGGATTACCAAACCCTTGGCCCCTCATGCCAAGCCAAACCGCACCTAGCCATGCTAGCCGCACCATGTGCCAACGACTTGACAAACCCTTGCCAAGCCAAGCCACACCTTGCCTTGGCACCTAGCCATGCTAGCCGCACCATGTGCCAATGGCTCGCCAAACCCTTGGCCCCACATGCCAATACAAACCGCACCTAGCCATGCCGTACAATGTGACAACGGCTTGCCAAACCCTTTGCCCCACATGCCAAGATAATCCACACCTTGCCTTGGCCCTAGCCATGTTAGCCGCACCATGTGCCAACGGCTTGCCAAACCCTTAGACCCACATGCCAAGCCAAACCATACCTTGCCTTGGCACCTAGCCATGCTAGCCGCACCATGTGCCAACGGCTTGCCAAACCCTTGGCCTCACATGCCAAGACAAACCGCACCTAGCCATGCTAGCCGCACCATGTGCCAACGGCTTGCCAAACCCTTGGCCCCACATACCAAGCCAAACCGCACCTAGCCGCCCCATATGCCAACGGATTACCAAACCCTTGGCCCCTCATGCCAAGCCAAACCGCACCTAGACATGCTAGCCGCACCATGTGCCAACGGCTTGACAAACCCTTGCCAAGCCAAGCCACACCTTTCCTTGGCACCTAGCCATGCTAGCCGCACCATGTGCCAATGGCTCGCCAAACCCTTGGCCCCACATGCCAATACAAACCGCACCTAGCCATGCTAGCCGCACAATGTGACAACGGCTTGCCAAACCCTTTGCCCCACATGCCAAGATAATCAACACCTTGCCTTGGCCCTAGCCATGTTAGCCGCACCATGTACCAACGGCTTGCCAAACCCTTAAACCCACATGCCAAGCCAAACCGCACCTAGCTATGTTAGCCGCCTCATGTGCCAAAGTCTTACCAAAACCTTGGCCCCACATGCCAAACGCACCTAGCCGCGTCACCATGCTGGCCTTCCCTACGCGGCTACTAAAACGAAGGCGTGCGACAATCGATGGTCCCCCTTCAATCCCAAGAGCAAATCCTAGCCCTCCAAGGTTACCAGACGACGCATGGTAACCTTTAGCCCGAAAACTTAAGTTTGGCCATGTAGGATCAGAATATCGCAAAATCAATATCCTTGCGAAATCCTTGAACGACACACTGCGAAGATATCGCAGATTGGTAATAAAAGTGATGCAACGGATGACGACAGCCTGAACACGAGAAAGATGTGAAGACCTAGCGATATTTAGGAGTGTTGAGAGATTTAACATTTGAATACTTGCGAGAGTGTCGCAAGTCAGATCCAAAAATAAAGGACAGCTTAGCTGTCATCCACTATGTAATGTCCTATATAAAGAGCCGAATAGGCTTAAGAAGGGAGAGATCTTTTTAGAGTGGTGAGAAAGTTTTGAGGAGAGAGAAAGTCTAGAGTAGCAATTATATTCTTGATTTCATTTCCTTCTTGTAAAATTTCTAACTCAATTAATAAAAAGGTTGATTGTTGATCTTAAAGATGTGTTGAATATTATGAATTCTTGTGAGGGATGTATTGTAGGATTTCCTGCAACTACATAATGGCTCTAGAAACATGGATTGAAGATTAAAGATTAAAGTTGTTATTAAGATTTTTCAAATCAAGAAAATGATGAAACAAATTGATAAATCAGTTAAGGCAGAGAAAATTAAAATCAAGGAATGTAATAGAAAGTTGGAGTGTAGCTTGATTACAAAAACAATGATTAATGAATTCCATGAAAATATCAGAGGGAGAATACATAAACGAGATTTTGAAGGAAAGAAAATCACGACGATGGAGAAGGTATCACCCTTGAAAGATTGGGAAAACAGAAGATTACATTCACAGCAGCAGAAGTACCAAGAGAAAATTTAAACCACACATCTCCTTTGGTAATCACAGTAACCACACGGAAAGAAAAGGAGAAATCAACAAAAACTATAGAAGAATGGGCGGTAAACAGAACTCTGGTTGATACGAGGAGTTCGGCCGATATAATATTTTACCATGCATACAGAGGAATGGGGTACAAAGATGAAGAGATGTCTCCTTCAACCTATCATATTCATGGCTTTGGCAAATCTACAACAAAACCAAAAGGAGAAATAGAGGTGCTAATTTCGCTAGGAGAGATTGAAACACAAGTGGCACTATGCGTAGTGGATATGGAATCACCGTACAACATGTTGTTGGGAAGGCCATGGATACATGCAATTAAAGCTGTAGCATCAACATTACATCAATGCATTAAATTTCCTATGCCAAGTGGGATTGGTGAAATTAGAGGGGATGCTGAAAAAGCGAGATTATGTTATCAAATTGAAGTGAAACAATATGAAGGACATGCAAAGAAGCAAAAAAAATCGCAGAAAAGTGGAGAAGGAGGTAAAGAAAGAAGAAGAATTTAGAGCTTATATGATAAGAGCAGATGAAGGAAAAGGAATACCCAGCGAAATTTCGGGAGAAGGGGATGATCCCGCGAAGGAGATAAAAGAACCTACACCTATGGGAGAACCTGAGGCCAATTACACTGCGACGGAGCCAACAAAGGAAGTGAATGTTGGAACCGAAGAAGAACCCAAAATACTAAAAATTGGGACTAAGATGGAGGCAGATGAAGAAGAAAGAACTATTGGTCTGTTGGGATAATTTAAAGATATTTTTGCGTGGAACATGGATGAGATGCCTGGAATAGACCCGTCTGTGGCGTGTCATAGGTTTGAGATTGACAAAAATGCGAGGCCATTCAAACAAAGGATAAGAAAAATCGCAAACAACATATCATCATCAAATAGAAGAAGAGTTGCAGAAGATGCTTGATGCGGGAATCATAAGACAAGCAAAATATCCAGAGTGGATAGCAAACATGGTTGTCGTTCCAAAGAAGAAAAAGGGGATAAGAATTTGTATAGATTTTACTGATTTAAATAAAGCATGTCCGGAAGATAGTTTTCAGTTACCAGATATTCCACAAATGGTCGAATCATAAGCAGAAAATGATAGAATATCTTCTCTAGATGGATATAAAGGCTACAATCAAATCCCTCTCGCTAAAGAAGATCAGGAGCGTACTTCTTTTTTTCGCTCCAAGAGGGTTATATTGTTATACAAAAATGCCATTTGGTCTGCGAAATGCTGGAGCAACATACCAAAGGATGGTAGAGAAGGTGTTTGCGAAATGGATACACAAAACGTTAGAGTTGTATGTGAATGATATGTTAATAAAAAGCAAAGAAGCAAAATATCATGTTCAAGATCTGAGGGAAATTTTTGAACAAATGAGGCATTTTAAAATCAAAGTGAATCCAGAAAAGTGTATCTTTGGGGTTGCGTCAGGAAAAATTTTAGATTACGTTGTATCAAAAGAAGGAATACAAGTTGATCCAGATAAAGTGCAAGCAGTCCATGAAATGCCAACACCTGCGACGGTAAAAGGAATACAAGTTGATCCAGACAAATGTAAACATTTTTTCAACATACTCAAAAAGGGACGAAGTTTAGATGGACAGATGAATGCGAGAAAGCTTTTCAAGGAATAAAAGAACATCTGACGAATATATCTATTTCGCAAAAAGCAGAACCAGGAGAAGAATTGTTAATCTATCTTGTGACAACTTCGCACGCATTAAGTGCTGTGTTATTACGAGTAGACGCATGAGTTGAAAAACCAATTTATTACATCAGCAAAACCTTCAATGCCGTAGAGAAAAATTATTCAAAAATTGAAAATCTAATTTTGGCATTAGTTTATGCAGCATTTAAACTTCGCATATATTTTCAGGCACATGAGATAAGGGTGTTGAAAAAGGTACCAATTGAGTCAGTAATGAAGAATTCAAAAAGATCAGGAAGATTTGAGAGATGGAATGCACAAATAGGATATTTTAAAATCAAATATGAAATATTGACTTCACCCAAATCACAAGTTGTTGCAGACTTCTTAGCAGAATTTCCTCTAGAAGATGATGAAGTTATGGAAGAAATGATGGATGTAGAAGAAGAACATGGGAATCCAAGAGATCTATTAACAGATCTAAATAGATGGGAAATATTGGTGGATGGATCATCAAATGGGGAAGGTAATGGAGTTGGAATTGTTTTGATTTCGCCAGAGGGCACCAAAATGGATTTTTCCTTTAGATTGGAGTTTACATCCACCAATAATGAAACAGAATATGAAGCTGTGATACATGCCCTGAAGTTCGCAATAGAAATGAAATTGGAAAATGTGAGAATCACCAGTGATTCGCAGCTAGTCATTCGTCAAATAAAAGGAGAATACACTACGAATCATCCATGAAAAAATAAAAGAAACTTGTTGAAGAATTGTCAGCGAGAATCCCAAAAATAAAATGGAGACATATATCAAGAAAAGATAACAGACTCGCAGATGCTTTTGCTTTTATCTCAAGTATGATGACAGACCCAACTGCGAGATGCATAAAGATACCGACACTTTTATCACCATCAATTAATAAAGAAAAAAAAGAAGAGGTAGATGTAATGATAATAGAAAATGGAGAATAAATACCCAATAACGAAGATTAGAGAGCAGAACTTCATGCATATCTGATGAGAGGAGAAACACCAAGGAACTTATTGGAGGCACACAAATTAAAAATCCGTACGAAAAATTATGAACTAAGAGATGGGGTATTGTATCGGAGATCCTTTAACGGACCCTCACTCATATGTTTGACACGAAAAGAAGAAGAAGAAGTATTAAAGGCGTTACATTGTGGGGATGCTGGAAATCACAGCGGCGGAAGATCTTTGGCATACAAAGCGAAAATGCAAGGTTATTACTGGCCATATATGCATGAAGATGCGAAACAAGTATCAAGACGTTGCGAAGATTGTCAGAGGTACGTAAAGAAAATACATGCACCTGGAGCACCATTAACATCCTCAACAAGTGTATGGCCTTTCGGAAAATGGGGTTTATACATTGTGGGACCGTTTTTACCTTGATCTGGGCAAAGAAGATATTTGATTGTCGCTACATACTATTTCACAAAATGGGCAGAAGTAAAAGAAGTACAACACATTCGCGACAAAGACATTTTTGCATTCATATTTGAGAATATCATATCCAGATTTGGAATTCCCGCGCAATTGATATCTGATAATGGGAAACAGTTTGAAGGGAAGAATATAGAACTGTTACTTAATGCATTTAAGATAAAATGTGGGAAATCAACTCCTCTATATCCGCAGGCCAGTGGACAGGCAGAAGCAACAAATAAGACAATCGCAGATATATTGAAGAAGAAATTAGAAGGGCATAATAGAGCATGGTGCGAACAGGTGCATAATGCAGTATGGGCTTACAACACAACCAGGCGAGAAGCTACTGGAATGTCACCTTTCTGTTTAACATATGGAGTTGAGGCTGTGCTACCAACAGAAGTTATTATTCCCACAACAAAGAGAGAAGCTTGGGAGAAAAATCTTAGTGCGGGTATGATTTTAACAAAACTAGATGAATTAGAAGAAAAAAGAGAAAGGGTTTTACAACATATGGAAAACTACCAGCGAACATTAGCCAGAGAATATAATAAACGTGCTAAAACACGCGAGTTCCAACCAGGTGACTTAGTGCTGCGAGAAACACCAATACATCAGCGAGAAAATGGTGGAAAACTAGCAAGAAAATGGGATGGACCTTACATCATTAAGGATATAGTTGGAACAGGGGCATACAGATTGATGGATCCTGAGGGTAAAGATGTGGGTCGTAGACTTGATAAACCATGGAACAGATTATACTTAAAGAGATATTACCCATAAGAGTTTTTGGGAAAGAGTAGACTGCGAAATGATGTATGATTGAGACAAAATGAATCCATAAGAAATTCTTGTGAAAGAAAAACTGCGAGATTATAGATATCCAAAACAAAGAAAGAATATGCGAAAATTTCGCACAGATAATAAAAAGAGATAATCAAAGATCAATGACATACTATAAAGGGGCGTACCTACTATGGCGTACACCCTAGTTCGCGAAATCAAAATTTCGCAAGAGGCAAATGTAAGACCTAAAGTGCGTCACAGAAGGGGGTACCTGTTGCATGGCTCAGCGAAAAGGTTACACCACCCCTGGAACCTGAGTCATGGAGATTTGGGGTCAATAAAGCCCATCCAGGAGAGGTACCTTGGATTTTCAAACTAAGCTTATGACTTAGGTTGGACGACTGAGGTTCTCTTCTAAGGAGTGCGACATCTGATAAAAGCGCCGAGGTACACGGTTGACCCAAGAGTGCCTGGGGCGTTTGAAGCGTCTCGGCCATTCTTGGAAAGTCTTGACTTATGCTGCACTCGGCCCGAAGAAAACCCCACTTAGGGTGCAGTCTCGTAACCATAAGCCCTATAGGCAAAAGGGATAAGAGGCTGCGAAAAAAACTGGTTGTTGTTAAATCCGGATGGGAGGAGCCAACCTTGTATGGTAGAGGTACGTCTCCTTGAAGGGGCAACCAGGGGGAAGATAACGGCGGCACCCTCCATTAAGGAGCTCATAAGTGTCTTAAGACGCAAATGTCATGAGGCTTTATTTCCGCAAGAAAATTTAGTCTTGTCATATTTGTGCGACAATCCTGAAGAGGAAATAATACAAAAGAGAAAGATAAGACGAGATCAATGGGTCAGTACATGAAAGTGTAAGGACGTCCTGCGATTTCGTCGCAAGATGGCAATGTCATGATGCTTTATTTTCGCGAGAATTTTTAGGCCTGTCATATTGTCTCAACAAAAAATTCAATAAAAAAGAGAGAGTTAAGGCAAGATCAATGGATTTTTGCATGTAAGTGCAAAGACGTCCTGCGATTTTGTCGCAATGACTAGAGGTGGCGAAATAAGACCTTTAACTAGGAAGGCAAAATAAGACCACATGATGCAACAAAATTTTTACAAGAATCAACTATTACTTATGCAGATCATTCATCACAAGAAAGATAATGACAGGCAGTATGGGAATCATTAAATAACAAGCATTATCTTTCTTGCCTATAAGCGCAATAATAAAAGACTAAATATACTTCAAGGTTGATTGAAATGCACCATTTGCAAGAAGCTATACTGATGAAGCAACCAAAAGATGAAAAATTACATAAAAATTTCAAGCATCAAGATTAATTTTGTCAGGAGAAGATGAAATATTTTCATCTTTTTTTTCGCCAGAAGGAGATATTGGACGTTCTTCGCCAGCTTTTTCATTTTCGCCAGTCTTCTCTTCATTCTGGTTTACTCTATTTTTTTCTTCATTTGGGTTGTTATCAACAGTTGCATCATTAGGAGGAACTGCTTCTTCATTTGCGAAATCTTCGCCACTTTCATAATGATAATCACTATCAGGAGAACAAGGTACTTCATCGTCATCTACTTCCAAAGGTTCGACAGATATAGGAGGAAGAGATTTGGACAATAAGATATCATTCACAAGAACTTCAGCCCTGAGATGAACTTGGAGAAGGAGTGCTTTTTGTTGATTCCTACTTTGTATATCTTTGGAATAAGCAAGGTAATCAAATCTTCTTTCTGCTCGATCGCGAGAACAAGCAAGGGTAGAGGCAAGCAATGCATTTTCTTTGCGAATTTTGGTAAGTTTAGACTCCATAACAGAAATTGAGGAATGAATATTTTTCTCAGATTCTGCGAAAACAAAAAATACAGAAAGTTATTCAGACGAAGGATTCACGAAAAAGATATCATAAAAAGACTCAAAAAAGAAAAAATGGTTGAGGCAGTCAAATTTTATGACTACCTTCCTTTTGCGAGATAAGAAATTGGGTTAAAGCCATGTAACTATTCTCCAAGTGGTCCATTGCATCGTCAAACTTATCTCCAACTAAACCTTTCAAGCGAGATCGAAGATTCTTTTCATTAGAAATGAGTAAGGTGTTTTCCTTCGCAAGAGAAGAGTAGGATTGTTCTAGCTTGGAGTACTGATCTTTGAGTTGGCTTGCTTTTACACTTAAAGTTATTCTACCTTGAATAAGTTTGTCTCTCTCAGCAGTAAATGATTCTGTTACTTCTTTAAGTGAGCAGAGAGATTGTTCTTGATCATTACATACTTTTTAACAAACGTTAAGTTGTTGAAGTGATCGTCACCTTATTTAAATGAATTCGCTTTTCTTGAGATAGGGTTTCATTTTCATCTGATAAAGTTTCCAACTCCAAATTATCTTTAGTCAAAGAGTAAAAGAGGCGAGATTATTCATTACTTAATAAGTTTTGCTTCTGAATTAATTGAGCATTCTCCTTGGTAATATTATCTATTTGATCAACAGAGTATGTATGAAGGTTATCTAATTGGTTATATTGATCCATCCAAGCATCTATATCCACTCGGGCTTCTTCAGCGACGGACTCAAACTGATATATCTCCATTTTTCGTTTCGGGTGTAAGACATAAAGGGAGAACAAGTGATTTAAAAAAAAAATATGTACCTTTTAATTCCTCGTTCTTCTTGCGAAGATTGTCACGATCTAGCGAGACATACTGAAGCTTTTGATTTTCAAGATGAAGAGTATCACATTTCAAGGTCATGGCTTGGAGATTCTTCTTCAAAGTTTCAACTTCTTTCTCTAAGGATGTTTGCGAGATTATTCTATCAGAACCAAAATACTTACTCAAAATTTCGCAGACACCAAATTTGATAGGATCAACGGAAGATTTCTTGACATCAGCTAAAACATCTGATAAAACCTTGAAAGCAATATCTATTCCTTCCAAGGTTTCATTAGTAAAAGGGAGAGATTCGGATGAAGAAGTGGTGATGGCAGAAGGTTGAAGAGTTGAATCATCCTTTGCCATAGGTGCGTCATTCGAAGATGAAATTTGATGTAGATTGATGGCTGGGATTGAGGCAGTGTCAAGAGAGGAGGTATTGACAGCAGAAGAAGATAGGGGTTCATTCGTAGCAGGGTTATCACTAGGAATTTCAACTACAGAAGTATCAGTTATAGGGGAGAATTCTGTGGTGATACCTTCATGAACAGGAAGTAAGGAGTCAGCTTGCGAAGATATCGCAGGAAATGTTGAAGTCTTAAACATAGGAAATGGGATAGAAGTTTCAACATTTTTAAGGTGGCGAGGTTTTTTTCGGGGCTTATGGACATTTTCATCACCCTGCGAATAACAATCCAAATAAGAAACAGAGGCAACAATATTGTTATCAAAAGAGTATTGTTTCTTAATACCTTGTTATTCGCAGGCTTCCTTTTGTTTACGGCGACCTTTTGCTGAGAACTCTTGGGAACATTAGGGTTTAGAACCGTAAACTTGGTGCTAGAGGTGATTTTGCTGAAACATAAACAGTATGGGAATTATACGAAGATGAACAAAATCAAATAAGATAATTTCAGTAGATGAGATCAATTTCAGAAAGATCAGTTCAGTCAACAAACCTTGATGGCTCCATAAGAACAGTAGCAGAAAGATGAATTTGTAAAAAGTTGCAGACGACAAAAAGATTTACAGAGAATGTGGAGATCAAGAAGACGAAGTAAAAGAAAGAAAATATTTTTATGATGAATCTCTTCTTAAATAGACAAGAAAGTGGTGACCGGTTAGCATTTAATGTGCCGGTAGATATGGGAATATTTAACACGTGTAAACGGTTATGCGTAATTCATGGAATCTTGTCGGTAGAAAATTTAAGGAAATAAATCGACAGTTGCGGCGATTTGAAACATTAGTTCTCGTATCATTCTCTCCTTCGCAGAGAAGACATAAGAAGAGGCAAGATGTAGGATCAGAATATCGCAACATCAATACCTTTGCGAAACCTTTGAACAACACACTGCGAAGATATCGCATAGTGATTACAGAAATGACGACAGCCTAAACACGAGAAAGATGTGGAGACTTAGCGAGATTTAGGAGTGTTGCGAAATTTAACATTTGTATACTTGCGAGAATATCGCAAGCCAGATCCGAAAATAAAGGACAGCTTAGATGTCACCCACTATGTAATATCCTATATAAAGAGCCGAACAGGCTTGAGAGGAGAGAGATCTTTTTAGAGTGGAGAAAAAGTTTTGAGGAGAGAGAAAGTCTAGAGTAGTAGTTGTATTCTTGATTTCATTTCCTACTTGTAAAACTTCTAACTCAATTAATAAAAAGTGTGATTGTTGATCTTAAAGATGTGTTGAATATTATGAATTCTTGTGAGGGATGTATTGTGGGAATTCCTGCAACTACAGGGAAAATTTTCAGTTTTCTTGTCAGAGTTTGGTAACAATTGGACGTTTATGTATTAACTTGTCTACCGATTCTGGGAAAATTTTCAGCTTTTTTTCAGAGTTTGGTGACAATCGGAAGTTGAATTAGAAAAGTTAATAACTGATTATAACATTGATTGAGTCTGTTTACAAAAGCTTGTACAATCGGTTGATTAATAATGTAACTACCGATTATAGATTTATACTTCACAATATTTTCCAAAAAATTCCAAAAAAACATGTACAAATAGGGAGGTTCAAAATACATCTTTCAAACATATCGATCATTCATCTTCATCATCTGAGGGAACCAATTCGAGTAGGCCTTCCGTAAAGTTGACTTTCATGACGCGATCCCAATCCAACATGTTGGTCTCATATTGTTTCAACCAATTCTTACAATTATTCGTTAGGAAGTAATCCGTCCAACCACCCAACGGAGGTAATGGGCAATCTCTCTTTACTCTTAAACCGATAAAATGCATCTCATTCACAAATGCCATAACAATTCTTCTATCTTTAACCGATTCATTGCAAACCGTCCTTGTAGGTGCAAACGTAAAAGAATGTCCATACTTAGGAGGAACAAAGAAATGTACCATGCAATTCAAGACGTCCGCTAAGAGATATCCACATTTAGGCATTGTCATCCAATACTGGATCCGATTGTCTTCAATCCCTTTCGGCACTTTACACGCGCAAAAAAGTCTTTGAACTCTAGTTCTTTGTCGTGTCTATCTCCTCGCTTCATCATCTCCATATAAAAATCCTTGTCCTTTATTAGTTGTACCGCCATCTTAGTTCTTAAATATTGACATTGGGTGACATCTTCGTTAACTTGGCATTCTCCAAAGTAACCAATTTGTTCTGTAGCGACATGAAACCCACAATTGCGATATTCATATGTCCATGCAAACACAAACCTCCCCTTAATCGGTAACCATTATTTTTTACAATACTCAACCGGTTTTGGGTAGTCCGTTCCATATTCATCCTCAAATTTCTTCAAGTTATGTTCGTAAATTTCCTGGGTCTTCGACCAAACGATCTTGTCCCATGCTTTCATGAACGCTCTCCAAATCATTCCATCCTCCTTCCATTTTTCATCAAATAACCTCTTATATTCCTCTCGTTCTTCCACGGTTAATTTACTAATGCGCTCATCCTCTTCATTCGACCTCTTGGTACCCTTTCTTGGTTTTTTAGCTTGGAAATGGTGATGGCAATTGGATTTAAGGTTGCATTGAATGTGCCACGTACATTGCAAGTTTTGGGCTTCCGAAAACACTACCGCTATTGCATGCATTAAGGCTTGATCGTTATCCGTTACAATAACCCTTGGAAAATTATCACCGTTATAAATAGACCTCAATGTCTCCAACATCCAAATGAAACTCACATTGTTCTCATGATCTATTAAACCCCATGCAATAGTAAACGTGTTTATGTCCGAAGTCTGACAAGCAATATTCAACAACGACATGTTATATCTGTTTGTCTTATAAGTTGCATATATCAACAAAATTTGATGAAAGCATTGTGCCAATTGGATCATCAAAGGACGTGCCAAGAAAATACGTACCACTTTACCATCCTTTTCTTCTGTTCGCAACGTGTAGTCATGTAACTCCGCCAACCACTCTGATTGTTACGTAAACGTTCTACCATCCCATTCCGTCCTTTTGATCGTTGCTAGAGCCGCCTTGATTGTAGACAAAGATGAAACGTTGTTGGGGTCGTCCTTCTTAATCTTACTTAAGATCGCACTCGCTTTACAAATCCTCGTAGACTTGAACCGTCTCCATTTCATGTGGTTTTAACTTCGCAACCATTACATGTCCAATAAGATTATCCTAATCATCGTGGTTATGACAACCATTAGCAACTTTAGACATTTTCCACTCTTTCCCTTCCTTACCACCGGGCTTATAGAAGACAATCTTAAATGGGCATCCAATCTTGTTGGTATGAGTTCGGTATTTCCTCCTCTCCGTATTCCTTACATACTTATGATTCTTACCTTGGTGACTGTTTTTCACCCCACCTCGCTCACATGTCATTTCAAACCGAATATCCTCCACACAAGGGTTCTGAACTACCACGCACATCTTCTTTTTTCCTTATTGATGAGTGTTTATGGGTGAAAACTATTCCTGCCGGATTTGGTAATTTGGGGTGTGTGGATGAGGAATGAATCTAAACCCTAAACAAATGCAATGCGCGGTGAGTGCTTGTAGATTCGGAAATCAATCCAAGTCCAAGTCCGGCCTAAACCAAGAAATGGCCGTTCCAGACTTGTTTCGGTCACAAAGTGAAGGAGATGGGGTTGATCTTAGGGAGGAAGCGAAGAAGGTGTTGAGATTGTGAAGGTGTTGGCTTGCTTATAACTTGTAACAGAAAGCTGAACCGGCTTACAGGATGCAAGCTATCAGTTCCGGTGTTTTGTATTAACACTTGGTTTCTCTTTTTTGTCTGGACTTGCTCTGTTGGTGGAAATAGGGAGGAGAACCTATTTATACAAGTCATTGAGCCTTATTCACGTCTCTCGTGGGAAGTGGAGGAAGTGGAGTGATGGAGTAGTGGAGTTGTGTGTCGGTGCTACACGATCAGTCTTGCCCACTTCTCCTGTCATCGCTAACCGTCCATAACTTCCTAACACGTTCTTGTGATGGCGCGTTGCACGCTGCACGCTGTAAACCGCCAGACCAATACCCCAGTATGTATGTGACATGATTGATGTCTCGAGTGTGTGGATCGTGGATCCACGAAAGGTAGCATGTAATGCTGAATTGAATAACTGCGTTATTCAGGAAGTTGATACTTGTGAAGTATCATGTGTATTTTATGCAGGTAATGCTACCTGGTGTGGTAGAGTGATGGGTGGTGATTACCATGACGCCTCACTGACCAGTTAACTCCTGACCAGGGTTGTATAACCAAGCCGGTGAAGTTGGACGGACGAGATGATCTTTGAGACACTCATCTGCGACCGTTAATGAAATTAGGGTTTTGAAGAGGTGCGCAGGCATCACTCTTCAGCTTGGTCGAAACCAAGCATGGGATACAACTTTGGCCAGGCCGACCATACATGCGTGTAGACGGCATGATGGTGTAGGCGCCTATACCCCATTACCTCTCGAAAGTATGATCTCGGGTCACTCAATTCATCCGGTGAAGTTGAGTGGTCGAGATCGATTTGTGAAAACCAAAGGCCGCAAGAGCCGCACGTCACGCCCACTGCATACGTTCCAAGACGACCAATCTTGGTCGGTTTTGGCCGATTGGCCTGGTGTGAAGGTGGTAAGCTGGTGTTCACGCCTATACCTGAATATCCCATAAAAACGTGATCTGAGCCATCCAAATCGTCCATCGAAGTTGAGCGGTCGAGATCAGTTTGTGGTTTGGGAGGTGTGACTACGCTAGTTTGGGCGTGCGTTTTGGATTAACCAGGCATGATATGCCTTGGCCGATCGGGTGAGGGAATAGATGGGTCCATGGTGGTCATGCTGGTATGACCGGACCTGCTTAATCTAATCTTGGACCCTCCATTCGTGCCGGAGAAGATGGACGCTCGTGATGCTCAAAACCCTAATTCTGGATTTTAAAGCCGTGCGTCACCCCTTGTTTGGGCGCACGAATTTGTTACGACCAAGCATGGTTGGTCTTGACCGGTTGGTCAAGTGTGTAGGCGGGCCCTCGGTGATTGTGTTGACATGCTCTGGGCCCTTTGAGTTTACATCTACACCTTCCATCTATACCTGCGGAGATGGATGGTTGAGAGTGTTTTGCGACACATGTAATATGCCGCAAACCTATTTAGGGTTTTCCGTCCATACTGCTTGGTATGAAACGTTTTTTGGCAAGCTAGGCCAATGGCCGACCATGCGGGGTCGGCAGTGGGTATTCCATATCTGCTTGGGGGTGATGGAATTGATCTGGGTCATCCAATCATGCTTGTGGAGTTGGATGATCTGCGATCATATCCGGACCGATACGGTCCATGCGGATGATCAATCGGGCTAGTATAACACACCGAGAGGGGCTCAATCGGTCTAGTATAACACACCGAGAGTCAGCCTGTACGGTTATTTCGTACATGGTTTCATTATAATGCTTGGAGGTTCGTGTTGCTCTGTAAGAGTAACACTCAGTCGTCATGCCACACTGATAATGAGTACAAGAAATACAAGGCTGATTGCGCATTAATTAATAATGCTAGAAATTCACAGGTATATGGGATTGTTGCTACATGCTCCAACCTCGGATGAATTTCGTGTATTCATAGAATAGGATTGTTGCCACATGCTCCATTCTAGGTGAATTAAGTGAGGGAGTATCCAACACTTATTAATGGCCTTATCTTTTACAAGATGTCGGCGCATAGTTTTAAGCTTTTACAATTTTAACCTTAAATGGAAATCCACCATCAACATTAAGTCCCTCGCCTAGCACACAATGGTTACACTATTGTGGGGTAGGCATAAGATGGTGACAAGTTAAAGATAAAACTTATGAGACAAAGTTAGATGTTACCAGGAGAGACGGGTCATCCCGTCCTTGGAGTATGTCACGTTCAAAAGGCATCTAGGAGAGCATTCCCCGAGTATGATGTCGGTCTTGCCTGCTTCGATCGACCTTGCTATGTCTGCTTCGGTCGAGGGCCCACTCCGTTCTTGATCCGTTTGAATGTCGGTCTTGCCAGATCGACCTTGTTATGCCCGACAGGTCGAGGGCTATTGCGCCGCTTCGCTCGATCGTGGGGTAGTGCCTAATCGACGGTTTGCTGCGCCTGTTTGTTCGTGGGGCCACTGCGCCTGCTTGATCGAACGTGGGCTTGAATTTCATGAACATAATTCCCATGACATAAGAGAACCGTGTTGTGCAAATAAATATGGTCCCGCCATATATGCTTGATTGAACGTGGGTCCCATATCGTGTATGCCTAACTGAATGTCACCTTTATACCAGCCTCGTGCCCTTGACCAACACCGGTCTTGAAACTTGAGCAATACCGGACTTATGACTTGATCAATACCAGACTTGAAGCTTGAGCAATACAGACTTGAAACTTGAGTGATACTGGGACTCGTCACTTGATCAATACTTTAGGACTTGAAGCTTGAGCAATACCGGACTTGTGACTCGATCAACACCGGACTTGAAACTTGAGTGATACCTGTGACTTGATCAATACCGGTCTCGAGACTTGATCAACACCGGACTTGTGACTTGATCAACACCGGTGTTTGGACCCAATACCAGCCTTGTGTACTCCAAGGTGAATGTGTGTTTTGTCGTGTGTGACTACACATCTCACGCGTTTTTATACAAGTACGACTCTGTCTTTTATTGTAGAATGAAGAAAAGAACTCTGTTGAGATGTCTTCTCGGGATAATCTTTTGGTGCCAAGTCGGAGGTGTTGAAAGCTTCAAAGATATGTCGAACATTGATGATGAGTTGTTCATCGCGCCCTTTCAACTATATGAAAATATCCGTTCCACAGATAACCCTCCTCCTATCGACTTCAGGGTTTTTCATGCTCCGTTGGGTCCTCATGAAGGATGGATGAGACGTATGTTGAGCAATGAGTACATCAAAGATAACTTGACCAGAGCGCAGATTATTGATGTAAATTGAGTGTTGAAACGACTCGAGAGGATGTTAAAGTGGCTTCTGGTGCGAACGTTGAGGTGGATCCTGGAGAGAGTGTTAGGATTCTGAAGCGAACGTGGGTCCCGGAGAGAGCGTTGAGGCAGCTCTTGAATATACCATTGGGCCTACCGCTAGAGGGAGCGTTGAAGTGTTTCCCTCTTGATTCGATTTACCCTTGCGAATTCCATGCTTCTTGATTGACCATCTCTCTCATTTTGAAGAATTCCTTGACTGACGGTGAAGAACTTCATGCTGAGCCTCAGTCCCCAAGCGTGGTTTACATGGTTTGTTCGTAGTGGTTGTTGTCGGTCCAGACATGGAATATCTTGGACATTGTTTCATCATTGTGGGAGTCGTGCATATGGTACTGGAGTTGGAGTTTACGGACCGCAGGATGTTGTATCTCGGTGGTTTTCCTCTTGCTGCTTCAGGGAACTGCTTACAGAAGGCTGAAGGTTGTATCGCCTGTTGGTGAGATATATGCCCCTGCAAACATATTATGAGGCTCTTCATTACCGACAGTCCTGGTTCTTTCTATCAGGGGCATATATTGTTGTAGATGAGCGTTCAACAGCTCCTGAGGATGACCAAAAGAGCGGATTCTCCAACGTAGCATGATAGACATGTACCACTGTCTGATAAAGTGACTCGCCCGGATCTTGTTCGACCACTATCTGATAGAGTGACTCGCCCGGATCTTGCTCGATATGACTCGTGGACATCGTTATCTTCTTGAGGCTGCTCCCTTGAGGTATCGGCTCCAGTGGAAGATTGCCGTCATAGAGCGTTGATACGTTGCACCGGCATTCTTTAAACCAAATGGCAGTATGGTATAATAAAAATTTCCGAGAGGAGTTCGAAAAGCTATCTTACTTGCATCATGTTCGTACATCCTTATCTGGTTGTATCCGCTACATCCATCCATGGAGGAGAACATTCCGTGTCCATTGGTTGCATCTACTAACATGTCGATGTTAGGTAGAGGAGGATCGTTTTGAGCAAAGACTGTTCAAGTCTCTCGAAGTCTATGCAGACTCCGATCTATCTATTTTACTCGTGTCTGAACTACAACTGTTTAACCGACTTGGATCCAGGTATGACATGTAGATGATGGGTGACCAATTTTCATCTAAATCTGGCATTTCTTCATATCTCCAAGCGAATATGTTCTGGTACTCTTTGAGAAGTTCCACGAGCTTCGCGCGTTTATCCGTACACAAGGTTGAGCTGCCTAGGAGATTCCTCAACGATTTCAATCTCATCAGTTGTGGAGTTGGTGCCATCTTGCAGATGTTGTGGAGCATCTAGCACTTGTTCTTGTGGTTCGTTGCTGTTGTAGCATTCCATTGGGTGGAGAGACTGGGTAACAGTCTCCCCTGCTAATTTATAATGGCAGTGTCGGTATACCGTTTTCCCTTTCTGGTCACGACTCACCACAAAAGTTTGTTCCCTCTTCGTGTGAACGTGGGTCGTGGCTTCACAGGATGGAGAAGAATGCTTCGTCAACAAAGATGCATCGTGGGTTTTAGCCTTCAATGATGCAAGCCGGTCTTCTTCCTGAATTGACGCCCACGTGGGGAGTGGGATGCAACGAACTTGTCCGATTCTTTCGTGAGCTTCTCCCGTAGGTGCTGGTTTGGTTTCCCTCGAAGTCCGTCATTGTGGTAGGCTTCCGTACGACCTTGCCTGGGAGAACCTTGGATGTCCTGAGAGTATTGAGAGTAATCACATTCGAAGACGCTCCTGTGTCGATAAGGGCCGTCTTGAACTCTGAATCCTTGATGCGTGCGGTGACATGTAGGGAACGGTTGTGAACTTCCTCAGTTGATTGCAGCAAAATGTCTCCGTGCGCTGATTCTTCGAGAGGTGTGAAAGTTCGCATAAACTTTCCAAAGAGAGAAAACGCTTCCCGATCCACCGGCCTCTGGTTCATAGTGAAACTATTGACTTGACTTGAGGAGGATCGTTGTGAGGATCAGTCCCCAGTGTAGGAGTCTCCATGACAGGACCGCTCATATCTGATGTCGCTTCTTTGATCAGGTCCATGGAGGTCCGCGCCGCTGAAGTACCTTCTCCGGTGCGTTGAATGCGTTCCTTTTTTGCTCCATGAGCTGTCACGGTTCTTGTGGAAATCGATCAGTTAATGTCTTAAGAAAAGTGAGTACCTCTTTCTGAGTTGCGGCCATATCCGTTTGAGTCTTAGCAAGAACTTCTTGCTTCTTCATCAAGTCTGCAATGGTAATGGGGGATGGTCCCCTCTCGTCCCTCCGGCTCCTCATCCTGATGAAGGAGTGGAAGTTGTTGCCCTGATGACTACCAGAGGTGTTACACTTGATGAGATGCCGTGGATTTGCGCGGCCGCTCCGCTCCGGTGATGGGAGGTGTTGTAATATCACCGCCGAGTGATCGAATTGAACGTTCCCATCCTCTCGTACTCACGTGTTCCTTGATTGATCTCTCCTTCCTCAAGCATTTCTTCACGGCTTCGACAAGGGTCTTGAGATATAAATCTTCCACAGGGATCCGTAAGTCGTAGGCTCCATTTCTTTATCCGGTAGACGTTGTGGTACCCGGACAAGTCTTTTCCTCTCGTGGAGTTGCCTCGAGTCTTCGTTGTCGGATGGACCATGTTGTTCGTCTCTCCCGAGTCCCCCGTGATTACGCGCTCTTTCGCATCTCCTTTGGTAAAGGTGTGACTCGACTAAGGATCCAAAGCGTTTCTTGCACTGTTTGAGTAGATGCATGCCGACCCTTCTTGTAATTGCGCTGTTATATCATTCAAAAGGTGGAATGTCTCGCTCTGTCTTCTAGCGATACCGGCTTGATTTGCCAAGACATCCTCCAGCATTCTAGCTACACTTCCCATGATATCTGAACTACCTGTGGTCTCCGAGTGAGGATACATCGCGAGATGAAAACTGAAGAATTGAGAATTCAATTTTTGTAACCGATAGATCAACCTCCCGCTGTGGTCGCCAATTGTTTATGGGTAAAAATGATTCCTGCCGGATTTGGTAATTTGGGGTGTGTGGATGAGGAATGAATCTAAACCCTAAACAAATGCACTGCGCGGTGAGTGCTTGTAGATTCAGAAATCAATCTGTGCAAGTCCGGCCTAAACCAAGAAATGGCCGTTCCAGACTTGTTTCGGTCACAAAGTGAAGGAGATGGGGTTGATCTTAGGGATGGAAGCGAAGAAGGTGTTGGCTTGCTTATGACTTGTAACAGAAAGCTGAACCGGCTTACAGGATGCAAACTATCAGTTCCGGTGTTTTGTATTAACACTTGGTTTCTCTTTTTTTTGTCTGGACTTGCTCTGTTGGTGGAAATAGGGAGGAGAACCTATTTATACAAGTCATTGAGCCTTATTCACGTCTCTCGTGGGAAGTGGAGGAATTGGAGTGATGTAGTAGTGGAGTTGTGTGTCGGTGCTACACGATCAGTCTTGCCCACTTCTCCTGTCATCGCTAACCGTACATAACTTCCTAACACGTTCTTGTGATGGCGCGTTGCACGCTGCACGCTGTAAACCGCCGGACCAATACCCCAGTATGTATCCCCCAGTTTGTGACATGATTAATGTCTCGAGTGTGTGGATCGTGGATCCACGAAAGGTAGCATGTAATGCTGAATTGAATAACTGCGTTATTCGGGGAAGTTGATACTTGTGAAGTATCATGTGTATTTTATGTGCAGTCGCATCCGGTGTGGTAGAGTGATGGGTGGTGATTGCTATGACGCCTCACTGACCAGGTAACTCCTGACCAGGGTTGTATAACCAAGCCGGTGAAGTTGGACGGACGAGATGAGCTTTGAGACACTCATCTGCGACCGTTAATGAAATTAGGGTTTTGAAGAGGTGCGCAGGCATCACTCTTCAGCTTGGTCGAAACCAAGCATGGGATACAACTTTGGCCAGGCCGACCATACATGCGTGTAGACGGCATGATGGTGTAGGCGCCTATACCCCATTACCTCTCGAAACTATGATCTGGGTCACTCAATTCATCCAGTGAAGTTGAGTGGTCGAGATTGATTTGTGACAGAAAGCCGTGCCGCAAGAGCCGCACGTCACGCCCACTTCATGCACACGTTCCAAGACGACCAATCTTGGTCGGTTTTGGCCGATTAGCCTGGTGTGAGGTGGTAGGCTGGTGTTCACGCCTATACTTGAATATCCCATAAAAACGTGATCTGAGCCATCCAAATCGTCGGCGAAGTTGAGCGGTCGAGATCGGTTGTGGTTTGGGAGGTGTGACCACGCTAGTTTGGGCATGCGTTTTGGATTAACCGGGCATGATATGCCTTGGCTGATCGGGTGAGGGAATAGATGGGTCCACGGTGGTCATCGGGTATGAACGGACTGCTTAATCTAATCTTGGACCCTCCATTCGTGCCGGAGAAGATGGACGCTCGTGATGCTCAAAACCCTAATTTCGGATTTCAAAGCCGTGCGTCACCCCTTGTTTGGGCGCACGAATTTTTACGACCAAGCATGGTTGGTCTTGACCGGTTGGTCAAGTGTGTAGGCGGGCCCTCGGTGATTGTGTTGACATGCTCGGGCCCTTTGAGTTTACATCTACACCCTCCATCTATACCGCGAAGATGGATGGTTGAGACCATTTTGCGAAACATGTAATATGCCGCAAACCCTAATTTTGGGTTTTCCGTCCATACCGCTTGGTATGAACGTTTTTGGCAAGCTAGGCCAATGGCCGACCATGCGGGGTAGGCAAAGTGGGTATTCCATACCTCGCTTGGGGGTGATGAAATTGATCCGGGTCATCCAATCATGCTTGTGGAGTTGGATGATCGCGATCATATCCTGACTCGATACGGTCGATCCGGGATGCTCAATCGGCTAGTATAACACACCGAGAGGGGCTCAATCGGGCTAGTATAACACACCGAGAGTCGCCCGTACGGTTATTTCGTACATGGTTTCATTATAATGCTTGGAGGTTCGTGTTGCTCAGAAGAGTAATACTCGGTCGTCATGCCGCACCGATAATGAGTACAGAAATACAAGGCTGATTGCGCATTAATTAATAATGCTAGAAATTCACAAGGTATATGGGATTGTTGCTACATGCTCCAACCTGGATGAATTTCGTGTATTCATAGAATGGGATTGTTGCCACATGCTCCATTCTAGGTGAATTAAGTGAGGGAGTATCCACCACTTATTAATGGCTTTATCTTTTACAAGATGTCAGCGCATAGTTTTCTGGCTTTTACAATTTTAACCTTAAATGAAAATCCACCATCAACAATGAACCATTCCTTTGCCTCCTTCTTACTTACAAATGACTAAATGTGCATATAACAAAAAAAAAAAAAAAATCGTAAGCATAAGCATTTAACATATATTATTTGAAGAATAAAAAAGAGAATTCGTGAGTATACCAAATCGTTTGCATAGTGGTGGGAAGTATCAGGCCTCAAATAAAATTCATCATCCACCGCTACAATAGCCTACAAACAATAACAACAAGTTAGACCACTACAATCGGAAGCACATGACAGCACATATCTACCGATTAATACACAATGGGAGAATAAATAAAGTTTATATACGTCCGAATAAATACTTTGAAAAGTTCACGTTTTTTGTATAAATAATCTTGAATAATCGGTAGACTTTATATTTCTCATACGCCCGATTATGAGTGAATCGGTAGAAAAAAATAATATATCTACCGATTATGAGATCAAAAGAATTCCACAAAATTCAGTTTTATAGGAGTTTGATTTTGGGGCGACACAATAATCGGAGGTTTAAGAATTTTCATAATCTACCGATTGTGGATTATGAAACAAACCAATAATTGAAGTTTTGAAATATCTGTATTTGGGGCGGCTTTGACAAGTTTTCATAATCGTTAGAATTATATGTTCCGTTTTCTACCGATTAATGATATATATTACACATTTAATGATAATCGGTAGATATATAACCTTATTCTACCGATTATGGGTAGTTCATGGCATTCAATGCATGCAAAAATCGAATTTTCTCGTTCAAAAACTCATACAAACGCATACAAAGTGGTTTATGAATATCTTAACACAATACATGTGTGTTGGATGCATCGTTAGCTTTGATCTCGGTTGATTCTCCAGTTTCCTCCATGAAAGCGTCGTCTAGGGTTTCCTCTCCACAAAAGTTTGGATCATTCAACATATACCCCAAATCGTCTTCTCTATACGGTAGTGTAGCTTCAACATTATGTTCTTCACCTTCTTTTTCATACCCATCCATGTTTCTTGTTGATTTAAGAAAAATGGTAAACTCCCACTTCTTCTTCTTTATCTTCTTCCTCTCTCTCTCTCACCATTGTGCAAAACCAAACAATAGGAAAAAGTTGCCTAAAACCATCATTTTATACGACTAAACGTCCGATTATAAAGTAATCTACCGATTACATCCACCGACACTACCGATTATGCTTATATCTACCGATTGTGTATACAAATACACCCGATTATGGAAAGAACTACCGATTATGTGCTTCGTGGTAAAAAAATGCAGCACACCAGATTAAACTACTGATTGTAGTTTAATCTACCGATTATGGAGGGTATAATTGCCATTTTGAAAATTCCCCGATAAGGGATTCCTTCATTTTACGCTAGGGTGACCTTTTTTGTCCTTTTGTGTCGCCCCTAATTCTTTCAGGGTAGCCCCTAATGACGCCAGGAAAAAAAGATGGGGTTATTTATCTTGTGATATGGTCAATTTATCTTGCAAAATCTAGGATACTCAGTTACTTACCATAGTTTTTAAGAACTGCTGGGCGATGCTTGATCCGGAGGGGCCATCGAAGGAAATTCTCAGGAGCCTCGGAGGCATATCCAAAGATAGTTACCACCATAATTAACTTCTTTATCTTGACCACCTTCAATAGAAGTATCATCTCACCTTTCTCCGGCGATGGAACCAGGAATTTGTGCCTGAGGGGCAAAATAAGAAACTACGTACATACAAATTGCTATAATATAAATGCTGCAAAATTATATAAAGTGAGAAACACGCTACATATGCATGATTATGATTTCATGTATATTAAGGTTCAGCTCAGTTACGATATTTTAAATCGGGCCGATAAATATGCATAATAAAAAATAGTATTTTTTTTTATCAAAAAAAAGATGATATATTAGAGCGAAAGAATTTACAGGGGCAACCTGAAAATGCGGGGGTCTAACAACCACACCCAACAATTCGTTTGGCAATCTGAGAGGAGTTACTCCAATATACTTTCTAGATAATCAACTAGACAGTCAGACTCTTAATTCAATCTGCAATCAGCAAATAGAAATCTGCGAGCCCGATTGAATATAAGAGGAGTAACTTGAATGGTACCAAAGACCAATGTTCAAGTGTCGATCAATTTTAAATCAACAACCAAAGGTTGTTTTATATAATTGATTGATCTCAACGCACAACCTGTGATAATTCAATTATATAACAAAATATAACGCGGAAAAGAAATAACACAGATACCAGAATTTTGTTAATAAGGAATACCGCAAATGCAGAAAAAACCCGGGACCTAGTCCAGTTTGAACACCACACTGTATTAAGCCACTACAGACACTAGCCTACTACCAATGAACTTCGTACTAGACTGTAGTTGAACCCTAATCAATCTCACACTTGTTCAAGGTACAGTTGCGTTCCTTACGTCTCTGATCCCAACATGATCTACGCACTTGATTCCCTTAGCTGATCTCACACACAACCAAGAGTTGCTACGACCCAAAGTCGAAGACTTGATAAACAAATCTGTTTTACATAGAAAAATCTATTGGTATAGATAAATCTGTCTCCCACGGAAATACCTATGAGTTTTTGTTCCGTCTTTTGATAAATCAAGGTAAATAGGAACCAATTGATAACTAGTACTTATATTCCCGAAGAACAGCCTAGTATTATCAATCACCTCACAATAATCTAAATCGTATGATGGCGAAACTAGATATTATGGAATCACAAACGAGGAGACGAAGGTGTTTGTGATTACTTTTTATCTTCCCTATCAGAGATTAAATCTTGAGCAAATCTTAGATAAGATAGTACTCAAATGATAGAATCGGGAAAGATCAGAACACACAACTACAAATAAAAAAGTTGGTTCTGGCTTCACAATCCCAATGAAGTCTTTGAAGTCGTTAACCTACAGGGTCTCGATAGAAACATAAGGTTAAAGGAGAATCGACTCTAGTTGATGCAACTAGTAACACACATGAGGTGTGGGGATTAGGTTTCTCAGTTGTTACAGTTCTCCTTTATATAGTTTTCAAATCACACTTTGCAATCTAAGTTACCTTGGTAACAAAGCATTCAATATTCACCCTTAGATGAAAAACCTGATTCAACCAAGCTAATATCTTTCAACCGTTAGATCGAACTTAGCTTGTTACATACAAATGAAATGTACCCTCATTTAGGTTTATGTAACCGTACCTAAACGTGTATACCATGTTGGTTCAATAATAGTTAACCGAGGTTAGCCATATGATTACTCGCATATAAACCTTGTTCATCTTAACCATAACTAGTTCAAATGACTCAAATGAAACTAGTTAAAGAGTTTTCAATTGCTATATTCTCATAGAATTATAAAAGAACACAATTGAAGCAAAATCGGTTTGATTCACTCGAATCAATTCATGAAAATTATAGCCACGGTTTGCAAAGATTGCATTCCTTATTATATAAATGTTTATGTTCATGTACATAACCGATTTTAGAACTTTAATCTTCAAGTATGCAAACGTGTACGCATACTTGAAATACCCGAACCAAAATTGGGTTTCGTCGGTACGCAAACGGGTATGCGAACTTCTAATTTCAGCAGAAATATTTGGACATGAACCTTACGCCAGTACGCTAACAGGTGCGCATAAGTGGTAATTGAATATTTGTCCCTACTTTTGATGGTCTATACAAATATCCTTATCACACAATAAATATGTCCCTCTTCATCCCTAAGCCCATCAGGGGTCCACTAATGTTTTTTTTTCCTTTCCATATTTATCCCTCCCTCTTTTAGATAGGTTTTATTTCTTCTTGTTTATCTTCTTCCCTTCAACGTCTGCAACTACCATCACCACCAACTCCTCCGCCGCCGCACCAACTCCTCCCTCGCCGCACCAACAGACCCGTTCTACACTATAATCAATTGATCTATAAATATGTTTATGTTCGATTTTCAACATGTTAATTATTGTTTTTCATCTTCTTAGGTTAAAAATTGATTTTCCAGATTCAGGGATCGACAGATTTGTTTTTGGTTTTCGATTTCGATTTCATAATTTTGAGTTGGAGATTCAAGGAGATCTTTGCATGTTAGAATTATTGATAGAAGATATCGATTTAGTACGTATGATTTTCAATTTTGTTGCAGAGATTTAATATTTGAGAGATAGAGAGTTCTGTGATTGAAACAAATCAAACCAAACCACTCCCACAACCACCATCTTCATCGTCACCAGCTACAGGTGGTGGTTCTTGTCTAGGTTTGAGAACTTTTCAGAGAGACATAACGTTGGTGAAGCTATAGGTGATGATCATTTTGTTATTGTTTATATGTTTTTATGGGATCAATTGTTGCTGTTTATCCCATTTATGGGATCAACTACGGTTGTTGATCCAATTTTTTATGGATCAACTACGGTTGTTGATCCAATTTTTTATGGATCAACTACGATTGTTGATCCCATTTATGGGATGAACTCTTGTTGTTGACCCAATTTTTTATGGGATCAACTACTGCTATTGATAAAATTGGAGATAGAGATAGTGGTGGTTCTGATTGTTTTTGGTGGTGGTGGTGGCGGCGGCGGTGAAGATTAAGTGTGATTTACTATCTTTTTGGACGGTGGTGGTGCTTGTCTAGGTTTGGGAAATTAGATGGACATTAGGGCAGTGACAAATGTTTCTTTAAATGGTGTGTAAATCTGTGAGTTGCAGTGGTGTTTGTTACGGCTGAAATAGGAGCAAGCAGAAGATGATGTTGGTGGCTACTACAATGAATGAGATGAAGATGTTCTTGTTTATGAAGCTACAGGTGATGATCAATTGTTGTTGTTTATATATTTTTATGGGATCAATTGTTGTTGTTGACCCAATTTTTTATGGGATCAACTACGGTTGTTGATACATCTATGGGATCAACTCCTGTTGTTGACCCAATTTTTTATGGGATCAACACTGTTGTTGATCCTTTCGACTCCTATTGCTGACAATGTTTCCTTGGATAAGTATAATCATGCTTGTAGTTTAAATCATGTAAATTTCTTCCAATGTTGAACTTGTGGTGCAATGGTAGCATGAATGACTCCATGTCAGATGATGCGTGTTCAACTCACGCCAAGTTCACTCCATTTTACATGGATCAACTTGCATTGTTGATCCAATTCTAGTGGATCAACAATGGAAGTTGATCCACAAAATTATATCAACTTCTACTGTTGATCCTTTTTGTTTGGATCAACTATCGTTGTTAATCCCTAAACTAGATCAACTTCTACTGTTGGTTCTATTTTTATTTGGATCAACTATTGTTGTTGATACAAACATATCTGAACCAATGGTCATGGCGGCGGCGGTAGCGGCGGCGGCGGCGATGGCGGTTGAGGCGGCGGTGGTGGCGTAGGCGGCGGTGGCGGTGGAGGCGGCGACGAACTAGTGGTGGTGGCGGCAACAGACTAGTGGTGGTGTAATGGTGGTGCTTAAGGAGTGGTGGTGAAATATTAGTGGTGGCGGTTGGTAGGCGATGGTTGTTTGAACGGGGGTGGTGGAATGGTAGTTTAATATTGGCGGTGCTGGTGCTAGCGGTGGTGGTGAATTGGTAGAGGAAGAAATTTTTTCCATTTTGAAATAAAGAAAAATATTATATGGGTGAGGGTATTAAGGTAATCTAATATTAAATGGATAAGGTTATAAAAAAGTAGAGACATATTTATTGTTGAATAAAGATATATTTATTGGGTGTCAAAAGTAGGGACATATAATTAATATACCATGCGCATAATTAGGTTCCGGATTTCTCAAGCCAATAGGTACGCGTACGGGTATGCATACTATGGTTCTTGGATATGGATTACATATGTGCAAGAGTACACAACATGACATATCCAATAATGGTTAAGTGTTCTAAACTCTTATTTCAATCATTGAAACTTTCTTAGAGGATGACAATAGGCGTTTTCACACACTATTAGCAACAAAGCAATATTCAAGTTATTGAAATAATCATAATGAAACATTCGAAGTTTACACCAAATGATTATATCACACAAACCATGTAAGATGTAGCTCGGCAGTTTTCACATGATCATCTTTTGAATTGCGTCAAGAATATAAGATGAACTTGGTCGAAGCGAAATCTTTCCAACACATATTCCGAGAAATATGTAAGCGAGTTAAACTTATCTCCAAATCTCAAATGTGTATAATAGAAAAATATATCGTAACACGACTTATGTCTCAATATAGGAGATAAAGTAGAAATAAACTTTCCAGGTGATAGATGAGTTTCAGTCTCCACATACCTTTTGTTGATGAAGTTCCACAAGCTCTCCTTAGTAGTTCTTTATCTTTAAATGATGAACGTCGTGAAATCTAAGGCTTAATTACACAATCTATGCCCTAGTCCGAGACATCTATAAGTAGACTAGAAATCAGGACTTATAGTTTTTGAAAAGGCGAGGGTACCCAAATATACCTCAAGCTAAAAAAAATTCCTACCTATAAGTCTTTTCTCCGAAAGTGATTGTCTATGGACTGAGTCGAGACAATACAACTAATCGGTTCACACTTCGTGTGATCGTCTATGGATACGAGATCGAGATAATACAACAACGAAGTATGTTACTTGATAAAAAGGTTCGGACTTAACCAAACACAATAGGATTCACTTATCAAGTAAATAGGAATTAACGTTTGTGTCATTTACTTTAATTATAATATAAAAATTATAATGCGGAAATATAAAGTAAATGACACAGCAAGATTTTGTTAACGAGGAAACCGCAAATGCAGAAAAACCCCGGGACCTTGTCCGAGTGAATACTCTCGTGATTAAGCCGCTACACAAAATTACACCTAACTTCGTACAGTTGAGACCAAGAAACTAATCCTATAGTTCACCTAGTTCCGTCTGTATTCCCACGCCTCCGACCTTAGTCACGTACTTGGAACAATTACTTTGGTTCGTATTCCAAACAGTAAAGGAACAACAAATATGTTTGGTATCAACTCTATTCAACCAAGTTATATGAGTCGGACAAAGGCTCTTCCGTTTATCTTAACATAAACTCCGTCAGGTTCTTAGATCTATCTTATATTCAAATACCGAAGTAATCGTTTAAGATTAAGCTAACAACACTATTAATCCAAGGAATTATGTTGATGCCGATCTACTCAATTAATCAATCCAATCTATCACAAAGATAAAACGATTATTAATTGGATCCTCTTTTACCGAAATAAGTATTGTGCACACCAAAGATTATGAACCCACAAGTCAGAAATCTTCAATATCTTCTTCGTCTTCAAATCTTCTTAGATCTTCAATAAACACCTTGTTTATGGGTGAAAACTACTCCTGTTGTATTTGGTAATTTGGGGTGTGTGGATGAGGAATGAATCTAAACCCCTAAACAAATGCACTGCGCGGTGAGTGCTTGTAGATTCAGAAATAAATCTGTGCAAGTCCGGCCTAAACCAAGAAATGGTCGTTCCAGACTTGTTTCGGTCACAAAGTGAAGGAGATGGGGTTGATCTTAGGGAGGGAAGCGAAGAAGGTGTTGAGATTGTGAAGGTGTTGGCTTGCTTATGACTTGTAAAGAAAAAGCAGAAACTACGGGATGCAAGCTATCAGCTCCGGTGTCTTGTATCAACACTTGGTTTCTGTTTCTTGTTTGGACTTGCTCTTGTTGGTGAAAATAGGGAGGAGAACCTATTTATACAAGTCATTGAGCCTTATTCACGTCTCTCGTGGGAAGTGGAGGAAGTGGAGTGATGGAGTAGTGGAGTTGTGTTTTGATGCTACACGATCAGTCTTGCCCACTTCTCCTGTCATCGCTAACCGTCCATAACTTCCTAACACGTTCTTGTGATGGCGTATTGCACGCTGCACGCCGTAAACCGCCGGACCAATACCCCAAATATGTATCCCCGATTTGTGACATGATTGATGTCTGGAATGTGTGGATCGTGGATCCATGAAAGGTAGCATGTAATCTTTGAATTGAATAACTGCGTTATTCGGAAGTTGATACTTGTGAAGTATCATGTGTATTTTATGAAGGTACTTGCATCATGGTGTGGTAAAGTGATGGGTGGTGACGCCTCACCGACCAATTAACTCGACTGGGGTTGTATAACCAAGATGGTGAAGTTGGACGGATGAGATGATCTTTGAGACACTCATCTGCGAACCGTTAATGAAATTAGGGTTTTGAAGAGGTGCGTAGGCATCACTCTTCAGCTTGGTCAAAACCAAGCATGGGATACAACTTTGGCCAGGCCGACCATACATGCGTGTAGACGGAATGATGGTGTATGCGCCTATACCCCATTACCTCACGAAAGTATGATCTGGGTCACTCAATTCATCCGGTGAAGTTGAGTGGTCGAGATCGATTTGCGACAGAAACCAAAGGCCGCAAGAGCCGCACGTCACGCCCACTTGTGCACACGTTCCAAGACGACCAATCTTGGTCGGTCTTGGCCGATTGGCCTGGTGTGAAGGTGGTAGGCTGGTGTTTACGCCTATACCTGAATATCCCATAAAAACGTGATCTGAGCCATCCAAATCATCCGGCGAAGTTGAGCGGTCGAGATCAGTTTGTGGTTTGGGAGGTGTGACCATGCTAGTTTGGGCGTGCGTTTTGGATTAACCAGGCATGATATGCCTTGGCCGATCGGGTGAGGGAATAGATGGGTCCACGGTGGTCATCTTTGGTATGACCAGGACACCTTAATCTAATCTTGGACCCTCCATTCGTGCTGGGAGAAGATGGACGCTCGTGATGCTCAAAAACCCTAATTCGGATTTCAAAGCCGTGCGTCACCCCTTGTTTGGGCGCACGAATTTGTTACGACCAAGCATGGTTGGTCTTGACCGGTTGGTCAAGTGTGTAGGCGGACCCTCGGTGATTGTGTTGATATGCTGGGCCCTTTGAGTTTACATCTACACCCTCCATCTATA
The DNA here is from genome assembly GCA_023531295.1 of Papaver armeniacum. NCBI lineage: Eukaryota > Viridiplantae > Streptophyta > Magnoliopsida > Ranunculales > Papaveraceae > Papaver > Papaver armeniacum. The sequence goes on from JAJJWW010013579.1 coordinate 417,116, forward strand.
CTGCGAAGATGGATGGTTGAGAGACTGTTTTGCGGCACATGTAATATGCCGCAAACCCTAATTTAGGGTTTTCCGTCCATACCGCTTGGTATGAACGTTTTTGGCAAGCTAGGTTAATGGCCGACCTCGCGGGGTCGGCGGTGGGTATTCCATACCGCTTGGGGGTGATGGAATTGATGCGGGTCATCCAATCATGCTTGTGGAGTTGGATGACTGCGATCATATCCGGACCGATACTGGTCGATCTCCGGATGCTCAATCGAGCTAGTATAACACACCGAGAGGGGCTCAATCGGGCTAGTATAACACACCGAGAGTCACCAGACGGGTATTTCGTACATGGTTTCATTATAATGCTTGGAGGTTCGTGTTGCTCTGTAAGAGTAACACTCGATCGTCATGCCGCACCGATAATGAGTACAGAAATACAAGGATGATTGCGCATTAATTAATAATGCTAGAAATTCCTGAGGGTATATGGGATTGTTGCTACATGCTCCAACCTCGGATGAATTTCGTGTATCCATAGAATGGGATTGTTGCCACATGCTCCATTCTTAGTGAATTAAGTGAGGGAGTGTCCAACACTTATTAATGGCTTTATCTTTTACAAGATGTCAGCGCATTATTTTCTGGTTTTTACAATTTTAACCTTAAATGAAAATCCACCATCAACACACCTGCACACAATCACTTGAATCTCTTGTGATCAATCACGCACAGAACGGAGTCTGTTAACAATGGATTATCACAAGATCGTCTTTAGAACTAACAACAGTCTAAAGATCCATGTCGAAACTCTGAACTAGTTTGAGTGAATCTTATATCATAAGAGAAGATTGTCAAGCATAAACAAACTAGGTGCAATAAAAATTCAACCACCGATAGTCAATCAAATCAATGAAAACAAAAGATAAACCACAATTATCTAGTTTCCCACCAACGGTATACGCTAGAGCTTCTAAATCCCAAAGAAGACTTTAAACTGAGCGGCCGTAAGAGATTTCGCCTAATTAGGTTACTCTCCTCTCCGAATAGGCGGCTACACCAGTAACAACACAACAAAGAGGAAGTCTGTTCTTACGAAGGATTAGTTTGCAAGAAAGGCAAACTTCAAGTATTTATAGACAAGGAAGTTTTGACACCAAGGAATTTTCAAAACCGAAAATATTCTCAAGATGTTCATTAAAGCACAAATTCGGTTTCCATAATTCCTGGAAATGCTCTGTCCAAAAATAATGACCGAAATCTCTCGGAAAATCTCTAATTAGTAAATACACATTAATTACTAATTCGTATTTCCCTACAAAATGAAGTTAAATACCTTAATTAAAAGATTCTTAACTTATTTATGTTTCGATCCTGGGATTCTTTTCCCTTAACTATTAAGGAATAACTTTGAACAATTAAAGAAATAAACATTCATAGCACATGTTCAAAGTATGTCGACATCTTAACTTTGTAAGTTATCTTTCACACTTATAACCTTGAAACCGATTTGCCACACTTCCAAACAAGTTTAGAATTGGTTCATATGACTTTAAGGAACTATGCGATTGATCAAATAACATTCAATCAAAATCACGGGTTTAACGGTTCTACCAAAACAAGTTTCGGTTCTACCTTCCATGTGAGTAATGTGCATAGTCACACTAGCTTTCCAAAATTCGGTTGACTAGGTACTAGGATCGGTTCCCCACATATATATGGTATCTAACTTATATGTGTTGCACATGTCCATAGGATCGGTTCCCCTTTGCCTAAAAACGTGTTGCACATGTCCATAGGATCGGTTCCTCTTTCTGCTATAAACCTTGCTACACCTCATACAAGGATCGGTTCCCCTTTCCCATAATTGGTCAGACAAAAATCACAAACCCGGTCATACCATCTCAGGTGATTACTTAAGATCGGTTTCACTAATAAAAGTCATACCAATACATAAGTCAGTCCTTTGTGAATAGTTCTACCAAGAACACAACAAGTCGTGAACGGTTATACTCAATCACACATATTGGTTGTTCATAAGATATGCAGTGAATAACAAAACCAATAACGCCTGGTGATTTCTTTTTTCGATTCACAAACAAGTTTATGAACTTACTTCCTTAGAACACATGTAAAACATTGTTCCCTAGGATAAAATACTCACCTCATACCCATACATAATCACAATAGCATTCAAATGATTATGGCGATGTATTATCTACAAAGTTTAATGGTTAAGCAATAAACCTCGTATTGTATTCCTTAATACTATATCTATCTAGAGTTCAAATATGCTTCACAGTTTTGTTTTCAATATGCACGACTTGAAAGATACGTTAGGGAATGAAACAGTTCAAGTCAAATATTACTAACCTCAAAGGATGATTGTTGTCTTTGTAGCTCCTTTCTTCTTCACATCTTCAAGTCTTCGCAATACTTGTAAAGTCACATATCCTAATACTTTCAAGCTAAGCTATACGAAGTTGACTCTAGTACATAATCAAGCGACTCTTAACATGAGTTTTGATTCACTAAAATATGATAGCCAAACTTGACATACCAACGCTTGGTGGGTTTTACCGAGCTATGCTCTAACAATCTCCCCCTTTTGTCAATTTTAGTGACAAAACTCTTACATCATATGGATAAGCAAATTACAATAATTCATTACACATACGCTTGATTCCCGATTCAACAAAGACAAGAACCGCTACATTCAATCCTTGAAAATGTCGATGTTGACATTATAATAACAAAGCTATTACTCCCCCTAAGGAAGATAGGTAGATATTCAATCTGCACGTCTTTGTTATACCACTTCATATGACATGTTACTCCCCCTTAGTCTGTGCTTTTACTCTTTCGTTTAGATAAAACGTTTAAGCACCAATGTTCTTTTCCTTAGCAATACAAATCAATATAAAATCAATGCCAATATCACTTGTTTACTCCATATATTTATCCCTCTTTTTCACAAAATGACAAAGAAACGAAAAATAAAGGACAACACGAAAAGAATCTTACAAATCTCAAAAGACTTGCAACCTGTAGAGTTAGGAACGATGGTTCCACACATCATGTTCTGATAACCAATATCAAAACCGAAACTACAAGTAGTTTTATTTTGATATGTTACCAAGGAAACAATTGTCCGAAACAAGTTTTCCATTTTAGTTTAGCAAACCAAAAATCAACTAAGTACCTTAGTCCCTTTGCTAAACCGATTGTATAAAAACAATCACTTAATTCGATAATACCAAAATAAAGATAACTCTATTTTTCTCATCAGGTTCTAATTATCCATAAACCTAGACCTTTCAATTTTAAACAAGACAAGTACAAGGTTAGTTAACTAGCATTTCTTGTTAAGGCATTCAATTAGACTTGAATAACCGAAACCTCACTTCGATAAGTCTAACTAAGATCAGAATTAACTTAGTTTCTCTTATCCGGAATCGAATTGGATTAAACAACTCATCCCATACACCTTTTATTTCGTTAAGCCACAAATAATTCATACAAACTGACATAAATCAACTTGCGTAATTATTCACCTCAATTGGAAGCAATTGAAACAACATAGACATTAAAAGCATCGCAATTGCACCAAAATTTTGTAAGCCTAAACAATTGATACCACACAATAAAGCAAGGTAACAATAGTTTTTCTTAACTGGACCAATTGAATCACACACATCCACACACACATTATGGAATAAAACATCAATTGAACCAAAATTTTGTTAATCAAAAGCAATAAATATATATGAAATAAACTCAGGCTTTTCTTATACAAGAAAAAAATTAACTAACAAGATTGTTACCTCGCATTCGCATCCACTTCTCCAATATGATTGCATCTTCTTCCAAGGAGAATTGATATCGAAATATCATCATGTTGTCATCCTTATGCAAAAATAAAATAATACCAGAGAAAGGTTGAAAACCGGTTTTAACAATTGCAAGCAAAAGTTGAAAACCGTCGAAACACATGCTTTTATGCTAAACCAAACCGATTCAACATATTGTGACTTTTTCACATATTGTTTCTACTAGAACCCCTCATGATCCTTTGATAAAACCTACCAACATGGGATAGAACTTAATCCTGCTAAATCAAAAAGTCACCCAAACCACAAGGGTACACAATATATGAGATCGTATATTAAGGTAGCAAAACCAAAATCAAACATCCCATAAACATACATAGCAATAAGATAAAAGCATTCAATCACATGCTATGTAAACCGAAAAATATCACAAGAAAATTATAAATCAAATAATTTTATTCATAATAGGTTTATTCATAATAGACCAATACAATCAATGAAAGAAATCAAAAATGGATGTCTATATTTCTAGATTAAGTATTACAGCATATAACGTAATCTCTAGTGTTGCTCTTATTGTTCACCGAGGTCTCTTCAGTGTTCAAACTCTTAAAGCATGTCTCAAGAGACTTGTAAGCAACCACTTCTTGTTTTTCAAGTTCCTCAATAAGAACTTTGAGCTCATCAAGAATTCCTCTTGTTCCTTCATACTTTTCTTTTACCAAATCTTGATGTTGAATAGTCATAGCAAGATTGGTTTCCATTTCATAAAAACCTTGGATATATTGAGACATACTATCAAAATGAATCCATTGGGTTTTGGTTGGATCTTGTTTGTTGTAGGCCAACAGACATGACTCATCTTGTGATCCAACTAAGCTATCAGAATCATAATCAGACATGATATTTGATATGCCATTCTTCTTCCTCTATGTATTGATTCCTTGACAATCCTTAACCTTTTGAGCTTCCTCCTTCTTAGCCTTTGAGACACTGCGAGTTATTGGAGGCATGCTCGGTTATGAATAAATAAATATAAAAGGATTGATCAGGGTTTCCGAATACAGGTAAGAGAAAGTTTCTCCTTTTAAAAGAGACAACTTTCGGACCAAAATACCTTTGAAGAATCCGAAACTATAAAAGAATATATTTCGTTTCCTTAGTATGAATTTCTCATGTAGGTAGGTTTATTAAAATTCGAAAATTCTAAATAAAACCCCTTTTTGGAAGATCATGTTAAACATGAACATTTTTTCTGGCAACCATGGATTCGCAGCTACCCATATACTGTCACAGACTTTTTCCGATAAACAACTACACAAAACAAATGTGCTCCTGCTTTATTGTGCCTTTCCCATCCAAGTTTATGAGCACGAAAGAGATGAGAATGCACAATTATGATACAACTAAGTTGCATCGGAGTAAGCTTTTTCCAGCTTACAGTGAATATCAGAAACATAGTTCATGTTTCTCTTCGGGAATTTCTGCCCAAAATATTTTCTCCCAAGACGATGATATTTTCTAACTAGAGAGATATGATCATGTGGAGAAAACGTACTAATGTGAAAATTCTCAGAGATAGATAAATCTCTCTTAATTCTTTCAATGAGATTTTCATAGTATTTTCTCAATCTAAGGACTTCCTTATGATCCACATTAGCATGATCATCTGAAACAACTATAAGAAATTCCTGATTATTTCTTTTGGCAGAGATTCTCTCTTTCCCTTCCTTCTGAAGTCATTCCATATCAAAACCAAAACTATTTCGATATGGGTGCGGAGGAACCTTTTTCCAGAAGCGATTATCAACTCTTTCCTATGACTCTTTTGAGTTGATTTTATCGGGATGTGGTATAATCTGTCTTTCTACTGAGGAATAATCTTTCAGTTTTTTAAGACAAGAAACTTCCTTCAAAAATTTTACCACCGTATGTTGAAGAAGTATAAGTTTCCTGTCAAGTGACTGAAAATTGTATTCCTTACAATCACCACGGAATCGGTTCAAAGTTTCCTTTGGACAAGATTTCGTTTGATCATCAATAGATCTAGAGGCTGGTTTCTCATCCTCTTCCAACTTGATGTAGTTAGGTAAACTACAATCATCTTGATCTGTTCCAGATGTGATTGAACCGGTTTTGTCACAATCTGTAAAAGTCGAGCAAGGACTTTTAGTTTCCTAATCATAAGAAATCAAAACAGCATCATTAGTTAGAATCATAAGACGTGTCTCTTTAGATGTAAGAGAATTACCAAGAGCCTCTAGTTTGACAGTGAGATCCATTTTCACTTTTGCTAGTGTTTGTAGGTGAAAATAGTTTCTGCTGATTTCGGTAATTGCGGGTGTGCAGGTGAGAAACAATTTAAACCCTAAACAATATACTGCAAGAGAGTACTTTAGATTCAAGAGATCAATCTGTACAAGTCCGGCCTAAACCAAGAAATGGCCATTCCAGACATGGTTCGGTCACAAAGTAGAGGAGAATGGGTTGGTTTTGGGGAGGGAAGCAAGGAAAGTGGTGAGACCAGAATAGTTGATTCTGGAAGAGTAGTTGGGTTACTACGACTTGTTATCAGAAAAGTGAGAGAGCTAACAAGGTGAGCTAGCAAGTAAGTATTTCTGAGTGTTGTATTTCCCGTATGAACTTGTTGTTCAATGGAAATAGGTAAGACCTATTTACACAAGTCGGAGTAAAAATGTACCCTGGTCTCATTAAGGAGTGGGGAACTAAATGGGAGGAGGTGGTAACCGTATGCATGGATTGATGTTCCATAAAGTGGTTAACGCATGAAACTGGTTTTCATGAAACTGTTAACGTTATGTAATTGATGTCCCATAAAGTTGTTAACGCATGTGCTTTATGTCCCATGAACGTTTCCCACATAACTACCCATATTTACTAACCGCCTCACCCTTATGACACTTCCTTATGACGGGCGTAGTGTACGCCGCACGCTATAAACCGCCAAACCAATACCCAAAGAGGATCCCCCAGTTTGTGTTGATGTCTCGAATGTCTTGGAAAACATGTAGCACGTTGTTGTGGCTTGGAAAGTCAAGCTCGGGAAACTTGCCAGCTTGGTGACCTTCGACGGTCGAGATTTTGCATCTTGAGAGGAGGGGCAACCGTTGATCGTTCACGCCTTCGTTTTGGTAGCCGCGTAGTGAGGGCCGACGTGGTGGCGCGACTAGGTTGGCATGCCGTTGGCATGGCAAGGTTTGGCGTGGCCAAACTTAGGTTTTCGTGCCAAAGGTTACCATGTGTCGCCTGGTAACCTTGGATGGCTAGGATTTGCTCCTAGGATTGAAGGGCAACCGTTGATTTTTGCACGCCTTCGTTTTGGTAGCCGCGTAGTGAGGGCCAACGTGGTGGCGCGGCTAGGTTGGCATGCCGTTGGCATGGCAAGCTTTGCGTGGCCAAACTTAGGTTTTCGGGCCAAAGGTTACCATGTGTCGTCTGGTAACCTTGGATGGCTTAGGATTTGCTCCTGGGATTGAAGGGAAACCGTTGATTGTTGCACGCCTTTGTTTTGGTGGCCGCGTAGGGAACGCCAACAGGGTGGCGCGGCTAGGATGTGGTTAGGCTTGGCATGTGGGGCCAAGGGTTCGCCTTGGGCATGGCTAGCTTTGGCTAGGTGCGATTTTGGCTTGGCATGTGGGCCCAAGGGTTTTCCATGGGCGTATGGCGTGGCTAGGGCCAAGGCAAGGGCGTTTGGCTTGGCATGATGTGACTAGCATGGCTAGGGCCAAGGCAAAGTGCGTTTGCCATGGCGCGGTGATAGACGCATTTATGTGTCTATATTAGTCTCAATTTTCTGTAATGTTAGTACTCGATTTGTGCTTATTTTGGTATTTTATGTCATTGTAAGTGTTTTTGGAGAAATAAACATGTGTGGAGAAATCGGCTTGAGAAGTTGGTAAAGGCACCTCCGGAGGACACCTGCTATTCGGACCCCTATTTTGGATAAGGGGTGACCAAATTACTAAGGGGCGCCCAGATTGCTATGGGCATCCTCAAACTGGATAGGGGGGGGGGTCTTCTTCAACATTTCATATCCAGAATTTGGCGGAAAAAAAAGTTATTCTTCCCTGGAAAATTAGGGTTCAGATTTTAGAAGCTTTTGGAGAGGATTCAATTGCCAGAATTTGTTTCAATGGACCTGTTTGGGCTTAACAGGGCTGGTATGGGTGATGTAACGAACTGAAATGGGATGTATCATCGAGATCAAGCTAAACAGGGGAAGAGAAGTTATCTGTCACCTGCGTAAATCTTTGGGAGAGATTCGGTTGAGTTTTAGTTGGAGTTTCTGTTGCAGTTGGACTGGTATGGGCCTGTCATTACTAAACAGGGAAGGAAGATGATTTGGACTCGATAAAAAAGGAATATCCAACGATTCTCGGTAAAACAGGGTATGTTAAGATCTCGGGTTTTCTGTAGAAATTATTTAAGGAAGTTACGTGTCAAAGTGGAGTCAGGATTCTCCAAAGATTCGTACACATCAAAATGGAGAGTTTTTCAGCGCGTAAAGGTGAAGCAGAAAGAGCAGGAAAGTCCGGGACTTGAGGAGAAGAAAAAGAAGAATATTTTGAGAATTCTGGTGACTTGTGGTATACATATAGGGTTGTGGGAGTTCATAGAAGCGGAGTCGAGAGTTTGGGTACGCTGCTGGAAAGGAGGAAAGGCTGCAGAGTAGTTGTAGCAGCAGCAGGAAGAAGAAGAAGAAGAAGAGAATGAGTTGTAGACGACACTAGAGAAGTGTCGTTCTCAAGAACCCTAAACTGAAGAACATTAAGCTGCACAGAACAGTCGCAGTCAGGGTCTTATATTCAAACAGTTCTGTAACAGTCCGTTAGTAACTATTATCTTCAGTTTTGAAACAATTATCGTAATAAAGTGCAAATCTCGTAACACCCTTACGGCGTTGCCAATCTCTGTGTTATACAATTTCTTCAATAAAACACCTTTTTGAGCTATGGATTATTATTTTGTGCGTGTTTTTGATATGAGGAGCTAAACCCCAACACTGGGACGACGGAAGACGCCTTATTTCACAATTGTTTGGTAACTATATTTGATTCTCTATGACTTTTGCATTGATTTAATTGATTTATGATTTTTATTAATTATGTCTGATTTTGTCTGATGGTGTATGCTTATACTTAGATCTTTTGATGCACCATGCTTATGATTTACAATTAATCTTTTACAAAATCATCTTTGACAAAGAAAAGAGTCCATAAAAGAGTTAGAAGTGTTATGAATCAATATACGAACCAATTGAATGTGATTAATGGTGAAATCCTGAGTCTCAATATCTCTTGATACCGTGACAACTTTTTGTATATATTTTCTTTGTTTTTAGTGTTTTCTATTTTTAACTCTGAAATCGAATCTCATCAAGTCCGAGTTGAACGAACTTTTACTTATCACTTTCAAAACAACATCAATTTTTGGCGCCGCCGACACGGACTTGTATTTAGGTTTTAGGTTTTAGAGTTATTTCTATTTTTATTTTTTATAGTTTTTGTTCTCTTTTACGCCTTTGGTATTTTTCAATTCTTTTCAGATTTGGAGCGAAGCTACAAGGAAAGAAAAAGTGTTATAAAAGGAAAGCATCTTCCAAAGAAGGAAAGAAAAGAGGAATCTGAAAGGAGTAAAGAAGAAGATTTTGTATATAGTTATTTTGTTTTATTTTTAGAAACTGTAAATAGGGTTTTATTTTTGTAAATTTTCTTTTCCTTTTTGGACATTTTTATTTTTGGACTTGGACATTATTTTGAAACCCTAAGGAAGGGTTAAAAAATAAATATTAACTGTTTGCAGGGAAGGCCGACAGTTACGATACTGTTTTGGCCCCTCGGGTTCGTACACTGACATAGGAGTCTGTGGCCTGAGTCGACTTCAACGGTTCATCGCCCGTCTGAAACGGGAGGTAAGACTCTATCCACCCACGAATCCCCGTCGGTGGGTTTTATTTTGTGTGACAACTCACACCCCCGCAATAGAATGTCGAATCGGTGTTACAATAGCCAATACAACGAATATCCGACTGAGTTTCAAAATGGACGTTACTACTTTGACCATAATGTGAATAGTGGTTGGGAACATCAGCCTTTTGAAGGTTATGGTCCATACCATGGTGAGCCCGATTACTATCCATACTCCCACCGGTCATACGAGCAAAATTCCTCTCTACTAGAGTCCGCACGTAAGTTAGCTGAGTCGGCACAAAAGTTACTTGAGTCAACACGTAGTTCAGTTGAGATGAATAACTTAGTTATGGACGAAAGCAATGCAACGTGTGAACCTTCTTTCCTAGATAAAATCAGAAAGTCATGTGAGTCGACTCAGAAAATGTTGTCAGAGGCCCAAGAAAGAATTGCTCAAGATAGTCTTAATTTCCAATATAGTGTTTCCAATAGTACCCTTGAAAATGAGGATAGTTACTCATATAATCAGCATGACGGGGATAGAATTGGTAACACTACTTTAAATAAGGTTCAACCATTTTCATGCTATTATAATGATGATTATGATGAGGATAGTGTTGATGAAGAATTTGAAATATGTGGGCATAGTGAACAAGAATTTATTACTCCAACTGAGCTTTATAATGATCATGTTATTTATAGTTCAAATCCAAATAATTTTAATAATTATTTACCTATTCAAAAGGATGAGGATTTGACTAGAAGTATCTCCGTTTTAGACGATTTAGAATTTCCTAGTTACAAAGCCGATGATAGTTTTGAGGAACGAGTTTATTCTGAGAATATTGTTTTAGAGTCAAACAATTTAGAAACATTAGTCTTAGACAAAGAAGATGAACTCGTAGAGCTTTTAAATTTGAGTGAGGATGCATCACCTGAGTACAACCTAGAAAAAGCAATTGACCATTTTCAGGATTCTGATGATCTAGAAATTAGGGAAATTATAGCTAGTCTATCTAGAGACACCCAAAACTCTAAGTTTAGGGGTAATTATCATTCTCCTTGTACCTTACCTTTAGCTCTTACAGAGATCCCTCACTTGGGACTTGACATATGTGCCTCAACCATTTTAAAAGATTCTCTTCATACACGTTTTCCTGAACCTAGTGATGTCCATAAAAAAGTTAAGTTGTTAGAAACCCATCCTTTGGTTGATGTGGTTTACCCAGGCTATGATACCCAGATTGATTTTGTTTCCCACCAAATATTTTTCAACCAATTGTGGGAACGTATGAGTTTCAGATGTGTCAATTATTAAGTTTTGAAACTGAGCCTAAGTACTTTAGGAAATTAGTATCGACACATTTTCTTATGATTGACTACCAGTTTCATGGTGGTCAATTGTATGAGTCAAAACTGATTGACTTTAAGGATCCTCAATTATTCAGGTTATTATTATGTGCTTCTAAGTTCTTATTTGAGTTTTTACAGACTTTACAACCTGAACCGGATCTTAGCTTTGAGGAATTCCAGCACATGAAAATATTTTATCTCGACCCAGTTATAGAGCCTGAACCTAAACCACAGCTAGATATAGTTTTCTTAAACATGAAACTAGACAAGGGTGTGCTTTATTTGTTAATTTTCTTGGCATGTTGTAGATTCCTTTTATTTGTGGTAGCTTTATTTGGTTTTGATGACCCACAGAAATTCCGGCTATTACTTTATGATTCTATGAGGTGACTAATCCTTTCTTAGTCTGGCTGAAGACTTTAAACTTAGCACTTCTTGGGAGGTAACCCACTATTCATGCAACACGGTAATATCTTTCCTTATCTCTTTTGCTTTAAATGGTAACAGTTTCTCCTTGTTCATGCTTTTAATTTTATCTTTAGAACATTGAGGACAATGTTAGATTTAAGTTTGGGGGTATGGGAGAAACATTTTAGTTGCATTGTTAACCTCCAGAGCCTAGAAATTTATGCTTATTAAGGATGGCACTAACCAATCTAAGTGGTTGGAAGCATTTTGGTTGTAGGAGTTGGGGAACCAATCTGATTAGATGGAAACATCTAAAGATTCTATTCATAAAAGCACATAGCTCAGGTGTTAGAATTAAAGAAAAAAACATGGTAGTTTCGCCATATCTCGTTGAATCCTTTTCACTTCTATTTTTATTTTATTTTCTTTAAAATATATTTCTCTAAGTGATTAGGTGGGGCTGACGATTCAAGTTGTTACTACTGCTAGGGTGAAATAGAGTGATTGAGATAGCAAAAAAAAAAAAAAAAAAAAAAAAAAAGACCATCGAGACCAACCTAGGAATAAATTCAATAAAGTCGACCACCGGAACCCTTGTATATGCCAGCTGTGTTGACCTAGAGTTAAGGATTATCGACCACTGGTTCCCTTGTATATGCCAGTGTGTTGATATTAGTAAGATTAGTATCTCAGTCCATTAGGATAGGTTCATTTTGGCGGAGGCCTTCAGACAGATATGGGAAACACCGTTCACTCAGTAAACATCAAAACCATCTATGTTTTTCTTCTATATCCATCTTCTTGATCTATCCATGTGATTAGTTTTGACTTCGGGTATTGATTTTCATAGTGCGACTATCTGAGTAGAGCTTTGTGACTTATATATGAATTTTAGTGTGCTTGAGTGCAAACTCGTGTACAACAATTGGAATTTCGCATCAGGGTACTTCCTCTTGTAGTCAATAAGTATGCCAACCAAGGGGATTCTTTAGTGCCTTCCAAGGTTATGCATAAATAGTTAGGGTCTGGAGTAAAGTTTTTGTGGGTATATCTCTTGTAAACCCTCCCGAGACTATAACTCGGCCACTAGGGCCACCTAGGGGTTTAAAGGCTTATTGCATACGTTAAATGCAATCGACGATGCCTGCGACAGTGAGTTAGGATTTTATTTTTCTAGATTTGATTTGCTCGGGACTAGCAAATAATAAGTTTGGGGGTATTTTATAGACGCATTTATGTGTCTATATTAGTCTCAATTCTTTGTAATGTTAGTACTCGATTTTGTGCTTATTTTGGTATTTATATGTCATTGTAGGTGTTTTTGGAGAAATAAACATGTGTGGAGAAATCGGCTCGAGAAGTTGGTAAAGGCACCTCCGGAGGACACCTGCTATTCGGAACCCTATTTTGGATAAGGGGTGACCAAATTACTAAGCGGCGCCCAAATTGCTATGGGCACCCTCGAACTGGATAGGGGGAGGTCTTCTTCAACATTTCAAATCCAGAATTTGGCGGAAAAAAAAAGTTATTCTTCCCTGGCAAATTAGGGTTCAGATTTTAGAAGATTTTGGAGAGGATTCAATCGCCAGAATTTGTTTCAATGGACCTGTTTGGGCTTAACAGGGCTGGTATGGGTGATGTAACGAACTGAAATGGGTTTTATCATCGAGATCAAGCTAAACAGGGGAAGAGAAGTTATCCGTCACCTGCGTGAATCTTTGGGAGAGATTCGGTTGAGTTTTAGTTGGAGTTTCTGTTGCAGTTGGACTGGTTTGGGCCTGTCATTACTAAACATGGAAGGAAGATGATTTGGACTCGATAAAAAAGGAATATCCAACGATTCTCGGTAAAACAGGGTATGTGAAGATCTCGGGTTTTCTGTAGAAATTATTTAAGGAAGTTACGTGTAAAAGTGGATTCAGGATTCTCCAAAGGTTCGTACATATCAAAATGGAAAGTTTGGAGTAATTCAGCGCGTAAAGGTGAAGCAGAAAAAGCAGGAAAGTCCGAGACTTGAGGAGAAGAAAAAGAAGAATATTTTGAGAATTCTGGTGACCTATGGTGTACATATAGGGGTGTACATATAGGGTTGTGGGAGTTCAGAGAAGCGGAGTCGATAGTTTGGGTACGCTGCTGGAAAGGAGGAAAGGCTGCAGAGTAGTTGTAGCAGCAGCAGGAAGAAGAAGAAGAGAAGGAGTTGCAGACGACACTAGAGAAGTGTCGTTCTCAAGAACCCTAAACTGAAGAACATTAAGCTGCACAGAACAGTCGTAGTCAGGGTCTTATATTCAAACAGTTCTGTAACAGTATGTTAGTAACTATTATCTTCAGTTTTGCAATAATTATCGTAACAGTGCCGTCTGTAACACCCTTACAGCGTTGCCAATCTCTGTGTTATACAATTTCTTCAATAAAACACCTTTTTGAGCTATGGATTATTATTTTGTGCGTGTTTTTGATATGAGGAGCTAAACCCCAACACTGGGACGACGGAATAAGCCTTATTTCATAATTGTTTAGTAACTATATTTGATTCTCTATGACTTTTGCATTGATTTAATTGATTTATGATTTTTATTAATTATTTGTGATTTTGTCTGATGGTGTATGCTTAGACTTAGAGATTTTGATGCACCATGCTAATGATTTACAATTAATCTTTTACAAAATCATTTTTTGCAAAGAAAAGAGTCCATAAAAGAGCTAGAAGTGTTATGAATCAATATACGAACCAATTGAATGTGATTAATGGTGAAATCCTGAGTCTCAGTATCACTCGATACCATGACAACTTTTTGTATATATTTTCTTTGTTTTTAGTGTTTTCTATTTTTAAAATCGAATCTCATCAAGTCCGAGTTGAATGAACTTTTACTTATCACTTTCAAAACAACATCACGCGGCTAGCTTGGCTAGGTTTGGTTTAGATTGGCATGTGGGGACAAGGGTTTTCCATAGGCGCGTGGCGTGACTAGCTTGGGCTAGGTACGATTTTGGCTTGGCATGTGGGGCCAAGGGTTTGCCATAGGCGTATGGCGTGGCTAGGGCCAAGGCAAGGGCGTTTGGCTTGGCATGATGTGACTAGCATGATGTGGCATGATGAGACGTACATGGACGGCTAGGCGTGGTGGGGCCGCGACAATGGAGCGAATGGCTTGGCCTGGCGTGACTATGACAAGGCGCGGTTTGGTGGAGTGAGACGTGCACAGATGGCCAGTAGCGGTGAGGATGAGACATGGCCCGGATTGCTTGGTGATTTTTCTTCAAGTGCTTGATTGCCTCTTTCCTTATTTGACTCGACCATGAAGTTTTTCTTCTCTTTAACCCAAAACGTTATGCCCACGAAAAGAGAAAAAGCGTTACTCTTTCTGCTTTGGTTATGTTGCCGATTTTGCTTCTGAAGCTTAGCGTTGGCGGTGGGAAAGAGAAACACGATCTAGTGTGCCTCGAGCACATTCTTCCACGCTTTCTCACCATCCATAATTATTTCTCACATCCAGGCATGAGGTTTAATTAGGATCGGATATCGTGCCTTAACTCACGACCGGTATAAAAGCTTTCCCATTTTGAGGTTGCGTCATCTTGCTGTACATAAAAGATTATCTTGAACTCTATATTCGCGTAGTTCGTCTTCGTCCATCCTATTTACAAGTATCGCCTCGCGTTTCCTTCTTATTTTTATTTTATCCTCTTTCTTATGTGTGTATAGATAGGATGGAACTTGACCATTTTCCTTGTTCTTTGTAGTGTATATGATGGGACTTGTAGTGTATAAAAGCTTTCCCTTTTTGAGGTTGCGTCATCTTGTTGAACATAAAAGATTATCTTGAACTCTACATTCGCGTAGTTCGTCTTCGTCCATCCTCTTTACAGGTATCGCCTCGCATTTCCTTCTTATTTTTATTTTATCCTCTTTCTTATGTGTGTATATATAGGATGGAACTTGACCATTTTCATTGTTCTTTGTAGTGTATGATGGGACCCTCCAGGGATAGCCATGTCTTTAATTCTTCGGAGAAGGACTTCAGAATTGGCGGAAACCGCTCCTCTTCTCATGAGGAGGCATTAGCTAGAATTGAATCTCTGTTCTATGAAGCTGGTGACATCATCAAGGACCTCCATTCCATCTATCTCCATGAAGTGCAGGCGCGTGTTCGGACTTTCTTGGGTTCGGTGAACATGGAGGAGGGATGAGAAAATGAGGAAGAACCTTGGCGTGTTGAGAAGTTCCATTGCGGCAAAACCTTTCCTCGGTCAAGTTATAGGGCGGATCGAACTGTTTCTAGGTCGGAGTAAAGGAACATCGAGCAGGTGAAGCTTTTGGAGGCAAGCGCCATGGTTCTCGATTTTGATGCGGATAAATCAAAAAATATTCTTCGAAGGGTCAATGAGAAAAACTCCGAGGGAGCGTCTGACGGGACCAAAGTAGCCTTTGGAGTTGATGCCAGAGGTGTCATTGGCAATATTGGAGGGGTCATGGTGGCGTATGCTGAACCGGTCGTCGAAGAGGACACTGTTGCTGTTGTGGTTGCTTCGGGATGGGATATTGAGGTTGCTGCTACTAACACCGTTGAATGGAATCTTTATTTCCCGAGAGATTATTGGGGGAAGTGCTTGAAGATAGCTTTGACCAAGGGGACTAGTGATCCATCATTCGAGGGCTAGTTCCTCCCTTTTATTGTTCTTGTTAGTTGCTTAGTTCCCCTGATGCTTTTCGTAAACTCATCTTTACCTTCTTCTTCATCAGTCAACATTTCGCTTTATATGTTTGTTTTTTTTAATGATTGAATGAGGTATTTCTGGTTGTGGTATGATGGATTTGCAGTGGTTTTCTGGGTTAGTTTGATGTATTTCTCGGAGCTTTGACAGTGAATGGATTCCGTGTATATCCTCAGTCCCCAAGTATGGTTTACATGTTTTCATCTTTGTAGCGACTGCTGCTGTAGTGAAGCTCTGGCTGGTATCAACAAATGAGTGGTAACAGTTCTTGGTAGTAGATGTAATCAGAAGAGACTACATTGTCGTGGTAACAAAGTAGGTCGGCTGGAATTGTATGGGCATCCATGGAAGCAAAGAGATCGGCTGTATGCGTAAGCGGGTAAACTGTCCATGACCACGGGGTTTGGCGAGATGGATCAAAAAGTGGCCACAACTGCGATCCTTGTATGGATGTGATCACGATCCTTGACAGGGAGGAGTGTGGCGTTGAAGCGGCTTCAACTCTTGGAGAGGACGTTGAAGCTTATGAAGACAAACGCTGAAGCTTCGGCTTCGATCCTAGAGCAGCTTATGGAGAGAATGCTGAAGCGGAGCGGCTGCTGAAGTGAACGTTGAAGCGGAGCCGTTGCTGGAGGACGTTGAAGCGGAGAGGCTGTGTCAATCAGTGTACTGTCAAACTGGACACCCTTCAAGCGAACAGTGGTTAGGAGTCCCCAGTTCCATCTATCGTGCTTTCCAAGAGAGGTAGGGGTTTGGGAACGACTTCTTGGCTGGAAGTAGATGTTTTCCTGACACAGCGCAGTTGAGGGCTGCAAATATGTCTTGACGTGCGCCTTGGTAAAACATAAAATCTCTCATAAATGTTCCACCATAGACTGCGCAATTTTGTGGGCGAAGTCCCCGAAATCATGCATCTCCTGACGGAAAGAAAGTCTTTGTGAACTCAGGGGGGTTGCTGATCCTTGCCTCGATTTTGGAGAAGTCGTTCCTGATCTCTACGTGTGATGAAATTGGATTGTTGATTCCCTCCTACTGAGCGTTCAAGAGGAATGCTGGAAGGATGCAAGCTGCTGGCGTTGAGAAGATGCAAGTTGTTAGCGCTGGAAGGATGCAAGCTGTTAGCGCTGGATCGGCTTGGAATGGGCGCTGGCTTGGCACGACATTGGCTTGGCGTGGCGCAAACTGTTGGCTTGGCACGGTATTGGCTTGGCGTGGCGCGGTATCAATAAAAGTGGTCAAGCATATTCCAGGTTCGTACTCCAGCGTTTCTCTTCCAATTTGTTTTCTTGTGTTGGTGTATACCCTATCCATAGGTATGTCATTCATAAACTTGTAGAAGTACTTGTTCTTCTCTTCAAATATCACCGTAGTAGTGTCGGATACCTCATGAATAGTGACTGGTAATCGTTATTATGCAAAGTAGGTATGTACGGGGTAAGTGGCTGATTCCACGAAGAATTGGGCGTCATGGTTTCTCTGAGATCCAAAAGTTGCAGGCCGAGGTGACCAAAGGTCCTTCCGCGGACGTGGTCAAATAACAAGAAGCGGAGGTCGAAAGGCTGTCCAAAGAGTTGGAGCTGAAACAGGCGGTCCTCCAAATGACGAAGGACGCCTTCTTCGAGAAGAGCAAAACACCGTTGAATGGCTTCCTTTGAATGCACTACATCTTCTGAAATTCTTCTCGTTTCGTTTTTCTTTTTTTTTGTTTTCGAAAGGCAAAATAGAATGCCTAGCTTATGGTTTTGATTTTCTGGATTTTTGGATTGATAGACAAGTGTTACCTATGAGGGTTTTGGATTATTATTCTGGATGAACTATTTTAGGATGATGCCGTTTTTGGTTATGATTGTAAGTAACACAAACATCCCAGAGAAGATATGGAAACATGAACGTTGGGTGTCGGTAGATGACATGGGATGAAGCATAACATGGCTATCGGTTTTATCATTCCCGTGAAAACTTGAAATAGTAAACCATGTATTTTTTCTAGGCAATACTTACTCGGTTTTTTGGATTTGCTAACGAAAACGAGTCAGGTGCAAGTCTGACTGTCGTGGGAAACACCGCAATTATGGAAAGTCCCTAGTCGTCCCTGAGTCACTTCATGATCGAGTCGTCGATCCTTGAGCGGATTGTTTTGCTTTTAATCTCTGGGAAGTCCCCAGTCGCCCATTGCCGCGTCAAGACTGGTTGGATCGTTCGCTTTTAAACTCTAGGCAGTCCCCAGTCATCCCTTGCCGTGTCAAAACTGATAATCGGGTTTTATGGTAACTGAGTCGTTGATCCCTGAGCGGATCGCCTGCTTCTACCGTCTTGATGTTTGGGTCGAAGCGTGAAATCGATGGTCGAAAATTTACATTATAACCGAAAGATCAATTTCCCACTGTGGTCGCCAATTGTTTGTAGGTGAAAATGGTTTCTGCTGATTTCAGTAATTACGGGTGTGCAGGTGAGAAACAATTTAAACCCTAAACAATGTACTGCAAGGGAGTATTTTAGATTCGAGAGATCAATCTGTACAAGTTCGGCCTAAACCAAGAAATGGTAATTCCAGACTTGCTTCGGTCACAAAGTGGGGGAGAATGGGTTAGTTTTGGGGAGGGAAGCAAGGAAAGTGGTGAGACCATAATAGTTGATTCTGGAAGAGTAGTTGGGTTACTACGACTTGTTATTAGAAAAGTGAGAAAGCTAACAAGGTGAGCTAGCAAGTAAGTATTTCTGAGTGTTGTATCTCCCGTATGAACTTGTTGTTCAATGGAAATAGGTAAGACCTATTTATACAAGTCGGAGTAAAAACGTACCCTGGTCTCTTTAAGGAGTGGGGAAGTAAATGGGAGGAGGTGGTAACCGTATGCATGGAATTGATGTTCCATAAATTGGTTAACGTATGAAACTAGTTTTCATGAAACTTTTAACGTTATGGAATTGATGTCCCATAAAGTTGTTAACGCATGTGCTTTATGTCCCATGAACGTTTCCCACATAAATTCCCGTATTTACTAACCGCCTCACCCTTATGACACTTCCTTATGACGGGCGTAGTGTACGCAGCACGCTGTAAACCGCCAAACCAATACCCAAAGAGGATCCCCCAGTTTGTGTTGATGTCTCGAATGTTTTGGAAAACATGTAGCACGTTGTTGTGGCTTGGCAAGTCAAGCTCGGGAAACTTGCCAGCTTGGTGACCTTCGACAATAGAGATTTTGCATCTTGAGAGGAGGGGAAACCATTGATCGTTGCACGCCTTCGTTTTGGTAGTCGCGTAGTGAGGGCCGACGTGGTTGCGCGGCTAGGTTGGCATGCCGTTGGCATGGCAAGGTTTGGCATGGCCAAACTTAGGTTTTCGGGCCAAAGGTTACCATGTGTCATCTGGTAACCTTGGATGGCTAGGATTTGCTCCTGGGATTGAAGGGCAACCGTTGATTTTTGCACGCCTTCGTTTTGGTAGCCGCGTAGTGAGGGCCAACGTGGTGGCGCGGCTAGGTTGGAATGCCGTTGGCATGGCAAGGTTTGGCGTGGCCAAACTTAGGTTTCGGGACAAAGGTTACCATGTGTCGTCTGGTAACCTTGGATGGCTAGGATTTTCTCCTGGGATTGAAGGGCAACCGTTGATTGTTGCACGCCTTTGTTTTGGTGTCCGCGTAGGGAAGGCCAACAGGGTGGCGCGGCTAGGGTGTGGTTAGGCTTGGCATGTGGGTCCAAGGGTTCGCCTTGGGCGTGGCTAGCTTTGGCTAGGTGCGATTTTGGCTTGGCATGTGGGTCCAAAGGTTTTCCATGGGCGTATGGCGTCGCTAGGGCCAAGGCAAGGGCGTTTGGCATGGCGCGGCTAGCTTGGCTAGGTTTGGTTTGGCTTGGCATGTGGGGCCAAGGGTTTGCCATAGGCGCATGGCGTGACTAGCTTGGGCTAGATGCGATTTTGGCTTGGCATGTGGGGCCAAGGGTTTTCCATGGGCGTATGGCGTGGCTAGGGCCAAGGCAAGGGCGTTTGGCTTGGCATGATGTGACTAGCTTGGATAGGGCCAAGGCAAAGTGCGTTTGGCATGGCGCGTATAACTTGGATAGGTTTGGTTTGGCTTGGCATGTGGGGCCAAGGGTTTGCCATAGGCGCATGGCGTGGCTAGGGCCAAGGCAATGGCGTTTGCTTGGCATGATGTGACTAGCATGGCTAGGGCCAAGGCAAAATGCGTTTGTCATGGCGCGGCTAGCTTGGCTAGGTTTGGTTTGGATTGGCATGTGGGGCCAAGGGTTTTCCATAGGCGCATGGCGTGACTAGCTTTGGCTAGGTGCGTGACCAAGCTAGGTTTACGGGCAAAGGTCGTTTGGTAATCTTAGACGGCCAAGATTTGCTCCTGTGATTGAAGGGCAACCGTTGATTGTTGCACGCCTTCGTTTTGATAGTCGCGTAGTGAAGGCCAGTATGGTGGCGCGGCATGGGTACATGGAGAGGTGTGTTTGGCATGGCGCAGTAGGTGTGGCTGGCATGATTTGCCATTGGCACGGAGGTGCGGCTAGCATGGTTGGCATGCGTTGGCGCGGTCGATGTGGCTGGCATGATTTTTCATTGGCACAGAGGTGTGGCTAGCATGGTTGGCATGCTTTGGCGCGGTCGGTGTGGCTGGCATGATTTGCCATTGGCACAGAGGTGCGGCTAGCATGGTTGGCATGCTTTGGCGCGGTCGGTGTGGCTGACATGATTTGAAATTGGCACAGAGGTGCGGCTAGCATGGTTGGCATGCTTTGGCGCGGTCGGTGTGGCTGACATGATTTTCCATTGGCACAGAGGTGCGGCTAGCATGGTTGGCATGCTTTGGCGCGGTTGGTGTGGCTGGCATGATTTGCCATTGGCACAGAGGTGTAGCTAGCATGGTTGGCATGCTTTGCCATTGGCACAGAGGTGCGGCTAGCATGGTTGGCATGCTTTGGCGCGGTCGGTGTGGATGGAATGATTTTCCATTGGCACAGAGGTGCGGCTAGCATGGTTGGCAAGCTTTGGCGCGGTCGGTGTGGCTGGCATGATTTTCCATTGGCACAGAGGTGCGGCTAGCATGGTTGGCATGCTTTGGCTAGGTCGGTGTGGCTTGCATGATTTTGCCATTGGCACAGAGGTGCGACTAGCATGGTTGGCATGCTTTGGCGCGGTCAGTGTGGCTGGCATGATTTGCCATTGGCACACGTGGGAATTAGGCTTCGGCTTGTAGTAACCCTAATTTGAAAAAGATACCCCGGTAATTATTTAGGGACACATCAAAGGTTTCAGTAAATGTGCCTAGTAAATGCTTGTTACTCTAAATGTTGTGACATCACTGTCTGCTAGGGTTTAGTGTTTTACGATTTTAACCCTAAGCTAAAAACCACCATCAACAGCTAGACAATTCAGTTGAATGTCTTTTTCTCCGATCTCCTGTTTAAGAAGATTTGACTCTGTCTTTAAAATAACACTAGTGGAAAATGAGGTTTCTATGACCCATATCGGAGACCCTCAATGACGGTAGTTG
The DNA here is from genome assembly GCA_023531295.1 of Papaver armeniacum. Taxonomy (NCBI): domain Eukaryota; kingdom Viridiplantae; phylum Streptophyta; class Magnoliopsida; order Ranunculales; family Papaveraceae; genus Papaver; species Papaver armeniacum. The sequence goes on from JAJJWW010013579.1 coordinate 438,839, forward strand.
GACCGTTGACCGAAAATAGCGGTCTCTGATATGACAAAAACACGGAAAAAATCAGAGTTGATTAATACCGGTCTCTGAATAATTACTATTTTGCCATAAATCTGCTGCCGATCCCGCGACCCATGAAAACCGATTCAGATGTGATAATTTTTTATTATTTGACCGAGCATATAAATACCTATTTCTCTCTCCAATTTCTAATCTCAATTTCTCTTTCTTCTTCTTCTCTCTCGGTCTCTCCATCTTCTTCATCCACCAAATCAGAACCGAAAAAAACCCTAGAAAAAATCAATTAAATTATTGCTCTTAAACCCATGGTTTGTTTCTATACAAATTAAAAACACCCATTTTCCAGTTTGATTATTGGGTTTGTTTCTATAAATTTCTTCTTGTAATTAGGGTTTACGGTTTGATTTTTCTTTTCCCTGTCATAATAGGAACCGAATTTCTGGTTTCTTTCATCAATTTTCTCTATAGGATACTAGAAATCTAGGTTTGTTTGATTTTCTCTCAAAATATCTTACAATTGATGCTTGATTTAGATCTGGATTTTTTTTTCTTCTTTACTAAGACCTTTTCTTTTTCATTTTTATACATAATTTCTAGATCCGTAACTTTATCAAAGAAAAAAGTTATGATCACTTTCTCTTTTTGATTTATATTATTTAACGAGATTCAGGATTTGTCGATTATTTTTTTTTAATTTCTATAAATTGAATTTGTGTTATCGGTGGTGGGAAAAGATCAAAAGACGATTTGACAGAGAGACGAAGAAGAAGAGGTGGGTTTTGGTGGTGGTGGTGATAGATGTAGTAGTGTCTCATTAATTGGAAGAAACAGCCATTTATCAAATGGTGGTTGTGCTGATTCTGATGATGTTCAAAGTTCTTATAAAAGTGGTCACTTTGATTCTATGGATTCATTGGAGGTTTGTTATCTTTTTCCTATTTTCTATGAATTTTTATGAGTACATCGTTTTGGTTGCAATTTTTTTGAAATTATTTGATTTTATTGAACAAAGTTTTTGAAAAAAAAAAGTAAAATAGAATGTTGGAAATCTGTTAAACCTGTGAGTTGAATGTCTTTTGACATGGTTTTGTGCAGAATCTTTGAGATTCGATTTTTACCAGTTGATTAAACATTAAAGTTTAGGGAAGAAACATATGAAGTGAGGATTGTGAAGCTTTTAAATTTTATCCAGTGTCTTATTTACTACAATATTTCTTCGTCAGGACAAAAGTTTTTCTTCAGTTGTTGCATTTTTAGGAAGCAAACTGATAAGTGCATATTTCACATATATTTAAATGTCAATTCCATGCTAGTATTTGTTGGTTTTCTTGCAAATTATTGTATATTACGCTTGTTTTCTCTTATTTGTGTTTTGTTAGGTAAATCATCCAAAAGAAGTGAATATGCACTTAATTGTGCAAGGAAAGAAGCTAGCTATAAGTGGAGAAAGGCCAAAGACCAATTGGAACTCGTTCAAATACAAGATTTCTACTTTTCATTGGGTAGAGGACGAGAAGATGAAGACGATGGCGAAAGAACGGAGTCATTCTGAGTTCGTATGAAGAAGTTATGAGCAAAACAAGAACTCATAAGCAAAGGGCAAAATGGTCATTTTATCGGGAAGTACTATTGGCACTCCCGCTGTACGTTAAGGGGCAGTCATTCTGTTAAGGGGTGACCTGTTTCAAGGGAACTGCTAAAGGCAGTTCGATCTCTTACACAAGGAGGCAGAATTAAAAATATGTTCAAGGCACCCTACCTATTAACTCAAGGCACCACCACCTTCTTCCTCGACTTCAACGAACGAAAAGAAAATCACCGCTGGTGATGCGATGATCGTGATAATCAAGATGGGAATGATTTGGAGTGATTCTCGAATCCGAATGGGTCATTAGGTTATTGAAGGTGTTAGAAGAGATGGGTCGTGCTTCAAAATGGTGTTAACAGATCGGTGATGGTCTTTGTCGTCGATTATCGACAGTGATTGTGAATTGTTTGTAGAAGTGCGGTTCATGGCAGCGATGGAAAGTTCGAGTTGCTTTGTGAGATGAAGTTCAGGTCAAGCAACAAGGCAAAGAGGGTTGCTTTTGGTGATCGATGGGGAGAAACCAGCCGAGCTTGGTGATGAGATGTTGAGGAGAAGTTATCGATGGAGGGTACTCGAGCTTGGCAAAGAGACATCACAGGCCATTGAAGACGAGAAAAGAGAAGTCTGGTGGAGTTTGAAGTCTGTGATGGATGGTTTAGAGAGATGGCAAGTGATGATGGTGCTTGCAGCCTCCATGGATCGGAGATAGAACCGTTATCAAGCTTGAAAAGGTACGAGAGAAGTTTAAGTTTAATCGTGTTGCTGTTGTGATGATACTAATGGGAGTGACGTGAGCAGCAGAAGATAATGATCGAGAAAAAAATGTGGCTGTTGAACGATGTTTGGTTTTGTGGAAGAAATCGTGATGATGGTGATGGCGAGAGATGTTCGGTTCGTGAAGGTGGAGCACGTGTGATGAAGGAAGTCCAAGAGCCGTACAAATCGAAGAAAAGATGTACGCAAGCACGTGGTAGGGTTGGGTTTGCAGCACTTCCGCCCAAGCTCGACGCGTAGAAAGTAAAGTGGTGATTCAAGTGTGTTGCGAGATCACCGAAGTGGGACGATTCGACGGTGGTGCAGATGAAGTACAAGGATTTGTAGAGGATCGAACGGAACAGAAACCATATACACGCTACTAGAGTGTACCGCGCTGCACCCAATTATTAGTGGGATAAACTCCACCGACTTTGCATCTTTATCTAGTACGACTTTTGTGGATCGACTAGGGTATTTGATGCCTATAAATAGCTACCTAAACTAAAAGAAAATATCTACTTCTTCTTTTATTATTCTTTTTCTCTAGCTAGAAGACGAAACAGAGAGAGAAATAAAGTTTTGCTCCCTGGCTTTTCTTGTGAGTTTTTATCTTTAATTCTATTTTTATTCTTTCTCTTTTATTTATTTTATAGAATTCTTTTTAGCTATGAGTAGCTAAACTTCTTTTTGATTAGGGATGATTTCAAAGTCCTGAACAATGAAGCTTTAATTTATTAGACCAAGTTTATTTCAAGTTTTATTTATTTGTTGATTATCTTTATTATTTTTAATGTTTAAGAATATTGAGGGGTTATTTAAAGTGATCAATTAAATTAACCAATCAATAATTCTTCTACTAGTATTGGGGTTGGTGATACGTGTAATTGTCACTCAATTCTTTACACAAGTAGTAAATCGCAAGAGCTGATAGAGGGATTCTGTTAAGCAATTGTGTATAAAGATAACACTAGTAAGCAGGCCGAGCCTATGCGTCTCGATGCTAGGATCAACCCGATTCACGAGTGTAAAGCATTCGTTAATCTACACCTTGAGAGCTTATTTTGGTGGGTTATTTGGATAGAAACCGGTAGTCGAGCGCTTCCGTATCCGGTGACAACAGGAATCAAGGGGGATAGCAGAGCTTATTGCTATTCTACGGTTGGTAACAATATAAATTCAACAATAGATAAACTTGTATTCAATTAAGTTTCAGTTCAGTGACGGCGAAGGATTCCCTAGTCTTCTTTCTTCTTATTATTTACAACAAATCTTTTATATTTTCTTTTGTCATTTACTTTGATTAAAATCTAAAAAAACCCCTTTTGGTTACTTTTTAAACAACTAAAAACTCCCTGCTCTTCGTGGGAACGAACTCCTTGCCATTATATTACCAGTTAATAGTGTGGAAAGAAGTAATTAATTTGCTGTGTAAACGACGCGCATCAAATTTTGGCGCCGTTGCCGGGGAGCAGTCGGTAGCTTTTAGTTGTTTTATTTTATTTTAGTATTATTATTTCTTTTAGTACTTTGTTTTTAGATTTTTGTTTTATTTTTATTATTTTATTTTAACCAAAAAAAAAATATATATTTAATCATTTATTCTTAGATTTTACTCTAGTTTTTTTTTTTTTTTTTGGTTTGTGTACTTAATCTCCGGCACCGAAAGATTGGGATTATCTCGAGGTGCGGAATTCAAACTCGCAAAGGAACGGTACTTCAAGCACGTCGCCAGTTACAACTAGAACCTTCTACGAAGAGATGGTTAATACGACTGACGAGATAGATCCACCACCTCCACCACCTCCACCTCCACCTCCCAGAGGAAGACGTTGAGAGATCTAACATCACCATGTTTGGAATCTCAACCAATGTGTATTACTCTAAATGACACAGTGAACTTAAGTCAAGCCTTCTTCATTGGGTTCCAAAGTTCAAGGGACTACCAGGTGAAGATCCTAATCGACACCTGCAGCAGTTTCAGAATACAGTTAGAAGTATGAAAAAGAGCGATGATGATGATGATATAGCTTTTCTACAAGCTTTTCCGTTTTCATTAACGGACCAAGCAGACTCATGGTTCTATTATCTCCCGGACGGAAGTATTACCACATGGACCGGAATGAAAAAGCTATTTTTGGAGAAGTATTTTCCTGCTTCTAAAGCTGCATCTATTCGCAAGGAGTTTAGTGGTATTGTGCAAATTTCTGGAGAATCTTTGTATGACTATTGGGAGAGGTACAAGAAATTGTTGGCGAGTTGCCCACATCATCAAATACCACCACAACTTATCATTACACACTTCTATGAGGGGTTACTACCGCATGAGAGACACTTGATTGATGCGGCTAGCAGTGGTGCACTGGCTAATAAAACTGTCGAGGAGGCTACTAGTTTGATTGAGAGCATGGCTGCAAATACGCAGCAATTTTATACTAGAGATTCATCGGTGGTTAGAAGAGTTAGTGAGATGGGAGATTCTTCACACATGGAGAAACGAATGAGTAATATGGAAAAAAAATGGTACAACGTATAGCATCTGCAGTTGTTCCTTCATATGAAGAGGATGCCGAGGTAAATGCTATATTTCCTAATCAGAGGCCAAGATATGATCCTTACTCTAATACTTATAATCCCGGTTGGAAAGATCACCCAAATTTCAGTTATGCAAACAAGCAAGCTGCAGCTCCTAATCCATATGCGAGACAAGGGGGTTTTCAACAATCACAACTCCAGCCTCAAACTCAACAACAAACTCAGAGTTCCAGTTTAGAGGAGATGCTGAAGGTTATGATGCAAGAACAAAAGGGAATGTCTCAAAAACAAGATGTTATCTTGCAACAAAACCTACAATATCAACAAAAGAATGATCAAAATCAGTTGAAAACTGATAATGCTATTAAGGATTTACAAACTCAGATGGGGCAAATGGCGACAGATATGAATCAAATGAAAGCACAAGCGTCGACAAAGTTGCCATCACAACCTTTTGTGAATCCAAGGGAGCATGTCAATGCCGTAACTCTAAGAAGTGGGAGGCAAACTGAAGAACAACAACAACAACAACAACAACATGTGGTTCATGACGACATTGAGAAGGAAGTAGAAGCGGAAACCGGACCAAAGGAAAAGCCAACCTCAAACGGCCAACCTAAGGACACGGTTCCCACCTTTACCACACCACCTCCTTTTCCTAGTCGTTTTGCCAAGTCAAAGAAGCAAGCTCAAGATAAGGAGATCATGGATATTTTCAGAAGATACAAATCAACATTCCATTTATTGAGGCCATCGTAACCGTACCTGGTATGCCAAGGTTTTGAAGGATTTATGCACAAGGAAGGATAAGTTGATTGCTAATCAAATTACTCAGGTGGGCGAAAGTGCTACAGCTATGTTCTCGAAGAAGATGCTGCTAAGTGTGAAGATCCTGGTGGTTTTACGGTGCCAATTACTATTGGTAACCGACGATTTGAGCGTGCTTTACTTGATCCGGGAGCTTCCATAAGTGTTATGTCACCGATGTTTATGATTCTTTGAATCTTGGACCTTTAAAAGAGGCAAAGATTACTATTCAATTGGCAAACAAGTCCAATATATATCCTAAGGGAGTCGTGGAGGACGTGTTAGTTCAAGTGAATCGTTAATTTTTCCGGTTGATTTCTACATTGTGGATATGGAAAATGGAGAAAATTGTTCATCTACTTCGTTACTTCTTGGGAGACCGTTTATGAAAACAAAGAAAGACGAAGATTGATGTGGACAATGGTACACTCACTATGGAATTTGATAAGGAGATAATTCGCTTCAACATATTTGAGGCCATGCGTTATCCTAGTGATGTGCACTCCGCTTTCTCTATTGATGTTATTGGTTCATTGGCACAACAAATGTTTGATTTGAGCAATGAAGACGAACTTGGAGTTGTGTTGCGAAATAGCATTGATTTGGACGTTCATGGGCAGCCGAATGTGGACGTCGAACTAGTCAAAGAGATAGTGGAGATGTGTGGTGCTTTAACAACATTACAAGAAGCTCGAACAGGTAATATCTCTTATATTTCTTTACCCATAACTAATGAGGTTCCTTTACCTTCTATTGTGCAGGCACCTAAACTAGAATTGAAGCCTCTTCCCGATCACTTAAAGTATGCTTACTTGGGTGATAAAGAGGATCTTCCAGTGATTATTGCAAAGAATCTCAATGCTATACAAGAAGAACGTCTACTTCGGGTTCTGAAGGAGCACAAAACGGCCATTGGTTGGACAATTGCTGACATTAAAGGCATTAGTCCATCAATGTGCATGCATAGAATCCTTATGGAAGATGCTAGCAAGCCGGTACGTGATGCTCAGCGTAGGCTTAACCCCCCAATGATGGAGGTCGTGAAGAAAGAGATCCTCAAATTACTTAGTGTGGGGGTGATTTACCCAATTTCTGACAGCAAGTGGGTTAGTCCGGTGCAAGTGGTGCCTAAGAAATCAGGTGTCACTGTTGTTAGAAACCAAGATGATGAACTTGTTCCTACACGAGTTCAAACTGGATGGCGAGTGTGCATAGACTACAGAAAGCTCAATTCGGCTACCCGTAAGGATCACTTTCCTTTGCCTTTCATTGATCAGATGTTAGAGAGGCTGGCGGGACATTCACATTATTGCTTTTTGGACGGTTATTCTGGATACAATCAAATTGTTATTGCACCGGAGGATCAACAGAAGATTACATTTACTTGTCCTTTCGATACATTTGCATATAGAAGAATGCCATTTGGTCTTTGCAATGCGCCTGCCACTTTTCAGAGATGTATGGTCAGTATATTTTCTGACTACGTGGAAAACATCATTGAGGTATTTATGTATGATTTCAGTGTTTATGGTGATTCATTTGATATTTGTTTAAATAATCTTGAACTTGTTCTTAAAATATGCATAGACACTAATCTTGTTTTAAACTGGGAGAAATGCCATTTTATGGTAAACCATGGTATAGCGCTCGGTCACATCGTGTCCTCTCAAGGACTCGAGGTGGACAAAGCAAAGATAGACCTGATTAGAAACTTACAATACCCCACTTCGGTGAGGGAGATTCGCTCGTTTCTTGGTCATGCGGGTTTTATAGGCGGTTTATCAAAGATTTCTCCAAAATCTCAATGCCGATGTGCAAATTGTTGCAAAAAGAGGTTGCCTTTAACTTCGATCAGGAGTGCAAGGATGCTTTTTATAAATTGAAGGAAATGTTGACTACTGCACCAATTATTAAGTCACCTGACTGGAGTTTGCCGTTCGAGTTAATGTGTGACGCAAGTGATTATGCAGTCGGAGCTGTTTTGGGTCAGAAAGTGGACAAGAGGTCACATGTGATTTATTTGTGCATCAAGGACCCTTAATGAGGCTCAAATCAATTATTCAACCACTGAGAAAGAGTTGCTGGCTATAGTATTTGCACTAGAAAAATTTAGATCATATTTAGTGGGTACAAAAGTGATTGTATATTCGATCATGCAAAGACTTCGGTACCTATTAAAAAAGAAGGAGGCCAAGCCAAGACTCATAAGATGGATTCTTTTGCTGCAAGAATTCAGTATTGAAATCAGAGATAAGAAAGGTATCGAGAATACTGTTGCGGATCATCTTAGTAGACTTGTTGTATCCGAAGAAGAACTTCCCTTACAAGATCGTTTTCCGGACGAACAACTTTTCTCAATTGAAGAATCAACACCTTGGTATGCTGATATAGTAAACTATTTGGTTACAAGGCAAGTACCTAGTACGATGTCTAATTTTCAAAAGTTAAAGCTTAAGAAAATAGCCAAACAGTATGTGTGGGATGAGCCCTACTTATGGAAATATGGTGCTGATCAGATTATCCGCAGGTGCGTACCTAACTCTGAATTTCAATCAATTCTATCTTTTTGTCATTCCTATGCATGCGGTGGTCACTTTGGTTCTAAACGTACCGCTCTCAAAGTTCTTGAGAGTGGCTTTTATTGGCCTACCCTATTCGAGTATGCATATGCTTTTTGCAAATCTTGTGATAGATGTCAACGAACGGGCAATCTAGTTGCTCGAAATCAAATGCCACTCACACCGATTCTTCATGTAGAGATTTTCGATGTGTGGGGTATTGATTTTATGGGACCTTTTGTTAATTCGAATGGAAAATATTATATACTTCTTCTTTGTGGATTATGTTTCTAAATGGGTGGAAGCTAAAGCCACCCCTACTAATGATTCTCAAGTTGTTTGTGAGTTTGTGAAGGAATATATATTCTCTAGACATGGTACACCAAGAGTGGTTATCAGTGATGGAGGTTCGCATTTCAAGAAATCCTTCCATGCTCTCCTCAAGAAGTACAACATTACACACAAGGTTGGCACGCCGTATCACCCACAAACTAGTGGGCAAGCTGAAATCTCAAATCGCGAGATCAAATCCATTCTGGAGAAAACTGTCAATACTACAAGAAAAGATTGGAGCTTCAGGCTGAATGATGCACTTTGGGCGTATAGAACGGCGTATAAAACACCAATTGGTATGTCTCCATATCGGTTGGTTTATGGAAAAGCTTGTCATCTCCCAGTTGAACTTGAGCATAAGGCTTTTTGGGCGGTAAAAATGTACAACATGGAGTATGATGAAGCTGGGAAACAAAGGAAGCTACAAATAAATGAGATGGAGGAGATACGTAATGATGCTTATGAGAGCTCTCGTATATACAAGGAAAAGACGAAGTTATTCCACGACAAAATGATTTCTCGAAAAAGTTTTGTTGTGGGGGGAAAAAGTTCTTTTATTTAATTCTCGTCTTAAGTTATTTCTGGAAAGCTAAGGTCCCGATGGGTGGGACCATTTGTTGTTACTAATGTTTTTCCTCATGGTGCAGTTGAAATAACTAGTCCTAAAACTGGGAAAGTTTTCAAGATCAACGGCCATAGATCGAAGCCATACTACGAGAACTTCACTACGGTGGATGTTGATGAGATTGAGCTTCGTGATTTACTTCCTCCGGGAGAAGTAATTTGGAGAATGCCAAGTCGGGCTGAGGACGTAAAACTAAGCGCTAAATGGGAGGCAACCCATCGGTTTTGTATCTCTATCTTTTGTTTTTAGTTTTCTTCTTTTGCATATCATATTAGGATTTCCCACCTTGACTTTACTTAGGACAAGTCAATTACATTGAGGACAATGTAAAGTTTAAGTGTGGGGGAGTGTTTGGATATTTTGCATATAGATTTCTTAGCCTTTTTGAGTCAAAATTTTCAAATTCTTTGTATATATTTGAATAAAAACCTCCAACTTGTAGAGATTTTAGAGTCACTAGCATACTTCTAGGTATGTTTACATAGAGATTCTGACCGACATAACTGAACTTGGAAGTGTTAGGGAACTACGTTGGATTTCTTACTTGTTAGAGTGTTAAATAATGGATTTAATCATGCCGGTGATGCAAATTAGAGAGAGAGAAATGCATTATTAGAGTTGCTGATCAATCATTAGTGGAGACTACCTATTTTCAAATCAACAGAGGCACCAGACCAAAATTTCTTTGTAGCCGACTAAAAAGCTTTCTTTTGAGTGTGTGTCACCGTACGTTAATTAGGGTAGAATGGTGAGCTACCCAACCTCCCACCAATAGAAGCACTACTCTTTGATCTCTTGAGTGCTAATTTTGTCAATCATAAGGGTGACGTCTATAGATGAACACCACCTTCTTGTAGTTTGATTTGCAGTAGCACCACTCTCTCTCTCGCCGCCAACAGATCCATAGAAACACCAGCATCATCAACAAGTGGAGCAACATCAAAATCTACAAGGAAAGTTGAAGACGTTTAAGGTTTACAAGCAACAATACAAGAAGAGCAAAATTTCATCCAAGTAAAGCAACATACAATGAGCAGATTTTTATATATGTTGAAGACTTACACATAAGGAGCGTAAATGATATCCAAGTATGAAGACTTATTTGCAAGAGCAGAGAAAATCAAAAGATGAGAATTATTGAAGTTTATGATACGAAGACAATACAAGTTGTGAAGATCAAAGTGGTAAAGTACTTCTTTTATGGCCAAGTTAATTTTAATTTCGTTATTATTTTTAGTTGCAATCTTTTTCTCTTTTTTTTGAAAAAAAAAAAAAAAAAAAAAAAAGAAAAAAAAAATACAAAAAGATTTGCATTAGGTTGTTATTTGTTCAATAAAGCCATGGGGAAGAAAAATTTATAAAGAAGTTTCAAGCAACAAGGAAATTGAGGAAAAGAGTTACAAATTGTCAGAGTTCTACGAAGTTCAAGAGATTATCATCAGCAGTTGAAGACCGAAGACGAAGACCAAGAAGATGAAGAAGACGAGCCGAAGGAAGACATTTCTATTGGATGTTGTGAGAGTGGTGCTTTCATCGTTGCAATCAGATGTGAAGGTGGTAAGTACTCCCATCCTCGATAATAATGGTTGATTTCCTTTCTTAGAGATCATCAGAAAAATATCTTTATTTTCCACGATTTTGTGGAGTCTCCAGAAATATTTCGGAGGGTTTCCTTCCCACCATTCAACGTGTGTAGGATTTCTCTCTTCATTCCTACCTACACACATGTGAGACCCATAAAAAAAGCTGTCTTATTGAGTGCAATTATCATAAAATCCTTTTAAGTGAGGCAGAAGTCGAGGCGAAATGCTTATTGATCGCTCTCAAACACGCGTTCTCTCATTATGGTGTGGTTATTTCTCACTCAACATTTAAGAATGAGAATATGTTCTTTGGTATTTCTAACTTCTTATTACTAGCATGCGAAACTCTATGTCCTCATAGCTCTTTGGATGCTTGGGAAGCTGGGAACGCTTTGAAGTTGGAGTAGGTTTTGTGGGTATATCTCTCGTAAACCCTCACGAGACTATAAATCGTCCACTAGGGACACCTAGGGGTTTAAAGGCTTGTTACATTCCTCTAAAAATGCTTAGTATCCTCGACGAAATGGAGTTGTTGTAGTCTAGTTTAGTTTGCTCGAGGACTAGCAAAAGGCAAGTGTGGGGGAATTTGATAAGTGCATATTTCACATATATTTAAATGTCAATTCCATGCTAGTATTTGTTGGTTTTCTTGCAAATTATTGTATATTACGCTTGTTTTCTCTTATTTGTGTTTTGTTAGGTAAATCATCCAAAAGAAGTGAATATGCACTTAATTGTGCAAGGAAAGAAGCTAGCTATAAGTGGAGAAAGGCCAAAGACCAATTGGAACTCGTTCAAATACAAGATTTCTACTTTTCATTGGGTAGAGGACGAGAAGATGAAGACGATGGCGAAAGAACGGAGTCATTCTGAGTTCGTATGAAGAAGTTATGAGCAAAACAAGAACTCATAAGCAAAGGGCAAAATGGTCATTTTATCGGGAAGTACTATTGGCACTCCCCGCTGTACGTTAAGGGCAGTCATTCTGTTAAGGGGTGACCTGTTTCAAGGGAACTGCTAAAGGCAGTTCGATCTCTTACACAAGGGGAGGCAGGAATTAAAAATATGTTGAAGGCACCCGGCCTATTAACTCAAGGCACCACCACCTTCTTCCTCGACTTCAACAGAACAGAAAAGAAAATCACCTGCTGGTGATGCTGATGATCGTGATAATCAAGATGGGAATGATTTGGAGTGATTCTCGAATCCGAATGGGTCATTAGGTTATTGAAGGTGTTAGAAGAGATGGGTCGTGCTTCAAAATGGTGTTAACAGATCGGTGATGGTGCTGTCGTCGATTATCGACAGTGATTGTGAATTGCTGTAGAAGTGCGGTTCATGGCAGCGATGGAAAGTTCGAGTTGCTGTGAGATGAAGTTCAGGTCAAGCAACAAGGCAAAGAGGGTTGCTTTTGGTGATCGATGGGGAGAAACCAGCCGAGCTTGGTGATGAGATGTTGAGGAGAAGTTATCGATGGAGGGTACTCGAGCTTGGCAGTAGACATCACAGGCCATTGAAGACGAGAGAAAAGAGAAGTCTGGTGGAGTTTGAAGCTGTGATGGATGGTTTAGAGAGATGGCAGTGATGATGGTGCTTGCAGCCTCCATGGATCGGAGATAGAACTGTTATCAAGCTTGAAAAGGTACAGAGAAGTTTAAGTTTAATCGTGTTGCTGTTGTGATGATACTAATGGGAGTGACGTGAGCAGCAGAAGATAATGATCGAGAAAAAAATGTGGCTGTTGAACGATGTTTGGTTTTGTGGAAGAAATCTGTGATGATGGTGATGGCAGAGATGTTCGGTTCGTGAAGGTGGAGCACGTGTGATGAAGGAAGTCCAAGAGCCGTACAAATCAGAAGAAAAGATGTACGCAAGCACGTGGTAGGGTTGGGTTTGCAGCACTTCTTCCCAAGCTCTGACGCGTAGAAAGTAAAGTGGTGATTCAGTGTGTTGCAGATCACCGAAGTGGGACAGTTCGACGGTGCAGATGAAGTACAAGGATTTGTCAGAGGATCGAACGGAACAGAAACCATATACACGCTACTAGAGTGTACCGCGCTGCACCCAATTATTAGTGGGATAAACTCCACCGACTTTGCATCTTTATCTAGTACGACTTTTGTGGATCGACTAGGGTATTTGATGCCTATAAATAGCTACCTAAACTAAAAGAAAATATCTACTTCTTCTTTTATTATTCTTTTTCTCTAGCTAGAAGACAGAAACAGAGAGAAATAAAGTTTTGCTCCTGGCTTTTCTTGTGAGTTTTTATCTTTAATTCTATTTTTATTCTTTCTCTTTTATTTATTTTATAGAATTCTTTTTAGCTATGAGTAGCTAAACTTCTTTTTGATTAGGGATGATTTCAAAGTCCTGAACAATGAAGCTTTAATTTATTAGACCAAGTTTATTTCAAGTTTTATTTATTTGTTGATTATCTTTATTATTTTTAATGTTTAAGAATATTGAGGGGTTATTTAAAGTGATCAATTAAATTAACCAATCAATAATTCTTCTACTAGTATTGGGGTTGGTGATACGTGTAATTGTCACTCAATTCTTTACACAAGTAGTAAATCGCAAGAGCGATAGAGGGATTACTGTTAAGCAATTGTGTATAAAGATAACACTAGTAAGCAGGCCGAGCCTATGTCCCGATGCTAGGATCAACCCGATTCACAGAGTGTAAAGCATTCGTTAATCTACACCTTGAGAGCTTATTTTTGGTGGGTTATTTGGATAGAAAGCGGTAGTCGAGCGCTCCGTATCCGGTGACAATAGGAATCGGGGATAGCGAGCTTATTGCTATTCTACTGGTTGGTAACAATATAAATTCAACAATAGATAAACTTGTATTCAATTAAGTTTCGATTAAATGACGGCGAAGGATTCCCTAGTCTTCTTTCTTCTTATTATTTACAACAAATCTTTTATATTTTCTTTTGTCATTTACTTTGATTAAAATCTAAAAAAACCCCTTTTGGTTACTTTTTAAACAACTAAAAACTCCCCGCTCTTCGTGGGAACGAACTCCTTGCCATTATATTACCGATTAATAGTGTGGAAAGAAGTAATTAATTTCTTTGTGTAAACGACGCGCATCAAATTTTGGCGCCGAATTCTTGGGAGCGATCGGTAGCTTTTAGTTGTTTTATTTTATTTTAGTATTATTATTTATTTTAGTACTTTGTTTTTAGATTTTTGTTTTATTTTTATTATTTTATTTTAACCAAAAAAAAAATATATATTTAATCATTTATTCTTAGATTTTACTCTAGTTTTTTGTTTTTTTGGTTTCAGGTACTTAATCTCTGGCACCGAAAGATTGGGATTATCTGAGGTGCGGAATTCAAACTCGCAAAGGAACGGTACTTCAAGCACGTCAAAGAAGGTTACAACTAGAACCTTCTACGAAGAGATGGTTAATACAGCGACGAGATAGATCCACCACCTCCACCACCTCCACCTCCACCTCCCAGAGAGGAAGACGTTGAGAGATCTAACATCACCATGTTTGGAATCTCAACCAATGTGTATTACTCTAAATGACACAAGTGGAACTTAAGTCAAGCCTTCTTCATTGGGTTCCAAAGTTCAAGGGACTACCGTGTGAAGATCCTAATCGACACTGCAGCAGTTTGAATCTGATTTAGAAGTATGAAAAAGAGCGATGATGATGATGATATAGCTTTTCTACAAGCTTTTCCGTTTTCATTAACGGACCAAGCAGACTCATGGTTCTATTATCTCCCGGACGGAAGTATTACCACATGGACCGAAATGAAAAAGCTATTTTTGGAGAAGTATTTTCCTGCTTCTAAAGCTGCATCTATTCGCAAGGAGATTAGTGGTATTGTGCAAATTTCTGGAGAATCTTTGTATGACTATTGGGAGAGGTACAAGAAATTGTTGGCAAGTTGCCCACATCATCAAATACCACCACAACTTATCATTACACACTTCTATGAGGGGTTACTACCGCATGAGAGACACTTGATTGATGCGGCTAGCAGTGGTGCACTGGCTAATAAAACTGTCGAGGAGGCTACTAGTTTGATTGAGAGCATGGCTGCAAATACGCAGCAACTTTATACTAGAGATTCATCGGTGGTTAGAAGAGTTAGTGGGATGGGAGATTCTTCACACATGGAGAAACGAATGAGTAATATGGAAAAAATGGTACAACGTATAGCATTCGCAGATTGTTCCTTCATATGAAGAGGATGCCGAGGTAAATGCTATATTTCCTAATCAGAGGCCAAGATATGATACTTACTCTAATACTTATAATCCTGGTTGGAAAGATCACCCAAATTTCAGTTATGCAAACAAGCAAGCTGCAGCTCCTAATCCATATGCGATACAAGGGGGTTTTCAACAATCACAACTCCAGCCTCAAACTCAACAACAAACTCAGAGTTCCAGTTTAGAGGAGATGCTGAAGGTTATGATGCAAGAACAAAAGGGAATGTCTCAAAAACAAGATGTTATCTTGCAACAAAACCTATAATATCAACAAAAGAATGATCAAAATCAGTTGAAAACTGATAATGCTATTAAGGATTTACAAACTCAGATGGGGCAAATGGCGACAGATATGAATCAAATGAAAGCACAAGCGTCGACAAAGTTGCCATCACAACCTTTTGTGAATCCAAGGGAGCATGTCAATGCCGTAACTCTAAGAAGTGGGAGGCAAACTGAAGAACCACAACAACAACAACAACAACAACATGTGGTTCATGACGACATTGAGAAGGAAGTAGAAGCGGAAACCGGACCAAAGGAAAAGCCAACCTCAAACGGCCAACCTAAGGACACGGTTCCCACCTTTACCACACCACCTCCTTTTCCTAGTCGTTTTGCCAAGTCAAAGAAGCAAGCTCAAGATAAGGAGATCATGGATATTTTCAGCAAGATACAAATCAACATTCCATTTATTGAGGCCATCAGAACTGTACCCAGGTATGCCAAGGTTTTGAAGGATTTATGCACAAGGAAGGATAAGTTGATTGCTAATCAAATTACTCAGGTGGGCGAAAGTGCTACAGGCTATGTTCTCAAGAAGATGCCCGCTAAGTGTGAAGATCCTGGTGGTTTTACAGTGCCAATTACTATTGGTAACCGACGATTTGAGCGTGCTTTACTTGATCTGGGAGCTTCCATAAGTGTTATGTCAGCCGATGTTTATGATTCTTTGAATCTTGGACCTTTAAAAGAGGCAAAGATTATTATTCAATTGGCAAACAAGTCCAATATATATCCTAAGGGAGTCGTGGAGGACGTGTTAGTTCAAGTGAATCAGTTAATTTTTCGGTTGATTTCTACATTGTGGATATGGAAAATGGAGAAAATTGTTCATCTACTTCGTTACTTCTTGGGAGACCGTTTATGAAAACAGCAAAGACGAAGATTGATGTGGACAATGGTACACTCACTATGGAATTTGATAAGGAGATAATTCACTTCAACATATTTGAGGCCATGCGTTATCCTAGTGATGTGCACTCCGCTTTCTCTATTGATGTTATTGGTTCATTGGCACAACAAATGTTTGATTTGAGCAATGAAGACGAACTTGGAGTTGTGTTGCGAAATAGCATTGATTTGGACGTTCATGGGCAGCCGAATTTGGACGTCGAACTAGTCAAAGAGATAGTGGAGATGTGTGGTGCTTTAACAACATTACAAGAAGCTCGAACAGGTAATATCTCTTATATTTCTTTACCCATAACTAATGAGGTTCCTTTACCTTCTATTGTGCAGGCACCTAAACTAGAATTGAAGCCTCTTCCCGATCACTTAAAGTATGCTTACTTGGGTGATAAAGAGGATCTTCCAGTGATTATTGCAAAGAATCTCAATGCTATACAAGAAGAACGTCTACTTCGGGTTCGAAGGAGCACAAAACGGCCATTGGTTGGACAATTGTCGACATTAAAGGCATTAGTCCATCAATGTGCATGCATAGAATCCTTATGGAAGATGCTAGCAAGCCGGTACGTGATGCTCAGCGTAGGCTTAACCCCCAATGATGGAGGTCGTGAAGAAAGAGATCCTCAAATTACTAAGTGTGGGGGTGATTTACCCAATTTCGACAAACAAGTGGGTTAGTCCGGTGCAAGTGGTGCCTAAGAAATCAGGTGTCACTTGTTGTTAGAAACCAAGATTATGAACTTGTTCCTACACGAGTTCAAACTGGATGGCGAGTGTGCATAGACTACGTAAAGCTCAATTCGGCTACCCGTAAGGATCACTTTCCTTTGCCTTTCATTGATCGAGATGTTAGAGAGGTGGCGGGACATTCACATTATTGCTTTTTGGACGGTTATTCTGGATACAATCAAATTGTTATTGCTTAGGAGGATCAAGAGAAGACTACATTTACTTGTCCTTTCGGTACATTTGCATATAGAAGAATGCCATTTGGTCTTTGCAATGCGCCCGCCACTTTTTGAGAGATGTATGGTCAAGTATATTTTTCCGACTACGTGGAAAACATCATTGAGGTATTTATGGATGATTTCAGTGTTTATGGTGATTCATTTGATATTTGTTTAAATAATCTTGAACTTGTTCTTAAAATATGCATAGACACTAATCTTGTTTTAAACTGGGAGAAATGCCATTTTATGGTAAACCATGGTATAGTGCTCGGTCACATCGTGTCCTCTCAAGGACTCGAGGTGGACAAAGCAAAGATAGACCTGATTAGAAACTTACAATACCCCACTTCGGTGAGGGAGATTCGCTCGTTTCTTGGTCATGCAGGTTTTTATAGGCGGTTTATCAAAGATTTCTCCAAAATCTCAATGCCGATGTGCAAATTGTTGCAAAAAGAGGTTGCCTTTAACTTCGATCAGGAGTGCAAGGATGCTTTTTATAAATTGAAGGAAATGTTGACTACATCGCACCAATTATTAAGTCACCCGACCGGAGTTTGCCGTTCGAGTTATATGCGATGAGGAGTGTTTTGGGTCAGAAAGTGGACAAGAGGTCACATGTGATTTATTTGTGCATCAAGGACCCTTAATGAGGCTCAAATCAATTATTCAACCACTGAGAAAGAGTTGCTGGCTATAGTATTTGCACTAGAAAAATTTAGATCATATTTAGTGGGTACAAAAGTGATTGTATATTCGATCATGCAAAGACTTCTCGCATACCTATTAAAAAGAAGGAGGCCAAGCCAAGACTCATAAGATGGATTCTTTTGCTGCAAGAATTTGATATTGAAATCAGAGATAAGAAAGGTATCGAGAATCTTTGTTGCGGATCATCTTAGTAGACTTGTTGTATCCGAAGAAGAACTTCCCTTACAAGATCGTTTTAGGACGAACAACTTTTCTCAATTGAAGAATCAACACCTTGGTATGCTGATATAGTAAACTATTTGGTTACAAGGCAAGTACCTAGTACGATGTCTAATTTTCAAAAGTTAAAGCTTAAGAAAATAGCCAAACAAAGATGTGTGGGATGAGCCCTACTTGTGGAAATATGGTGCTGATCAGATTATCCGCAGGTGCGTACCTAACTCTGAATTTCAATCAATTCTATCTTTTTGTCATTCCTATGCATGCGGTGGTCACTTTGGTTCTAAACGTACCGCTCTCAAAGTTCTTGAGAGTGGCTTTTATTGGCCTACCCTATTCGAGGATGCATATGCTTTTTGCAAATCTTGTGATAGATGTCAACGAACGGGCAATCTAGGTGCTCGAAATCAAATGCCACTCACACCGATTCTTCATGTAGAGATTTTCGATGTGTGGGGTATTGATTTTATGGGCCCTTTTGTTAATTCGAATGGAAAATATTATATACTTCTTCTTGCTGTGGATTATGTTTCTAAATGGGTGGAAGCTAAAGCCACCCCTACTAATGATTCTCAAGTTGTTTGTGAGTTTGTGAAGGAATATATATTCTCTAGACATGGTACACCAAGAGTGGTTATCAGTGATGGAGGTTCGCATTTCAAGAAATCCTTCCATGCTCTCCTCAAGAAGTACAACATTACACACAAGGTTGGCACGCCGTATCACCCACAAACTAGTGGGCAAGCTGAAATCTCAAATCGCGAGATCAAGTCCATTACGAGAAAACTGTCAATACTACAAGAAAAGATTGGAGCTTCAGGTTGAATGATGCACTTTGGGCGTATAGAACGGCGTATAAAACACCAATTGGTATGTCTCCATATCGGTTGGTTTATGGAAAAGCTTGTTATCTCCCGTTGAACTTGAGCATAAGGCTTTTTGGGCGGTAAAAATGTACAACATGGAGTATGATGAAAGCTGGGAAACAAAGGAAGCTACAAATAAATGAATTGGAGGAGATACGTAATGATGCTTATGAGAGCTCTCGTATATACAAGGAAAAGACGAAGTTATTCCACGACAAAATGATTTCTCGAAAAAGTTTTGTTGTGGGGCGAAAAAGTTCTTTTATTTAATTCTCGTCTTAAGTTATTTCTGGCAAGCTAAGGTCCCGATGGGTGGGACCATTTGTTGTTACTAATGTTTTTCCTCATGGTGCGATTGAAATAACTAGTCCTAAAAGCGGGAAAGTTTTCAAGATCAACGGCCATAGACGAAGCCATACTACGAGAACTTCACTACAAAGTGGATGTTGATGAGATTGAGCTTCGTGATTTACTTCCTCCTGGAGAAGTAATTTGGAGAATGCCAAGTCGGGCTGAGGACGTAAAACTAAGCGCTAAATGGGAGGCAACCCATCGGTTTTGTATCTCTATCTTTTGTTTTTAGTTTTCTTCTTTTGCATATCATATTAGGATTTCCCACCTTGACTTTGATTAGGACAAGTCAATTACATTGAGGACAATGTAAAGTTTAAGTGTGGGGGAGTGTTTGGATATTTTGCATATAGATTTCTTAGCCTTTTTGAGTCAAAATTTTCAAATTCTTTGTATATATTTGAATAAAAACCTCCAACTTGTAGAGATTTTAGAGTCACTAGCATACTTCTAGGTATGTTTACATAGAGATTCGACCGACATAATCGAACTTGGAAGTGTTAGGGAACTACGTTGGATTTCTTACTTGTTAGAGTGTTAAATAATGGATTTAATCATGCCGGTGATGCAAATTAGGAGCAGAGAGAAATGCATTATTAGAGTTGCTTGATCAATCATTAGTGGAGACTACCTATTTTCAAATCAACAGAGGCACTGACCAAAATTTCTTTGTAGCCGACTAAAAGCTTTCTTTTGAGTGTGTGTCACCGTACGTTAATTCCGGGTAGAATGGTGAGCTACCCAACCTCCCACCAATAGAAGCACTACTCTTTGATCTCTTGAGTGCTAATTTTGTCAATCATAAGGGTGACATCTATAGATGAACACCACCTTCTTGTAGTTTGATTTGCAGTAGCACCACTCTCTCTCTCGCCGCCAACAGATCCATAGAAACACCAGCATCATCAACAAGTGGAGCAACATCAAAATCTACAAGGAAAGTTGAAGACATTTAAGGTTTACAAGCAACAATACAAGAAGAGAAAAATTTCATCCAAGTAAAGAAACATACAATGAGCAGATTTTTATATATGTTGAAGACTTACACATAAGGAGCGTAAATGATATCCAAGTATGAAGACTTATTTGCAAGAGCAGAGAAAATCAAAAGATGAGAATTATTGAAGTTTATGATACGAAGACAATACAAGTTGTGAAGATCAAAGTGGTAAAGTACTTCTTTTATGGCCAAGTTAATTTTAATTTCGTTATTATTTTTAGTTGCAATCTTTTTCTCTTTTTTTTTAAAAAAAAAAAAAAAAAAAAAAAAAAAAATGAAAACAAAAAGAAAAATAGAAATACAAAAAGATTTGCATTAGGTTGTTATTTGTTCAATAAAGCCATGGGGAAGAAAAATTTATAAAGAAGTTTCAAGCAACAAGGAAATTGAGGAAAAGAGTTACAAATTGTCAGAGTTCTACGAAGTTCAAGAGATTATCATCAGCAGTTGAAGACCGAAGACGAAAACCAAGAAGATGAAGAAGACGAGCCGAAGGAAGACATTTCTATTGGATGCTGTGAGAGTGGTGCTTTCATCGTTGCAATCAGATGTGAAGGTGGTAAGTACTCCCATCCTCGATAATAATGGTTGATTTCCTTTCTTAGAGATCATCAGAAAAATATCTTTGTTTTCCACGATTTTGTGGAGTCTCCAGAAATATTTCGGAGGGTTTCCTTCCCACCATTCAACGTGTGTAGGATTTCTCTCTTCATTCCTACCTACACACATGTGAGACCCATAAAAAGTCATGTCTTATTGAGTGCAATTATCATAAAATCCTTTTAAGTGAGGCGAAGTCGAGGCGAAATGCTTATTGATCGCTCTCAAACACGCGTTCTCTCATTATGGTGTGGTTATTTCTCACTCAACATTTAAGAATGAGAATATGTTCTTTGGTATTTCTAACTTCTTATTACTAGCATGCAGAAACTCTATGTCCTCATAGCTCTTTGGATGCTTGGGAAGCTGGAACGCTTTGAAGTTGGAGTAGGTTTTGTGGGTATATCTCTCGTAAACCCTCACGAGACTATAAATCGTCCACTAGGGACACCTAGGGGTTTAAAGGCTTGTTACATTCCGCTAAAAGTAACCGTATCCTCGACGAAATGGAGTTGTTGTAGTCTAGTTTAGTTTGCTCGAGGACTAGCAAAAGGCAAGTGTGGGGGAATTTGATAAGTGCATATTTCACATATATTTAAATGTCAATTCCATGCTAGTATTTGTTGGTTTTCTTGCAAATTATTGTATATTACGCTTGTTTTCTCTTATTTGTGTTTTGTTAGGTAAATCATCCAAAAGAAGTGAATATGCACTTAATTGTGCAAGGAAAGAAGCTAGCTATAAGTGGAGAAAGGCCAAAGACCAATTGGAACTCGTTCAAATACAAGATTTCTACTTTTCATTGGGTAGAGGACGAGAAGATGAAGACGATGGCGAAAGAACGGAGTCATTCTGAGTTCGTATGAAGAAGTTATGAGCAAAACAAGAACTCATAAGCAAAGGGCAAAATGGTCATTTTATCGGGAAGTACTATTGGCACTCCCGCTGTACGTTAAGGGGCAGTCATTCTGTTAAGGGGTGACCTGTTTCAAGGGAACTGCTAAAGGCAGTTCGATCTCTTACACAAGGGGAGGCAGGAATTAAAAATATGTTGAAGGCACCCGGCCTATTAACTCAAGGCACCACCACCTTCTTCCTCGACTTCAATGAACGAGAAAAGAAAATCACTGCTGGTGATGCTGATGATCGTGATAATCAAGATGGGAATGATTTGGAGTGATTCTCGAATCCGAATGGGTCATTAGGTTATTGAAGGTGTTAGAAGAGATGGGTCGTGCTTCAAAATGGTGTTAACAGATCGGTGATGGTGCTGTCGTCGATTATCGACAAAGTGATTGTGAATTGTTGTAGAAGTGCGGTTCATGGCGGCGATGGAAAGTTCGAGTTCTTTGTGAGATGAAGTTCAGGTCAAGCAACAAGGCAAAGAGGGTTGCTTTTGGTGATCGATGGGGAGAAACCAGCCGAGCTTGGTGATGAGATGTTGAGGAGAAGTTATCGATGGAGGGTACTCGAGCTTGGCAGTAGACATCACAGGCCATTGAAGACGAGAGAAAAGAGAAGTCTGGTGGAGTTTGAAGCTGTGATGGATGGTTTAGAGAGATGGCAGTGATGATGGTGCTTGCAGCCTCCATGGATCGGAGATAGAACTGTTATCAAGCTTGAAAAGGTACAGAGAAGTTTAAATTTCATCGTGTTGCTATTGTGATGATACTAATGGGAGTGACGTGAGCAGCAGAAGATAATGATCGAGAAAAAAATGTGGCTGTTGAACGATGTTTGGTTTTGTGGAAGAAATCTGTGATGATGGTGATGGCAGAGATGTTCGGTTCGTGAAGGTGGAGCACGTGTGATGAAGGAAGTCCAAGAGCCGTACAAATCAGAAGAAAAGATGTACGCAAGCACGTGGTAGGGTTGGGTTTGCAGCACTTCTGCCCCTAGTTAGTAATTCTCCGAATCATTCCCGAATGATTCGCGAACGTATCCGAACTGACCGAATCCGAATGATACTTCCGAACTATTTGAACTCCGAACCTAGTTCCGGATTATATGGACCTCACGAATGATTCGCGAACGTATCCGAACTGACCGAATCCGAATGATACTTCCAAACTAGATTCGAACGCCCAACCTCGCTCTCCCGTAGGTAACTCTCTGACCAGATTTCTGTTGATTAGTTTTTGTCTGATTTTGTATATACTTTATATTTAAATACAATTATTCAGTTAAAATTTTCTATTGGTAGTTGTTTAACCGGTGTTTTATGTGTTGATTTTTGTTTAAAAGTCTATAAACTCGCTTTGTAATACATTTAGGTGATTAATTTTTTTACTTCTTATTAGATACTCACGCTAAAATATATTTTTCCATCTTTAAATCATTACAAATAAAATTAGTCTCGTAATAAGGTCATAATACTTATCAATTTATCATATATGTAAGCCGAATTTTAAGTGCCGAATTCACATTTATAAAACGAATATGCACGTACGTATGCCGTTCCGAACTACTGTCCGAACAACGAACCGTTGACCGGATTCTTGACCGAATCCGACCTATCCGAATCCGTATAGTTCCCGTACGTATGCCGTCCCGAACTACTACCCGTATCCCGAATTGCTAACTAGGCTTCTGCCCAAGCTCTGACGCGTAGAAAGTAAAGTGGTGATTCAGTGTGTTGCAGATCACCGAAGTGGGACAGTTCGACGGTGCAGATGAAGTACAAGGATTTGTCAGAGGATCGAACGGAACAGAAACCATATACACGCTACTAGAGTGTACTGCAAGGCCGCACCCAATTATTAGTGGGATAAACTCCACCGACTTTGCATCTTTATCTAGTACGACTTTTGTGGATCGACTAGGGTATTTGATGCCTATAAATAGCTACCTAAACTAAAAGAAAATATCTACTTCTGTAGGATCATAATATCGCAATGTACAAGGCTTGCGGGATTAATAAACGACGGTGTCGCGAGGGAGTCGCAGGGAGCTATAATAAACGATGCGATGAATAACGACACCCAAAACGGTTGGAAGACACAAGACCTGGCGAGGGTTAAAAAGTGTCGCGAGAGTAAATGTTTGTGCATCTGCGACACTTCGCGAGACGTTCCCGAAAATAAAGGGTAGCTTAGCTGTCATCCACTATGTATTACCCTATATAAAGGGCTAAATGAATCTGTAGAGGAGGGGGAATCTTTTGAAGAATAAGGCAAGTCATTAGGAGAGAGAAAGTTTAAGAGCGCTTTGATTTCTAAGTGTAATTCTATTTTCCTGTGTAAACATTTCATGAACTTAATCAATAAATATTCTTGATCCTACATCTTTCAATGGATTAAGTAAGCAAAATTGAGTAAGGGGTGTAGTGTGGAATTTCCTGCTACTACATATGCGCTAGAAACAGGGACTGAGCAGAGATTGACGTAGAAATTGGAAGGAATTTGGATTAACAGAGAAAAGATTTGGAGAAGATATTCAAGAATTCATTGGAAAAGAAAAATGGCTAGAAGAAGAAATGTACAAGGGCAACCAACGATTGTAAGAAGAAGTGGGAGACTTGCGGGAGAAAGGAGGAATGAAACAGGAGAATCATCAAGGATGAATATGAGAAATGATGGAGAAGATCAAAATCAGCCACCGATCTCCCCAGTAGTAAACGCGGCTGTGGATTATGATAGAGTAAGTGTACACACTTGGAGGTCTGATTCTGAAGATGAGAGGGGAGAAGAGCAGCAGTTGGTGAACAATGGACAAGGAGAAGGAGAGCAAGGGATGAATGGAGAAATGAACCCAGGAAATGAAGAAATCGCGGCATTAGAAAGATTGAGGCAAACAATCCATGAAGAAAGGCGATTAGAGGCAGAAGAACGAGCCAACTTGACAAGACAGAACCACGAGCTGAGAATGGAAAATATAAGATTGCAAAATAGAAGATCAAGAAGTAGCGCGAGATCAAGATCAAGGACGACTAGGGAAGAAAGAAGAAGAGTTTTACCAACAGAAAGTACCGAAGAAAACCAACAAGAAACACAAAATTTAAGCACAGAGCATGGCGAAAGAAGAGGGGAAATAGAAGATCGTTATATTCCTCAACCCGAAAATCTTCAAAATGAGCGGAATAGGGAAAATCAAGGAAACATGCAACTCCAAGAACCGAATGATCCAGCTACTGAAGGAAGAATAATCTTGCACGGGAGAGAAGAATTGAGAAGAAATCGAGAAATCGAGGATGACATTGAAAGACACTACATTGAACAAGCGCGGCTAGCTCGCGAGAGAGAAAGAATAAGAGCAGAAATGGAAAATCAAGAGATGGAAGAGGCAATCCGGCAAAATAACCATGACAACCGCGAAAGAAGAAGGGAACAAAATCGTACCAATAGAAATATTAATGAAGAATATGAGAGAGTGCAGATGAGAGCGAGAGACAACCAAGAGGAGAAAACAACCGATATAATGGCGTGCGAATGTGACGAAAGAAACGAAGAAGAACGTCGCGGGGAAAGAAGAGGAGAAAATAACGGCGGGA
This sequence comes from Papaver armeniacum, assembly GCA_023531295.1. Classification (NCBI taxonomy): domain Eukaryota; kingdom Viridiplantae; phylum Streptophyta; class Magnoliopsida; order Ranunculales; family Papaveraceae; genus Papaver; species Papaver armeniacum. Next base: position 464,249 of record JAJJWW010013579.1, read on the forward strand.
AGGTCAAGATAGGTACGAGCGAAGAAGGAGAGAAGCAGAGTTGAAAAGACCAGTAGAATCAAACTCTGAGGCAAATGAACAAGTCTTAAGAGAACTGGCTGAAATGAGAGGATTACTGAATAGTAGAAGAGAAGGAGGAAGGAGACAGTTGGACGAAGCCATCGCAGAAGCTGCGAAGAATCCTTTCACATTAGAAGTACAATTGGGAGGGATACCTCCTAAATGCAATTTACCTACATTAGTCAGCATTTTTGACGGAACGACCTGTGCGATCCAGCACATTAAAGCGTATATGAGGTGTATGTTGCAGTGGGAGAGTCATGACGCTATACTGTGTAAGTACTTCGCGTCAAGCTTAACGGGAGAAGCGTTAAAATGGTTTGAAGGTTTACCCAGGAACACGATCACATCGTTTAATCATTTGCAAGCAACATTTTTAGGAGCGTATATAAGCAACAACTTCACGCGACCAGGAATCGAAGACGTATTTGGATTGAAACAAAGAGTTGGTGAGAGCTTGAGGCAGTTGACGATAAGATGGAGAACCATGTGTAGTGAAATGGCAGGACGAGTTGAGGAAAGATATCTTATCCTCTCGTTTGTAAATGCTCTCTTCGCGACCAATTTGCTATACATTCAGATTTTTAGAATCAAAAATACAATCACGATGGCAGAACTGCGAGAGTTACAGGAAGAATATATTGCCCTAGAAGAGAGACAGAATGAAATGAATTCTTATCCATCGCAAACACAAGCTCGAATGCCGCTGAACGCAAGCTTGTTGCCTCAATTCATAAATACAGTGGCGAGCACTTCGCAAGGACAACAAGCAAGGAAAGCTGATGAGGGACAGCAGAAGATAGTAGCCATGGGAAGCCATGATCAAGAGGAATTTGAACGAGAAAGGAACTATTACAACCGTAACAGCAATAATAAGATCCAGAGGCTAGATCATGTGCAAGAAACATACGGTGGACGAAGGCAAAACAACCGTGGAGGGCAGAGAAGTCGCAGAATAGTATGGGAAGAGATTAAGATGCCTCCACTGAATGCTAGTGTGGAAAAGATCTGGGAAGCTATACTTGTGATGGAAAATGTACCAGCACCTTGGAACGTGGGAATGGAACCACCGCCAGGCGATAGAAGTCATGAATTTTGTTCTTACCATCGTTTCCATGGTCATCAAACAAACGATTGTAGAAACATAAAGAGAATCATTCTCAGGATGATTGATCAGGGAAAGTTGAATCACTTTCTAAAAAGGAAAAGAAAACAGCGAGACATTACCACCACCACCGAGAGATGCACGAACGAGTGTCGGCGAAAGGAAAGGAAACATTTGTGATAGAAGTCGGGACAAAAGCTAAAAATTTGAATTGCAACTCTATCGTCCACTCATATCGCACAATTGAAGATTTTCATGACAAAGTGCTCAGTAGAGTCTTTGCGAGAGATGCTAATGATAAAGAAATAATGAGTACATGCGAGAACGACGCAGTTAGAAAAGTGGCAGCTGAAGACTATTTCTTTCTCTGCAGATGAAGTGCCAAAAGGAAGAGAAACACATGATAGCCCGTTGGTTGCGAAACTAGAAATTAACCCGAAACCAGTTGATGGAGAAGATGATGAGGCAGAAGCTTGCTGGGCGATTAACCGAATCCTAATCGACACCGGAAGTTCGGTGAATATTCTCTTCTACCATACTTACAAGACGATGGGAGGAAAAGATGAGGATTTGATCCCCTCAACATACAAGATATATGGCTTTAATGGCACTGCAAACAAACCAAAGGGAGAGGTTCACATGAGAATACCTCTACAAGGGCTATCAACTGATATTTTATTCTGCGTGGTGGACGTGGAATCTCCATATAATGCGCTGATTGGGAGGCCATGGCTTCATGAAATCTTGGGGATCGCATCAACATATCATCAATGTATAAAATTTCCACATCCAAACGGTATTGGTATTATACAGGGAGATTGGAAGGAGTCGCAACAATGTCATGAGGTCGATGTAGAAAGCTGCGAAGAAAGAAATACCAAAAGAAAAGGCTGGAAGCAACATGTGAGAGATGAACAGAGAAAGGAAAAATTGATGGTGGACACTATAGAAGTAAGGACTGAACATACCTCGCGAAGTGAATGCCTAGAGACAGGCGAATATTATGGTAATAAAGAAGCCAAAGATATAAGTAACAAGAAGCATAAGAAATGAATAATCAACAAAAACAGGAGAAAAGTAGCAATTGAAGAAATGATGTGCGAGAATCTCATGGCCAAGAGTATATGGGAATTCAGTTAAGAAAGAAAAATGAAAATACAGAATTGTGCGAATACTTCGCAAACAAATATCAGCAAATAATGAAAAATGAATGATTGAATGACTTAACAAATATGAATGAGTAAAAGAATGGGACGAACCTTTATGGCGTACACCCTAGTTCGCGAATAACATTTCGTAAGAGGCAAATGTAAGACCTAAAGTGCGTCATACAAGGGGGGTATCTCTCAACATGGCTCGGGGGAAGGTTACACCGCTCCTGAAGCTTCGAGTCATGGAAATTTGGGGCCCATGAAAGCCTATCCGGGGAGATACCTTGGATTCCCAACTATATATGTAGGTTATACCTCGGTTGGGCGACCGAGGGTCTCTTCCAAGGAGTCGGTGTATGCTCAAGGCGCCGAGGTACACGGTTGAGCCGAGTGCCGGGATGGATGAACCTACCCTGGCCATTCTTGGCAAGTCTTGGCATATGTTGCACTCGCCGAAGAAAACTCCACTTAGGGTGCAGTCTCGTAACCATAAACCATATAGGTATAAGGGATAAGAGGTGCGAAAAACAACTGGTTGTTGTTAAGACCAGGATGGGAGGAGCTAGTCTTGTATGGCCGATGTTTCGCCTCCTTGAAGGGGCAACCGGGGAGATGATAAGGGCGACGCTCTCCATTAGGGGGGGGGTGTCAAAATAGACGCAAATGTCATGAGGCTTTGTTTTCGCAAGGAGACTTAGGCTTGTCATATTTGTGCAATGATCTGAAGAGGCAATAATACAAACGCGAGGGTAAGGCGAGATCAATGGGTCTTTACACGACAGTGTACGGACGTCCTGCGATTTCGTCGCACGACGGCAATGTCATGGGGCTTTATGTTCGCAAGGATATCTAGACCCGTCATATTGTCGCAACTAAAACATCTGCAGAGGCAAAAATACTTGGAAAATGATAAGGCAAGATCAATGGGTCTTTACATGCAAGTGTAAAGACGTCTGCGATTTTGTCGCGATGAAAGGTGGCGGGGAAGACCTCTAATTAGGGAGGTCGACTTGGAAGACCACACAAAAATGATAAGGCAAGGTCAATGGGCCATTGCATGAAAATGTAAAGGCGGCCTGCGATCTTGTCGCACTGAGAAGAGATAAAATACATTTATCAAGATAAGGCAAGGTAAGTAGAATTCTTGATCTATGAAGATACCTGCGACCTCGTCGCAACAATACATCTCAATAACAATAAAATTATTATTCAACCACATACGTGATGACAACTAAAATCTTCCATCGAAGATAAATAACGAGAGGCAAGTATGGGAATGGAAAAAATGGAATATTGTTATTCATCTTCGATGAAAGAGTTATACATCAATAATGTTAGCCAATTATATTACAAGGAAGAACTACCAAAAAGGGGAGTGAAGATTGAATTCGGGAGGGAAAAATCCAAGGAATACACTATAATAAGGATACGAAATGTACGGATATTACAAGCGAGAGAAAGAAAACAAAATGAGTTATCTCTTTGGTGATTCTTCTTCTTCATCGATTCTTGATCTATTATTCTCATCGCCAGAATTTTCTTCTTCCCGGCCTCGCTATCGAAACGTCCGAGACAGGCAGATTCTCGGGAACCTTTTCAAGGAGACAGGATATGAATGCAGAGGGATATTGTGGTTCTTACAAACATACTCCATGCCTCCATTGCGAAAACGAACAAACATCATTATTAAAGTTCTCTCATTGTTGTTAGAAATTGTTTCTTGACTTGGAATATTTGTTCTCGCGAAGGAGAGATTCTTTTCTTTTGTTCTTTTCGGTTTCAAGTTCTTCAAGTCTCATTTGGAAAATTATCGCGAGTTGTTCTTTTTCAGATTCAAGCTCTTTAATTCTAACTCGAAGCCTCTTCTCAGATTACACGCAAATAAGAAACAACAAGTTAATAATTTACAAGCAATACTACGTAAGTAAGAAGCGATAAGGTATAATAAGTAACCTTCTCTATCGAGATATCATATCTTTAATCAAGGAAGTATGCTCGGCGTGAAGACTAACATCAACACCTAGGTTATTTCTGGCATTATCTAAAACTTTCGCAGCCCGGCGAATTCATCATCATTATTTATAACAAGAAGAGAACGAACTTGCTCTTTCATTTTGCTTAAGCATGGTATTACGATAAAGGAGTTCATCTCGTTCAACTTGCACACCGAGAAGAGATTTGTGGAATTCGCTAACGCCACGTGCACCTCTCGTTAGTAATGCGATCGTTCTCATCTATGAGATCACTAATTTTCTTCTGTTAATCTTGATTTTATTCTCGGAATCAAGGTACATTCGTTTAAAGCGATTGGTTAAATTCAAGCTAGATCGTGTTCGATCTCTAAGAGATGATATTTGGATTGAAGATCCTTTAATGAAAGGAGGTTAGTTTTATTTGAGGAACTACTTAGAGATTGATTAAGGTGAGCGAGAAGAAGGTCATTATCCATGGGTTCGGGGAAATGTATGGAGAAGAATAGCCTCATCGGAGAGATTATATACATCTGCGAAGGTAATTAGTTAGGTAGCGATATGCGACCGATAAGATAGAAATAATAAGAGAAGGAAAAATCTTATACCATAAAGTTCTTTGATTAGCGTTCGAAGAGTGGACACCCTATCCCTTTGAGAGTCAAGTTCGGTATTTAACTTTTGAATTCTCTCGTCTTTATCGCGAGATGACGCAGCTTCAGTCTCTAATTCTCGAATTTTCTTGCTCAATTGCGAATTCTTCTTTTCAAGATTGTTGCGTCTTCTCTCGAGATCTGAGGCAACTAAAAGAAGTTCTTCCAACCTATAAAAGAAGATAGAAAAATCATTAACATATATATATATTTAAAAATTTAACATTAACAGGGAAATATGATTGCATACGTACCAAAGATCCAAGTGCATTCAAGAAGTCAGGAGACACAATTCTGGAGGCTCCATTGAAAGAATTATTGCCCTCTAATAAAGTAGCATTACACACGTTTTGAGAGCCCCAAAGGGAAGCTAGGGAGCATCTCCCATTCCTTGGAAAGAATGCGAGAAGATCTTTGGACAACTGATCCATAGAAGAACTGGTCGACGGAGTCTTCTTGGCGAGAGGAGGATTCGAGTCATGGTCATCCTCGTCAGAAGATTTAGAGCTTGAGCTAAGGAGAGAAGAAGATTGAATCTTTCGTTTCTTAGTCAATGGAACAGAAGATTTATCTTCGCGAACGACGGTTTTACCCTTACTTTTAGTCTTCGCGGCTACAGCTTCTTCAACTCCAACCTTCGCATACAGTTAAAGATAAGAAACAGAGGCAACAATATTGTTTCAAATAACAAAGGAAATATTTCTTACTTCATCCGTAAGCGATCGAAGTATCGCCAGGGTACTCTCTAACGGATTATCCTCGTATTTCCTTCTCAATCTGGAGATCTGAAAAATTTCACAAACTCAGCAAATATAAAGAAAAATTGCAAAGGCAAGATCTGAAGAGGAAAACATACCTCTTTTGCCTTATCAGGCCATTTGAATTCCCAAGGGTGATATCTGCGAGATTCGCGGGGAAGAATATGCGAACCCGCGATGTAAGGGCCATTTAAAATCAAGGGTACAACCCACCACTTCTCATCTTTGGAGTGGCGAGGAGTAGTATTATTGCCCGGATGCCAATCAATATCTTGCATGAGCAATTTATCTTCAGGAACATTATCATTCTTTTTCAGGCGAATGCCCCAGCGAGATTTCGCATTCCGCATCTTTATCACTGAATAATTTTCAAAAAAGTTCTCTACAGTATACTTTTCAGCAGCTATTTCCAAGTTTGCGAAATCGGGGTGCCTAACAGTAATAGGGTATAAAGATCCTTTGCCAGCACCACGATTCGCGAACTCAAGCATTAGGCGAATGCAATCGCCACTCAATTGATAAACAGCCCGAGAGAATTTTTCATGGGCCAAGATTTCATAAAATAAAGGTATCTCGGGATTGTACAAGGGAATGGGAAGTCCCGCGAGAAGCTGACCTAGCGAGACTATAATCTTTTGATCATCACATTGATGATCGAGAAAATAACTTTGCGAGAAAGAGTAGATGAAGGTTCTTGATTGGGAATGGTTGTGAGTGAAACCCTTCTCGAGCATCTTCTTGTTGAACTTCATCAAAAGAAGCTTTGTATGCACGACTAATGGAAGCCATTATCGGTATGGGAATGGACAGGATGTTAAAGGTTAGGATCGGCGCTAGAAAGGACGAAGAAAAGATTTGTAAAGAGCGAGGAACGCAAATTGCGGAAGGAGAGAATCAAAGAAAAGTTGCAGAGAGAAACTAAAGGATGAAAAGGAGGGGAAAAGAGAACTATATATAGGGAAAAAGATCCTCGAGAAAAACGAGGTCATTTAATGCGAAAAGAGACATGAATGGTCAAGAATAAGCGGTTGAAAGAGACGTGTCAAGAAGAGACGTTAATAATCAAAATCCGTGTAAAAGTACAAAACTGAAACAGATAAAGATAAGCAGTCGCGGCAATAAAATCATAAAAATCTCATGATACTCTTCCCTTCGCAGGAGAAATATGAGGAGAGATAGGAGACGACACTTCGTATATATCACAAAGAAGCTTCGGAACTTTGCAAAAGAATAGAGGCAAGTACGTACTTTTCAAGGAAAGTATTCTTTTGCTCGTTCCTCCATCAACAAAGATCAAGGATTACTACCACAACAGATTTTTCCTTAAAGATCGCTCTTCAAGCAATATTCAAGGAAAAAGAGGCAAGATGTAGGATCATAATATCGCAATGTACAAGGCTTGCGGGATTAATAAACGACGGTGTCGCGAGGGAGTCGCAGGGAGCTATAATAAACGATGCGATGAATAACGACACCCAAAACGGTTGGAAGACACAAGACCTGGCGAGGGTTAAAAAGTGTCGCGAGAGTAAATGTTTGTGCATCTGCGACACTTCGCGAGACGTTCCCGAAAATAAAGGGTAGCTTAGCTGTCATCCACTATGTATTACCCTATATAAAGGGCTAAATGAATCTGTAGAGGAGGGGGAATCTTTTGAAGAATAAGGCAAGTCATTAGGAGAGAGAAAGTTTAAGAGCGCTTTGATTTCTAAGTGTAATTCTATTTTCCTGTGTAAACATTTCATGAACTTAATCAATAAATATTCTTGATCCTACATCTTTCAATGGATTAAGTAAGCAAAATTGAGTAAGGGGTGTAGTGTGGGATTTCCTGCTACTACAACTTTTTCTTTTATTATTCTTTTTCTCTAGCTAGAAGACAGAAACAGAGAGAGAAATAAAGTTTTGCTCCCTGGCTTTTCTTGTGAGTTTTTATCTTTAATTCTATTTTTATTCTTTCTCTTTTATTTATTTTATAGAATTCTTTTTAGCTATGAGTAGCTAAACTTCTTTTTGATTAGGGATGATTTCAAAGTCCTGAACAATGAAGCTTTAATTTATTAGACCAAGTTTATTTCAAGTTTTATTTATTTGTTGATTATCTTTATTATTTTTAATGTTTAAGAATATTGAGGGGTTATTTAAAGTGATCAATTAAATTAACCAATCAATAATTCTTCTACTAGTATTGGGGTTGGTGATACGTGTAATTGTCACTCAATTCTTTACACAAGTAGTAAATCGCAAGAGGCGATAGAGGGATTCTTGTTAAGCAATTGTGTAAAAAGATAACACTAGTAAGCGGCCGAGCCTATGCGTCGATGCTAGGATCAACCTGATTCACGAGTGTAAAGCATTCGTTAATCTACACCTTGAGAGCTTATTTTTGGTGGGTTATTTGGATATAAACTGGTAGTCGAGCGCTTAGTATCCAAGTGACAACAGAATCCGGGGATAGCAGAGCTTATTGCTATTCTACGGTTGGTAACAATATAAATTCAACAATAGATAAACTTGTATTCAATTAAGTTTTGATTCGATGATGTGGCGAAGGATTCCCTAGTCTTCTTTCTTCTTATTATTTACAACAAATCTTTTATATTTTCTTTTGTCATTTACTTTGATTAAAATCTAAAAAAACCCCTTTTGGTTACTTTTTAAACAACTAAAAACTCCCTGCTCTTCGTGGGAACGAACTCCTTGCCATTATATTACCAGTTAATAGTGTGGAAAGAAGTAATTAATTTGCTGTGTAAACGACGCGCATCACAAACTTGGCTGGAAATTTTACTTGTCAGTTTTCACTCCCACTTTGTGATCCGTTGTGCATAAAATTTCATTTATTACGATGAAAATTTAATGTATCACCCTTGCAATTTCGCGTTCTCTAGTTTGTGTGATTGCATATCTTTGTCTACCTATCTACTATTTACTCTAATTGCTGATTATTTACTTTTCATGGTTTAGGTACTTTTTCTCACATACCGATAGGCAACCTTCTTATCCTTCCGTCATTGTGTTAGGTGGTGGCATAGTGGGAATCGCAGCTGCTCGTGCCCTTCGCGTTGCATCTTTTAAGGTGATAGATTATGAATGGTTTGAGTTAGAAGTACTTAATTTAGTGACTGTTTTGAATCTTTCTCATTGTTTTCCTTGGTTTCTGTCCTTTACTCATTATTAGGTACTTTAGTTGGAATCAAGAGATAGAATTGGTGGTTTAATTCATAAGGACTACTCACTTGGTTAGCCCATTGACTTGGGAGCATCAAGGTAAGTTGAATTTTGTTCTGATTTTCCTTATTAATCTCTTAATATCCATTTCTTCTCACAGAGTCAGACTCGCACCTTGACCGCGGTCGTAAGCGTCAAAAATAAATTTACACTTTCTTACTACTCAAAATATAAATATAGCAAGGGCAAGAAAGGATCGATCCCACAGAGAGGTCTAGGTTGTCAAATTGTTATGGTTTCCTATATAAAATACCGAGGATTTTCTGATTTAAACGGAAATAAATAAAAGCAAAACAAATAAAAGTAAACACGCAAATCAAGGATAAGAAGATATTGGTCATGGATTTCGTTTTCATTCACAAACATGGTTTCACCACAATAACTAGAATTGATATTTTAATCTCAACTTTTATCAAAGACCCTAGAATACCTTGATCGCAAGAATATCCGCAAACCTCCTCATGTCATCAACAAACACATTAAAAGATGCGAATATGAATTCTACCTAAAGGAACAACCTAACGTGTAAAAGCACTAATCAAGTTTAATTCCCTAGATGCATTAAATTCTATGAAATCAGGCCAATCAAAGCAATCGAACGTGGAAAGCGCACTAATCCGATTTAACAAAGGTTATGACTCACATATGATCATAAGAATATATCACTACAAACTATAATCATATTTATGCTACTTGCAATCCGAATTATCACTTTTGCGTATAATAACCCTAATCTAGCAATAGAGATGAAAACAAACTCAATCGATTCGCGACTCGACTAAACAAGCATTCAAATCATGTAACAATATTCATGGTGAATCATAAACGATAATATGAGAGAAAACTAATTTATTGAATTAAAACCCATGTTTGGAAATCCAACTTATTCCATAACCAATAATAAAAACTCTAGCTCATATTCATGGAGTTCATAACAAGAAGAAAGAGAAGTTTCATGTTTCTAAACCCTAGAACAAAAGTAGAGGCAAAAGATAATAAAAGATATATAGATATGATATGTGTTTTGAGAAAAGTCTTCTCTTTTATAGCTCCACTCCTTCCAAAATTAGGTTTTGTCTTCAAAGTCCATTAGTTAGAAGTCCACCAAGCCCACAAGTGAGAGAACTTAGTGTAGAAATTTTGTCCCAAAAACGCTCGCTTAGGAAAATCGGGATGATGGCCGGAATCCGTGGGAAAAATCGCCGAAAACTTGACTCCGGTGACCGGCAAAGTCCACCCGGTCACCGGTCAACCGGTCAGAACGGTCGGGTCAACTCGAATCGGATCGGGTCAGGCAGCCGAGTCGAACAGGAGTCGGCTAGCTAACTCGGTGAGTGGTCCTAGCGAGCTACTTGCCCGAGCCAAATTTGTTGCGGTTGTGCGGTTTTACAGGCACGACCCGGATGTCTGTATCCTTCCTGTAACAATTCAATTCGCCAACACCGGTCTCATGCTCTCAATCTCCAATTCTTTCGGGGTCCACAAGCCATCTTCCATGAATTGCACCACAACAATGCATCACCACCTGCTACTCATGTTACCACCATCACCACCAAGCTGCAGTTGCAAACACCAGTAGTGCATCACTAGCACCAATATCTACCAAATTAGCTCCACACTGCAGCACTCCCTCACTGCCAGAATCACTCTGGCCAACAACCTGCACTGCCTTCCCACCTGCTTCAACTCCAGCTGCTACTTGACCCAGCACTTGCACAATTGCACAGCTCCTTCTCATCTTTGTAACTCCATCTGGCTTCAGATACCAGCAGCACCAAGCCTGTCTAGCTGCTTCTCCATCTCAGCTCCCTTGTTCTGCAACACCACCTGCTGTTCAATGGAAACCCATTTTCTTGACTCAAACACTGCAAAGACCAACAGCTGCATCTGTCTCTCATCTTGCATTCACGGAGCTCGTTGCACTTTACACACAACTCCAACTCCATTCATTTCTATGGCAGCAACAGCATCCATGAGCTTCACCAATTCAATCCAAATCTCCATTTCACTCATCTTCTTCCTGCAACTTCAACTTCACTTTCTCAACTTGAAAGCAAGGGCTTCCCTGAGCTTCACATAACCCACAAATCCATTCCGGACACAAACATCAATACAAACCATGTCTCAACCACCGGAATCTCAAGAATCTGTTGAGCTTCACAAAGATTGTCTCACTACCAATCAGCCATCTTCCACCAGCAACAGCCAATTCACCAATTAGAGTAAAAATCCACCTGAATCTTGCTATCACCCATCTCGACTTTGAAATGCACCAGTTCCAGCTTTCATCTCAACTTGTACAACATACAAGACCACCTCCACTTCAACATGGCCTGCATCTGAGACTCAAGACATTGCCACTGCAGCTCCATCAGGCCAGCCATCTTCTCAGCATAGGTCTCATCATTGCAGACCCATTCAGGCAACAACCACCAGCCACTTTAACTGTAATACCATCCGAAGTTGCATTCTTGGCCCTATATGTTTCGGCTTAGGCCATTGCAAAATCACCTGAGATCTCTCCGGCCAAATCGAATCCTTGCCATACCCATTTCAAAGACTCCCATATCCTGCTCTGTGCAAACATCGAGCCACATTCTACCTGCCATTCACAACCACTAAAACCCATTGCAGAACCATCCTGGCCATGGCTCCCAATCTCGCACTGCATCTGCATCCGCATCCAAAATTGCCTCTCCATTTTAGCTTGACTCCGAGCCAAAACCCAATTTCTCATCCTCCATCCATCCAATTCTCACTTAGTTCGAACCCTTCTTACAGCTCCTGTAACTCTCCATTAGCACCAACACCATACCCAACCCTGCAATTTACACATCAGTTCAAATTCCAGTTCAAATGTTCATCATCTCCTCAGGCACAAACCACAGCACCAATAACTCCATCAAGCCTCTCTATGGCACCTTCCCTGCAACCACCTACCACTCAAGAACCCTAACTTCAATTCAGACACAACCAATTCATCAATCACATAACCCTCCGGATTTGAGCAGAATCCCTCTCGAGTTCTTCGATTCTTCACTGTATCACATCATTTCTTCCTCCCTTTCCTGGTACTCGATTCAATCAAGCGGCATCGGTGGAACAAAATCGATTCCTCGGTTCTTTAATTCAATTTCAGCCCCAAACCCATCTCTCGGTTCCTCAAATTAGTCATCGTAACCCTTTTCTTCCTTCCGATTTGAACTAAAACCCTAATCTGAATCTCCTCTTTCACAAAGCATCAACAATTCTTTCCTTGATTCAAGCGGGTGTCTTCTCGATCTATAGCAGCAGCTTCTTATCCTTTTCCCTGCCATTAATCACTTCCTCTCTCGTCTAGAACAGCCGTTGTATCTCACTTTACCTCTCCATTTTCTCTCTCGATCTCAGGTGAAGTGAAGGCCGACACATTCATGAGGAAAATATTTGTCTGATATTCTTAGGTTTTGTGTAGGAGATGAAACTAGTTAACTCCACTCAAGCAAAGTAGCTAGGGGGTACTCAAATGACTATAAGCACCCACGCTTCTGATAAAGGCCACCTGATGTAACTTCCTCGTAAAAGAGTTGTCCCTTAACCTTGGCTGAGCTCCAAATATCACTTGCATGTGAGATGACAATTTCGCCCTTTTGCTCAATTTGGGTGATTTCCGCTTCTTTTCCTCCGTGCGACTCCAGAGTACCTAATAACTCAAAAACACGCGTAAAGTACATAATTCACAAGAAAAATAGCAAAAAAAGCGTAACTACTGAATAGTAAATACGGTGTATTCTACACCTATCAAATTCCCCCACACTTAGACTTTGCTAGTCCTCGAGCAAATCAAACAAAACAATCTTAAAGAATACATACAACTCCGTGTCGTCGAGGCTACGGTCACTTTTAGCATAAATAACAAGCCTTTAAACCCCTAGGTGTCCCTAGTGGACGAGTTATAGTCTCGTGGGGGTTTACTAGAGATATACCTACAAAACCTATATTTCAAACTCCGTCTATTCGTGACAAATCAATGAACGAATCCAAAATGACTACAGGAGGAGGTACCTTGCAAATTCAATTCATATATTAGTAAATAAACTCTAATTAGATAGTCGAACAAGCCACAATACTCGGAAACTAACAAACCACAATCACAATGAAAAGATTAAGAAGATGGATATAGATGTAGATGTTGGCGAATATTCACAAGTGTTCGATGTTTCCCATATCTGTCTCGAAGGTCTTCTTGCTAAGATGAACCTAATCCTATTGGATTGAGCTACTTAGTGCTTTGAATGCTACATCAAATCAATTGGCATATACAAGGGAACCAAGAGTGACTTTATTCAACACAATAATAATTTCTTCTCTTTTTTATATGATTGGATCAAACTGGATCCAATTTCTCTTTTTTTTAGACGGCATGATTAGATCTTTTGGATCCAAGCGCATGCTTCCTTGTCAACACGTATATGATAGTTGCCTTGGATCCTGCATTCCACGCTTGTTTAGGCGACGGAGACAGGGACTACGTTTCACACATACTGCTATTCCCAAGTATCTTTTTATTCCGTTTTGGTCTAATTGGTCGGTCTCTTTTTTTCTTTTTTTTTCATATATTTTTTTTCATTTTTTTCATTTCTTTTTCTAGTAACTCAATCACTCTAATTCATCCTAGCAGTAATAACACGTCGATGTTTAATGACCCACCAAAGCACTTAGAGAACAATAGATAAATATGGAAAAAAAAAATAGAATGCGATATGGTGATATTCCGAGATATGGTAACAACTATCATGTTAATTTGTGATTTCTGAGCTATATTCTTCCCTTTTAGTTAATTGGTTCCTCAACTCCTACATTCAAAATGGTTCCATCCACTAATGGTGTCATCCTAAAGGCACAAGTTTCTAGATATCGGAGTTCAAAAAGCACAAATTTTTCTGATTTTTTTTTTTTTTTTTATACATAAAACAAACTAAAACATATAAATGCTCCCCCACACTTAAACTTTACATTGTCCTCAATGTAAAATTGAATCGTCCAAAGAAAGTTCAAGGTGGGAAATTCCGCAAATGATATGCAAAAACAAAGAAAGTAAAAATAAAAGCAAATGCATAAAAATAAAAAGATAAAAAGGTAAAGATACAAAACCGGTGGGTTTCCTCCCACTTAGCGCTTGTTTTAAAGTCGACGGCCCGACTTAGCTTCTTGTAAAATTCATTCCTCATACACCAATAATCTGAAAAGTTGGGGATCCTTCCATAGAACCTGTTTTTCAAACCTTAGATTCGCACAAATATTAGTAATATAAAACAGAAACGAAGCTATTAACCGATAAAAGTTTCCCCCACACTTATTCTTGTCCACACATGGAAGTGCATAAAGAATATAGGAGTCGGGCACTTCCACGGTTTCCTGTTCCATAACCTGCATAGTATGAGAATCAAGTATCTCTAATGGCGGAAAATGAGAAACAAAGTCATTCAACAGTATTCTCGAAGCACATACATTCAAACCAAGAAGAGGTAAAGGAGAAGAAACAATAGGCAAAGGGTTAGATAAACCTTGCACAATCTCTTTTATCACGGAATCCTCTTCATCCTTGAAAAACTCAAGTGAATAATTCACCTCTTTTATATCATGGTCCTCTATCAAACCTTGCAACCATTCTTCGTCCGTTTTGTAGTAACCAAAGTGTCGACATAAACATCATCATTACAATCATATGCAAGCTCAATTGGGTCTTCCACAATAGTGGTCATAACGGTCTCATTCTCAACATATTCCTCCTTTTTGTTGTAGGGCACATACTCTTTTGCGGATCCAAATTTTATCCATAAGGAATTTCTTTAGAACACTCATTGCATCATCCTCAAGCTCTACCTTTTGAATAGGTTGTTGATCGTTATAAAGATCAATGCTTGAGTAAGGTACACTAGTGTCATCACATTCCTCTTCGTCTTCACCTTGATCGCAAAAAGACTCCATTGTAAACTCCTCGGGGATGTCACCATGAATTGGTTTAGGCAATGTATTTTCATAATAATCATCATCACTATCATAGTCATCATAACATTGGTCCTCGCTGAATTTAGTGTTGCTAATCTCGAACTCATCCTTTTGAATAGGTGAATGATCATTATTACGATCAAGAGTTGAGTTAACTACACAAATATCAACAAAAGTCCCCGAAGGTTTGCCTTTTTCAACATAACTATTCATTTCCTCCTTGTATTCTTCAATGCCTTGTCTTAAAGTGGAAACACCTTTTTGAAGCTCTTGGAGTGTTCCATCCAAATTCTGAATATAGTGTTCCATTTGTTTGTAAAGCTCATTCGACAAAGAAAAAGTAGAATTACTTACTTCCGTATTGTTAGGCCAATTATCTTCCCTTTGAATGGGTGAATGATCATAACTACGATCAGAAATTGGGCCAAACATACTATAAGCACATTCGGTCGATGAAATTGGTTCCACGCTTGGTTGTCCACAAATTGACTCCATGCTGGCCATAAATTGTTGCATTTCATCTACCAAACTAGAGGAAAAATTAATAGGAGTAAAACTAGTCTCCCCTCCTTGTGGTTGCTCACTTACATACCCACCGTAAGAAGGTTGGAATGTATGAGAACAACTAAAAGGGTACGTGGAATATTGACCATAACCAAAGGATTGGTTTTGATTGTATTCCCCATAAGGGTGATAGTTTTCATGTTGTTGAGGTTGAAAGCCGTATTGATTGCTCCAATATGCTCCGTCCATAGAAATTGGTACCTGAAACGAGATTCTCAAAACTCGAATAAGAACCAAGAAATAAGAAAAAGTAAAACAAAACTAAATACAAAAATAAGAAACCAAAAACAATTAACAACCGCTGCCTCCCCGGCAACGGCGCCAAAATTTGACCGCGGTCGTAAGCGTCAAAAATAAATTTACACTTTCTTACTACTCATAATATAAATATAGCAAGGGCAAGAAAGGATCGATCCCACAGAGAGGTCTAGGTTGTCAAATTGTTATGGTTTCCTATATAAAATACCGAGGATTTTCTGATTTAAACGGAAATAAATAAAAGCAAAACAAATAAAAGTAAACACGCAAATCAAGGATAAGAAGATATTAGTCATGGATTTCGTTTTCATTCACAAACATGGTTTCACCACAATAACTAGAATTGATATTTTAATCTCAACTTTTATCAAAGACCCTAGAATACCTTGATCGCAAGAATATCCCGCAAACCTCCTCATGTCATCAACAAACACATTAAAAGATGCGAATATGAATTCTACCTAAAGGAACAACCTAACGTGTAAAAGCACTAATCAAGTTTAATTCCCTAGATGCATTAAATTCTATGAAATCAGGCCAATCAAAGCAATCGAACGTGGAAAGCGCACTAATCCGATTTAACAAAGGTTATGACTCACATATGATCATAAGAATATATCACTACAAACTATAATCATATTTATGCTACTTGCACTCCGGAATTATCACTTTTGCGTATAATAACCCTAATCTAGCAATAGAGATGAAAACAAACTCAATCGATTCGCGACTCGACTAAACAAGCATTCAAATCATGTAACAATATTCATGGTGAATCATAAACGATAATATGAGAGAAAACTAATTTATTGAATTAAAACCCATGTTTGGAAATCCAACTTATTCCATAACCAATAATAAAAACTCTAGCTCATATTCATGGAGTTCATAACAAGAAGAAAGAGAAGTTTCATGTTTCTAAACCCTAGAACAAAAGTAGAGGCAAAAGATAATAAAAGATATAAAGATATGATATGTGTTTTGAGAAAAGTCTTCTCTTTTATAGCTCCACTCCTTCCAAAATTAGGTTTTGTCTTCAAAGTCCATTAGTTAGAAGTCCACCAAGCCCACAAGTGAGAGAAACCCGTGTAGAAATTTTGTCCCAAAAACGCTCGCCGGAAAACTGGGATGATGGCGAATCCAGGGAAAAATCATGGGAAAAGACTCCGGTGACCGGCAAAGTCCACCGGTCACCGGTCAACCGGTCGAACGGTCGGGTCAACTCGAATCGGATCGGGTCGCACCGAGTCGAACCGAGTCGGCCTAGCTAACTCAACCGATTGGTCCTAGCCAGTGCTACTTGCCAGTGCCAAATTTGTTGCGGTTGTGCAGTTTTACGTGCACACCCCAGATGGTTGTATCCTTCCCCTGTAACCATTCAATTCGCTAACACCCGGTCTCATGCTCTCAATCTCCAATTCTTCTCTCGGTTCACAAGCCATCTTCCATGAATTGCACCACAACAATGCATCACCACCGCTACTCATGTTACCACCATCACCACCAAGTCTGCAGCTTGCAAACACCAAAGAGTGCATCACTAGCACCAATATCTACCAAATTAGCTCCACACTGCAGCACTCCCTCACTGCCAGAATCACTCTGGCCAACAACCTGCACTGCCTTCCCACCTGCTTCAACTCCAGCTGCTACTTGACCCAGCACTTGCACAATTGCACAGCTCCTTCTCATCTTTGTAACTCCATCTGGCTTCAGATACCAGCAGCACCAAGCCTGTCTAGCTGCTTCTCCATCTCAGCTCCCTTGTTCTGCAACACCACCTGCTGTTCAATGGAAACCCATTTTCTTGACTCAAACACTGCAAAGACCAACAGCTGCATCTGTCTCTCATCTTGCATTCACAGGCCTGCTGCACTTTACACACAACAACTCCATTCATTTCTATGGCAGCAACAGCATCCACGAGCTCCACCAATTCAATCCAAATCTCCATTTCACTCATCTTCTTCCTGCAACTTCAACTTCACTTTCTCAACTTGAAAGCAAGGGCTTCCCTGAGCTTCACATAACCCACAAATCCATTCCAGACACAGCATCAATACAAACCATGTCTCAACCACCTGGAATCTCAAGAATCTGTTGAGCTTCACAGCATTGTCTCACTACCAATCAGCCATCTTCCACCAGCAACAACCAATTCACCCATTAGAGTAAAAATCCACCTGAATCTTGCTATCACCCATCTCGACTTTGAAATGCACCAGTTCCAGCTTTCATCTCAACTTGTACAGCATACAAGACCACCTCCACTTCAACATGGCCTGCATCTGAGACTCAAGACATTGCCACTGCAGCTCCATCAGGCCAGCCATCTTCCTCGCATAGGTCTAATCATTGCAGACCCATTCAGGAAACAACCACCAGCCACTTTAACTGTAATACCATCTGAAGTTGCATTCTTGGCCCTATATGTTTCAGCTTAGGCCATTGCAAAATCACCATAGCATCTCTCCAGGCCAAATCTGAATCCTTGCCATACCCATTTCAGCACTCCCATATCCTGCTCTGTGCAAACATCAGAGCCACATTCTACCTGCCATTCACAACCACTAAAACCCATTGCAGAACCATCCTGGCCATGGCTCCCAATCTCGCACTGCATCTGCATCCGCATCCAAAATTGCCTCTCCATTTCAGCTTGACTCCGAGCCAAAACCCAATTTCTCATCCTCCATCCATCCAATTCTCACTTAGTTCAAACCCTTCTTACATCTCCTGTAACTCTCCATTAGCACCAACACCATACCCAACCCTGCAATTTACACATCAGTTCAAATTCCAGTTCAAATGTTCATCATCTCCTCAGGCACAAACCACAGCACCAATAACTCCATCAAGCCTCTCTATGGCACCTTCCCTGCAACCACCTACCACTCAATAACCCTAACTTCAATTCAGACACAACCAATTCATCAATCACATAACCCTCCGGATTTGAGCAGAATCCCTCTCGAGTTCTTCGATTCTTCACTGTATCACATCATTTCTTCCTCCCTTTCCTGGTACTCGATTCAATCAGCAGCATCAGTGGAACAAAATCGATTCCTCAGTTCTCTAATTCAATTTCAGCCCCAAACCCATCTCTGGTTCCTCAAATTAGTCATCGTAACCCTTTTCTTCCTTCCAGATTTGAACTAAAACCCTAACTGAATCTCCTCTTTCACAGCATCAACAATTCTTTCCTTGATTCAACTGGTGTCTTCTCGATCTATAGCAGCAGCTTCTCATCCTTTTCCCTGCCATTAATCACTTCCTCTCTCGTCTAGAACAGCCGCTGTATCTCACTTTACCTCTCCATTTTCTCTCTCGATCTCAGGTGAAGTGAAGGCCGATACATTCATGAGGAAAATATTTGTCTGATATTCTTAGGTTTTGTGTAGGAGATGAAACTAGTTAACTCCACTCAAGCAAAGTAGCTAGGGGGTACTCAAATGACTATAAGCACCCACGCTTCTGATAAAGGCCACCTGATGTAACTTCCTCGTAAAAGAGTTGTCCCTTAACCTTGGCTGAGATCCAAATATCACTTGCATGTGAGATGACAATTTCGCCCTTTTGCTCAATTTGGGTGATTTCCGCTTCTTTTCCTCCGTGCGACTCCAGAGTACCTAATAACTCAAAAACACGCGTAAAGTACATAATTCACAAGAAAAATAGCAAAGAAAGCGTAACTACTGAATAGTAAATACGGTGTATTCTACACCTATCACACCTACACACATTTGCACACATGCACTTTGATGTCTATTCACTTTCTTTCATCTTAGCTCTAATTAATGTAACAAACCAGTATCAGTATACACATATTGTTTATAATTTTTTATTGTTTCCAGATTTTTTTTTCTTTCTTTCCATTTGTTTGTGAGTTTGAAATTAGCTTGTCTAATGTAAATAAGCTCATATCTACAGCTCTTATACTCTAGCTTCCCCACCCACCATTTTTTTTTCTACCTGAGGAACAAATTTGTTTAAACATCTAAGTCTTTTACTCTTATTGTTCATTGTCTAATTGATTGGTTGTTTACACCGCTTATTGTCCTTGGGGAAGGAACAACAGATGACTTATTGATTAGTGGGGAAAAATGTTTGCCAATATCTGTTGTGTCTCTTTTTTGTTTCATGTTCAACAAATTTATAGTTATTTCATCTCTTATGATACTCAAGTCCAAACTTGTTTAGTGGTGCAGGTGGTGGAACATATTGCGCATTTGCAGGTGCATTTTCTATTTCATGGATCACCAGAAAATTTTCTTACACAACATAAATTAATAGATGGTATATGCATTTTTTTGTGCTCTGGACTTCGCTTGGCTTTAAATTTTCTCCAAACTCTGTTCACTTTAGTTAGTGTTAGTACTTTGATTCCTAATTTGGTGGTAGTAAGTTCAGTAGCTAGGTATTTGATCTACTTAGTTGTAGTTAATTATATTTTAGCATCTTTGAATTTGTTTTGTACCCAGTTCTACCTAGATCTTTTTATTTAATGGTTTTTCGTCTGTTCTATTAGCAGAGTGTCATAAACTTAAACTCGAGTTAATTATATTCTAGCATCCTTGTACAGGTTTTTATTCAGTTTTTGGTTTCAGTAGTTCTAACTTTATTCCTGCATTTCCTTTTAAGTTAAGTAAACTAGAATTCCTTAATATTAGTCGAGAATAAGCTCTTGGACTGTAATCAGGAAACTAGAAATAGATAGTCTAGTGTCTTTCACAATAACCTGCCTTCTTGTTCAGGGGTCTTCCAGCTCTTAGTTATTTACTCTTGTTTTTTCCGTTTTTTTTCTGTCTATAGTTGTCTTACTTATTTCTAAGTTAGTTATTGCCTTTAGTTTAAGAGTTTTAGAAAATGAAGGAATTTAGATTCATTTGTTGATCTCCTTGTACACAGTGGTTTACAAAGAGTATCTAGATATGGACTCTAGAGTCTAGAATCAAACGAAACTAGGAAAGAAGGGCGAAAGGCGCAGAATTTGTCCGTTAGAGATAAGTCTCTTTCGCATGCCTCATATTGTTGGTGAAATATAAATTTTTGGTTGATTTGACTTCTTAGGGTCCTGTTTTGATGATATTAGTAAATTACTCGTGTAAAGATTTGGTTATTTTGCTTCTGTCGATACTTTATAAAGTCTATTATGTAAAGATATGGTAGCTCATCAACCCAAATATTGGTTAACAAGTTGAATTAGGAAAATAGTAACTTGGTGAGCGTGTGTGGTATATGTTTCAAGCTATAGTCCTTATTCTACCTCGGATTTGAATTCTTCTTTCACCATTTTCTTGATGTAATTTATTGAAGCTAGTAATTTCATAAGAGCATAAGTTAATATTCAATTTATAGTGTGACTTGATAACTATGTCATTGTCTTGTTTTTAATCTTTCATCATCTTGCTTAATTAGATTTTCACATTATTGAACATTTTTCAAACTGTTGGCTTGTTTGCAAAGTTCTTTGATGGAAAAAAAGGTGGCGCGGGCATCAAGTTAGGAAACAAGCTGAATCTGGGAATTGCACATGTGGTCAGAAACTATCGTCGAGGTGATCTTCATATACGCGAATGAACTTTCCCAACACCTTATAATTCCACTGGTGGAAATCATGTAGCTCTACCTGCGCACATGTGAGTTGACAACAAAACTTGAACCTCCTTTTGTGATTTGATTTTTATTTTTATCTTTTACTTGCCTTAGAAAGATACATTTTTTCTTTAGTAAAATAGTTCAATTCCGAGGAAGTAAATAATTCAACCACCAGCAACTGTAGATTTGCTTATAGTAGTTTTCCTGTGCATCTTAAAGGCATTATATAGTCAGAACCTTGACAATTAGATACTTATTTGGGTCAAATAGCATGCCGAATCTTGTACCTCTTATATTTGGTTGTTTGATGATTTATAATTTCTTATGCATAATCTTGGATGTCTTTAATGAACACTCTCATGCATTCTGATTTCTAATTTCTTATATTGCTAGTTAAGCCGTATTCATGAGAGAAATTGCTTGTGAAAGTGTCTTCTTCTTCCCCTGTGATGTTGTTACTTACAAAAAAAAAAACATGAGCTTCCAAAGGATTCAACGCATTTCTTTGTATCTGCCTTCGATTTCCCTGAAGCTCTTGTTTTGTTTCAATCTTGTCCTTCCGTAGTCATGGTTGTGGGATAACTTTCCTGCAGTCTGTGGCCAATACTGCATGTCTTGATAGTCATCTTCACCCTAGCTAATATTATTAGTTGTTAAGTTACATATGCTTCTACTGGAGGGAAGTTTGGAGTCCAGCTCATTGATTGAATTCTGTAACATATTACATAACTTACTTTTAATAATACTGTCATCTCTAATAACTTATTTTGCTCTACCGTGTATTATGAACTATACGAAGTTGTTGATTTGCTTTGCAGGAACGATGTTCTTTGTCGTATGTGAACCAGGGACAAACACATGGATGCTATACTTGATATCAATCATGAAGTATTGGCTAAGTTCATCGTCATCGGAGGTGCTTATCGTTTTGTTGTTTTAAATGTTGTTGTTAGAACTTACTAGCTAGCTCAGGCATGGGGTTTCTGCATTCAGGCTGGAAAATGGTTATGGAGATTTGAGAGATGCACTGGATTCAGACACTGTTAGGTTTCAAAGGTAATTTGCTCCTACACTTGATTAATTTTATTTATTTTTGCTGCTTGCACACTGGAAAATACCGTATTAACGTTTAGATGGCTTTTAAGCATGTCTTCTTTTGTTGATATCTATGATTTTGAACTTAGTAGACCTGTACAGTTTCAGTATTACTCTAAACAAGAGCTGATACCATAGGAAGATGCATATTACCTAACCTATCTTGTTTAGACTAATTGACCACCAATAGTTTTATTCAGGCGTAATTATGAAGGTGGTGGCAGACTCGCAAGATTTGGTACTTTAGATCCCAGGAACTCGTTGATAAAATGGATATTTTAGATGAGTCATTTGAAGATGGATGAGTTATTTACCTTCAGATTGTGAAAAACAGTGCACCTTTAAGTTTCACATTCATTCATTCTTTAATTCTGGCGATTCATTGTATTGTTTATTATGATCACTATAATAACACCACATCAACGCTGCCACCATAGTAGACCTTATGTTAAAGAAAGAATATGAAGTATGCTCTAGTAACTTATTTTGTTCTACCGTGTATTATGAACTGAACGAAGTCATTGTGCTGTTGTTGATTTGCTTTGCTGGAACAACGTTCTTTGTCATATGTGAAACAGGGAGACATCACATGGATGCTCTACTTGATATCATTTATCGTCATCAGAGGAGCTTATCTTTTTGTTGTTTAACATGTTGTTTTTAGCTTATTCTCTATTAGTTTAGCATCTTCTTGTTAGAACTTTGTCTTGAACCAGAATTTCATCTTTTTTGTTAATTTTAAACCCAATGGATCAAATGAATGTATGAATGTGGAATTCTCAAGTTTGAGTTTGAGTTTGAATTTGAATTTCAGTTTGGGTTTCATTTGAGTTCCATTTGACTTTGACTTGACTTGACTTGACTTTGTTTGAGTTCCATTTGACTTGACTTTGCCTTGACCTTGACTTTGCCTTGACCTTGACCTTGACTTCCATTTGACTTGACCTGACCTGACCTTGATGCAGTCAGATTATTTTAGATTTTGGCATTCAGGCATTTCAGCAAATCTGAATTTATATATTTTTTTTATATTATAATTTAAATCTGAGACCCACGGCTCGAGTGCAGACTGTTACTCCCAAAATCGATCATTTGTTTTGAGACCCACGGCTAAGGGTTGTACCAAACATGGACGCTTTATCAGAGACCCCAACAGAGACGGTTGAAAATGGTCGTATAACTCGAATATATGACTTGTCCTGACGGTCGCGGAACTTCTGTTTTCCACTAGTGTAAGTACTTTAGAAGACAAATTGTATAGGATTTAGGAGTTTTACCAACTCTTTATCAGCATCTTCTCTTTCATCAGAGATAGACATAGATGTTTTCGTCACTCCTGGATCATGAGTCAACGAAGTAGTAACATCTTCAACTTTTGAGTATTCATACTCTTGCAAAACGTTAATTGAATCAGACATTAGATTCAATTCTTATAGGTTGGATCGCACCAAACACAGATTGTTAGATCTTTTCGTGTTTTCCTGCTCTGATACCAATTGAAAAGGAGAGGGTACCCAAATATACCTCAAGCTAAAAACTTTTCCACCCTATAAGTCCTTTATCCGAAAGTGATTGTCTATGGACTGAGTCGAGACAATACAACTAATCGGTTCACACTTCGTGTGATCGTCTATGGATACGAGATCGAGACAATACAACAACGAAGTATGTTACTTGATAAAAAGGTTCGGAATTAACCAAACACAATAGGATTCACTTATCAAGTAAATAGGAATTAACGTTTGTGTCATTTACTTTAATTATAATATAACAATTATAATGCGGAAATATAAAGTAAATGACACAGCAAGATTTTGTTAACGAGGAAAACGCAAATGCAGAAAAACCCCGGGACCTTGTCCAGAATTGAATACTCTCAGGATTAAGCCGCTACACAAAATTACACCTAACTTCGTACAGTTGAGACCAAGAAACTAATCCTATAGTTCACCTAGTTCCGTCTGTATTCCCACGCCTCCGACCTTAGTCACGTACTTGGAACAATTACTTTGGTTCGTATTCCAAACAGTAAAGGAACAACAAATATGTTTGATATCAACTGTATTCAACCAAGTGATATGAGTCGGACAAAGGCTCTTCCGTTTATCTTAACATAAACTCCGTCAGGTTCTTAGATCTATCTTATATTCAATTACCGAAGTAATCGTTTAAGATTAAGCCAACAACACTACTAATCCATGGAATTGTGTTGATGCCGATCTACTCAATTAATCAATCCAATCTATCACAAAGCTAAACCGATTATTAATTGGATCCTGTTTTACCGAAACAAGTATTGTGCGCACCAAAGATTATGAACCCACAAATCAGAAATCTTCAATATCTTCTTCGTCTTCAAATCTTCTTAGATCTTCAATAAACACCTGCACACATCACTTGAATATCTTGTGATCAATCACGCATAGAACGGAGTCTGTTAACAATGGATTATCACAAGATCATCTTTAGAACTAACAACAGTCTAAAAAGATCCATGTCGAAACTCTGAACTAGTTTGAGTGAATCTTATATCAGAAGAGAAGATTCTCAAGCATAAATGATGAGTGCTTAAATCTTACATAATTACCACTCGAACTATATTTTCAACCAGAAAGGGAAGAAAATATGAATGGTTCCATGATGTCGTCAGCTCTAATTAATTAGTTACCATACTTAAGTCCAACCAAGATGTGATATGTAGTGCAAGGGAAAATTGAATATTTTGCCAAAGAAAGACAAATCAAATGATGCAAATGGGTATTGGTGGAAGCGTGTCATTGGGTTTCATAAATACTACTATGACATTTTGGAGAAAGGGGGGAGTTCCGAGAGAGCAGACGACAACACGGTAGTTTTAGATTATTTCTTTTGCTTTATTTTTGTAATGGAAAGCTAGCTCTCTCCATTGGGGCTAAGGAGGAAGCCAATAAATCGTGTAAGAAATTTAGTACTTTTTGAATAAATATTCTTTTCGAGTTTAAATGATTTAATTAATCTCTCTTCTTATTTAGCTTAATAATAATTGTTTTGGGTAGTTTAGCTATCGATCTTTTATAAGCGAAGAAGATTATACCGTTTTGGTTTACAACATAAGTTGTTATTTTGTTTTAACTGTAATATTTTCCGAGACATGCGATTGGGTTCAAAACTGTCTTGAGTAGCGTTACGAGTATTTTTTAGAGAGGAGTGATTATTTTACATTATTAATTTGGTGGAATCCGAAGCCCTAGGTTTTTATCTCACTGATCATCTTAGCAAATTTTCTTTAGTACTTTTATTAATTAATCTCAAAACCAAATCTTCATAAAAGTCCGAGCAACGAATCTTTACTTACCACTTGTAAAACTACATCAATAATCAAACGAGGTGCAATCAAAGTTCAACCACCGTTAGTCAATCAAATCAATGAAAACAAAAGATAAACCGCAATTATCTAGTTTCCCACCAACGGTACACACTAGAGCTTCTCAATCCCAAAGAAGACTTTAAACTGAGCGTCCGTAAGAGATTTCGCCTAATTAGGTTACTCTCCTCTCCGAATACGAGGCTACACCAGTAACAACACAACAAAGAGGAAGTCTGTTGTTACGAAGGATTAGTTTGCAAGAAAGGCAAACTTCAAGTATTTATAGACAAGGAAATTTGGACACCAAGGAATTTCCAAAACCGAAAATATTTTCAAGATATTCATTAAAGCACAAATTCGGTTTCCATAATTCCTGGAAATGCTCTGTCCAAAAATAATGATCGAAATCTCTCGGAAAATGAAGTTAAATACCTTAATTAAAAGATTCTTAACTTAATTATGTTTCGATCCTGGGATTCTCTTCCCTTAGATATTAAGGAATAACTTTGAACAATTAATAAATAAACATTCATAGCACGTGTTCAAAGTATGTCGACATCTTAACTTTGTAAGTTCTCTTTCACACTTACAACCTTGAAACCAATTTGCCACACTTCCAAACAAGTTTTCAAAAAGCGGGGGTAAAACAACCTCACCCAATATTTTAATTAGCAATCTGTATGGACTAACTCTAATATACTATTAAGAGAAACTACTAGACAGCCAGACTCAATCTTAATAAAAAGTATATCAAGGTGTTAATATCTCTATCTCTCGATTTCATCTATACTCAAGCAAATAGAAATCTACGAGTCTTTATCAAATACTAGAGATAAACTTGGATGGTACCAAAGACCAATATCCAAGTATCAATCAATGTAAATAAACAACCAAAGTTTGGATATTCTAATTGATTGATCTTAACGCACAACCTGTGATATTTCAATTATATAATAAAATATAATGCGGAATAGAAATAACACAGACACAAGAAGTTTTGTTAATGAGGAAACTGCAAATGCAGAAAAACCCCGGAACCTAGTCCAGATTGAACACCACACTATATTAAGCCGCTACAGACACTATCCTACTACAAACTAACTTCCTTCTGGACTGTAGTTGAACCCTAATCAATATCACACTGATTCAAGGTACAATTGCGCTCCTTACATCTCTGATCCCAGCAGGATACTACGCACTTGATTCCCTTAGCTGATCTCACCCACAACTAAGAGTTGCTACGACCCAAAGTCGAAGACTTTAATAAACAAATCTGTATCACACAGAAAAGTCTATGATGATAGATAAATCTGTCTCCTACAGATAAACCTATGAGTTTTGTTCCGTCTTTTTATAAATCAAGGTGAACAAGAACTAATTGATAACCCGGACTTATATTCCCGAAGAAAAGCCTAGTATTATCAATCACCTCACAATAATCTAAATCGTATGGTAACGAAACTAGATATTATGGAATCACAAGCGATGAGACGAAGATGTTTGTGATTTCTTTTTATATTGCCCTATCGGAGATATAATCTCAAGTCAATTATCCAATCGAACTCGTACGATAGAAAATGGCAAGATCAGATCTCTCAACTACAAGAAAGTAGTTTCGTCTGGCTTCACAATCCCAATGAAGTCTTTCAGTCGTTAACCTACAGGGTCCAGAAGGTGTGGGGATTAGTTTTTCCAGTTGCTAGACGTCTCCTTTATATAGTTTTTAAATCAGGGTTTGCAATCTGAGTTACCTTGGTAACAAAGCATTCAATAATCACCGTTAGATGAAAAAACTGATTCAACAATGCTAATATCTTTCAACCGTTAGATCGAAACTTAGCTTGTCACACACAAATGAAATGTATTCATTTAGGTTTGAGTAACCGTACCTAAACGTGTACACTTAGTTGGTTCACAAATAGTTAACCAATGGTTATCCATATGAGCACTTTCATATTAACCGTATTCATATTTCTCATAACTAGTTAAAATGACTCATAAGAACTAGTACAAGAGTTTTTCAATTGCTTAGGTCTTTATTAATAGACACAATTGAAACAAAATCGGTTTGATTCACTTGAATCAATTCATGAATAATATAGACACGGTTTGCAAAGATTCCATTCCTTATAATTTATTGTTTTAAGCTCATGAACTACCGATTTGAGAATTAACCAGCTTGGGTACGCTTACTTTAGCTACCGGATATGAGTTTACAAACTCAGCAGAAATTTTCGGTTTGAAAACTAAGGTGACTGGTTTACTAGTTTGCAAACTTACAAACTCCAGCAGAAATTTTTCGGTATGAAAACTTCTGTGGGTACACGTACTCAACCTGTCTCCTTTACCAATACTGCATGCACACATATGCACGCACTTGGTTTCCGTCACATGGATTTATACACTAATGTGCGAACACACTATATATGCTTATATCCATAGTTGGTAATCTCAACTCTACATTTCAATCATTGAAACATTCTTCTATAATGTTATAACAATTGTTATTCACGACTATCGTCATCAAATCTATTTTCAAGATTGAAACGTCATCATGACTTTCGTCACGGGTAAAGATGAAAATGGTTAAAGCAAAAGCTCACCAACACATATTTCGAGAATAAGATACGCGAGTAAACTCGGCTCGAAATAGCAAATGTGTATGTATGAAAACTATCATACTTATACAACTTTGTCTCAAGAGTAGGAGATAGAATAGACTTTTGAGTGACAGATAAGTTCAAGTCTCCACATACCTTTTTGTTGGATGAAGTTCCACTTATTCCTCGAGTAGTTCTTCTTTTTCGGAAGATGATCGCCATGGAGTCTGGAGCTCAACTGCACTTAACTATCCTAGACCGAGACTTAGTCATAAGTAAACTAGAAATCAAGACATATAGTTTTGATCACTAATATTGACAAACATGCTTGATATAGCAACGCATGTGAGTTCGACCGTGCAGTGCTCTAACAATCTCCCCCTTTGTCAATTTTAGTGACAAAACTATCAATACATATGGATTACAAAATAGATTAAACTTTGTAGCTTCTCGTCCACATGCTTGATCTCCTTGGCAATTCACCATTACTCGAAAACTTCGTATTTTCCAAGTACTCCCATGATTCCAAAGGTTGTAAGTTCAACATCATAGTTGTTGAAGTTCTGTAGCCATAACAATGAGAAAACAAAAGCCCTCGATCATTGTTATACAGTGTCATAGTATTATTACACAGCATCAAAGTTCTCATATCACAACTTTGACAACAATTCTATGGTGATATGTATCACTCCCCCTTAGTCAATACTTCGTCTCAACACGAAAACCACTCCCCCTTACATAATGATCCGAAAACCATATGTATTTGTGTTGTGAACTACATATTAATTCTCCCCTTTTTTATCAATAAAATTGGCAAAGGTACGAAAAGGGATCCTAATGAAAATTTTCATGGAGACACTTCAAGACCAAAGAAAAGTAGATGCAATCATAAAGCCAGAGCTAAATGCATTCATCACGGAGTTTATAAAGATACAAGGTAACTCCTCAAATATTCCACAGCCGAACTCCCCACAAAGATATGGCAATTAATCGCAAGTTCAAAATAACTCCCCCCATTTGATGTCATTCCCGAAAGAGCAACAAGAGTGAACTTACTTTTACGAGAAAAAAAGGATTTCTTTGGACCCAAAAACCACAAAATGATTTTGTATCCAAAATTCTCAATTAAACTAACCACAAGAGAACCCATGATTAATTTAATCGGAATACACAACCAAAATAACCACAAACGAATCTATGATTAATCTAGTTGGAAATTATCATACAAGAAGACTTATGAAGCCGCACAGTATATACATAAAATATGGATCAGGGAAGATCAATACTGCGGAATATACAAGGATTCATTCTATTTTCCATCACTATTTGCACAATGACATATAATAGACATAATCCTTGTAAACAAAATATTTTAACCTATCTTCCATCAATAAATGACATAATAGGCTTAACTTTTGTTTGTCAAAAGTTCATCGATCTTGTATCAATACATGCATATCGACATATAAACGATATAACTTTTGACATCGTATGGGACAATAATAGTTCACGGACGCAAACACACATATCCCATAACACATTTCAATATATAAAATCATAAAGATTAATACTGCAAAAATCATCTTCCAAACCAAACTTTAGAATTTAAACTAATAAATCTAAAAACATGAAGATGAAAACGTTGGACATAGCTATGTGTACTCACAATAATGGCTATTCCAAACCCTAGTTTTCCTTCTTAAACGAAAACAAGAATAAAATTCTTTTAAGAAGTTTCACTAGACAATGATAAAAGTCAATCAACAAACCAAAATCGAATATGAGCTAGACATCAAACAGCTGATTCGGGATCCTTAAGAAGCTTGAGATCTTTGATCTTGTGATTGACAGCATCCTCTGCTTCTTAAGAGTGGATATCCTTGTTGAGAAGTCCCTTTACATGAGTTTTCATGAGAACAAGGTCAGAATTAACCTTTTTCAACTCAGTTCTTACCATATCAAGACACTTCATTGTATTTACAAGTTGTTGTTTTGCATCCTTAAAGTTCTTGAGAAAGTCAACAACCACTTCATCCGAAATCTCTTCAACGTCCTCAATGTCTGAGTATGAATCAGGAGATTGAGGAAAAGATTTTTCAACTTCAACAAAGGTTCCCTTCTCTTTATCGAACTCGAAATACACCGCATTATCAACGAAATCTTCAGGTAAATCCCAAGAGCAAGAAGAAGATGCCATTGATAATAAGGGGCCTAGAGTGAGATATCTCAACTCAATAGGAAGAGTATATAAACTATTTTGACCAGACTTAGGGTTTACAAGCACGGTTTGAGAGAAGACCTAGAGACCGTACGTAAACCCATATGAAGGGGGGGTCCACAAAGACCTAACCAAAAAGTCCATTTGTGAAGATAGTCTGCACAGTACCTATGTATCTTAGTTCTAGGGTCCAAAACAAGGATGAAGAACAAAAAGATAACGAAAGAACACGCATAAAAGAAATACACATGCAAAAGTGTTTGACTGACAATCCATCTAAGAACGATAAGAAATTACCTAGATAATCAGAGACACTTTGCAAAGAGTATACCTATTCAATTCTCACACAACTAGGATTTTTATAGGTGAGAATTCAACCTTGTGATTAATTTACACAAGTATGAGCCTTTAGATCATTAAATGAACATTTTATTTGGTTAACCTTCTTTCTTCGATTGACACACATCCCAAAAGAGTAAGACACAGCTTGTTTAACATATCCGTCAGAGGGCTTTCTCTGAGGACTAAATCTAGGACCTCTTGCAATTGGTTCAATGGGATCAGGATAACGAGGGATCCATTTTCTAGACTTACATTTACCAGAATCCTTCTTATAAACACAGGGAATGTGTTCATTAGTAGCACAAGAATTTATACCATTAGAAAGCACTTGTACCCTGTGATGATTTCTAGAAAAGAGATCATTTTTATAAGGTTTCCGGTATTCTATGGGCATGTGAGTCACTGCAGTAGTCGACCGACTATTTACTCCATTGACAATAGAAAGAAGCAAATTATGAAGTTTAAAGATTTGTTTCCTCCTGCCAAAACAATGGACAACATAGTGATTCTTTTTCCCACAGAAGGAACAAGTTCGTGGAAAAGAAATGTTAAAAGATATCTGTTTCAAACCCATGTCCCGTTTGGAAGTTTGATGTTTGTATTTTGCAGGGACTTCCTTTGGTGAGTATTTCTTCATGTCAGGTAACTCAGTGCGTGACACAGAAGAATTTCTCCTTACAGTGTTTTCCTTTGTCAAGCAGACAGACTGTTTTTGGGCTAGGTGAAGAGATGCGGCTATATTCTCTGTTTCAACACGAAGATTGTTCAAGTCAGAGAAGTGTGTCTCAATCAAACGTTTTTCTCTAATTGTTCCCTCTTTAACAATATTCTTAAGGATGCTAATTTTTTCTTGTTGTAGCATATTTTCTCGAGAGAGTTTTTTAATATTGTTAGAGAAGGATTCAATGATTTTAGTTCACGTTCTCGACTAAGAGACTTCTCAAATTCATCCAAGAGTTAAGAATGATTGTGAAAATAAATCGTCTCAGTTGGATTTTCTTTAGTTCTGGTGTGTTCTTCCTTTCTACTTCTGACATCCTTTCAATTGTCTCGTTTCTTTCTGGATTCGGAAGAATCAGCTAAGGAATTATCCTTTGAGGAAAAACCAAGACACTTGACATAGTAAAAAGTATGGGAAGACATAGACTATGTGTAGATATGAGATACTACTTTGTCCACATAATCAGATTGCTACAAACACAGACTTGTAAGGTCTTTAAACGTGTTTGCCTGCTCTGATACCAATTGAAAAAAGCGGGGGTACAACAACCTCACCCAATATTTCGATTAGCAATCTGTATGGACTAACTCTAATACACTTTTAAGTGAATCAACTAGATAGTCAGACTTAATCTTAATAAAAAGAATATCAAGGAGTTAATATCTCTATCTCTCGATTTGATCTTTACTCAAGAAAATATAAATCTGTGAGTCTTTATCAAATAATAGAGAGATAAATTTGGATGGTACCAAAGACCAATATCCAAGTGTCAATAAATATAAATCAACAACCAAAGGTTGGATATTATAATTGATTGATCTTAACGCACAACCTGTGATATTTTAATTATATAAAAAAATATAATGCGGAATAGAAATAACGCAGGCACCAGAAGTTTTGTTAACGAGGAAACCGCAAATGCAGAAAAACCCCGGGACCTAGTCCAGGTTGAACACCACACTGTGCTAAGCCGCTACCGACACTAGCCTAATACAAACTAACTTCGGTCTGGACTGTAGTTGAACCATAATCAATCTCACACTGATTAAAGGTACAGTTGCGCTTCTTACGTCTTTGATCCTAGCAGGATACTACGCACTTGATTCCCTTAGCTGATCTCACCCACAACTAAGAGTTGCTACGACCCAAAGTCGAAGACTTTAATAAACAAATACGTATCACCTGAGAAAAGTCTATGATGATAGATAAATCTGTCTCCCACAGATAAAACTATGAGTTTTGTTCCGTCTTTTGCTAAATCAAGGTGAACAAGAACTAATTGATAACCGGACTTATATTCCCGAAGAACAGCCTAGTATTATCAATCACCTCACAATAATCTAAATCGTATGGTAACGAAACTAGATATTATGGAATCACAAACGATGAGACGAATATGTTTGTGATTTCTTTTTATCTTGCCTTATCGGAGATATAATCTCAAGTCAATTATTTAATTGAACTCGTATGTTAGAAAATGGCAAGATCAGATCGCTCAACTACAAGAAAGTAGTTTCGTCTGGCTTCACAATCCCAATGAAGTCTTTCCGCCGTTAACCTACAGGGTCTTGAGAAGAAACCTAAGGTTAAAGGAGAATCTACTCTAACAAAACCAACTAGTATCACACAGAAGGTGTGGGATTAGTTTTTCCAGTTGCTAGACGTCTCCTTTATATAGTTTTCAAATCAGGGTTTGCAATCTAAGTTACCTTGGTAACAAAGCATTCAATAATCACCGTTAGATGAAAAACCTGATTCAACCAAGCTAATATCATTCAGCCGTTATATCGAAACTTAGCTTGTCACACACAAATTAAATGTATTCATTTAGGTTTGAGTAACCGTACCTAAACGTGTACACTTAGTTGGTTCACAAATAGTTAACCAATGGTTAGCCATATGAGCACTTTCATATTAACCGTATTCATCTTTCTCATAACTAGTTCAAATGACTCATAAGAACTAGTTCAAGAGTTTTTCAATTGCTTAGGTCTTTATTCATAGACACAATTGAAACAAAATCGGTTTGATTCACTTGAACCAATTCACGAACAATATAGCCACGGCTTGCAAAGATTGCATTCCTTATAATTTATTGTATTAAGCTCATGAACTACCGATTTGAGAATTAACCAGCTTGGGTACTGTTGATGGTGGGTTTTCATTTGAGGTTAAATTTGTAAAAAACCAGAAAAATCATGCGCTGACATCTTGTAAAAGATAAAGCCATTTATAAGTGTTGGATACTCCCTCACTTGATTCACCAAGAATGGAGCATGTAGCAACAATCCCATTCTGTGAATACATGAAATTCCTCCAGGTTGGAGCATGTAGCAACAATCACTTCCTGTGAATTTCATATCATCCTTGTATTTCCAGTACTCATTATCAGTGTGGCATGATGAATGAGTGTTACTCTTACAGAGTAACACAAACCTCCAAGCACTATAATGAAACCATGTACAAAATACAAATGCTGGTGACTCTCGGTGTGTTATACTAGCCCGATTGAGCCCGTCTCGGTGTGTTATACTAGCCGATTGAGCATCCGGATGGCCAGTATCAGTCCGGATATGATCGATCACTTGAGTCATCCAACTCCATAAGCATGATTGGATGACCCCGGATCAATTCCAAACCCCCAAGCGGTATGGAATACCCACGGCCGACCCCGCATGGTCGGTCATTGGCCTAACTTGCCAAGAAACCGTTCATACCAAGCATTATGGACGGAAAACCTAAATTAGGGTTTGCGGCATATTACATGTGTCGCAAAAGCAGTCTCAACCATCCATCTTCGCGGTATAGATGGAGGGTGTAGATGTAGACTCAAAGGGCCCAGAGCATGTCAACACGATCACCGTGGGACCTCCTACACACTTGACCAATCGGTCAAAACCAACAATGTTTGGCCGTGATAAAATCGTCACCCAAACAAGAGACAGCGCACGGTTTTGAAAGCCAAAATTAGGGTTTCAAGCCATCACGCGCGTCCATCTTCTCCGGAACGAATGGAGGGTCACAGATTAGATTAAGCAAGGGCCGGTTATACCAGCATGACCACCGTGGTCCCATCTACCTCCTCATGTGTTCGGCCAAGGCATATCATACCTGGTTAATCCAAAACGTGCGTCCAAAACTAGCATGGCCACGCCTCCCAAACCACAAACTGATCTCGACCGCTCAACTTCACCGGATGATTTGAGTGGCTTAGATCACGTTTTCATGGGATATTCGGTATAGGCATGAACACCCACTGCCATCTTCACGTCAAACCCATCGACCAAGACCAGAGCCAAATTAGGTCGTCTTGGAACGCGCTTTGGAAAAAGCATGATGTGCGGCCTTTTGCGGCATCAATTTCCTATTGCAAAATTGATCTCAACCACTCCTCTTTTCCGGTCAAATTGAGTGGCCTAGATCGCACCTTCATGGGACAGTGAGACATGGACGTGTACACTGGCATGCTATCTACATGCACGCCCGGTCGGTTCTCTCCAAATCCCTTTCCATGCTCGGTTTTGACCAAGCTGAAGAGTAATGCTTGCGCACCTTTTCAAAAAACCCTAATATTCATTAACGGATTCATGAGATGAGTGTCTCAAAGATCATCTCATCCGTCCAACTTCACTGACTTGGTTATACAACCTGGTCGGGAGTTATTTGGTCGGTGAGGCGTTATTACCCATCACTTTACCACACCATAATGCAGAGACACATAAAATACACACGATACTTCACAAGTATCGACTTTTCGAATAACACAGTTATTCATTTCAGCATTACATGCTATCTTTCGTGGATCCACAATCCACACATTCCGACATCAATCATGTCACAAATCGGGGATACATACTGGGGTATTGGTCTCGGCGGTTTACGGCGTGCGGCGTGCAACGCGCCATCACAAGAACGTGTCGGGAAGTCATGGACGGTTAGAGATGAACAGGGAGAAGTGGGCAAGGCGGTCGTGTGGCACCGACGCACAACTCCACTACTCCATCACCCCACTTCCTCCACTTCCCACGAGAGACGTGAATAAGGCTCAATGACTTGTATAAATAGGTTCTCCGCCCTATTTCAAAACAACAACACAAGTCCAGACGAGACAGAAAAACCAAGTGTTAATACAAAAACGTATTCAAACACCCAGAGCTTGCTTGCATCAATCACAAGCCTGCTCACCTTTCATTACAAGTCATAAGCAAGCCAACACCTTCACAATCTCAACACCTTCTTCGCTTCCCTCCCTAAGATCAACCCCATCTCCTTCACTTTGTGACCTAAACAAGTCCGGGAACGGCCATTTCTTGTTTTAGGTAGGACTTGCCTGATTGATCTCTCGAATCTACAAGCACTCACCGCGCAGTGCATTTTTTTAAGGTTTAGATTCATTCCTCATCCACACCCCAAATTACCAAATTCTGCAGGAATAGTTTTCACCCATAAACAATTGGCGACCACAGTGGGAGATTAATCTCTCGGTTGTAAAGTCAATTTCTTCGAAATCCGATTGAATTTCATCAATTTCAAAAAGGGTAGATCTTAGAACCAATTCAATCAACAATTCATTTCAAGATGGTGGAACTCAGGTCTGGATCAGCAATCAATTCAGACGAAGCTAGTGTAGATAACACTCCCGGTGTTGATGTACACATCGGTGGAGCTACCGTAGCCAACACATCTCGAGGAGCCGTTACCTCTATCACCAACACTAGTGGAGCAGAGACATCCCAGTAGGTGTAATGCCTCCCATCACCAGAGCCGGAGCGGCCGCAAATCCCAAAGATCTCCTCAAGTGTAACACCTCCGGTGGTCACCCAGCAACAACTTTTACTCCCCCATCGGGACGAGGAGCCGGAGGCACAAGAGGAGGACCACCGTCTATTAGTTGCGGAGACTTGATGGAGAAAGAGGAAGTTCTTGCTAAGACTCAAACAGATATGGCCGCAACGGGAAGGAGGTACTCACTTTCCTCAAGACCTTGACCGAACGATTGCCGCAGAGTCACGTCAATCTTTGGAGCCAACAAGAGATGCCTTCAATTCACCGGAGCAGGCGTTTCCACTCGGACGAAGCTCGTGTTGCTCCCGAATGTTCAAGAGAAAGGGACCATCCACCCAACTTCATCACACGTGAGGATCTAGAACGACTCCTTCAAAGCCGAGGCAAAGGAAATCGCGGATGCACACCAACACCAACCTCCATACCCTCAAGATATGAAACGAATCCCTCTTCTAAGAGGTTACACCTCTCCCCAGTTCTCCCTCTACGACAGTCGGGTAATGCTCGTGAACATGTCTCTCGATTCTTGGAATCCTTGGGGAACATGAATACAATCATGTTGCGCCTTT
The DNA here is from genome assembly GCA_023531295.1 of Papaver armeniacum. Lineage (NCBI taxonomy): Eukaryota > Viridiplantae > Streptophyta > Magnoliopsida > Ranunculales > Papaveraceae > Papaver > Papaver armeniacum. The sequence goes on from JAJJWW010013579.1 coordinate 501,264, forward strand.
GAAAGAATTCTCGAAATCACTTACGGGAGGGCGTACACAGTACAACAACATCGCGCCTAACGGCATATCCAAGCTGGAGCGAGATGGTCGGTGCTTTCTACGAGAAAGTATTTCTTCGTGTCCGAACAAATCACCTTTTCAGATCTAGGAAGAATTCTTCAGCGGAACAACGAGCATCCTAACGACTTCGTCAAAGGTTCGAGAACTCAATATTTGGATTGTCATGACCCGAACGTCACCGAACGACAATTGGTGGAGTTGTGCATCAACGGGATGATACCCATATACCGCGCTCTGTTAGAGAATCACGGGCTTTCAAACGTTCTCGAACTCCATGAAGCTGCCAAGCGTTCAAAGCAACAATTGCACCCGCATTGGTAGAAAGAACCAGAGTCGTTCGAAGTGAAGATTCACGTGAAAGTCGAGGGAGCGGGCGCCTCACGAATAAGCAATACAACACTTTGGTCCTTACGTGAGTGTAGTGGGCGGAGGAGAGAAAGGAAAGCTCCGGTGACGGAACAACAAACCAAGCGGACATCCGGCACATAAGACTTCGTCTCGAAAAAGAGCGAGACAAAACTCCTGCACAAAACACTAAAGACACGGGTTTTCCTTTTCCCATGAATGAAGTGATAGAGCTCTTGGAGCGTGGATCCAAGACTTACGCCGTAAAGCCGCCCCCTATCGGACGTCCTCCAACCGAAGAAGAAATGGCGGATCCCGAGATATTGTTGCTACCACGAGTTCGTCCATCATCCAACCAAAGATTGCAACGAGGTTGAAAGCAGATATTCGGGGAAAAGGTAGAGACGGGGAACTCCGGCTTGGAAACGAGGGTGTTCATAGAGACCCTTTACCTATTAGGAACTGGATGATTTCTGGGGATTCTGTTCGCAAGACCGTACAATCTATGATGGAGCACATATGTGAAATCTTGTACTTCTCCAAAGGACAGTGTCAAGACATATTTACAGCCCTCAACCACGTTATGTCAGGTAGGCGTTTGCATCCGATGTGATCCAGGAACCCCAGTCTTTCCGAAAGACATGAGCAATGAAGGCCGGGGACTCCTAACCGTAACTCGATTGAGAAACGTTGAGTTCGATAGCGTGTTGATTGATACGGCTTCCGAATTTAACATCATTCTTGTCAAGACCTTGAGAGCGGCAAAGATTTCGAAGCGTGAAGCTACTCGTCACCCAAATTGTAGTTAAAGATTCAAAGCAGGAGAGCTTAGAGATGCATATGGATACATCGATCTTGAAGTCAAATTAGGTGATGCCTCGACGCAAGCAAAGTTCTACATAGTCAAAGATCATCCCAACTACGACATGATCCTAGGACTCTCTTGGATGCATGACAACAAAGCAATACTAGGAGTCTGTCCTCTCACCGGGTTTCGATACTGAAAGAATCTCCAACACGCCTTATGGACCTCCCGATGGGCATGCATTGCCGCACTTTTGACAACTTACCAATGTGACACAACTTAGGAGAGAGCGACAAGCATACATTGAAAAGTTCCGATCTCAAGTAAGTCTCGTCACGCAACCTTCCTTACAACTTACCGCCCCTCATTCTGACAAGTCCTGGGGACTGACTCCGACCAACGAACCAACCCCGACTAAGAGATGTGAATGGGAAGCCGGCCCTTTCAAACGTTTTATCAAGAGTGTAGAGGCTGTCTTGGTGAAAGACGATGAGACGAAGGTCCAAGTATTTGCACGCCCAAACCCGTTTGGAATTGGAGACCTGGTGACAAAGAAGGCGACTACATTCAAAGTGGGGAGCATGACGGTGAAAATGACCACTCCACCTGACTCACCCACCGAAAGAGAAGATGAACCATACTTGGTAGCGAGATGTTATCCTAGGCGGCTCTTGCAAGCTCATCAACGCTGATAAGCTAGAAGGCATAACAATTCACTCACGATGGCTCAAACCCTCATAGAACTTAAGATCTTGTCTTTGCCACTTCACGATTATCCGTACACCTTAAAAATTTGTGCTATTCTTTCCAGCGTATTTCCTTTTACAATTTCATATCATATTTGTAATGCCTCCGAGAAAATGATTGCAATACTTGCATTCATAGTTAGGGTTTCAATTTTCAATTTTCAATTGAAGCATTATTTTCATCTGAGAACCTCTTTACTCCTAAAAACACAAAGTCCTGAGTCAGCCTAAATCAATCCACTGGAGCAAGAAAGGAAACCCTAAGCAAACATCTCATAGGAAGAAGGAAACAGAATGTGTGCACAAAAGGAAAACAATTTGAGCTATCCGCCTGACAAAGCCGGGGAAGATCTTGCATCGGGAGCACGAGTCCGTAAATGTTCCATCATGATAATTACTTCTTTTATCACAAAGAATCACGTGTGAAAGAACACCCTTGTGCACGAGAAGATTCGGTTGCGGTTTTTGGCAAAGGATTACAAAAAAAAAAAAAAAAAACCTTTATTCAAACAATCAAATGGAAGAAAGACCTTGAACTCAAATTTGCCCTTGAGTACAAGGAAGATGTTGAGTGTACAGAATATACTTGGAAAGAAGAAAAAAACAAAAGAGATTTCGATCGTCAAGAGGGTCGGTCTCGCCTACATCACCGTCGGCTCCATCACTGTTGATGCTCCCCTCTCGGATCTCCCTCGGTTTGCATCGAGACGTCTCCCGCAGCGGCAGGCGCACTCCATCCCAACATCATCAGCGGGAGCATCAAAGGGCACAGCAACACTAGGGTCCGCGCAAATGGCTTTCACATGTTCAGGTTCGTCTGTATCAGAATCAAGAATTATCACGCCGTCCTGGATCGGTTAATCACACTTGTCTTCATTCGGAGGTCGTTTATGCTCAACTCTCCGCCTCTTCAACCACGCTGCAAATCTCTACGCCCTTGCGCTTACTAGTGTCTCCGGCGTTTCCTCGCGCCTCCACCGCTCCTCCATGTCAATCGCAGGTGAAAGTGCACGGATACGTCCTCTTGCAATACGAAGGTGTGAAATAGACATCCCCTGTATAGCACGTCCAGACTTCGCGGTTTAAAGATCGATCTTAGCCATTACATCTTCGTGTGCACGGTTTCGGGCTTGTCAACTTCGAAACTTCTTTCTGGGGAGCAACAGAGTGATCGTCAGTCGCTTCCATGATAAACTGCAAAGGAGGGGAGGTTATGAGCGCACACAAAAAAAAAAAAAAAAAAAAAAAGAAAAATCAAATCCATCGATCAGTTAATCAGAAAAGTCGAGCGTGACACGAGATATGGAATAACGACCACGTGAGACGATTCTTTATAACCTCACAAGTCGACGGAATCAGGAAGGAAAAGAAGTCTTTACTTGCCACCTATGAAGGTTTGCTAATTCGGGATAACAATCGACGAGGCTTATCGAATATACACGAGGAAAGCCGTGTATGATGAAGGAAATACACCGAAGAAGCGCGTGAGAGCTCAAATATGTACAAGAGGAACCAAAGCGACTCACCGAGATCAAGTCTGTTTCCTTCGCATCCTTAATCAGAACCAACCGGTTCCGTGGCAACGCCCGACTATCCTAGTAAATATGTATCTACTTTAGCCTGGTTATTTCGTATATATGTATGTCACCATCTCATGCCTACCACACAATAGTGTAACCATTATGTGCTAGGCGGGGGACTTAATGTTGATGGTGGGTTTTCATTTGAGGTTAAATTTGTAAAAAACCGAGAAAAATCATGCGGCGACATCTTGTAAAAGATAAAGCCATTTATAAGTGTTGGATACTCCCTCACTTGATTCACCAAGAATGGAGCATGTAGCAACAATCCCATTACGTGAATACATGAAATTCCTCCGAGGTTGGAGCATGTAGCAACAGTCCCTTCTGTGAATTTCATATCGGCCTTGTATTTCCGGTACTCATTATCGGTGTGCATGATGACGAAGAGTGTTACTCTTACGAGTAACACAAACCTCAAGCACTATAATGAAACCATGTACGAAATACCCGTCTGGTGACTCTCGGTGTGTTATACTAGCCCGATTGAGCCCCTCTCGGTGTGTTATACTAGCCCGATTGAGCATCCGGACTGACCAGTATCGGTCCGGATATGATCCCGATCGCGATCATCCAACTCCATAAGCATGATTGGATGACCCCAAATCAATTCCATCACCCCCAAGCAGGTATGGAATACCCACGGCCGACCCGCATGGTCGGTCATTGGCCTAGCTTGCCAAGAAACCGTTCATACCAAGCATTATGGACGGAAAACCTAAATTAGGGTTTGCGGCATATTACATGTGTCGCAAAACGGTCTCAACCATCCATCTTCGCAGGTATAGATGGAGGGTGTAGATGTAGACTCAAAGGGCCCAGAGCATGTCAACACGATCACCGTGGGACCGCCTACACACTTGACCAATCGGTCAAAACCAACAATGTTTGGCCGTGACAAAATCGTCACCCAAACAAGAGACGGCGCACGGTTTTGAAAGCCAAAATTAGGGTTTCAAGCCATCACGCGCGTCCATCTTTCTCGACACGAATGGAGGGTCACGAGATTAGATTAAGCAAGGGCCGGTCATACTAGCATGACCACCGTGGTCCCATCTACCTCCTCATGTGTTCGGCCAAGGCATATCATGCCTGGTTAATCCAAAACGTGCGTCCAAAACTAGCATGGCCACGCCTCCCAAACCACAAACTGATCTCGACCGCTCAACTTCACCGGATGATTTGAGTGGCTTAGATCACGTTTTCATGGGATATTCGAGGTATAGGCATGAACACCCAGCCTGCCATCTTCACGTCAAACCCATCGGCCAAGACCAGGCCAAATTAGGTCGTCTTGGAACGCGCGCCGGAAAAAGCATGATGCGCGGCCTTTTGCGGCATCAATTCCCTATTGCAAAATTGATCTCAACCACTCCTCTTTGCCGGTCAAATTGAGTGGCCTAGATCGCACCTTCATGGGATAGTGAGACATGGACGTGTACACTGGCGTGCTATCTACATGCACGCCCGGTCGGTTCTCTCCAAATCCCTTTCCATGCTCGGTTTCGACCAAGCTGAAGAGTAATGCTTGCGCACCTCTTCAAAAAACCCTAATATTCATTAACGGTCGCAGATGAGTGTCTCAAAGATCATCTCATCCGTCCAACTTCACCGACTTGGTTATACAACCACAGTCGGGAATTATTTGGTCGGTGAGGCGTTATTACCCATCAATTTACCACACCATAATGCAACACTGCATAAAATACACACGATACTTCACAAGTATCGACTTTACGAATAACACGGTTATTCAATTCAGCATTACATGCTATCTTTCGTGGATCCACGATCCACACATTCCAGAACATCAATCATGTCACAAATCGGGGATACATCTTTGGGGTATTGGTCTCCGGCGGTTTACGACGTGCACGCTGCAACGCGCCATCACAAGAACGTGTCGAAGTCATGGACGGTTAGAGATGAACAGGAGAAGTGGGCAAGGCGGTCGTGTGGCACCGACGCACAACTCCACTACTCCATCACCCCACTTCCTCCACTTCCCACGAGAGACGTGAATAAGGCTCAATGACTTGTATAAATAGGTTCTCCGCCCTATTTCAAAACAACAACACAAGTCCGGCAGAGACGAGAAAAACCAAGTGTTAATACAAAAACGTATTCAAACACCCAGAGCTTGCTTGCATCAATCACAAGCCTTCTCACCTTTCTGTTACAAGTCATAAGCAAGCCAACACCTTCACAATCTCAACACCTTATTCGCTTCCCTCCCTAAGATCAACCCCATCTCCTTCACTTTGTGACCATAACAAGTCCTGGAACGGCCATTTCTTGGTTTAGGCCGGACTTGCAGATTGATCTCTCGAATCTAAAAGCACTCACCGCGCAGTGCATTTGTTTAAGGTTTAGATTCATTCCTCATCCACACCCCAAATTACCAAATTCTGTAGGAATAGTTTTCACCCATAAACAGGTACGTGTACGGGTATGCGTACATTAGCTACCGGATTTGAGTTTACAAACTCAGCAGAAATTTTCGGTTCGAAAACTTCCGTGGGTACGCGTACGGGTATGCGTACCTATGTTGACTAGTTTACTAATTTGCAAACTTACAAACTCCAGCAGAAATTTTCGGTATGAAAACTTCCGTGGGTACGCGTACTCAATCTGTCTCCTTCACCAATACCGCATGCACACATATGCACGCACTTGGTTTCTGGCACATATATTTATACACTAATGTGCGAACACACTATATATGCTTATATCCATAGTTGGTAATCTCAACTCTACATTTCAATCATTGAAACATTCTTCTATAATGTTATAACAATCGTTATTCATGACTATCGTCGTCAAAGCTATATTCAAGATTAAAACGTCATCATGACTTTTGTCACGGGTAAAGATAAAAATGGTTAAAGCAAAAGCTCACCAACACATATTTCGAGAAAAAGATACGCGAGTAAACTCGGCTCGAAATAGCAAATGTTTATGTATGAAAACTATCATACTTATACGACTTTGTCTCAAGAGTAGGAGATAGAATAGACTTTTGAGTGACAGATAAGTTCAAGTCTCCACATACCTTTTTGTCGGATTAAGTTCCACTTATTCCTCGAGTAGTTCTTTGTCTTCGTAAGATGATCTCCATGGAGTTTGGAGCTCAACTGCACTTAACTATCCTAGACCAAGACTTAGTCATAAGTAAACTAGAAATCAAGACATATAGTTTTGATCACTAATATTGACAAACATGATTGATATAGCAACGCATGCGAGTTCGACCGAGCAGTGCTCTAACAAGTTTAAAATTAGTTCATCTGACTTTCAAGAACTATGCGATTGATCAAATAACATTCAATCACAATCATGGGTTTAACGGTTCTACCAAAACACGTTTCGATTCTACCTTTTATGTGAGTACTGTGCATAGTCACACTAGATTTCCAAATTTCGGTTGACTAGGTACTAGGATCGGTTCCCCACATATATATATATGGTATCTAACTTATATTTTTTGCACTTGTCCATAGGATCGGTTCCCCTTTGCCTAAAAACGTGTTGCACATGTCCATAGGATCGGTTCCCCTTTCTTCTATAAACCTTGTTGCACCTCATACAAGGATCGGTTCCCCTTTGTGATGTACTGCACCTCTTACTAGGATCTTTTCCCCTTTCCCATAATTGGTCATACAAAAATCACAAACCCGATCATACCATCTCAGGTGATTACTTAAGATCGGTTTCACTAATAAAAGTCATACCAATACATAATTCAGGCCTTTGTGAATAGTTCTACCAAGAACACACCAAGTCGTGAACGGTTATACACAATCACACATATTGGTTGTTCATAAGATATTCAATGAATAACAAAACCAATAACGCCTGGCGATTTCCTTTCTCGATTCACAAACAAGTTTATGAACTTAATTCCTTAGAACACATGTAAAACATTGTTCCCTAGGATAAAATCCTCACCTCATACCCATACATAATCACAATATCATTCATGGAGATGTCTTATCTACAAAGTTTAATGGTTAAGCAATAAACCTCGTATTTTATTCCTTAATACTATGTATATCTAGAGTTCAAATATGCTTCGCAGTTTTGTTTTCAATATGCACGACTTGAAGATATGTTAGGGAATGAAACAGTTCAAGTCAAATATCACTAACCTCAAGTGGAAGGATGATTGTTGTCGTTGTAGCTCCTTGCTTCTTCACATCTTCAAGTCTTCGCAATACTTGTAAAGTCTCATATCCTAATACTTTCAAGCTAACCTATACGAAGTTGACTCTAGTACATAATCAAGCGACTCTTAACATGATTTATGATTCACTAAAATATGACAACCAAACTTGACATACCAACGCTTGGTGGGTTCAACCGATCTATGCTCTAACAGTTTTGATCACTAACATTGACAAACATGCTTGAGATAGAAACGCATGCGAGTTCGACCGAGCAGTGCTCTAATAATCTCCCCTTTTGTCAATATTAGTGACAAAACTATCAATACATATGGATTACAAAATAAATAAAACTTTATAGCTTCTCATCCAAATGCTTGATCTCCTTGGCATCTACAACACGACTCGAAATCTTCGTCACTTCTAAGTACTCCATGATTCTACTCAGCATCATAGTTTTTGAAGATCCGTAGCGATAACAACGAGAAAGAAAATGTTCTCAATCATTGTTATACAATGTCATAGTATCATTACACAGAATCAAAGTTCAATTGTATCACAACTTTGAAACAATACTATGGTGATATGTATCACCCCCCCTTAGTCAATACTTCATCTCGACATGAAAACCACTCCCCCTTACATAATGATATGTAAACCATATGTATTTTTAGTATGAAACTACACATTAATTCTCCCCCTTTTTGTCAATATAAATTGGCAAAAGTACGAAAACTACTGGGATCCTCATGAAATTTTCATATAGATACTTCATGACCAAAAGAGAATAACATACCAACTTATTTAGATGAAATCATATAGCTGAAGCTAAATGCATTCATCAAGGAGTTTATAAAGATACAAGATAACCACTACAATATTCCACAGCCGCACTCCCCACAAAGCTTTGGTAATTAAGCACAAGTTCAAAAAGAACCCTCCCCCATAAAATGTCATTCCCAAAAGAACAACAAGAGCGACCTTACTTTTACGTGAAAAGAAGGATTTCTTTGGATACAATCAAATCACATGAGAACATGAATTTGTATCCAAAAATCACAATTGAATTAGCCACAAAAATGATCAATTCAATTGGCCATGCTCAACATAAGAAAACTTATGGAGCAACACAATATATGCACAAAAATGTGGATCAGAGAAAGACCAATACTGCGGAATAAACAAAGACTCATTCTATTTTTCATCACTATTTGCACAATGACATATAATAGATTTAATCTTTGTAAATAAAAGTTTATCCTTTCTTACATAAAAATAATGACATAAAAGGCTTTAACTTTTGTATTCAAAAGTTCATCCTATCTTTTATCAATACTTTCATACTGACATAATAGAGATAACTTTTGAACAAGTATGGTATAGTCAAGGTTCGCGGACGTAAACAACATATCATATCCCATAACAATTTGCAATATATAAACCATAAAGATTAATATTGCAAAAATCATATTCCAAATAACTTAGAATTTAAATAAATAAATCTAAAAACATTGAAGATGAAAAAAAAACGTTGGACATATCTATGTGTACTCACAATAATGGCTATTCAAAACCCTAGTTATCCTTCTTAAAAACACAAGAATAAAATTCGCATAAGAAGTTTCCTAGAAAAACCAAAAAACAACTCTAAAAACAAAGAACAAACGCAAGCCAAAAATCATAGTACAAAATCTTTAGGCGATCCAGGACTTTCAGGCTTGTGAACGACGGTATCAACTGCATCTTCGGAGAAGATATCCTCATTGTGAAGATACTTAACATGTGACTTCATGAGAACAAGGTCAGAGTCAACCTTTTTCAACTTAGTTCGTAGCATGTTAGGATCCTTTACAGAGTTCTTAATCTTCAGTTGAGTCTTCCCAAGATCAGTGAGAAAACCATGAACTACTTCAGCAGAGACCATCTTAGCATTTTCTCGATCTTGATGAGATAACACATAATAGCATGAGGCACAGGATTCGAGTTCGTTAGACTTAACAAGGGATCTTCACTTCTTTAAAACAAACTCAAAATAAACCGAATCATCAATTGAATCAGCTGGTAAATCCAAAGAACTTAGAGGAGACCCCATGCTTTAAAGAGCAAAACTAGAGTATGCGTACTCTCATGAAAGTTTGGTATTTATAAGGTTTCACAAGAGCCAGAATTTAGAGTTTCCAAGTTTGGTCCGTGCCATGTAAAGTTGGTAAACGTACGTACAAAGACTTACCCTCATTGGTGAAAATTCCAAAAACAAAAGGTTGCATAAATAAGTTTAACAAATATTTGCTAGGTGAGTAAATTCACAAAAACTCGGCTCTCGGATAAATTTGTTCTCACAAGAGAAAAATTTAGAGCATAACAACTTTTTTACACCCAAAAAATATAACAACAAAACAGAACAAACAAATACTCGTGCAAAAATGTTTGTAAGTGATAAACCGGCTAAGAACGATAATAAGGTAGCCGAAGAATCAGAAAACACATTTGCCAACAAGTATACCTGATCATATCTCACTCAACCAGGATTCTTTGTGAGTGAGATTTCAACCTTGTGATTAATTAGCACAAGTATGAGCCTTGAGCTCATTAAATGAATGTTGTTTCCAGTTAAACCTCTTTCTCCTGAACTTTGGAGGAAAACCGTTATGATGTGAAAAGTTATCATAAAATTTACTATCATCAAAATATGATGCATAATATTGATTCTTACCTGAAGAATTTTGATTAGAGGGAATTGACAGCATGTTGATAATTTCTTTATATCCTTCAATTATCCTTTTTAGGTTGTCATCCAGATTTCCCTTGCTTTCTTCTTCTGGTACCTTTTTCACATCATGAACAACATAATCTCCCTTCTTAATTGAAGAATGTGAGTTCTTCTTCGACAAAATGATTTAGGAAGACTATTTCGCATTTGAACATTTGAGGAACACATTGAACTGACTTTCCTGGTGGGTTACACAGGGAGAGTATTAAAACCAATTAAATCTAAGGTGTGTTGAAGAAGAATAATATAATTGTCATTCAACATAGAATTCCTCTTTTATTCACCAAGCCCTTTTGAATCACAAAAGAGACACACTTTCTGATAACCTGAGTGATTAGACAGAACAGTCTTAATACCATCATTGGGAGGATTCTTCCTTCCATGTGATGTGGACATTCCTTGATTAGAGGAAGACACATGTACATTTTTTTCAACGGGAAGGGATTTCGATTTTGCTTCTGAATCAGAAATTTTCCCCGTTGAATCAAAAGCAGTTGATATAGTGGACTCTTTGGAACATTCTTGAATAGAGTTTACTCAAAAGAAGTTCAGTTTCCAAAGTATCCTCTTTGAGTTTTCCCTCATGCAAGGTCTGTGAGGAACAGACAGAGACGTTTTCCTCACGTAGGATTTTTAGAAGAGAGTCGCGGTCATTTACCATACCAACAAGAATATTGACTTTGTGTTTCAACCGATTGACATCATCAGTCTGGATCTAACAAGCTTAAGAATCACTGCACTCTCCTTGGCTGCATTCCTTTCAACTTCAGAGTCAGACTCGTCAGTAAGGTAGTCAGGGTAACACTTTTCAATGATGTTCGTTTCATGGGAACACTAGGTTCATCTATATTCAATCTTTCTCTTTAATAGATTTTATAGAAATAAGACTTTTATTCCTGGCGATGCGTTTATCAGAGATAACACTTCTGTCCATATCAGATCGCTACAAACACAGAATTATAAGGTCTATAATGTGTTTGCCTACTCTGATACCAATTAAAAATGCGGGGGTACAACAACCACACTGAACAATTCGTTTGGCAATCTGATAGGACTTACTCCAATATACTTTCTAAAGAATCAACTAGACAGTCAGACTCAATCTAGAGAAAAGTATATACAAGAGTTTATATCTCTGTTTCACAATGTAATCAATAAATCAAACAGATAGAAATCTGCGAGCCTGATTATTATGTGAAACAACTTGAATGGCACCAAAGACCAATTAATGTTCAAGTGTCAATTAATTTAAATCAACAAACAAAGGCTAGATTATCTAATTGATGGATCTTAACGCACAACCTGTGATATTTCAATTACATAACAAAATATAATGCGGAAAAGAAATAACACAAACACCAAAATTTTGTTAACGAGGAAAATCGCAAATACAGAAAAACCCCGGGACCTAGTCCAGCTTTGAACACCATACTGTATTAAGCCGCTACAGACACTAGCCTACTACCAATAAACTTTGATCGGTGAGTTGAACCCTAATCAATCTCACATTGATTCAAGGTACAATTGCGTTCCTTACATCTCTGATCCAAGCAGGATACTACGCACTTGATTTCCTTAGCTGATCTCACCCAGAACCAAGAGTTGCTACGACCCAAAGTCGAAAACTTGATAAACAAATCTGTCTTACACAGAAAAGTCTATTGGTATGGATAAATCTGTCTCCCACAGAAATACCTATGAGTTTTTGTTCCGTCTTTTGATAAATCAAGGTGAATAGGAACCAATTAATAATATTCCCGAAGAACAACCTAGTATTATCAATCATCTCACAATAATCTTAATCGACTAGCAAAAAAAAATATTGTGGAATCACAAACGATGAGACGAAGGTGTTTGTGATTACTTTTATCTTGCTTATCGGAGATATTAATCTCGAGTCAATTATTCTAATTGTACTCAACACGATAGAAACAGCAGGATCAGATCACGCAACTACAGAGAAAATAGTTGGGTCTGGCTTCACAATCTCAATTAAGTCTTCATGTCGTTAACCTACGGGGTCTCGAGAGAAACCTAAGGTTTAGAGAAGAATCGACTCTAGCAAAACCAACTAGTATCACACAAAAGGTGTGGGATTAGTTTTTCCAGTTGCTAGACGCCTCCTTTATATAGTTTTCAAATCAGGGTTTTCAATCTAAGTTACCATGGTAACAAAGCATTCAGTATTCACAGTTAGATGAAAAACCTGATTCAACCAAGCTAATATCTTTCAACCGTTAGATCGAACTTAGCTTGTTACACATAAATAAAATGTACACTCATTTAGGTTTCTGTAATTGTACCTAAACGTGTACACCATGTTGGTTTAATAATAGTTAACCGAGGTTATCCATATGATTACTCTCATATCAACCTTGTTCATCTTAACCATAACTAGTTCAAATGCCTCAAATGAAACTAGTTAAAGAGTTTTCAATTGTTATATTCTCATAGAATTATACAAGAAAATAATTGAAGAAAAATCGGTTTGATTCACTCGAATCAATTCATGATCATTATAGCCACGGTTTGCAAAGATTGCATTCCTTATTATATAAATGTTTATGTTAATGTACATAACCGATTTTAGAACTTTAACCTTCAAATATGCAAATGTGTACGCATACTTGAAATACCCAGACCAGAATTGGGTTTCGCCAGTATGAAAACGGGTACGCGAACTTCCAATTCCAGCAGAAATATTCGGACATGAACCTTACGCCAGTACGCGAACGGGTGCACATACTTAGGTTCCCGGATTTCTCAAGCCAACAGGTATGTGTACGTGTAAGCATACTATGGTTCTCGGACATGGATTACATATGTGCAAGATTACACAACATGACATATCCAATAATGGTTAAGTGTTTTAAACTCTTATTTCAATCATTGAAACTTTCTTAGAGGATGACAATAGCCGTTTTCACACACTATTAGCATCAAAGCAATTTCAAGTTATTGAAATAATCATAACGAAACATTCCAAATTTACACCAAATGATTGTATCACACAAACCATATAAGATGTAGCTCGGCAATTTTCACATGATCTTCTTTTGACTTGCGTCAGGAATATAAGATGAACTTGGTCGAAGCGAAATCTTGCCAACACATATTCCGAGAAATATATAAGCGATTTAAACTCAGCTTGAAATCTCAAATGTATATAATAGAAAACTGTATCGTAACACGCCTTATATCTAAACATAGGAGATAGAGTATAAATAGAATTCCCAAGTGATAGATGAGTTTCAGTCTCCACATACCTTTTATTGATGAAGTTCCACAAGCTCTCCTAAGTAGTTCTTCGTTTTCAAATGATGAACGACGTGAAGTCTAAGGCTCAACTACACAATCTATGTCCTAGTCTGAGACATCTATAAGTAGACTAGAAATCAAGACTTATAGTTTTGGTCACTAACATTGAAAAACATGCTTGAGATAGCAACGCATGCGAGTTCGACCGAGCAGTGCTCTAACAACTGGTTCCTTTACACTTAAGTCATTATATGAAAAATTTTGCAGCAGATGGTGTAGATGATTTCCCATGGAAGTTTGTCCCGAAACCATGTATTCTTTCGAAGATTAAATTTTTGGTGTGGTGTGCATTCCATGGTAAGCTCAATATTCTAGATATGTTACAACATAAAGGCATGAATCTTTATTGTTCATGTGCTCTTTGTGGCGGCATCCCTGAATCTCAAGAACACTTGCTATTGCATTGCAAGATTGCTGCAAAAATGTGGACTGTAACACCATATGAGAATTGGGCATGGGTGTTTCCAGCAAATGTGATGGCGTTAACTCATACATGGCCAAACAATAATGATCTTTCTCGTACAAGGAAGTGGTATGGGATCTTATCTCTATAGCTGTCATTCGTACCATTTGGTGGGAGACAAATTGTCGTGTTTGCGGGGGGAAAAAAACACATACAAGACTGATTTGGAGCTGTCAAACTCTAATCCTTTCTTGGGTAGCAGCTGCTGGGAATAGAGTATATACGAATTCTGCAAACTCAGTCTGTATTTAGGATACAATCTTCTTCTAATTTATTAGTTTCATTTTGTTTTTTATTTTTCTACCACAGAAGGAGTTCTTGTACATTCTACTCTCTTAATAAATTGTCTTCCTTCCCATAAACAAAAAATGTTAATACTTAGGAAGATTGTTTTGTTGATATTTTTTTAGGACGCATCATCATGCATGTGGTCATAGCCCCACATGGGTCACTCTTTCACTGTGGAAATTAAATAAGGCAGGAAATGATAGAGACTAGAGAGCTTGAGTGATCAGTGATATTGGACCACTGCCTAAATTAGGCAAACTATTTCCAAACTTGTGAATTATGCCCCAGTACTGCTAAAAAGCCTAAAATTAGGAAAATGATAAAATGCATGCTTAGGATGATGCTTTGGCTTTGCAGACCACAAAACCCACCAGAAATTGAAATGGTTAAATATCATCCCTCTCATAGTTTGTTTTTTCATGCAAAAAGTTATAAACAAAATGTTAAAAATCTGTATGAGCTAGAATCAAATTTTTTTTTCTTCTTTTGGTAGAACATATATAGAATCAATTTCTTACTTCCAGTATATTTCACCGTTCAAATGGGGTATAATGTGAAGCCTTGCAAAAAAAGATACCCATTAGTTCAGTGGACGTAAGTAGTCAGAATAAAGTACTTCCTCATTTGCTAATCATTTTCAATAGCTTTTTCCCCGTTACAGTAACCACCAAGCTCCCCAATATCACTAATGCTTTATCTGCAACTTCTTTATCGGATCTAGCGCCGCTAGATCAAACTTTTTTCCGATGAGAAACCCATTATGATAGAACGATTTTTTAGGGACCATAGTTTTATTTTGGGTAAAGACATTTTGAAGTAATATTAAGTCATCCCTTATTCAAATATTTATGTTAATACCAAAACTATCCTTTTAATTAATTTTATATAATGATTAGTTAGTGTAATGGTTGGTTAGTTAGTGTAATGGTTAGTTATTTTGGGTAAAGACATTTTATAATAATGGTTAGTATGGTTAGTTGAATGATTAAGTTAAGTTAATTAGAAATATGTGAGGTTGTTTATTTTTATAAAAAGAAGAATTATTGAGAGAGTAAAGTAGAAGAAGAAGGAAAAACTTTTTCTTTTTTGATACGGATGAATATGAGTTGAGTGATTCGAGCGATGATAACTCCTCTGAATCAGGACCTTTATCTCCTAGAGTATTTGTTAATGTTGCTTGAATTGACGAAAAATTTCCTAAAAATGAAACTTCTTTAAGTAGGTCAAACAAGTTCTGCTACCATATCTGAAGAACAGGTAGCCGGACTTATCTGGAAATGCAGTTAGGCTAACGTTTCCGAAGACACAGGTAACCGAAACTTGCTTTAATGGAGTTTTTGTTTTGTTCGGCTATCGGGTACCGAGGCATGTAGCTTATCTTTTATTCTATAGTGTAATGTTCGGTTTCCAACATATATTTTCGACTAAATCGAATTCAACACAAGAGTTCTTAGAGTGAAGTTCTGTTAGGTGAAAAAACTCTCGAATAACTGTATTCAACATATGTGCTTGCAAAGTATAGTTCGGTTTGGGGAAAAAGTTCCAACTAACCTAACTAACCGAACTCAACAAATTGGTTTTTAGAGAAAGGTTTGGTTAGCAAAAAAAAAAAATTGCGGACCAACCGAACTGAGCATTTGTTGTTCTATACAAGAGTTCGGTTAGAGGATAAATTTTCCAACTAACCTAACCAACCGAACACAGTATATTGGTTTTTAGAGAGGAGTTCGGTTAGCAAAAAAAATATTGCGAACCAACCGAACTCAACATTTATTGTTCTATACAAGGGTTGTGCTAGGGGACAAAATTTTCCAACTAACCTAACCAACCGAACACGACATATTGGTTTTCAGAGAGGAGTTCGGTTAGATTTTTTATTTTCGCGAACCAACTCAACATTTGTTGTTCAATGCAAGAGTTCGGTTACGAAAATAAATCATAATAGCCGAAGTGTTCTTCGTGTTCTTGGTTTCATAATGTTCGCTCAACAAACTAGTTTTTTTTTTAAACTATTCATAACCGAACACGCTACTGTAAATTCCATTTAAACCCAATTTTGATGATTTCTACGCAATAGTTTCAATCAAAAATGAATTAAAAGTGATGGGTTTTTCAATCGTAAGAGGAACGTCATGGAAAGAGGGAAGAAGAACGTCATGAAAGGGGGAAGAAGAAGAGAAGAATTTTTTTTTTCGAAACTAAAAATTTCTGGCACCTCTCCTCTCCTCTCCCTCTATTTGTTTTTAATTTTGGTTAATGATTTATATATAATTATGTTTATGTGGTTAATTGGATAATTTAAATTAAATTATAATAAAAAGTAAATTAGAATTTTCATAACTTTAGGACACCCCTTATAAGTGTAGGGGAGTTGGTCTAATCAAATCATGGTCCCCTTAAAAAGAGCATGGTCCAAAAAAAAAATTTTTTACTAGTATTCTATTAAAACATTTTCTCTGGCTCTAACCAAGATTAATAAAGAATGTTGAATATTAAGTTATTCTTAAGTTTGAATTTTAATTGTTTTATCTAAACTGTTCGTTTTGGAGGGAGAAAACATTTCAGAACTACCTAGGTGGTTCCTACTTGCTCCGATGATGGTGTTTCATAGGCATCTACTTCATTAGAAATTCGAATTAGTGGAGATTATGATTTTCACGAGCTTATAATATGGATATCACAATGTAATTTTTTATCAATCTGTATCATCACAAATATGTATCTTTAGTTATGAGTAAAATCCTTCTATTTCTTATACCCTAGTTTTAATTTTGGGAATTTTGCAAAAGTGCCCCACTATGAAAATACGATTTAATAACTTGCCCCCGTTTTTTTCAACTTTTCAAAACTGCCCCCACTGTTTGGTTTTCCGTCTTAGGCGCATAATAGTCGGTCAATCCTTGTTTTCCCAGTGAAAGTGAGGTGGGAAATTACATCAGTGCCCAGATGTAACCCTAAATAGAAACAGAAGATGTTTATCTTATTATTCCTTTCTTCCTGTGCCGCAACTAAAAGAATCGCCTCCTTCCTCCTCTCTAATCCTTCCTCACCAGATTTAATAAAGATGTTGGAGAAGAAATGATTTATGGATAAATGGAAATAGATAATATAATGGAGGTATCATTTTACATTAGGTCTGCCATGGAAGCTGCAATAGAGAGCTAGGTTATTATGTTAGCTGGATTGGGTGATTTAGGGGTTTTGGCATGGATTGAAATTGGGTAAGTTTGAAAGCTTTAAATCGGGGTAAAAATTATGTCTACTGCCATTGATTCATGGTTGTGAACGATGGGTAAGTGGTTGATTTATACTTAGAACTATTGATATCTCGATTAAGAAACAAAATTTCAGAGAATTTAGGATATATATGTTGGCTGGATACAACGGAAATGGGAGATTTGTATGAGATCTCAACGTACCTGAACAGGAGTAATGGATTTGAAGGGTTTAGTTGATTCAATAAATCATGATTTATTAACATTTTACTGTAATTTTATTATGCATTGGTTTACCACTTTGTACTTCAAGTCTTTAACTTCTTAATGGCTTCTTGGTTCCGATTGAATTTTTTCTTTCTTTTTTTTATCAATTCTTGTTCTTTTTCATAAGAACTTTGGGAAGAACATAAATTGGCTGGGTTAACTCGTCTATAGTCGAATTGGCGATTCACACAAAATTGGTCAACTCTAGTGAGGGCTTTGGAGACTTTTAACTGATGCCAGGTGGAATTTAACGACCCTAACTAGCAGTTAGCTGTTTTTTGAATAAAATGGGGCACTTTTGAAAAGTGCAAAATAACGGGGGCAGTTTATTTTACTATAATCAAAATAGGGGCATTTTGTCAAAATTCCCTTTAATTTTCAATATGAGCATTTTAAAGAAAATATGTACAACATCAAAGAAAGCTTTTAATGATGCTGTCCTGCCTTTGAAAATATCAAATTACATACACAGATTCTCCACAACGTAGAAGTCGGAGAAGGTTTTATTTGGTATCTAGTCTCTCTCTCATGAGTCATGAGTGTATTCAGTAAAATCAGCCTTATTATTTTCAATTTGGATGAAAGCTCAAAATGTGGTAAAGCTTAAAAGACTAGCCAAGGTCACACCAAAAGCAATATATCACAAATTTGGTAATGCAAGTTCAAAATTTTGAAACCCGAAAAACCATGTTACTTGACTGTTCACAAATGATACCTTTAATTCCTATCCAAAGGGTAAAGCTATTATTTTAGTGAATTATCCAAGTATAATGGGGAAACAAACACATCTGTTGATTTGTTAGATGATGGTATCCTCCATCTGCTTTTGAGGTTCTTGACTAGGCCTGTCAATATATGTCTGATATCCGAATCCGTTTCCGAGTATTCGAGATTCTATAGGAGTTTATCCATTTTATCGGATATCGGATATCAGATCGGATATTCTATCGGATATTTCTTCCTTAATATATCGGAATCGGATTAGGCTCCATCCGAATTGTTAATATCCGATAGAACATGAATTTATTTGTGATTTGCCCTAACTATATTTGTGATTTATTTGTGCTTTACCCTAATATCCGATATCCGATATGAAATGTTTGAGAAATTGAACTTAAATTTTAATTATGAACATGTTTTAAAGGGTTTTAACATTTTTTGTCAAAACCGGATATTATCGGATAAATATCCGATATCCAATAGCTTAGCCTATTGGAATCGATATTTGATTTTTGATTTCCTATAGGATATTATCGGATATGCTTAACCTATCGGATACAAATTTCTAAATATCCGGCGAATATTTATCTATTGACACCCCTATTCTTGACTGTGAAAGGTTAGGGGATGAGTTTGCTGGTATTCTCCATGATGATAGCAATCAGAAGGTTTATTTTCGCATGTAATTTAAATTGTTATGTGATATAGTCTAGGGTTGTTTAGTTTGCGATTTCGTTTTTTTTTTTTTAGGTTAGGAGCCCTTTTTCCGTGTTTTTTTTTTTCGTAAAAGAGGCAAGCCTCAAATATATTGATCACAATACTTCGATTCCACATCGATAGTGTTTACAAGACTGACTTGGATATTTCCAACGATTACAAAGGTTTCAACCAGATAATTAAGACATTTAAAACACTTAACAAAGTTACATGACTAAGTTTGAATAAGAGCTCCTATCATTCCTAACCGATTCCAAGGTGACATAACTAGTTTAAATGGTCTTGGTTGGGTCAAAAGTAACGCACCCAAACCATTTAACAAAACTACAATTAGTAGAGTTGTTAGGATCCATAAATCCAACCATTTCTCAAGGATTTTTCTAAAATCATAGTGAACATTTGACATAGGTATAAAAGGATCCATAGATCCAACCATTTATCACTGATTTTTTCATAGTAACAGTAACATAGGTAACCAGTATACCTTAACTCGGTTTTCATAGAAGGAAATCGGTCTGAAATAGTATGGGTCTTCATCTGCATCGGTCTAGAACATTGTGTTGTTGGTGTCTTCTGTATCATTTTGGTGGATTGTATCGGTGTCTTTGAAAATATTGTTTTTGCTGGAGTGTTAACTGGTATATGAGTCAAGGAGCCTGAAGATGTTGTTGATGGAAACTTTAAGACAGTAGCTGGATGAATATGTTTTGAAGATGATAAGTATTCCGTTGTTGTGAAGATAGCATGTGCTTGATTGATAAACTACAACAAGAACTTAAAAGGAAATTTCCACCCTAATCAGAAAACACCATGGATCAACAAAAACTTATAAGAATTTAAAGTCAGCTGCAAGTTAAAGTTTCGATACTTGGGAATCCCGAAATTAAAACAGAAGAAAAAAGAAGACTGAACCGAAAACCTAGAAGATTAAAGAAGACAAAAAATTACTGAAAAAAATCAGAAACCCCAAATCTAAAAGCTAACAAGTACTTATAAGAAACTAAATAACTAAGATCAAAGAGAGAAACTAGGATTAAAGAGAAAGAAAGAAGAAATAAAAACCAGTTGATTTTGAATCTATCTTTTCAGATTCAAAATCAAAAAACCAACGAAGAAATTCGATTAAAACATAACACAGAAGGCAAATGAGATGACGAGGGCGATGGTTTGAGTTTTTTCTGCAAAGATCCGCTCCAAAGAGCAGATCTTGGAAAAAAAAAAACTCTCAGTGCGGCTAGGTTTTCTTTTGTTTTTGGGAGAGCTCTTTTTTTTTCGGAGAGAGAGATATTTCTTCCCTTTTTCCGTGTTAGAGTGTGGCAAAATGCAAAATGGAAAAAACTTTTTACTAACTCGGTCAGTTGGCCAAACTCAGTTTGGCTCATTGAGTAACTGAGTAAAAGAGTCATCTCAAAAACAAATCCTGAAACAATGTGGGTAATTAAGTAATCAAAAATTCTTAACAAACCACGGAAAAAATGTGATAAAAAACCGCCAGACACATAAACCCAATAATGAGGCCCTCTGTTTGCTTTGGTGTGGGTGGGGCCCATAAATTCCATGTCTAGCGGTTTTCACATGGTTTGAAATTGCGGTCTGTGCAGAATCATCCTTAAGTAAGTACAGTGGACCAGTGGTCCATTTCATGCTGTCTAGTTTAATAATAGAATGTTCTTATCTTAGTACTATTGACATGGTGTCCATTTCATGCTTAATAATACTGATCCAGACCCACCTTGGAATGATTTATATATCAGCGCTTCTAAACAAACCGAGGAGAAAAACAAGGTTAAAACAACCTTCTCACAGTAATTGTGGGCCCGTCGCATGGAGATTAGTAGGGGCACTTTTGGGCCCCACTGTGGAGAAAGATGTGAGGGGCGGTTTTAATCTTGTTTGATCCCTCGGTACGTTAAGAATTTCTGTTTATACATCCGGAGAGCCATTGTTAATCGATCCAATTTACAGGGAAGCAAACAGAGCTGCTGACTGGTTAGGTGGATTGTATCCTCCATTTTTTTTTTGAGGTTCTTGACTGTGAAAGTTTATGGGATGAGTTTGCTAGTATTCTCCATGATGATAGTAATCATAAGGTTTATTTTCACATGTAATTTTGAAGTGATTTCGTTCACAGTCTTGGGTTGTTTAGTCTGCGATTTCGTTTTTCTTTTCTTTTCTTTGTTAGGTTTGGAGTCCTTTTGCCTGCTGAATGTGTCAAAATTTTAACAGAAAAAAACTTTTTACTAACTCTGTGGGTTGTCCAAACTCAGTTTGACTCATTGAGTAACTGAGTAAAAGAGTCATCTCAAAAACAAATCCTCAAACGGTGTGGGTAGGGCCCACTCAAGGAGGAGGAACCTAAACCGACAAGTACTTTCACTGGTAATTAAGTAAGTGATGAGTGGTCCAATTCATGGTGTCTTGAATCTCTTGATCATCATCATCAGAAGAAGATTCAACACCTTAAAACTACAAGTTCAACAGTCTAAATACTACTGTATCCACCGTTAACTCAACCAGACTCGGTGAACAAAAAATGCATGGATTGTTTCTGTTATGTTCAATAATCTCTACTTCACTAATCTCCATTACCCTTTCTCTTCTTCTCCCTTTACAATACCTTTACACTAGACTATCGTCATCTAAACTCAAAGAAAAAGAAGAGAATAATAATGAACCAGCAATAGTTCTATATGAAGGTGAAGTATGGCACGAAAGAAAACGTCCGGTTCATAATTCTTTCAAGTATAGTTCTCGTCATGCTCTACTTGATCTTGATCGTGCACCCAAATCTTTACCTTCTTCGTTCTTTTCAAATCATCTTTCTGCTCAAGAGGCTCGCAATATTACTTCCACTACTGGACCCGTGTAAGTATTTCATATTTTGTTATGGAAACTAAATAATTTGGTGATTTTGGTTTCATTTGCAATTTCTGTGTTTTGTTTTTGACAGGTTTTTGTTGACAATGCCTCCTAGTGTGGGATATGAGCAAATCCTTTAAGTGTATATTATTGCTATGAGTTGGTAGATTCTGTTCTTTGCTTAAGAAAGTGTATTGCCGAGGTAAGGCGTTTTTGCACTTCTTTTGGATTTATTTGAGTTTTCCGCTGTGGACTTGTTTGTTTGACTTTTCGGCTGTGTGAATCGCTTCTGCATGTAGGAAACAAATTCACCATGGGGTGAAAGACTATCATTTGTTTTCAATCCTCATGACTCAGATTGTATCGCAAAGCAGCTGCACGTATAAAAACGCAGTAAGAAGTAAAGATAAAAGCTAACACAGTTAACACTTCTCTTACACAAAAGCTAGAAAGGTAAAGGAACTGACTTATGACTTATACTTCTAACACTCCCCCTCAATCTGATGGAGGGCAAGAGCAATGCATCAGTTGACAAGCGAGGTTGTAGAACGTAGTAGAAGAAAGTCCTTTGGTGAATAAGTCACGCTACTGACGACGAGAAGAAGGTATGAACCGTCATTTGCAACAGTGCCAGCATCCATTAAATCTCTAACAAAGTGATAGTCTACTTCAATATGCTTAGTTCTAGCATGAAAGGAAGGATTTGAAGCTAAGAACTGAGCACCCATGTTGTCGCAGTAAATGACAAGAGGTTTAGTAGGAGGCATATGCAGTTCTTCAAGCAAACCTGACAGCCACATCACCTCTGCAGCTAAGACACTCAAAGCCTTGTACTCGCCTCTGTGGAACTCCTAGACACTGTTGGTTGCTTCTTTGAGGACCAAGAAACCAAAGAATTTCCCAAGAATACACAATACAGGAAGTAGATCGTCTTGTGTCGGGCAACCAGCCCAATCCGAGTCGAGGCCGATAATGGAATGAAGATTACCGGCTTGAAGAACGATGCTCGAACCAAGTGTACCTTTGAGATATCTAAGCACTCTCTTTGCAAGTAGCATATGAGTAGTTGTGGGAGAGTGCATAAATTGAGAAATGTAGTTTACTGCAAATGTGATGTCTGGCCTTGTGAGAGTAAGGTATTGCAGACCTCCAACTAAACTTCTAAATTCCAAAGGATTTGTAAGAAGATCACCATCATATAGAGAAGCCCTCTTATCAGTAGACACAGGTGTAGCACAAGGTTTACAATCTGCCATATTTGCCTTCACTAACAAATCAAGGGTGTACTTTTGTTGAGTGAGAGTCATAGTTTCCCTAGAAGAAGAGAAAACAGCCTCAATACCTAAAAATAATAAAGGTCACCAAGATCCTTCATAGCAAACTGTGTACCCATTTGACTGATAAGAGAAGTAAGAAAGTACTCGGAAGAACTCCCTGTAAGGATAATATCATCCACATAGAGAAGTAAGACAATGAGTATCAACACCACAATGATAAATAAACATTGAAGGATCAGCGTGAGACATAACAAACCCAATATCAAGGAGAAATCCACTAAACTTCTCAAACCATGCCCTTGGTGATTGATTAAGTCCATAAAGAGATTTGTGAAGAAGACAAACATGGTCAGGATGAGAAGTATCCTCAAAACCCTTAGGTTGTTGCATGTACACCTTCTCAGCCAAGTCTCCATGCAGAAAAGCATTAGAGACATCAAGTTGTCTAATGGACCATTTATGAGTTAAAGCTACAGTAAGAACAACTCTAATAGTGGTAGTCTTGACCTTTTGGATTTGAAAGTAGCATTATAATCTACACCATCTTGTCGACCAAAACCCCGTGCAACCAATCGAGACTTGCATCATGTCCACGGTGCCATTAGGTTTAAGCTTGATTTATAGACCCATTTATTTCCCGAATATTCATATCTCGAAGTAGGTTGTACCAATGACCAAGTATTGTTAGACATTAAAGCATCATACTCTGTTTGCATAGAGTCAATCCATTCTTGTTGCTTACTTGCTGACCTATAAGTCTTGGGCTCCTTGGGAAGAGACACTATTGTAGCAAAAGCAGAGTGAATTGGGTGAGGTACTGTGTAATGAGTGATGAAATCTGGTAAGTATTTGGGCTTGACTATGCCATCCCTGGATCTAGTAACCATTGTATGAACAGGTGGAGGAGCAGGGGCAGCAGGTAAGTCAATAGAAGGTAAGCTAATAGGAGAATCCACAAGTGATTCAGTTTCAGAATCAGAACCAGAATCTAAGTGTAACACAGGTTCAGTAGCTGTTGCAGGTTCAACATTAGAAGCCTCTGAAGAAGATTCAAGCAAAACAGTAGTAGAATCTAATGCAGAACTTGAAGCAGAAGTAGATGAACAAGTGCAGAAAGGAAATGTAGTTTCATCAAAGACTACATGCATGGAGATATAAACCTTGCGAGTTGAGTTATCATAACACCTATAGCCCTTGTGTAATGGACTATAACCAATGAAAGTGCACTTAACTGACTTCTGACTTAACTTATCTTTCTTATAAGCACCCAAATGAGGATAACAAGTGCATCCAAACACTTTAAGAAAGGAATAATCAGGTGACTTATTAAAAAGAACCTCAAATGGAGAAACATAATCTAAATTTTTTGATGGTATTCTATTTATGAGATAGGTAGCTGTCAGAAAAGAGTCAAACCAAAAGGATTTAGGTAGACATGCTTGAAATAACAAAGTATTACCCACTGAAGTAACGTGCTGATGCTTTCTTTCAGCTAAGCCATTTTGCTGAGAAGTATGAGGACAAGAGCAAGAAATACTAATCCCTTCTTTGTCAATAAATTGCTTGAAAGCTCCTTTCATAAGCTCAAGAGCACCATCACACTGAAACCACTTAATGGAGGTAGAGAACAGATTCTCATTCACAGTTTTGAAGTATTGAAAACAAGCCAAGCTCTCAGTCCTATCCTTCATGGGAAAAATCCAATGAAACCTGCTGTAATCATCCACAAATAAGATATAATACCTGTAGCCCAAAGTAGAAACTTGTGGAGAAGGTCCCCAAATGTCACAGTGAATTAACTCTAGAGGTCTTTGAGGCGGACCTATCCGAGGGAGAAAAAGGTAATTTCTTGCTTTTACCAAGTGGCGGAGTGACACAATGAATCAAATTCACCAGAGGTAAATGAAATGTGTTTTGATGAGTGCACGGTTTTGACAATATTGTGTGCTGGGTGTCCCAATCTCTTATGCCACAGAGATGGTGAAGCAAGAATGGAGGTAAAGGCTTTTTCTGGTGGCGTAGAATTTATTGGATATAGGTTCTGATTAATAACACCTCGGCCGGGACATGCTTTGAGATTCAAGATCTGTAATCTCATAACCCCAAGGAGTGAACCCAATCTTGCAGTTATGTTCACTAGTAAAAATACCCACTTTGAAATAAGGTTTTGAGTAAGGCTTGGTACATATAAAACATTGGAGAGTGTAAAGGTTCGTGTTGGTGTATGCAAAACAGAACTACCAATCAAAGTAATTGGAATGTGATAGCCATTTCCAACCATTACTTGTTCGGTTCAGTGTATTGTCTTGGATTTATAAGTAAAGAAGCATCATTAGTCATATGACTTGTTGTCTTTGAATCAGCTGACCAAAAAGTCTGCAGCGAGGAAAAGATGAATGTTCGACAAACTAGAAGTATTAACTTGAATAGATGAATTTGCTCGAGGCCCTTTATGTGAAGTCTTGGGCCGGAGAGTGCTTTTGAGAGCCACTGTTCTTTGAGGTAGTGTACCTATATGGACATCTGCTAGCAGAATGACCAAATCTTTTACAAATCTGACACTCTACAGTTGAGTAATCAATCCACTGAGAGGGAGGTCTATCAGGTCTCGAAGATTGATTTGAAGGTCTAGAAGATCCGGATCCGAGATGTAGACCCGGATGTAGATCCGGATGGAAAGGTTCTTTTTGAAAAAAAAGCCGAGTTATTAACTCGAATCTAGTGCTAAGGTGGTCTCCAAATGTTGAGCCTTGATCCTTTGCTCATGAGTCAAGAGTTTGGCCTTTAAATCAGCAAAGGAAATAGGATTTTCACGATTGTGAATAGAGATGACAAAGTTTTCATAATCTCTCCCCAATCCATTCAGGACATACATAACAACATCAGATTCAACAATTTTTTCATTTATAGCAGCTAGAGAATCAGAAATACTTTTAACCTCTTGAACAAACTCAACAATGGTACGAGCTCCCCTTTTAATGGTGTCATTTGTCCTCCGAGCATAGAACGACGTGCAGAGAATCGATTTGAAAACTCCTTAGCAAGATATGACCATACCTCTGCAAAGCAGTAGTACATCCCAACACCGAACAAGATAGTGAATCGAGAAAGTAGAGTTAAGACAGCTATTTACATATCTATCCCACTTTCTCCATTTAAAATATTTTGGGTTTAAAATCTCAGAGTCTCCATCTTTTATAAACTCTGGTGGTGGTGTTATGGAACCATCAACATAACCAAACAGATCTGTACTAATGAGTATAGATTCCATCTGATTTTTCCAGATGAGAAAGTTTGAATCATCAAGTTTTAGACCAATAAGTTGAGTGATATTCGAAACGGAAAAGCAAGTAGTAGTCTCATAGTGAGGTGACGACTCGGAACTCATTGTGTGATACAAAACTCGAGATCCGAAATCTTTGTAAGTAGATAAGAAGGAACAACGATGTATCAGAGAAAAGATGTGGTAGTGAGGTAGTTTGAGTAAAGTATAAGATGAAGTAAAGATGTGGTTGTAGTGAGCTTGAAGATGAATTGAAGGTAGGCGGCGGAAGCAATAACTAAGAGCAAACCCTAGACAGGTTGTCTTAGAGGATCAAACAACCCTCGTGATACCATGACAGAAGTAATGTAAAGATAGAAAAGTAGTTTCATTCAACGTGAGAAGTTACAGAGAGTGTTGTTCTATATATAGGAACTGCACGTGAAGGAAAGTAGAAAACAACCTAACAGGGTAAATAAAAACGCAGTAAGAAGTAAAGATAAAAGCTAACACAGTTAACACTTCTCTTACACAAAAGCTAGAAAGGTAAAGGAACTGACTTATGACTTATACTTCTAACAAGTCCTTTTATGGTAAAGTTAACTCCATAGTTAATTCAAACTCTTTTTTATTCGAAGTGATAAATAGGAGATATACGGATCTTACTGAAAATTCAGATCAATGTTCAAGACTGGTTAATGATTCCAATTTGGTCGAAATATTGCAGGATATGCTTGGGAATTGGACCATAAAAGCCACTGCTCCTGGCAATTCTCTTTTTATATCAATTTACATTCAAAGACCCGACCACCGGGAGACTATTTCATAGCTACTTTGAATGCTAAAAGAGTCTCTTCGGGAGCATCAGACCAAGCATTGTTCTTTTGGCTGATGCCTCACAAAGTTGCACTGAGGATATCTTTGGCGGGTAACTTTTTGAATCTACATCTCAAGTATTAGCTAGAAAGGCACATCCGTGTTCCGGTGTTTAGTGTAACATATTTAGTAAGCTCAATGTTGGGAATGAACCTGAAATCACTTAACTGTTAGATTTAAGTAATCATTATGTCCTGGATTTGTTTACGGAGGATGGCATTAATGAAAAGAAACTAGTTCGGATTCTTTAACATGTGTGGCAAAATCTCCAGACTATTACTTCAGAGAAAATCTGAAAGTTTGTGATCTACATTGTAAGCAAATCCATTTACTCTTTCTTATTGCTTTTGTAGGCTCTCAAGTTGTGGTGGAAAAATGCTCACTTCGTGCCACACCCCAGGTATCAAAATCCTACATACAGAGCAGAAGCTTTAACACGAGATCGCAAACTCCAAGGTTGCCCCATATTTGTACAGGATGATGATGCCGGTTACTCCAATATCTGCGGTTGACAATAATGACCAAACGCGTCGGTATGTACGTTGGAGAGAAGCTCAGTGGCCCTGGGCTTGATTACTTGCATCGAGTATATGTATGTATATTGTGGTGTGCCCATAAACCATAACCATTTAACCATTAGGCGCATGTCTGTATGAGTGTATGCAATATGTTGTGAATCATATTTTTATTTTGATTTAGCGTCAGAACTTCGTACTTCGATTGCTTACGCAATGTAGAATAATTATCGACGTAGTCGTACTATTTAGTTTTTTATTATTAATTTTTATCGATCCCTTGCTTTAATCAACTGTAACCTCGATTAATTTATTAACCAAAGCAAATCTAAACTGTAAATAAAAAGAATATCATACAGAACTATTCGTTGGTAACCTAGCAACAAGCTGGGCACCAACCCCCTCTGAAGTTTCTATTTTGAGATATTATTATCTTTTTGTTAAATTCTTATTTTAATATCTCTATTTTAAGATATTTTTATTTTATTGAATTCTTATTTTAATATTTCTAATTTTAGAGATTTTAATTTTAAAATGTCGGACATCGCATCGATATATTGGATATTTAAACTTCGGAGTTTGAACCAAACATTATTTATATTAACCTATTACTGGACATCGTGTCAAACATACACAATTTAAGTTACCCTTATATTAACCTATTATTGGACATCGTGTCAAACAAACACAATTTAAGTTAACCTGGGATAGGATAAAATTTCAGACAAACATCGCTAAAACTGATCAGTCTCACGGTTATCATATATTAAATTAAGATAACTTTTTCTTGGATAGGCTATCACGGTTATCATATATTAAATTAAGATGACTTTTTCTTGAATAGGCTATCCCATTTCCGGGGTGTCTAAATTTGTGGTACTGCCCGATTTGATTTACAAGAAAGCTTTTCAAGTGAATGAAGGATTGTTAATTTAGTATATATTTTTCCAAAACATTGAATAGCTGAAGTAGCGGTCGGCTAGACACTCTGATCGCCATTAACTGGTCAAGCAGTTAATGCCTGCTTAGGATTTGAAATTGGCACTACCTTCCCAATTCGCTTTTCATGGAGTGTAAAATCAATGCCTGCTTAGGATCCAAACAGTTGGACTGGGGATTTAAAATTGGCTCCAAACGCAGGGGTGGCTTGGGTCAAACTCCAAGTACATAAGATTTTAGCACTTCTATATCCTAATGTCTTGTTCCCCTTCTATGCCGCCACCACTAGATAAACTTTGATGAAATTTTCAGATCCAAACCAAGACATACTTTCAGAGGCAAGTTAAGCAAGACATTTTCAAAATTTCCAAAGAACATATGTGTGACTGACAAATCATATCTTGAAGGCAGCTAGGGCATGTGCACCTTTGTGACCACTTACCACCGTACCACCTACACATCTTGAAGGCAGCTAGGGCATGTGCACCTTTGTGGCCACTTACTAACCGTACCACTTAAGGCAGCTACGGCATGTGCACCTTTGTGACCACTTACCAACCGTACCACTTACCTTATAAGATGTACCTTTGTGCATCTTAAAAGTTTATTCCGGAGAAGTTTCGAACCTACGCGGCTAGGCCCTGCAGGTTACAACCATGTGACCACATACCACCGTACCGATTGGGCACTTGTGATAGATAGTTTTAGGCTTAATCCTATGGGCTAGATATTTAGCTGCTAGATTGGTCATCCACGTCAGATAGGGCAACCTCCTAACCCTTATGGATGGTCAATCTAGCAGCGAAATGCCTATCGATTCGGCGTTACCAATTCTCTCTCATTCTTTTCTTTTTTTTTTCTTCTCTCTTTTTTTCTTCTTCTCTCTCTCCTTCTTTTCCTCTCTCTCTAAGCTTCTCTCTCCCTCTTTTTCTTCTCTCTCTCCTTCTTTTACTCTTTCTCTCTCCAGAAAAAAATATATAACGCCGAACCATTCAGCGTTTTGGTCACTTTTTGAGCGCCGCACTATTCAACGTTTCAATCTCGCTGATAGTTGGACTGCGAGCAAATGCTAGGAGAGAGAAGTAGCCAGATTGAGTGTTAACTTTTTTCCCATACTTTTTTCATGATTTGCAACACTTTTGGGCCAATCTAGCCCATAGGACTTAGCCTAGTCTCCAACTAGTGGGTCACAGCGCCATCTCTCTTTCACCTCTTCTCACTTCTTGCTAATGTAACAGATCATAAATTTGTTTAGTTTTTTGTTTATGGATAGAGCTTCAACATGTCACAGTGTGTCGAGTAGGGGCTGTCCAAGTACTCTGTCTGTAATAGTTACTAGAGTGTGTTTAACATATTTCTGTTAGTAGTTAATTGTCCGTCTGATGAAGGAAACGTGCATCCCATCCATTGTTGTAGGATTAGGGTTAATCATTGGGTAATTAATGTGTAAGAGAAGTTTAGTTTTGTCATCTGAGAAATAAATGAAACAAAACCTATTTGGCTGCGCTAATTTGGCACAGATCTTGGCAGGAAGTGTTTATCACCCAATTTATCCATTTATTTGTCTAGATGTGTTATCACAAAAATTTGCATCAACTAAAAGACTAAAACTAACTTTTGGTAATATGTTCATCTTATGATCATCTACATTATTATTAAAACCTACTGCATCTCCAAATGGCAAACCTCACCATCTACAAATTTTCCAAGTGGTAGGTGGTGGTGTTGTTACGTAATTCCTTACCGATTGCCTTTGGTAGTTGAGCCGACCGAGCGAATCGAGGGAGGACCTTTATGTGGTCATTTTTTTTTTGTAAAATGTAAGTGATCAGTTAATATAAAAAGATTGGATTTGGTATCCATGGTTAGTCTCTTATATCAAATGAATGGGACCAAGGAAAAATTAAGAAAACATATGAAAAAAATGCTTACAATCTGTCATCTTGCGCGGTACATCCTTGCTGGGCCCAGATTTTGGTCATAATCGGTCGATGGAGTTATTTTCAATTGTATGTCCTGGTGTCAACGTCGATCTTACTACCCCTCATTCCATGAAGTCTTCGGCAGATAAGTATTTTGGGGTTGTCATGAAAGAGATGCCCGAGAAGTTTTCCATGACTGATCGTGATTGTGCCTTTTGGAAATGTACCAAATCCAATCATGCTTCAGAATTTGTCAAGGCTTTACCCATCGAAGGGCTTAATCAGAGACTTGGGGCGCGCCAGTTTAGTGCAGTTCTTTGCTATCGTTTGGGTATCCCCTTATTTCCCACAAATAGTCGATGTGCTTTTTCTGATCGGGATATGGATTTCTTTGGGATCACGCTCTGCACTGTGCACATGAGGTGGGGCTCAAATGTCGTCATGATATTGTCAGAGACACCATTGATGATATGTGCTATCGTGTTGGAGTAGCTGCTGGGAAGGAGGTTGCTTTGGTTTACTAGTCTAATTATGGTGGAGCTCGAGATCATTGATATCATGGTTTACAATTGGGAGAATGGTCGAGACGTCTGTTTGGATGTGACTGGGGTGTCACCTTTTACTGGTGGAGGAGTTAGTGCTTTCCATCCTGGATTAACGTTAAGCAGTGCTATCTCGCGCAAACATAAAAAATACTTTGATAAATGCTTAGCCGAAGGTTTTGGTTTTGGCACCTTAACTTTCACGAAATTTGGGGAAATTGGTGAGGATATGGTGGATCTTATGAAGAGGCTGCATAATCGTCTAGGTTAGATGTTAGTGCACAGAAATGTAATTTCTTTTTTCATAGGTCAGGCATCGTCATTCAGAAGGATGTTGGTGCCCAACTGGTGACTAGGATCCCATCCAATTTCTATAAAATAATTAATGAGATTAAAAGAAAAAAATACTTAGTTTTCTTAATCTTTGTGCAAATCAAACAAGCCTAATTTTTAAAAACGAATGGACTATATGGCATTAACTAGCTTCGCTTGCAAAATTTACAAAAGTTACTTATATCACAGTCATGAGGCAATTATTTAGTGTGAGAAAAAAGACTTGTATTCTTAATTTTCGCTTCTTTAGCTAAGTTATTGTTGATGGTGGTTTTTAGTTCAGGGCTAAAATTGTAAAACCTTGTATTTAATGCGTCGTCATTCTGCAAAGATGATTGAGCCATTTAAAAGTGATGAGTGCCCAAGCCTCTTTACTTACATATGTATTGAGCAATTCAATATATTTATATGAAATTTATTCAGAATGGTGCGTTGATGAGTGCCAAATATTGCATATTTATACACCTTTTTATTGGCATTTTACTCATCTTTTGTGCTCAAGAATCAGATATTATCCCAGATTCTGTATTTTCCTTGTTTTCAAGAATAAATATTTGTATTAATTAATTTTGTGTTTTTAGGTAATAAATAAAGCTCGGAGAAACTAAGGAGCAAAAGAGCAGAAGAATTGGAGTCAAGCATCTATGGAGCAGATAGCCCAAGCCGCGCGTATGAATCAGTTGCAACCCAATAAGGAAGACATGGGCTAGAGCTACCCACGACCCGGATCCGAACCCGCTCATTCCGAGCCGTTGAGATCTCACACTAATGCATCACACGGTCGCTCCTTCGCTCACATCCATTTCTCGATGCCCCGCTCAACACCAGATCGCTCCAAAACCGCTCACCTTTCTCAGCCGTTGAGATTTCTCCAGCTTGATCTAACGCTCGCTAGGCCCATCGCATCGTCACCCCGCTGTTCGTGCCTCACAACGAAATGACCCTACCCTATACCCCTAATCGAGCAGACCATTCTCTCCTTTCACTTTCTCTTTCTTCTTCCCTCACTCGACAGAGCAGAGCTCTGCTCTTCCTCGTCTCCACCATCCCTTCACCACCTTCGCCCATACCGTTCACAGACCATCATCACCTTCTTCCATCACCAACAACCCCATCAGTAGTACCCGCACTTGAGTTCTCTAGGTCTAGTCATCTCAATCATAGCTTCTCTCAAAACCCTAGAAGCTAGGTTTGAGATAACTAGAACTAGGGTTTCACCTGATCGAAGCAAGGGAGTTGTTGAATCTGAATTGACAAGAGCAGGGGCGATTCGAGAGAGAGTAGAGGGTATGGGTTGTTTTACTTTGCTATTTTTAAATAAATTAGGGTATTGAGTTTTTGATGATGGCATGTATAAATAGCGAGTGAGGGTTAGTGTAGAAGGCACGCTGGATTAGCCGGGCGATCAATTAGGCTTAATTTGTATTTCTTTGTATTTGAATCATGTTACGAGTTCTATTGCTAGGGTTAGATGAAATCCATAATCATTTGATGAGTGTAGTTCATAATTTTGACTTGTTCTTGTTTGTGCTTTATTGTTTAGGGTAATTATAATCTTAACAATCAACATTTTACCTTCACTGAGTATGCCATGTATGCTCTGTAGTCGGATAAATTCTATGTTGATCTTGTTACAATTCATGCTTCATTGAATGCTTTTGATCCTCGGATTGTTTGTACCACTGAAAAGACATTCGGTGCTTGGGAGAGATACTTTAATTGTGATTAGAATACCCAATTTAGGATAGGTTTGATCATCTAAGTAATGAAAGTGATTTGTGATTAGTTGTCTTGTGATAAGACAACTAATACTAGGAATTAGCTAATTGCTTTGGTTGATAACAAACCATCCTTAGAAACCCTGGATGCCATTTCAAGGGACGAGAACTTCATCAAACTTGAAGCGCCTTAGCTGAGATTAGGTGATGGATTCGACACCCTAGTGCCCGCTTTCCGTTTACAATCTACTTTTTTCGCCTTAGCTTAGAGTCACTGCAACTCTGCCGTATCGGCACAAACATTGTGTTACGTTGTTACTTCACCTGAAATTCAGTCAAGTAAGCCTTAGATCAACATTAGCACCCCTCGTCTCTGTGGTTCGACCCGTACTTGCCGCGTCTCCAATAGACGCCGTGCACTTGCGGTATTACCCGTAGGCTCAAATATAAACATCTTTAAAGGCCTACCAAGTTTTTGGCGCCGTTGCCGGGGACTTGGCGTGTGCTATTGTGATTAATTGCTTATCTTTACTGAGTTTCAACCCTGTACATATTGCATACTGTATTGATTCTTTTAGTCCTGTGTTAGTGTAACCTGTCATCTTATGCGCACCATAGTTAGTGTAGTTTGTAGCATCATATCACATGTAGGCTTCCATTTTTTTTTTGCATCTGTATTGCATCTTAGCAAGCATACTTTTCTTGTTCCCCTGCCATTATAGCATAACTTAGCATAACTTAGCATATTGTAACTTTACCATAGCATTTTTAGATATTATTTTTCTCACTTGCATTAGCTGCATTCTCACCTGATTCCTCATTGCATCTCAGTTAGCCTACTTGCATTGCATTAACTTGCACTTCAGAGAGCTGAAAATTTGTTTGTTGAGCAACAGTCTTTGTTTGTCTTTGGCCGTGCTTGTTTGTCTTTGCCAAGGAAACCAAGGGAGAACCCCAGGGCAGTGTTCTTTGTGGATCTTGAGCAAGCCCTGCGACTTGTAAGGGTACTTGTGGCATTGCTGAGCAACCAAAGAAGAAAGAAAAGACAAAGTGCAGGACAATATAGCCAATGTGGCTCAAACAGGTTAATCAATCTCAAACCCTGCTGTACTCTATGTCTGTGTGATGATCTGTGTGCATGCTGTTAAGTTTTTGAGCTAAGCCAAACGTGTCATTGACACGAGAAATTAACATCTAGAGTCACAACTTGCTAAGTGACAATTTGGATAGCCATGTTGGCTGAGCTACTCCAGTAGAAGTCAACTGGGTAAGTTGACACAACACACCCTGCTGAGCGCATCCCTGACTGAAAGTAAGCTGAGCATATTTGTTGCGCATCTGTGTGCTTGTATGTCAACCTTGTAGAGGCGGT
Organism: Papaver armeniacum; assembly: GCA_023531295.1. Lineage (NCBI taxonomy): Eukaryota > Viridiplantae > Streptophyta > Magnoliopsida > Ranunculales > Papaveraceae > Papaver > Papaver armeniacum. The sequence goes on from JAJJWW010013579.1 coordinate 536,336, forward strand.
CGATTGCACGACCCTTTGCATGCTTTAACTCAGATCCATCTATTCCCTTGTGTGAGCCTGTGTGAACCATCAGCCTGAGCAACCTGAGCACGACCCTGTGACATCAGCTGAACATCTATTGCTTCGCATGACAGATTAGCCTCCATACTAGGTCACCACCTCTGATTGCTTACCTGATAGAACAATTGCCTTTGCTATCTGTGCATCTCGTGCATAAGCTAAGTTTAGTTGCATACAACCTCCGTGCTTAGCACGATCGGTGCATAAGTTTGCATTGCACTTAGGCTGTCTTTGTGAAGGTCGCCTTAGGCTGTCTTTGTGTCAATTTGGAAGTTTGTGTCTCTCTCGAGTTAATGTCTCCACGTGCATAGTTTTGAGCTGCACTAGTTACGTGGATTGTCTTTGAGTTGCTCTTTGCCATCCTAAGCTGTGATGTGCAAGCACCCCTGAGTGTTTAGGAATTGTGTGTAATTTGTTGAGAACTGTGTCTCACTGAAGCTTTGCATCAACTAGCCCCTGTACCTACAGGCTTAACCCTAACACAGCCAGTGCTTGAGTTGGCCAAACTTTGCACCAACAGAACCCTGTTTACACACAGCTGGGCTGAAACAAATCATTAACAGCAAGCCCACATAAGCCTGATTCAAACATGGGCTGCTAACTTGCCAGCCAAAACTCAGCCCACATACTGTGCCCTCAATCTGGGCTTGCACTCTGCACAACTCTCAGCCCAACTCAACTGCTGGGCTGCACAAGCATCTGTTGGGCTGTGCCTAAGCTGGGCCACTTCTGCCTAAGCTGGGCTGAGCACTTAAAGCTGCTCACTGAACTCAACCTGGGCTGCTTAGGCTAAACCTATTAGCTGGGCTGTGAAGCCAATTGAGCCCACAAAACCTAGGCTTTTCACACTGCTGGGCTGCTCAAAACCAAAAATTTCAGCCCACACCCATTAAGTTTTGCAAACACTTTGGGCTGCAACCAAACTAAGCCCATCAAAACCAAATTGAGCCAACAACTACTAGGCTTCCCAACAAACCAAAATTTCCCACATAAACCAAAGTTTACAAAAACAAAAATGAACCCATTTAAACCAAACAAACCCACATAAACCAAATTAGATTGTGAGTTCAATTTGATAGACCATGTCAGGATTTTGGTCTGCATCTGGGGATGGAACAAACAAATCCCTTGGAGAGCGTGCTTACGGGCACGCTTCACAGGATGAACCCCCCACATACCATAGTGATTTTAGAGAATTTTATGCGCCTTCTCAGGGCCCTGACCTCACATACCCTAATCACTATGAGCACATGTATCATCCATCACAAAGTTGAGAATGAACACTCTCCTCATACCCAGTCATCACTTTTAGATCAATTAGAGGCTCGACTATACGCTTTAGAAAGGCAACGTCGAATCTAGTTTTTCTAGGCAATATGAAACGCATGCTTGCACCTTATGTGGTGGCTTAGACCACCTGCTGAATCTTGTTATATCTTGCATGATTTTAGACAGTCTAGGGAAAACCATGATAATCCAATGAACGAAGTGTCTAGAAGTGACTATTGGGACCATAATCAACCTGCACACATGCATCATTCACCACAGTGGGGAGATGAACAATTTTATACTCCCCCAACTCCTAGTTTGCAATCAACAATGGATACACTCATGGAGCTAAATGCTAGGCTTGAAATGAATGCAATGCATGACCATCCATATAGCAACATGTCTAAATTTCCCTTCTCTAGTGAACCTCATGCACAACCATACATTGAATATCCATATGAGGAATGCATACCCACTAGTGAAGACTCTCCTTCAATGGAACAACTCAAGATGATTCTTCAAAGGAACCTGATTGAGTTACAAAATGATAGGATTGGAAATAGTGTTTCTAGTCTTACTCATGCAACTAACATTGAATATGAACCTAATCTAGAGGTAGATGAGTACACTAAAAATACTACAATTTTGAATGGAGAGATGGATTTTTGCTATGATGATGATGATGATGATGAATATGAAGAGCATGTGTATTTTGAAAATGTAATAGAATTTTTAGGTTCAGCGACATTAAGTGTCTCTCCTGTGAACCCTATGAATGATGCTTCTTCTGATATTCATGCATGTGATATTGATGTGGAACCTGTGCCATTGTCCTGTGAAAAAGACCATGATTTACCCACTCCTGACCTTAGGAAAGAGTGTGACGGTGCAAATGATTTTATACATGAAAATAACTTAGATGTACCTAACCTCTCTCCCGAGTCACAAATTGAAACTCCTTCACCCAACCTAGGTGTTGTTTGTCACAAAATTGCAAAACCAACTTTTAAAGAAAATGCCTAACTTAGGCCTAGAGCTTTGTGCTTCCCAAGTCCTCTTGGACTATTTTGCATCAAAGTATAACACTCTTAAGGAGCCACGGTTGGAATGTGTATGTCTCTGCTTTGTTCTTAGCAAAACTCACTTTGAGTTAGACCTTTTGCATGACGTACCTTTAAAATTGCAAGACTTTGTGCTTTCAAACACACCCGTTCACAAGTTTAGGTTTGGGAAACTCCTTCACATCTGAGTCTTGCTTGCACTCTCATATTATATTTGTGTAAGGCTGTTAATGTGTGTACATATCGTCTTTTGGGTTGATCCTCAACTCTTTAGACCTGTTGGTTTATGGTGAATTTTCTTTGTATATATCCGGTCAGGACTTGTTAAATTTTCTTTTCTTGATTCGGTTGAGTCTTCTTGCACATATATTATGCTAATCCGATATGATCTCCGTTGAGAATATTGGATTCTAGCCTTGACGAATGAAGCTCAACCTTGCTCCCGCCGACATACCGGTAATCTCTTCCCTTTTATCTTTTCAGCATAGTTCTCGTGGTATGTGACTGTTTAAAATTTTTTATATATGTTGACACATTGAGGACAATGTTTGATTTAGGTTTGGGGGTGCATTTGTATATTTTTGCATATAGAGTTTTTAGTCTTTTTAAACTTTTATTTTCAATAATAAAAAAAAAAAAAAAAAAAAAAAAAAAAAAAAAAAAAAAAAAAAAAATTCAAAACTCTTTTTGCAAATAAAAACCTCCAACTTTTAGAGATTTTAGAGTCACTAGCATGCTTTTAGCTATGTTTACATAGAGATTCTGACCGAAATAACAGAAGTTAGAAGTCTTGGGAGAACGCAATCGGGTTCCTTAGTTGATTAGAGCGTTAAAGTTGGATTTAACCATACAGGAGGGCGAATTAGGTCTTTGTTTAGATATTCGGTAGTAGAATTGTGATCACCCATAGTGGAGACTACCCATTTTACATCAAGCGAGGTACCGACCTTCACTCTTTGTGACTTTCTAGAAAAGCTTTTTAGAGTGTGTGTCACCGTACGTCAATTAGGGTAGGAATGGTGAGCTACCCAACTTCGCACCACTTTCAAAGACTACTTTTGATCTTTTGAGTGCTAATTTTGTCAATCATGAGGGTGACGTCTAAAGATGAAAACTCCTTCTAAATACAGGTTGTAGTTAGCATCATTCTCTCTCTCAATCAGCAAGACCCATAGAAACACATCATCAAAGAACAGGAGCGAGAATCGGAATATTGAAAGAAAAATTGATATAGTCCAAGGTTTATGAGCAACAAGGAAAAGAAGATGAGAATTAATGAAGTTTGTGAAAATTTAAATTTTATCGTTGTTAGTGTTTGTTAAAAAAAAAAAAAAAAAAAAAAAAAAAAAAAAAAAAAAAAAAAAAAAAAAATAAAAAAAAAAAAAAAAAATAAAAAAAAAAAAAAAAAAAAAAAAAAAAAAAAAAAAAAAAAAAAAAAAAAAAAAACCCTTTTTGTAAAACCTCCAACTTTAGAGATTTTAGAGTCACTAGCATGCTTTTAGCTATGTTTACATAGAGATTACGACCGAAATAACGAGAACTTGAAAGTACTTCTGGAAAACGCAATCGGGTTCCTTAGTTGATTAGAGCGTTAAAGTTGGATTTAACCATCCGGAGAGGCGAATTAGGTGTCTTTGTTTAGATATTCGGTAGTAGAATTGTGATCACCCATAGTGGAGACTACCCAATTTACATCAAGTGAGGCACCAACCTTCAATTTTTTGCAACTTTCTAGAAAAGTTGTTAGAGTGTGTGTCACCGTACGTAAATTAGGGTAGGAATGGTGAGCTACCCAACTTCTCATCATTTTCAGCACTACTTCTGATCTCTTGAGTGCTAGTTTTTGTCAATCATGAGGGTGACGTCTAAAGATGAAAACTCCTTCTAAATACCGATTTGTAGTTAGCATCACTCTCTCTCTCAATCAATGAAGACCCATAGAAACACATCATCGTCGACAAGAACGAGAATCGGAATATTGAAAGAAAAATTGATATAGTCCAAGGTTTATGTGCAACAAAGAAAAGAAAATATGATGAGAATTAATAAAATTTATAAAATCAAGACAATACAAGTTGTGGAAAAATTGAGTGACAAAGTCCTTTGTCCATGGAGTTAGTTGTTTCATTATTTGTATTTTTATTTTCACTTTTTGTAAGTCAAAAAAAAAAAAAAAAAAAAAAAAAAAAAAAATCAAAAAGTCAAAAAAAAAAATATATTGTAGTTTATTTTCTTATTTTTGCTACCACCATGGTAAAGAAGAGTTCAAAAAGAAAAATCCAAACAACAAGGAATTTGAGTAGAAAAGTTAAAAATTGTCAAGTTTTGTGAAGTTTAGAAGTTCGTCTTCAAACAAGTGAAGACCAAGAAGATAGAAGAATGAAGACGCGTTTATATGGTTCCTATGAGAGATTGATGTTAGTTGCCGATCGGGTGAGAAGTGAGTGAGTACTCCCACCCTTACTAATGGTTGATTTCCTTTCTTAGAGATCATTAGAAAAAGAGTCTTTTTGTCCACACCTTTGTGGAGTCTCCAGATTTTACTTCGGAAGGTTATCCTTCTTACCTACAACGTGTGCAGGATTTCTCTCTTTATTCCGCTTTTGCACACATGAGAGACTAAAAAGCGATCTTTTTGAGTGCAATTATCATAAAACCCTAATGGTGAGGCGAAGTCGAGGCTTATGATCACAATCGAATCCGAATTCTTTCATATGGTATGGTTACTTCTCGCTCAAAGACTAAAGGATGAGAATGCGTTCTTCGATAGTTATAACTTCTGTTACTAGCATGCGAAACTCTATGTCCTCATAGCTTCTTGGAGGCTTGAGACTCTTTTAAACACGAAGTTAGAAGGTTTTGTGGGTACACCTCTGGTAAACCCTCACGAGACTACAACTCGTCCACTAGGGACACCTAGGGGTTTAAAGGCTTAGTGCATACGCTAAATGCATTCGAGAGACCAGCGACAGTGGTATAGTTAGGATTTCTTATTTTGTTTTACTTGAGGACAAGTAAAATTCGGGTTTGGGGGTATTTGATGAGTGCCAAATATTGCATATTTATACACCTTTTATTGGCATTTTACTCATCTTTTGTGCTCAAGAATCAGATATTATCCCAGATTCTGTATTTTCCTTGTTTTCAAGAATAAATATTTGTATTAATTAATTTTGTGTTTTTAGGTAATAAATAAAGCTCGGAGAAACTAAGGAGCAAAAGAGCAGAAGAATTGGAGTCAAGCATCTATGGAGCAGATAGCCCAAGCCCGCGCGCGAATCAGTTGCAACCCAATAAGGAAGACATGGGCTAGAGCTACCCACGACCCGGATCCGAACCCGCTCATTCCGAGCCGTTGAGATCTCACACTAATGCATCACACGGTCGCTCCTTCGCTCACATCCATTTCTCGATGCCCCGCTCAACACCAGATCGCTCCAAAACCGCTCACCTTTCTCAGCCGTTGAGATTTCTCCAGCTTGATCTAACGCTCGCTAGGCCCATCGCATCGTCACCCCGCTGTTCGTGCCTCACAACGAAATGACCCTACCCTATACCCCTAATCGAGCAGACCATTCTCTCCTTTCACTTTCTCTTTCTTCTTCCCTCACTCGACGAGAGCGAGCTCTGCTCTTCCTCGTCTCCACCATCCCTTCACCACCTTCGCCCATACCGTTCACAGACCATCATCACCTTCTTCCATCACCAACAACCCCATCAGTAGTACCGCACCAGTTCTCTAGGTCTAGTCATCTCAATCATAGCTTCTCTCAAAACCCTAGAAGCTAGGTTTGAGATAACTAGAACTAGGGTTTCACTGGTCGAAGCAAGGGAGTTGTTGAAGCTGAATTGACAAGAGCAGAGGCGATTCAGAGAGAGTAGAGGGTATGGGTTGTTTTACTTTGCTATTTTTTAAATAAATTAGGGTATTGAGTTTTTGATGATGGCATGTATAAATAGCAGTGAGGGGTTAGTGTAGAAGGCACGCCTGGATTAGCCAGGGCAGTCAATTAGGCTTAATTTGTATTTCTTTGTATTTGAATCATGTTCTGAGTTCTATTGCTAGGGTTAGATGAAATCCATAATCATTTGATGAGTGTAGTTCATAATTTTGACTTGTTCTTGTTTGTGCTTTATTGTTTAGGGTAATTATAATCTTAACAATCAACATTTTACCTTCACGAGTATGCCATGTATGCTCGTAGTGGATAAATTCTATGTTGATCTTGTTACAATTCATGCTTCATTGAATGCTTTTGATCCTCGATTGTTTGTACCCGAAAAGACATTCAGTGCTTGGGAGAGATACTTTAATTGTGATTAGAATACCCAATTTAGGATAGGTTTGATCATCTAAGTAATGAAAGTGATTTGTGATTAGTTGTACTGTGATAAGACAACTAATACTAGGAATTAGCTAATTGCTTTGGTTGATAACAAACCATCCTTAGAAACCCTGGATGCCATTTCAAGGGACGAGAACTTCATCAAACTTGAACTGCCTTAGCTGAGATTAGGTGATGGATTCGACACCCTAGTGCCCGCTTTCCGTTTACAATCTACTTTTCTGCCTTAGCTTAGAGTCACTGCAACTCTGCCGTATCGGCACAAACATTGTGTTACGTTGTTACTTCACCTGAAATTCAGTCAAGTAAGCCTTAGATCAACATTAGCACCCCTCGTCTCTGTGGTTCGACCCGTACTTGCCGCGTCTCCAATAGACGCCGTGCACTTGCGGTATTACCCGTAGGCTCAAATATAAACATCTTCTCGGGCCTACCATGCGTGTAGCAACAACCCCAAATATTCTGTAAATTTCTGAGTATTTATTATATGCCATATTCCCCAGTTGAACTCCTAATACTGACATGACATGACATGACATGACGACTAATGCTCGCTCCCTGCCGAGTAGCAATAATATCCCGAAGTGTCAGGATTAAGATGCATGTGGAAGTACTCAATCAGAGGCATGCAAAGTTGCGCTTCCCTTTGGTATTAAATTAGTGATTTTTTGTATCAGTATGCAAAATTCACCCAAAATTGATTGATTTTGCGGCAACCCGCAAAATTCAGTTCTTTAACCTAATTTATCAATTTGCAAAAAATTAGGTTTTTGCGCCCTGCGTAATATATCAAACCCTATTGGTCGAAACCAAACCTAGGTAAGCTGGGAAATTAATCAACAATGGACTAGTAGGAGCAAAGTCTTACCAAAAATCAGAAATCAAGAAATAAAAGAGGAGCTGCCGCAAATAGCAGCAGCAACAAGAGGAGGCGTGGCCGCGCCACATGGCTGGGCGAGTTCACCTCAGCTGACCCACGCTCCTTCGGGAACTTTTGCCAGTCAGACTCTGCCACATCATCTCTTTGCACATGCTTTGATTAAGCGTGTAGATAAGAGATTTGTGCTTTTAATGCTGATTAGATATGTCATCTACCTGTGTCCCTTCACCAGTTGCCTCCCTCTAGACTAGGATTTTACTTTTCCATTTTGGCCATCGAGGTATCCCTTCTTGGGATAAGATAAAGTAGATTTGTGAAGGTATCTTCTGCTGCTCAGGTTCCACTGTATAATGAGGGCTACACAATTATCTTGCATACGACCACTGAGACCGCGACACGTGCTCCGCAGAATATCGATATTCACACCGCAAGCCAGTTCCATATTCTGATACAAGTCATAAAACAGCCACACCTCCAAAATTCAATATTTTGATCTCAACACCTTCTTCGCTTCCTCCCTAAGATCAACCCTTCTCCTTCATTTTGTGACAGAAGCAAGTATGGAACGGCCATTTCTTGATTTAGGCCAGAATTGTACAGATTGATCTCTCGAATCTAAAGTACTCCCGTGCAGTGCATTTGTTTAGGGTTTAGATTCGTTTCTCAGTGGCACACCCAAATTTACCATTTCCAGCAGAATCAGATTTTACCCCAAAACAACTGGCGACCACAGTGGGAGATCAATCTTTTGGTTGCAAGATCAATTTTCAATTTCCTAAATTTCTCAAGATGGTTCATCTTAGGAATGGTTCAGAAACCCTCAATCCCAATTTTACTTCTCCTAGCACTGACAATACTTCACATGCCATTCTTGAATCCGTTATTTCATTTAAAACCCTTGTTGAGGCTATGGAGTCTCAATATTTAATAACTATTCACGATTTGATGAAAATCCTGATGATATTGTCAGAGATCAATCTATTATTGTCAAGACGCAAGACGAAGTATTTACGCTTTTGAAAGACGTCACGGATCAACTATCGAAGGGACCAACACGCATTCATTCGGGAGGAAACGCCATCAACAATTCATTTTGGACCAATACTGATGATCAAGAGATGTTTTCTCAAGATCGAAAAGAAGACTCGTGGGATTTATAACGTTCTCATCAGAGTCCTCGCAATGAAAAGATGACTTCATTATGTGCGCCGACCGTCCCAAAATGAGGAAGCTTGTAAAGATGTTCAGGAAAGCAAGCGTCCTTCCAGTAAAAGATCCAACCACTAGTCAATCGCTTGTGAAAGAGGAAAGAGAAAATCTCCAGCAGCGGAACAACAACTCAAACGTGTGGCACCAGTGCAACAACAAGAAACGGGAGATGCTGCTCCAAACTTTCCGTTCCCGATCGAGGAAGTAATTGAACTCCTAAAAATATGGATTCAAGATGATGCCATCAAATTACCTCCTATCAGGCGCCCACCAACTGAGGAAGAAAATGAAAATCCCAAATATTTCCATTACCACGGGTTTGTCAATTATCCAACCAATGAATGCAAAAAATAGAAGCGCATTTTCAAAAAAAAAAGGGTAGATGCAGGGGAACTTCAATTACGCACTGAAGGAGTTAGAGAGACTCTCTTACGGTCAGGAGCTGCATGATTTCTGGGGACTCCGTCCACAAAACTGTACAGTCTATGATTGAGAGGCGTGTGTAAGTACTCAATCAGAGGCACGCTAACTTATGTTGCCCTTTAATATTAAATTAGTGATTTTTTGTATCAGTCGCAAAATTCACCCAAAATTGATTGATTTTGCGGCAACCCGCAAAATTCAGTTCTTTAACCTAATTTATCAATTTGCAAAAAAAAATAGGTTTTTGCACCCTGCGTAAAATCTCAAACCCTATTGGTCGAGACCAAACCTAGGTAAGGTAGGAAATTAATCCTCCATGGACTAGTAGGAGCAAAGTCCTACCAAAAATCAGAAAGCAAGAAATAAAAGAGGAGCTGCGGAAAATAGGAGCAGCAACAAGAAAAGGCGTGGCCGCGCCACATGGCTGGCCAGTTCGCCCTAGCAGGCACCACTTGTAGACGAATGGCCATGCTCCATGTTGCTTGCCGGCCCCCCTTTCCCATCGACCAATCAGGTCGGCCGGCCACATGCTGCTTGTCGGCCCCCTTTCCATCGACCAATCAGGTCGCTCTAAATGCGCCACACACACTTAGAATGAGGCCGGCCCCATGTCTCTTGGAGTCCCCCTTTCCATCGACCAATCAGGTCGCTCTAAACCTGCCACACGAAAGCCAAACCGCGCCAACACCTAGTGGTCATCGCGTCAACATAGTGGCACACACTAATTAGGGCTTTTACATGCCAAACCCTAATTGGGTTAAGACCGCTATGTCGTCCCATGCCAAATAATGTCCCCTAAGGCATTAAGTTTGATACGGCAACTAGAGCCAATATTGTTGGGTCATATTTGGATCAAACAACACCATGCCAAGATATAGTGGCCGCGCCATTATGATACTATGCCACTGGCAGGCGTTAATAAGATGTGGCCATAATCAACGGACACCTCTTCTATAATTTACAATCTCGGTCGTCCAATTTCTCCGGCCGAATTGACAGACCTAGATTAAATCTGAGGTTACTTTTTTCTAGCAAAAAAAAAAAAAGATTAAATCTCAGGTGACCAACCAAGACTAACTTAATAGCGTCACACGCTATTTCTTGCATCAAGTCTCATGACTTAGCTCGCCACACATGATCACCCGCTGCCTAGTTTGCGCGTGATTGGTCAGAATAACTAGGTCTTGCACACAAGACCCACTCAGCAATCTGTTGCATATTTTCCATGAAAATACTCAAGACATCAAACATGTCACAAATTGGGGGATGCTCACTGGGGTATTGGTCCGGCGGTTTACAGCGTACGGCGTGCAACACGCACATTACGAGAAAGTGTCAGGAAAAGGAGGACGGTTAATGAGCAATAAGTGAGTAGTGGGTGTAAGGCTGACCAATCTTCCCTCGTGATGGAAACATGATGGTCACCACTTTTTACACGACTCCACTTCTCCACTACTTAACTGTCTCCACTTCCTAGGAGATCGGGTGTGCTCAATCATGACTTGTTGTTGATGGTGGTTTTTAAACAAAGGGTAAAATCATATAAACACCCAAATAACCTAATGTTACCGGTGACACATTTATTAGAACGTTTAATGCATGTAGTCAGTAATTAATAGGGGGTATTTTTTCAAATTAGGGTTACAACGAACAAAACCCTAATTCCCCTCATGCCAATGGCAAATCATGCCAGACCACACCTAGCCCAAGCTAACCGCGCCATGCCAAACGCACTCTGCCTTGGCCCTAGCTATGCTAGTCACACCAAATGCGCCAAAGCATGCCAACCCTGCTATCTGCACCTCCGTGCCAATGGCAAATCATGCCAGCCACACCTAGCCCAAGCTAGCCGTGCCATGCCAAACGCACTTTGCCTTGGCCCTAGCTATGCTAGTCACACCAAACGCGCCAAAGCATGCCAACCATGCTAGCCGCACCTCCGTGCCAATGGCAAATCATGCCGCCCACACCTAGCCCAAGCTAGCCGCACCTCTATGCCAATGGCAAATCATGCCAGCCCATACCAAACACGCCAAAGCATGCCAACCATGCTAGCCGCACCTCCGTGCCAATGGCAAATCATGCCAGCCACACCTTGCCCAAGCTAGCCGCGCCATGCCAAACACACTCTGCCTTGGCCCTAGCTACGCTGGTCACGCCACTCCAAGCCAAACACCCTTACCTTGGCCCTAGCCACGCAATGCCAAAGTAGCGCCCGCACCTAGGCTTGCAAACCGTGCAACCTAGGCCAAATTGGCCACGCATGCCATTGGCACATGCCAACACGCTCGCTGGTAGCTTTTCTCACCAGGGCATGGCCCTAATGGCCGAGCATGCCATTGGCTCATGCCAACATGCTCGCTGGTAGTTTTTCTCACCAGGGCGTAGCCCTAATGGCCGAGCATGCCATTGGCACATGCCAACACGCTCGCTGGTAGCTTTTCTTACCAGGCCGTGGCCCTAATGGCCGAGCACGCCATTGGCACATGCCAACACGCTCGCTGGTAGCTTTTCTTACCGGGTCGTGGCCCTAACGGCCGAGCATAACATTGGCACATGCCAACACGCTCGCTGGTGGCTTTTCTTACCAGGCCATGATCCAAATTGGCCACGTATGCCATTGGCACATGCCAAACACGTACGCTGGTAGCCCAACTTGCAAGCCGTGCAACCTAGGCCAACTTGGCCGTAAGCGCCATTGGCACATGCCAAAACCCCCGCTAGTAGCCTAACTTGCAAACCGTGCAACCTACCGCCAAGCCATTCCGCACATGCCACACACGCCACTAATGACTCTATGCATTGCCACTTACACTAAACGTACAACCTACCACCAAGGCATTCCACACATGCCATTGGCACATGCCACACATGCCACTAGAAGCTCTGGCATTTCCACTTGCGCTCGAGGTGCAACCCGCAACAAAAGCATTCCGCACATGCCATTGGCACATGCCACACGCGCCCCTAGCAGCGCCACTTGCACTCAAGGTGCAACCAACACTCGAGACATCAACACAAACTGGGGGATGCTTTCCAGGGTCTTGGTTTGGCGGTCACATCTTGCAGTGTACACTACGCTCACATTAAGAAAGCGTGAATAGGAATAAAGCAGTCAAATAAATGAGGAAATAATAGTGAAAACGTTTTCACCCATAAACACCTTACGGTTACCACCTCCTCCCATTATTTCACCCTTTACTCTCTTCCTTCATGAGGCCGAGTGCGTTTCAATCTCGACTTGTATAAATAGGTCTTACCTATTTCCACCAGACGACAAGTCTCGGTCGGAGAAAAACAAAACACTCTCGAGAAAAGTCAACTTTGCAAGCTCTTCAAAAAGCTTTCATATCTTGCAAGCTTAGAAGCTTTCACTTACGATACAATTCGAGACACTACTCTCCTGCAGGTATTCCGGGTCTCAACACCTTTCTTTGCTTCCCTCCCCAAATCAACCCTTCTCCTCCACTTTGTGACCGAAGCAAGTCTGGAACGGCCATTTCTTGGTTTAGGCCGAACTTGTACAGATTGATCTCTCGAATCTATAAAGTGCTCACGTGCATCACATTTGTTTAGGGTTTAAACCAGTTTCTCACTCACCTACCGAATTTACCAAAATCGGCGGAAACGATTTTTACCCATAAACAATTGGCGACCACATTGGGAGGATTGATCTATCGGCTACAATATCAGACTGTCGATCTCGTTCTTTGACCCAGATGTCAAGATGGTAGGGGAAGGCGACTCAATCCGACTCAAATGCCAGACAACCCGGTTACAGAGTTGTAAAAACTACACCAGAAAACTAGGGACTCGCCAAGATGCTACCAGCGATTGGGGACTTGCTGGCGATGCTACCAGCAAAGCCGCCTTTTACATGGAGAGGGCGTGTTCGTAAAAACCTATGGAGTGAGTAAATTTAGACTGGGCAAGATATACGATCTGTTTTTAGGTTCTTAATAAAACTGTCATACTACTGCGTCTTGTGCCTATTGCTAGCACACACTTTCATAAAAGCAATAGTCCTTTCACAAAACATAATCAGAGTTATATTATCAAAACCATTCATCCCAGAAAAAATCCAATATCCTCAAAAGCTACCAGTTGTCTATCAAAACCGGTCGAACTTTGAACCAGACATCCAGTATCTTTTTCAAAAAAAAAAAAAAAAAAAAAAAAAAAAAAAAAAAAAAGAACCTAAATGAAAGTTTAACAGAGAAACATTCAAGGAAAATCATCCAACAGAGGTCTGCTCTTCTTGGAGAAAGTCAACTTTGCATCTTCAAGAGTCGCTCTATTCATAGTTAATATCTTGGAAAGCTTTTCGAGTTCTACCTCTGTCGTGCAATCTCCTCTGCGAGAGAAAGGCTTTCGATTTTGCATCTTTCGACCACCGGATCTCAGCTAGGCCTTCGACAAACCACGAAGCGTTGAACTCCTTTTATACACACACGTCGCGATGGTGCTCCCAGTCGGCAATAATGTCTTCAGAAACGGTGTGGCCAGTCACCTCACGCATGTCCTCGATGTAAGATAAAGCCTCTTCCACACGCTTAACCAGCGCAAATCGACTAGTGACCTTCTTGGTTGTGGCCATATGTCCATACTTCTCCCGGATTCGGTGTACAACGCCTCATACTTAGCCGCATTGAAACCGCCAACCAGTACATGACTGGGTAAGGAACCAAGTACGGGGGATCGAAAATGGCGCCTGCAACTGGCCTCACGACTCGCAAAGGGTCTTCTTCCATGTCTACGGCAGTAACCATCAGAGAATCATCCACTGTTTGAACCACATCTGCACCCGACAATTGGCTAACTCCCATCTCCAAGTCACCGGCGGTGGTCACTAAAGGCAAGTTTTCGTGTGGCTCCACCCCAGAATCGTCCTCCGAACCGGATTACTCCTGCGAACTTGAGTTAGACATTTTTCAAAAGAAGAAATGGAAGAAGAAAGAAAAAGAAGCGCGAAACTCACCGAACCACTTCCCGAAAAAGAACCAGTGCAGCCAGAGGAATCACTCTCACTTGTCGAACTTTCTTCTTTCTCTGACTCATCACCGCTATGATAAGGCTCAGTGCCGCCGGAATTCTTCAAAGAAATTACCATCTCCAGGCAACGTGCAAGGGCAGCGAAAGCATTAACACTACCGAAGCCCTAGAAGAAACAAGACACATGTTTTCAGCAGAAATTCACGTGTTTTAAGACAAACCAACAAGGAGGCGACACATACACAGTTATTGGAAGAAGCGAAAGACACAAGAGCTGCGGGAGGATCTTTTGAAACCGCCAGGAACCCGCCAAAGCCACGATTCTTCGTTCTCTGTTCCTTTGCACGGGAACTTTATGAGCTGCCAGGGCAATTTTCGCAGGATCTCTCAACATTGGATACTTCTTCAAAGCTGCGGGAAGGTTTACAACGAACATTCTCCACCACGTTATTTACAAAATCTTGGATCATAATGAACTCATCGTACCAGAACTCATTATAGCCAAAAGTCGTCGAAGTTACTCTTCCCGTTTGAAAGAAGGGAATTGATAGGGTGTAGAATACATCCTATTTACTATCTATTGTTTATGCTTTCTTTGCTATTTTTCTTGTAAATTATGTATTTTACGCCGGTTTTGAGTTTTGTAGCTACTTTGGAGTCACACAGAGGAAAAGAAGAAGAAATTACACTATTTGAGCCAAAAGGGCAAAATTGTCATTTCATGGGCGAACACTATCTGAAGCCCAGCCAAGGTTAAGGGGCAACTCTTTTGGGAGGAATACTAGACACAGACCAGCCAAGGTTAAGGGGCTGTCAATCAGTGGGATTGTATGCAGCAGTGGGGTGTATCATCCAACCCCAAACCACCTAACCCTAAAACCGAGAGTTTATTCTCTCGTTATTCACTTTCTCAATCATTAGTTACACTTGAAACAAAGAAAGCACATCCATGGAGGAAATCAAATCGAGAGATGATAGTAACAGCAGTCGATAGAGAAGAACTCGGGGAATCGAGCTCGTTCTTGAGATGTTATTCAACACAGAGAGAGGCGCAACCCTAAAGAAATCGATGAAACTGTTTTATGGATGTTAATGGTTGAAATTGCAGACACAGGGAATTAGGGTTTGATTCAAGATTGAATCTGGCAGCGAGAGACGATGGTGTTGTAAATGGAATTGTTGGTCGTTGTAATTGATGAAACAAAGACGAGCTCGTGGTGAAGAAATCAGAGAAGAATTTGAGATGAATTTCTATATCTCAGAAGATGGAGTTCGAATGGAAAAAGGGGATCTGCGCGGGTTTCATTTGAAATCAAAAAGCGAGATGGAAGATTTGGTTCAAGAAATTTGTTTCTATTGAGAAGAAGAGTAGGTGAATTTTATTTGTTGTTAGATGGGTTTTGATGGTGATTCGGTCTCTGCAATTGATAGAATAAGGTGATGATGAAGCTAATCGATAAATTGAGTTGCATACAATTTTGGTGTTGCCGGAGTTCATGGTGGATTGAATTAATAGGGTTTGAGTTGATGCTGTAACTCAGAGAAGAAGAAAATGGAAATGAAATTTGTAGTGGGTTGT
Organism: Papaver armeniacum; assembly: GCA_023531295.1. Taxonomy (NCBI): domain Eukaryota; kingdom Viridiplantae; phylum Streptophyta; class Magnoliopsida; order Ranunculales; family Papaveraceae; genus Papaver; species Papaver armeniacum. Next base: position 552,155 of record JAJJWW010013579.1, read on the forward strand.
CTTTGAATCGTTGGGTTTCGGTGGCTGAGTTAGATGAAGAACAAAGAATGGGCTGAGTCTGAGAAGAAGATGAATATCGGTGATGGCAGTTGGTGTTGCAGCTGGTCATGGAAATGGTGGAGTGAGTCGAGAAGGATCAGAATTAATAGTTTTGAGCAGAAAGAGATCGAAATTGGTGAGCTGCTGTTGTAATCGAGAAGAGTACATATGGGTTCAATTTGTGTTAGCCTGAACTCAAGTTGGAGATGTTGATTTTCAAGGATGTGGTGAAATTGGAAGACATAATTGATGCAGAATGGAATGATTGAATGCATATAACTAGATATATGTTAGGATACAGGTTGTGCAAGGATTGAAGAAAAGTGAGGCCTGAATTCGGTAGGAAGTCTATGTAAATGACCGAACTCATTTGGTTTCCCAATTACATGAGTTGACTCAGTGAGTCCGATGACCGATCCAGCCCTGCAACTCAGTAGAGTCAGCCCGGTAAGACAAAGTTTGACAGCTGACTGAGTGACTGACTCAGTGTCTGACTTCTCTTCTTTGACCCCATTGACTAATAGCTTGACCGTTTGACCGTTATTTCTGACGGTATCATAACGGAATATTCCGTCAGCGGAGAAGAAGATTCCGGTGCCGGATTCCGGCCATAATACCAGCTTTCCGGCGACCAAAATTACAGATTTTTGTGTGGATTCTTCTCATGGGTGTGAATACTTGGACTTGGAATTGGATGGAGAATTTGGCTCAAATTTGGAAAGAGAAGATGGAAGATGAGAAAGACTTGAATTTGGAAATTGAATTATTATGGAATGAGGATTCTATTCCTTGGAAGATTTGGAGAACATTGAAGCCTATAAGTAGAGAAGTTCTCTACACACTTTTACATATCTTTTTACACATCTCTCTACACACACAACACTTGTGTTTTTGCTTGCTTTTCAAAACTCTTCTTTTAATTATTTGTGTGAACTTGAAAAATTCTCCCTTTAATTATTTGTGTGAATTTCAAAAACATGAGTAGCTAATTTTCTTATTGATTGAGGATGAATTCCTAGTTCTTAATATATGATTTGAGTTTTGTTTCAATTCTATCTTGAAGTTTTTCACATGATTATCGTTTGTTTTTACTAATAGGAATGTTTATTCATTCATGATTGATTGATAGATTGTTTAGAGTGCACGCTAAATTGATTTGTTAATTTGATCTAAAGCTAGTGAAAGTTAGGGGATAAGTAATCGTTTCTTGACTCTTTACATAAGTAGCAAACACAAGACCTTGCGGAGGGATTCCGTGGAGCAGTTGTGTGTGAAAACAACGTTAGCAAGTAGACCTTTATCTAAGAGTCTAACTACTAATATTAACCTAATAAGTTCATAAATCTTAATGCGTTTATTTAAATTACATCTAGAGTGATCTACTACTAGGTGGTTTGGTAAATAGAATCCGGTAGTCGAGAACACGTATCCAGGTGATACAAGAGATTTAGGGGTTTAGCACCGATCTATTTGCTTTACCTACGGTTGGTGATAATCTGTGACTAATAACATGTGGATGAAAAACATAACTTGAATCATTGTTTTGCAACGAAGAAGGATTCCTTGGTCTTGTCTCTTTTATTGATTTCAACTTTATCTTTGAATTGCTTTGTTTATTTTATTTTGCTTTATACATCCCCCCTTTTGTGACAATTAAGACAACTAAAACCTCTTGCTCCTCGTGGGAACGAACTTAACTACCACTATATTACTTGTTAATTAGGTGAAAAAATATTAATTAATTTGTTGTGGTTACGACACGCATCAAATTTTGGCGCTCTGCCGGGGAGCAGCGGACGATTTTAGTTGTTTTTATTTTTCTTTTTGCTATATTCTTGCTTTGTTAGATTCTATACCGTATCTAACTTAGTTTTTGAGAATCTTGTTTGGTGTTATACCTTTGGTGAATGCTTAAAAAGGGCGGCCCGAGTCCAATACGTCTTCGATCCGGCACTCAACTAAAGGATTTCATTCGAGAGGTTAACACTCCACTTCCTCCTTCTTCATCATGTGAATTCGCAGATTCGGACAAAGAGGAAGAAACAATGGCTGAACGTACACTCAAGGACCTAGCTTCTCACAAGCTCGATACACAACAATGGTGTATCCAAACTAACTCAACCTTCGAGATCAAGCCGGGGTTGATTAGAGAGTTACCAAAGTTTCATGGTATGGTGAATGAAGACCCAAACAAACATCTTATGGACTTCTATACCATAGTTATGGCTATGCTTCCACCGGAGACTAATGCGGATTGAGCAATGTTGAAAGCTTTCCCGTTTTCTTTGGCGGGCAATGCTAAGGAATGGTTATATTATTTGCCTTCCGGAAGTATCACAACATGGAATGGTATGAAGAAACTTTTCCTCGAGAGATATTTTCCCGCATCCAAAGCTACTCAAATTCGCAAGGAGATTTGTGCGTTGAAGCAACATGTGGGAGAGTCATTGTATGAATGTTGGGAGCGATACAAGAGATTGGTGGCAAGATGCCCACACCATCAATTCAGTGATGTTATGATACTCCAATACTTCTACGAAGCTCTCCACCCAAGTGATAGGTCTCTTCTTGACGCCGCGGGTGGTGGTGCTCTAAATGCGCCACACACACTTAGAATGAGGCCGGCCCCATGCCTCTTGGAGGCCCCCTTTCCATCGACCAATCAGGTCGCTCTAAACCTGCCACACGAAAGCCAAACCGCGCCAACACCTAGTGGTCATCGCGTCAACATAGTGGCACACACTAATTAGGGCTTTTACATGCCAAACCCTAATTGGGTTAAGACCGCTATGTCGTCCCATGCCAAATAATGTCCCCTAAGGCATTAAGTTTGATACGGCAACTAGAGCCAATATTGTTGGGTCATATTTGGATCAAACACCACCATGCCAAGATATAGTGGCCGCGCCATTATGATACTATGCTACTGGCAGGCGTTAATGAGATGTGGCCATAATCAACGGACACCTCTTCTATAATTTACAATCTCGGTCGTCCAATTTCTCCTAGAATTGATGAGACCTAGATTAAATCGAGGTTACTTTTTTGTAGATAAAAAAAAAGATTAAATCTCAGGTGACCAACCAACACTAACTTAATAGCGTCACACGCTATTTCTTGCATCAAGTCTCTTGACTTAGCTCGCCACACATGATCACCCGCCGCCTAGTTTGCGCGTGATTGGTCGAAATAACTAGGTCTTGCACACAAGACCCACTCAGCAATCTGTTGCATATTTTCCACAAAAATACTCAAGAAATCAAACATGTCACAAATTGGGGGATGCTCACTGGGGTATTGGTCCGGCGGTTTACAGCGTACGGCGTGCAACACGCACATTACGAGAAAGTGTCAGGAAAAGGAGGACGGTTAATGAGAAATAAGTGAGTAGTGGGTGTAAGGCTGACCAATCTTCCCTCGTGATGGAAACATGATGGTCACCACTTTTTACACGACTCCACTTCTCCACTACTTAACTGTCTCCACTTCCTAGGAGATCAGGTGTGCTCAATCATGACTTGTTGTTGATGGTGGGTTTTAAACAAAGGGTAAAATCGTATAAACACCCAAATAACCTAATGTTACCGGTGACACATTTATTAGAACGTTTAATGCATGTAGTCAGTAATTAATAGGGGGTATTTTTTCAAATTAGGGTTACAACGAACAAAACCCTAATTCCCCTCGTGCCAATGGCAAATCATGCCAGCCACACCTAGCCCAAGCTAACCGCGCCATGCCAAACGCACTCTGCCTTGGCCCTAGCTATGCTAGTCACACCAAATGCGCCAAAGCATGCCAACCATGCTATTCACACCTCCGTGCCAATGGAAAATCATGCCAGCCACACCTAGCCCAAGCTAGCCGCGCCATGCCAAACGCACTTTGCCTTGGCCCTAGCTATGCTAGTCACACCAAACGCGCCAAAGCATGCCAACCATGCTAGCCGCACCTCCGTGCCAATGGAAAATCATGCCAGCCACACCTAGCCCAAGCTAGCCGCACCTCTATGCCAATGGCAAATCATGTCAGCCATACCAAACACGCCAAAGCATGCCAACCATGCTAGCCGCACCTCCGTGCCAATGGCAAATCATGCCAGCCACACCTTGCCCAAGCTAGCCGCGCCATGCCAAACACACTCTACCTTGGCCCCTAGCTACGCCTGGTCAGGCCACTCAAGCCAAACACCCTTACCTTGGCCCTAGCCACGCCATGCCAAAGTAGCGCCCGCACCTAGGCTTGCAAACCGTGCAACCTAGGCCAAATTGGCCACGCATGCCATTGGCACATGCCAACACGCCGCCGGTAGCTTTTCTCACCGGGCGTGGCCCTAATGGCCGAGCATGCCATTGGCTCATGCCAACATGCTCGCTGGTAGTTTTTCTCACCAGGGCGTAGCCCTAATGGCCGAGCATGCCATTGGCACATGACAACACGCTCGCTGGTAGCTTTTCTTACCAGGCCGTGGCCCTAATGGCCGAGCACGCCATTGGCACATGCCAACACGCTCGCTGGTAGCTTTTCTTACCGGGTCGTGGCCCTAACGGCCGAGCATGCCATTGGCACATGCCAACACGCTCGCTGGTAGCTTTTCTTACCAGGCCATGATCCAAATTGGCCACGTATGCCATTGGCACATGCCAAACACGTACGCTGGTAGCCCAACTTGCAAGCCGTGCAACCTAGGCCAACTTGGCCGTAAGCGCCATTGGCACATGCCAAAACCCCCGCTGGTAGCCTAACTTGCAAACCGTGCAACCTACCGCCAAGCCATTCCGCACATGCCACACACGCCACTAGCAGCTCTATGCATTGCCACTTACACTAAACGTACAACCTACCACCAAGGCATTCCACACATGCCATTGGCACATGCCACACATGCCACTAGCAGCTCTGGCATTTCCACTTGCGCTCGAGGTGCAACCCGCAACAAAAGCATTCCGCACATGCCATTGGCACATGCCACACGCGCCCCTAGCAGCGCCACTTGCACTCAAGATGCAACCAACACTCGAGACATCAACACAAACTGGGGGATGCTTTCCAGGGTCTTGGTTTGGCGGTCACATCTTGCAGCGTACACTATGCTCACATTAAGAAAGCGTGAATAGGAATAAAGCGGTCAAATAAATGAGGAAATAATAGTGAAAACGTTTTCACCCATAAACACCTTGCGGTTACCACCTCCTCCCATTATTTCACCCTTTACTCTCTTCCTTCATGAGGCCAGGGTACGTTTCAATCTCGACTTGTATAAATAGGTCTTACCTATTTCCACCAGACGACAAGTCTCGGTCGGAGAAAAACATAACACTCTCGGAAAAGGCAACTTTGCAAGCTCTTCAAAAAGCTTTCATCTCTTGCAAGCTTCCGAAGCTTTCACTTTTACGATACAAGTCGAGACACTACTCTCCCTGCATTATTCTGGTCTCAACACCTTTCTTTGCTTCCTCCCCAAATCAACCCTTCTCCTCCACTTTGTGACCGAAGCAAGTCCGGAACGGCCATTTCTTGGTTTAGGCCGAACTTATGCAGATTGATCTCTCGAATCTATAAAGTGCTCACGTGCATCACATTTGTTTAGGGTTTAAACCAGTTTCTCACTCACTCACCGAATTTACCAAAATCGGCGGAAACGATTTTTACCCATAAATAATTGGCGACCACAGTGGGAGGATTGATCTATCGGCTACAATATCAGGCTGTCGATCTCGTTCTTCGACCCAGATGTCAAGATGGTAGGGGAAGGCGACTCAATCCGACTCAAATGCCAGACAACCCGGTTACCAGTTGTAAAAACTACACCAGAAAACTAGGGACTCGCTGAAGATGCTACCAGCGATTGGGGACTTGCTGGCGATGCTACCAGCAAAGCCGCCTTTTACATAGAGAGGGGCGTGTTCGTAAAAACCTATGGAGTGAGTAAATTTAGACCGGGCAAGATATACGATCTGTTTTAGGTTCTTAATAAAAGCTGTCATACTATTGCGTCTTGTGCCTATTGCTAGCACACACTTTCATAAAAGCAATAGTCCTTTCACAAAACATAATCAGAGTTATATTATCAAAACCATTCATCCCAGAAATAATCCAATATCCTCAAAAGCTACCAGCTGTCTATCAAAACCGGTCGAACTTTGAACCGGACATCCAGTATGTTTTTCAAAAAAAAAAAAAAAAAAAAAAAAGAACCTAAATGAAAGTTTAACAGAGAAACATTCAAGGAAAATCATCCAATGAGGTCCGCTCTTCTTGGAGAAAGTCAACTTTGCATCTTCAAGAGTCGCTCTCTTCATAGTTAACATCTTGGAAAGCTTTTCGAGTTCTACCTCCTGTCGTGCAATCTCCTCTGCAGAAAGGCTTTCGATTGCTGCATCTTTCGACTTCTGGATCTCAGCTAGGCCTTCGACAAACCACGAAGCGTTGAACTCCTTTTATACACACACGTCGCGATGGTGCTCCCAGTCGGCAATAATGTCTTCAGAAACGGTGTGGCCAGTCACCTCACGCATGTCCTCGATGTAAGATAAAGCCTCTTCCACACGCTTAACCAGCGCAAATCGACTAGTGACCTTCTTGGTTGTGGCCATATGTCCATACTTCTCCCAGATTCTGGTGTACAACGCCTCATACTTAGCCAGCACGCTGAAACCGCCAACTAGTACATGACCTGGGTAAGGAACCAAGTACGGGGGATCGAAAATGGCGCCTGCAACTGGCCTCACGACTCGCAAAGGGTCTTCTTCCATGTCTACGGCAGTAACCATCAGAGAATCATCCACTGTTTGAACCACATCTGCACCCGACAATTGGCTAACTCCCATCTCCAAGTCACCGGCGGTGGTCACTAAAGGCAAGTTTTCGTGTGGCTCCACCCCAGAATCGTCCTCCGAACCGGATTACTCCTGCGAACTTGAGTTAGACATTTTTCAAAAGAAGAAACGAAGAAGAAGAAAGAAAAGAAGCGCGAAACTCACCGAACCACTTCTAGAAAAAGAACCGGTCTTTGCCGGAGGAATCACTCTCACTTGTCGAACTTTCTTCTTTCTCTGACTCATCACCGCTATGAGAAGGCTCAGTGCCGCCGGAATTCTTCAAAGAAATTACCGTCTCCAGGCAACGTGCAAGGGCAGCGAAAGCATTAACACTACCGAAGCCCTAGAAGAAACAAGACACATGTTTTCAGCAGAAATTCACGTGTTTTAAGACAAACCAACAAGGAGGCGACACATACCTGGTTATTGGAAGAACTGAAAGACACGAGAGCTGCGGGAGGATCTTTTGAAACCGCCCGGAACCCGCCAGCACGATTCTTCGTTCTCTGTTCCTTTGCCTGGGGACTTTATGAGCTGCCAGGCAATTTTCGCTGGGATCTCTCAACATTGGATACTTCTTCAAAACTGCTGGGGAAGGTTTACAACGAACATTCTCCACCACGTTATTTACAAAATCTTGGATCATAATGAACTCATCGTACCAGAACTCATTATAGCCAAAAGTCGTCGAAGTTACTCTTCCCGTTTGAAAGAAGGGAATTGATAGGGTGTAGAATACATCCTATTTACTATCTATTGTTTATGCTTTCTTTGCTATTTTTATTGTAAATTATGTATTTTACTTAGGTTTTGAGTTTTGTAGCTACTTTGGAGTCACACAGAGGAAAAGAAGAAGAAATTACACTATTTGAGCCAAAAGGGCAAAATTGTCATTTCATGGGCGAACACTATCTGAAGCCCAGCCAAGGTTAAGGGGCAACTCTTTTGGGAGGAATACAAGACACAGACCAGCCAAGGTTAAGGGGCTGTCAATCAGTGGGATTGTATGCAGCAGTGGGGTGTATCATCCAACCCCAAACCACCTAACCCTAAAACCGAGAGTTTATTCTCTCGTTATTCACTTTCTCAATCATTAGTTACACCTGGAAAAAAGAAGGCACAGCCATGGAGGAAATCAAATCGAGAGATGATAGTAACAGCAGTCGATAGAGAAGAACTCAGGGAAATCGAGCTCGTGGTGAAGAAATCAGAGAAGAATTTGAGATGAATTTCTATATCTCAGAAGATGGAGTTCGAATGGAAAAAGGGGATCTGTGGGTTTCATTTGAAATCAAAAGCAGATGAAAGATTTGGTTCAAGGCTGTTTCTATTGAGAAGAAGAGTAGGTGAAGCTGGCGCTGTTGTTAGATGGGTTTTGATGGTGATTCGGTCTCTGCAATTGTGATAGAATAAGGTGATGATGAAGCTAATCGATAAATTGAGTTGCATACAGTTTTGGTGTTGCCGGAGTTCATGGTGGATTGAATTAATAGGGTTTGAGTTGATGCTGTAACTCAGAGAAGAAGAAAATGGAAATGAAATTTGTAGTGGGTTGTCTTTGAATCGTTGGGTTTCGGTGGCTGAGTTAGATGAAGAGCAAAGAATGGGCTGAGTCTGAGAAGAAGATGAATATCGGTGATGGCAGTTGGTGTTGCAGGTGATCATGGAAATGGTGGAGTGAGTCGAGAAGGATCAGAATTAATAGTTTTGAGCAGAAAGAGATCGAAATTGGTGAGCTGCTGTTGTAATCGAGAAGAGTACATATGGGTTCAATTTGTGTTAGCCTGAACTCAAGTTGGAGATGTTGATTTTCAAGGATGTGGTGAAATTGGAAGACATAATTGATGCAGAATGGAATGATTGAATGCTTATAACTAGATGTATGTTAGGATACAGGTTGTGCAGGGATTGAAGAAAAGTGAGGCCTGAATTGGGCCGGGAAGTCCTGTAAACAGCCAGAACTCGGCTGGTTTCCCAATTACATGAGTCGACTCAGTGAGTCCGATGACCGATCCAGCCCTGCAACTCAGTAGAGTCAGCCCAGTAAGACAAAGTTTGACAGCTGACTGAGTGACTGACTCAGTGTCTGACTTCTCTTCTTTGACCCCATTGACTAACAGCTTGACCGTTTGACCGTTATTTCTGACGGTATCATAACGGAATATTCCGTCAGCGGAGAAGAAGATCTCGGTCTTAGGATTCGGCCATAATACCAGCTTTCCGGCGACCAAAATTACAGATTTTTGTGTGGATTCTTCTCATGGGTGTGAATACTTGGACTTGGCTGAACGTACACTCAAGGACCTAGCTTCTCACAATCTCGATACACAACAATGGTGTATCCAAACTTACTCAACCTTCGAGATCAAGCCGGGGTTGATTAGAGAGTTACCAAAGTTTCATGGTATGGTGAATGAAGACCCAAACAAACATCTTATGGACTTCTATACCATAGTTATGGCTATGCTTCCACCGGAGACTAATGCGGATGGAGCAATGTTGAAAGCTTTCCGTTTTCTTTGGCGGGCAATGCTAAGGAATGGTTATATTATTTGCCTTAGGAAGTATCACAACATGGAATGGTATGAAGAAACTTTTCCTCGAGAGATATTTTCCCACATCCAAAGCTACTCAAATTCGCAAGGAGATTTGTGGGTTGAAGCAACATGTGGGAGAGTCATTGTATGAATGTTGGGAGCGATACAAGAGATTATTGGCAAGCTGCCCACACCATCAATTCAGTGATGTTATGATACTCCAATACTTCTACGAAGCTCTCCACCCAAGTGATAGGTCTCTTCTTGACGCCGCGGGTGGTGGTGCACTAATGAACAAGACGGTAACCCAAGCCACCGAGTTGATTGAAAGTATGGCGGCAAACTCGCAACAATTCTACACAAGAGATGAACCAATGGTTAGGCGAGTGCATGAAGTTAGTGATTCATCATCACATCTTGATCAAAGAATGGGAAACATGGAGATAATGATTCAAAGGATGGCCACGGTAATTATTCCGGATGGTGAGACCGAACAAGTAAATGCTTTATATCCAAATCAAAGGCCAAGGTACGATCCATACTCCAATACCTATAATCCCGGATGGAAGGATAATCTTAACTTTAGTTACGCAAACAAGCAAGCGGCGGTTCCCAATCCGTATGAGCAACAAGGTGGATTCCTACAATCACGTTTCCAACCTCAACAACAATTCCAACCACAACAAGTCAAGGAGCATGATTCTTCAATTGATGACAAGCTCAATGCATTGATGAAAGGTATGCAAGGTATCACCACTTTGGTTCAACAACAACAACAAAAGATCGATTTGGCAATCAAGGATTTACAAATTCAAGTGGGGCAATTAGCGACCGATGTGAACCTATTGAAAGCTCAAGCGTCCACAAAGCTTCCTTCACAACCATTTGTTAATCCAAGAGAGAGCGTTAATGCGATTACTTTGAGGAGTGGGAAAAAAGTGGAGCAACCAAATCAACAAGATAAGGTGTATGATGAGAAAAAGGAAATTGAAACCGCACCAAAGGAGAATACATCCCCAACCAACAAACCCGAGGAGACGGTTCCTACTTTCACAACTCCACCCCCGTTTCCTAGCCGATTTGCTAAATCGAAGAAAGACTTGGAATACAAGGATATTTGGGACATCCTTAAGAAAGTACAAGTCAATATTCCACTCATTGAAGCTATTCGTCAAATTCCTCGTTGTGCAAAGTTCTTAAAGGAGTTGTGCATGAAGAAGAAAAGGTTAAAGGGAATGAAGTCATGAGTGTGGGGGAGAATGCTTGGGCGTTCATTCTCAAGAAACTCCCACCAAAATTAAAGGACCCCGGTAGTTTCACTATACCTTGCACAATTGGTAAAACAAGGTTTACTCGAGCTTTGCTAGATTTGGGAGCATCGGTTAATGTTATGCCTTCCTCGATTTATGATTCTTTGAATCTTGGTCCTCTTAAAGAGACCGGGGTAGTTCTTGAACTTGCTAACCGATCTAATGTTTACCCTAAAGGGATTGTTGAGAATGTTTTGATGCAGGTTAATGAGCTTGTATTTCCGGCCGATTTCTATGTCTTAGACATGAATGATGAGAATTCTTCCAAGTCTACACCTTTGCTATTGGGTAGACCATTCTTAAGCACTTGGAACAAAGATTGATGTCCAAAATGGCACCTTGACTATGGAGTTTGATGGTACACTCATCCACTTCAATATCTTTGGAACAATGAGATGCCCTAGTGATGTGAAGTCATGTTTTCCTGTGAAAGAGATTGATGCGGGATAATGAATCTTGCAAGAGCTAAGTCGGGCCGTCGACTTTAAAACAAGCGCTTAATGGGAGGCAACCCATAGGTTTTGTATTTCTTATCCTTTTGCTTTTTTATTTTTTTTGTTATTTATTTTTCTTGTTCCATATCATGTTAAAATTTCCCACCTTGATTTTACTAGGACGATTCAATTACATTGAGGACAATGTAAGGTTTAAGTGTGGGGGAGTGGTTAAGCATGTATTTAAAAAAAAAAAAATTAAAATTTAAAAAAAAAAAAAAAAGTTTTACATAAAACCTCCAACTTTTAGAGATTTTAGAGTCACTAGCATACTTCTAGGTATATTTACATAGAGATTGACCACATAAGCCGAACTTGGAAGTGTTAGAGAACTACATTCGGATTTCTTACTTGTTAGAGTGTTAAATAATGGATTTAATCATGCCGGTGATGCAAATTTGGTGCAGGAGAAATGCATTATTAGAGTTCTTTGATCAATCATTAGTGGAGACTACCCGTATTTATATCATGTGAGGCACCGACCAGAAATTTTTCCATCTACTAAAGAGCTTTCTTTTGAGTGTGTGTCACCGTACGTTAATTAGGGTAGAATGGTGAGCTACCCAACCTCCCACCAATAGAAGCATTACTCTTTGATCTCTTGAGTGCTAATTTTGTCAATCATGAGGGTGACGTCTATAGATGAAAGCCTCCTTCTTGTAGTTCGATTTGCAGTTAGCACCATTCTCTCCACAACAACGGGTCCATAGAAACACCATCATCATCAACAAGGAGCGACATCAAAATATACAAGGAAAGTTGAACGCGTTCAAGGTTTACAAGCAAACGGAATGATAAAAAGAACAAATTTCATATTCAAGTAAAGCAACGTACAAAGAGCGTATTTTTACATATATGTTGAAGACTTACACTACAATGAGGTAATTCTATATTCAAGTATAAAGACTTATTCACAAGAGCGAAGAAAATCAAAAGGTGAGAATTTTTGAAGTTTATGATTTCGAGACGATACAAGTTGTGAAGAATCAAGCGGTAAAATACTTCTCCCACGGCCACGGTTTGTTTTATTTCTCTTGTTTTCAAAAAAAAAAAAAAAAAAAAAATGAGAAAAAGAAAAAAGAGACAAGAGAAATATTTGTTTTGTTTTTATTTATTTAATAAGCCGTGGGGAAGGAAAATATATAAGGAAGTTTCAAGCGACAAGGATTTAAGGTAAAAAGAGTTACAAATTGTTAAGGATTTATGAAATTCGAGAGTTTATCATCAATAGTTGAAACCAAAGACGAAGATGATAGGTGTCGTAAAACACCTAATTTTATATCTAGTATTTATGCTTTCTTTGCGAGTTTTCTTGTAAATTATGTATCTTATATTGGTTTTGAGTTATCAGGTGTTTTGGAGTCATTTGGAGCAAAAAGAAGTGGAAATAGCTACAAAAGTGAAGTCACAAGTGAAGAAGGGCCAAAGACCCAGTGGAACTCGTTCAAATACAAGATTTCTACTTTTCATTGTGTAAAGGACGAGAAGATGAAGACAATGGCGAAAGAACGGAGTCATTCTGAGCTCGTATGAAGGAGTTATGAGCAAAATGAGAATCGGAAAGAAAGGGGCAAGATGGTCATTTCAGGGGCGAACGCTATGCGGAGTGACCCAAGGTTAAGGGGCAACTCTTCTTAGAGGAGTGCTAACTACAGACCAGCTGAGGTTAAGGGAAGGCCAACTGGGTAGCCCCTTATCAAGGTGTCCGGTGTTGAATAACCCCAATGATTACCCTACGCTTAAGCTGAGAGACGTTGTTCTCTTATTCATTCACCTGAAGTTAAGAAGAAGAGGCTGCGCTCTTATTTCTAGATCGGGTAAGAAATTGAGAGAAATCAGAGCAGAGGAGAAATTACCAAGACCTGTCGCTGTAATCGGAAAGATGGGTTGTTTATCAGATCGGGATTGAGAACGGGTACGAGATGTTGTAGCTGAGGGTGTTGATGGATCGAAACAGGGAGAAATCGGAGCCATTGCTGTTGATTCAAAGACTGATTGAAGAAATTGAATTGAGGTGATACAGTGATGAATGTTGATGCTGTGTTCTATGAAGATTATCAAGGGAAAGAATTGGTTTGTTATTTGGTTCAAAATGGGGTCGGATTGAAGAGTTCTGTGAATTAGGGTTTGTGATTTTATTGAGAAATGATGGAGGAATTTGAGGTTTTGCTGCTGTTGCTACAATTGATAAATACAGAAGATGGGGTATTGATGATGGTGGATTTGCAGTTTGTAAGAAATACGGTGGATTGTGATTGAGAAGCAGTAGCAGATTGGGTTTTGGGTTATCTGAGATGGGTATCTCAAGATTGGAGGCACTGTGTTGCCAAGGATGGGTCGCTGTTGTTCTTATTGATGGTGATGAAGCTCAGTTTGAGTCTTGATGAGAAGATCGATCTGGTGGTGGCTTAATTGAACTATTGGTTAGTGGTGGTATCTGAGATGAAGTTTCCATGGTTTCTGCTGTTATGGAATGGCTTGAGGCAAAGAGATTTGAGCTCAAGGTTTGGCTTGTTCTTTGGAATCACGGGGGAAGCAATACGAGTTATTAAAATGCAAGTGGATGGCTGAGATGGCTCAGGTGGTGAGCTAGAATTGGCAATGGAGATTGCAGGGAATTGGCAGAGCTATAGGTGTGATTGTTGAGCAGAGTATGACAGTGGCAAGTGCCTGGGGGATAGTGCAGGCAAGGGAGTTACAGCCCAATGGCTTGCTTTGTCAGAATGTTTGAAGGGCTGAATTGAGGAATGTTAATGGCTGGTGATGAATGCTGAGATACTCAGTGTAGAAATGGGTTGGTTGAATGGAACTACAGATGGAGAAACAAGCTATAGAAGGCAGCTTGTTTGGTGCCTAGAGAATAGCTCAGTAAGAGGAAATAGATGGGAATGTGCTAATATTGCAGGATGGAACTCAGGCACTAGAATGAGTCTTCAATAGGTTCTGGTGGTTGAGATGGAAAGATGCAGTTTCAGCGGGGATTCAATTGGAGCCAGTAGGTTGCAAGATGGTTGAGTTACAAGGAGCTTGAGTCGAACGGAACCGGAGATGATAATGGAGAAGTGTGATTCAGTGGTCTTGTGTGTGTTGCCAATGATAGGCTCGGTGGTGACTTGAATGGAGTAGTTCAATGAGGCTTGGTGGATTTGGTGGTGTTGGAGGGTGTCTTGGCTAAGGAGATGAGTAGGTGCAGTGGAAGTGATGTGCAAGCTAGAATTGGTAGTTGTGGATGTCGAGGTTGCTTAGTTGATTGGAGCTACGAGATGGGAAGAATGGTGGTTCATGGCTGGAATGAAGGCTTATGTGGCTTGAATGTGAATGTGCAATTTGTAGGTGGTCTTGTGTGGTTGAAAGGAGTTATGGATTGAGTGATAAAGTTGCAGAATTTGGCTGGATGGCCTGTGCAATGGCCTAGCCTGGCCAAGGCAACTCAGACCACTCAGCCTTGACTAAGAAGCTGACTTGGTTACCTGACTCACCCGAGATGACTCGTTCCAACTCAGTGATCCTTGACTCGTTGACCCGGCCGTTCTGACCCGTTGACCGGTGACCGGTTTGACTTTGCCGGTCACCTGAACTACTTTCCGGCGATCTTTCCGGCCAAGTTCCGGCCGTAATCCCAGTTTTCTGGCGGTCGGTTTTGGGACATAATTTTCTACATGGGTTTCCTCACACATGGGCTTGGTGGACTTCTAACTAATGGACTTTGAAGACAAAACCTAGTTTTGGAAGGAGAAAAAGACTATAAAAGGGAAGACTTCTACAATGTTTTGGAGACCACGTTTTATTATCTCTTCTCTACATTATTCTAGGGTTTGGAACCATGAAGTCTTTTCTCTTTCTTCTTGTGATGAACTCCATGAATATGAGCTAGATTTTATTATTGGTTATGGAATAAATTGGATTTCCAAACATGGTTTTTGTGCAATAAATTAGTTTTCTCTCATATTATCGTTTATGATTCACCATGAATATTGTTACATGATTTGAATGCTTGTTAGTCGAGTCGCGAGTCGATTGAGTTTGCTTTCATCTCTATTGCTAGATTAGGGTTATTATACGCAAAAGTGATAATTCCGGATTGCAAGTAGCATAAATATGATTATAGTTTGTAGTGATATATTCTTATGATCATATGTGAGTTATAACCTTTGTTAAATCGGATTAGTGCGCTTTCCACGTTCGATTGCTTTGATTGGCCTGATTTCATAGAACTTAATGCATCTAGGGAATTAAACTTGATTAGTGCTTTTACACGTTAGGTTGTTCCTTTAGGTAGAATTCATATTCGCATCTTTTAATGTGTTTGTTGATGACATGAGGAGGTTTGCGGGATATTCTTGCGATCAAGGTATTCTAGGGTCTTTGATAAAAGTTGAGATTAAAATATCAATTCTAGTTATTGTGGTGAAAACATGTTTGTGAATGAAAACGAAATCCTTAACCAATATCTTCCTATCCTTGATTTGCTTTGTTTGCTTATTTCTTTATTTGCTTTTATTTAGTTTATTATAATCACAAAATCCTCGGTGTTTTATATAGGAAACCATAACAATTTGACAACCTAGACCTCTCTATGGGATCGATCCTTTCTTTCCCTTGCTATATTTATATTTTGAGTAGTAAGAAAGTGTAATTATATTTGTGTCGGCTGACAACCGGTCAGAAGACCAAGAAGATAAAGACAAGGAGCGGAAGACGTTTCTATTGGATGCCGTGAGAGTGGTGTTATCATAATTGGCGATCGGATGTGAAGGTGAGTAAGTAATCTCATCCTCGATAATAATGGTTGATTTCCTTTCTTAGAGATCGTCAGAAAAATGGTTTTTCAAAATGATTAAAAGATGTGGGTTTTTAAAATTTCGGAAGTTGTCCTTCCCACCATTCAACGTGTTGCAGGAATTTTCTCTCTTCATTCCTACCTGCACACATGTGAGACCCATAAAAAAGCCGTCTTTTTGAGTGCAATTATCATAAAATCCTTTTGGTGAGGCGGAAGTCGAGGCGAAATGCTTATTGATCGTTTCTCAAACACGCGTTCTCTCATTATGGTGTGGTTATTTCTCACTCAACATTTAAGAATGAGAATATGTTCTTTAGTATTTCTAACTTCTTATTACTAGCATGCAGAAACTCTATGTCCTCATAACTCTTTGGATGCTTGGGACGCTTGAACGCTTTGAAGTTGTGAGTTTTTAGTTTGATTTGCTCGAGGACTAGCAAAGTCTAAGTGTGGGGGAATTTGATAGGGTATAGAATACATCCTATTTACTATCTATTGTTTATGCTTTCTTTGCTATTTTTCTTGTAAATTATGTATTTTACGCCGGTTTTGAGTTTCGTAGCTACTTTGGAGTCACACAGAGGAAAATAAGAAGAAATTACACTATTTGAGCTAAAAGGGCAAAATTGTCATTTCATGGGCGAACACTATCTGAAGCCCGACCAAGGTTAAGGGGCAACTCTTTTGGGAGGAATACAAGACACGAGACCGACCAAGGTTAAGGGGTCATCAATCGGTGGGATTGTATGCGGCGGTGGGGTGTATCATCCAACCCCAAACCACCTAACCCTAAAACCGAGAGTTTATTCTCTCGTTATTCACTTTCTCAATCATTAGTTACACCTAGAACAAAGAAGGCACAGCCATGGAGGAAATCAAATCGAGAGATGATAGTAACAGCAGTCGATAGAGAAGAACTCAGGGAAATCGAGCTCGTGGTGAAGAAATCAGAGAAGAATTTGAGATGAATTTCTATATCTCAGAAGATGGAGTTCGAATGGAAAAAGGGGATCTATGGGTTTCATTTGAAATCAAAAGCAGATGGAAGATTTGGTTCAAGGCTGTTTCTATTGAGAAGAAGAGTAGGTGAAGCTGGCTCTGTTGTTAGATGGGTTTTGATGGTGATTCGGTCTCTGCAATTGATAGAATAAGGTGATGATGAAGCTAATCGATAAATTGAGTTGCATACAGTTTTGGTGTTGCCGGAGTTCATGTTGGATTGAATTAATAGGGTTTGAGTTGATCTCAGAACTCGAGAGAAGAAGAAAATGGAAGTGAAATTTGTAGTGGGTTGTCTTTGAATCGTTGGGTTTCGGTGGCTGAGTTAGATGAAGAACAAAGAATGGGCTGAGTCTGAGAAGAAGATGAATATCGTGATGGCAGTTGGTGTTGCAGCTGGTCATGGAAATGGTGGAGTGAGTCGAGAAGGATCAGAATTAATAGTTTTGAGCGAAAGAGATCGAAATTGGTGAGTCTTTGTTGTAATCGAGAAGAGTACATATGGGTTCAATTTGTGTTAGCCTGAACTCAAGTTGGAGATGTTGATTTTCAAGGATGTGGTGAAATTGGAAGACATAATTGATGCAGAATGGAATGATTGAACGCTTATAACTAGATGTATGTTAGGATACAGGTTGTGCAGGGATTGAAGAAAAGTGAGGCCTGAATTCGGCCGGGAAGTCCTGTAAACAGCCAGAACTCGGCTGGTTTCCCAATTACATGAGTCGACTCAGTGAGTCCGATGACCGATCCAGCCCTGCAACTCAGTAGAGTCAGCCCAGTAAGACAAAGTTTGACAGCTGACTGAGTGACTGACTCAGTGTCTGACTTCTCTTCTTTGACCCCATTGACTAACAGCTTGACCGTTTGACCGTTATTTCTGACGGTATCATAACGGAATATTCCGTCAGCGGAGAAGAAGATTCCTAGTCTGGATTAAGCCATAATACCAGACTTTCAAGCGACCAAAATTACAGATTTTTGTGTGGATTCTTCTCATGGGTGTGAATACTTGGACTTGGAATTGGATGGAGAATTTAGCTCAAATTTGGAAAGAGAAGATGGAAGATGAGAAAGACTTGAATTTGGAAATTGAATTATTATGGAATGAGGATTCTATTCCTTGGAAGATTTGGAGAACATTGAAGCCTATAAGTAGAGAAGTTCTCTACACACTTTTACATATATTTTTACACATCTCTCTACACACACAACACTTGTGTTTTTGCTTGCTTTTCAAAACTCTTCTTTTAATTATTTGTGTGAACTTGAAAAATTCTCCCTTTAATTATTTGTGTGAATTTCAAAAACATGAGTAGCTAATTTTCTTATTGATTGAGGATGAATTCCTAGTTCTTAATATATGATTTGAGTTTTGTTTCAATTCTATCTTGAAGTTTTTCACATGATTATCGTTTGTTTTTACTAATAGGAATGTTTATTCATTCATTCATGATTGATAGATTGTTTAGAGTGCACGCTAAATTGATTTGTTAATTTGATCTAAAGCTAGTGAAAGTTAGGGGATAAGTAATCGTTTCTTGACTCTTTACATAAGTAGCAAACACAAGACCTTGCGGAGGGATTCCGTGGAGCAATTGTGTGTGAAAACAACGTTAGCAAGTAGACCTTTATCTAAGAGTCTAACTACTAATATTAACCTAATAAGTTCATAAATCTTAATGCGTTTATTTAAATTACATCTAGAGTGATCTACTACTAGGTGGTTTGGTAAATAGAATCCGTGTAGTCGAGAACTTCGTATCCAGGTGATACAAGGGATTTAGGGGTTTAGCACCGATCTAGCCGCTTTACCTACGGTTGGTGATAATGTGACTAATAACATGTGGATGAAAAACATAACTTGAATCATTGTTTTGCAACGAAGAAGGATTCCTTGGTCTTGTCTCTCTTATTGATTTCAACTTTATCTTTGAATTGCTTTGTTTATTTTCTTTTGCTTTATACATCCCCCCTTTTGTGACAATTAAGACAACTAAAACCTCTTGCTCCTCGTGGGAACGAACTTAACTACCACTATATTACTTGTTAATTAGGTGGAAAAATATTAATTAATTTGTTGTGGTTACGACACGCATCAGGAATGCGGATACTCGGCTCAAGGGCACTGGCATTGAGGGCGACATGCAATAAATCCTTAGGAACCACCAGCTGGTAAGCAAGAGGCACCCCTTGATCGAAACCCATGTGACGAGCAGCACGGATGACCGCTGTCGTAAGCGACACAAATATAATTACACTTTCTTACTACTCAAAATATAAATATAGCAAGGGCAAGAAAGGATCGATCCCATAGAGAGGTCTAGGTTGTCAAATTGTTTAGGTTTCCTATATAAAACACCAGGAAGAATTTCTGATTGTGTAAATAAAAATAAACAAAAAGCAAATAAAGTACGCAAATCAAGAATGTGAAAATATTGGGTAAAGGTTTCATCTTCAATTGCAAACAAGTTTATGAATGTATGAATAGAATTCGTATTTAATCTCGCTATCATCAAAATCCATAGAATACCTTATTGCAAGAATACTCCTAAATTTCCAAAGTTATCAACACACACATTAGGGCTGCGTATGTGAAATCTACCTAAAGAATAACCTAACGCCTTGCGCTAATCAAGTTCAATTCCTAGGAGCATAAAATTTGAAATAGGCTAATCAATGCAATTGTAATACATTGCGCAAACAATTCGGACAAAGGTCAATTTCTACATATGATTTCAAGGATGTATCACTACAACCTAGAATCATATCATGCTACTCGTATTCAAGGTTATCGCTCGATGAAAACCCTAAAATAGCTATAGATATGGATGTGAGTTCAATCAATTCTAGACTCGACTAAACAAACATTCAATCATATTGCAATACATCAATCATGCAATTATTGTAACCCGTAGAAATCATACGATAATATTGAGAGAAAACTAATTCATAAAAATCATAACTTGGTTGCAATATCCAACTACATCTTCAACCAATAATAAAAACTTAGTTACTTGTGTTTTTGGAAATCATCATAGAAAGTTTAGAAGAACCTATCATGTGAAACCCTAGAACAAAGTAGAAGTCTCCCTCATGGAGATATCTCTAGGTTTTGAAAAGAATTTTCTATTTATATGCTTTTCTCCCCATAAGGATACTTTCCCAAAATTAGGTTGATTCTTCTCAAAACCCGTCTCCAAGTTGGTCCACCAAGCCCGGGGAGTGAAAAATATGTCTCTGGAATTTTGGGTCCAAAAGCGTCGCCGAATTCTCGACGTCATCACCGGAATCCGGTCACTAGGTCGGCCGAATCCGATCGCCGAAAACTTTCTCCGATCACTTGAAGTACTGGAAGACGTCACCAGGAAATTCTACACTTCAAGTAGCTCCGCTTGCTTCTCTGCAGTCCACACATTCACAAAAAACCATTTTAGCCAATTCCCATTTCTTGCGAAAACGCGCCCAAAAGCGTGATGCGTAGCTCATATGTCCGGCCGTCGATTCTTGCATCCGACTCATACCCCCCTCGCGATTCACTGAAATATTGCGATCGACACTCTAAGCTCCGAAATCCGACAACCGGAAGTATGCTTACCGGTGCGCCATTTTCACTCCGTTTTCGCACTATTTCTGCGGCTTCAAAAATCCATTCCCTGCTTGCAAACTCGTGCCTGGTGCTTCTCTTATAACTCACTCGCAATGCCACCATCAAACTCTGCCAATTCCATCCTTGGCTCAGAAAACAGCATCACTACCACCTTGTAACCTGTTCTGCCACAGCCTTTCTCAATGCCACCATCATTGCAGCCAGACCTGCATTTCATGACCACCTGCTATTTTTCCATGTACCAAACAACTCTCCACAGCTTCAATGCAAGCTTAACAGCTTCATTCAAGTCCAAAGCACCAGCTCTACACTGAAAAACCCCGCCAAACTCCACCAACTCGCAATCATCGATTGCCAACCAATACCGCACCATTGCAAGCCCGAGCCGCTTCCAAGCCATTAGTACCAAGCACCACTCAAGTTGCACGCTTAAACAAAGACAGTGTTGTGCCTACCTCGGCCTTCAATTGTTTCTATGTCCAAGCATTCATACACAAAGATTCGAGCTGCTACATAGATTCATTACAGCACCACCTGATCTATTGCCAGCTTCACCAGCCCAAGCTCCCGACCTGCAACCACCG
The DNA here is from genome assembly GCA_023531295.1 of Papaver armeniacum. Lineage (NCBI taxonomy): Eukaryota > Viridiplantae > Streptophyta > Magnoliopsida > Ranunculales > Papaveraceae > Papaver > Papaver armeniacum. The sequence goes on from JAJJWW010013579.1 coordinate 573,332, forward strand.
AACTCTCCATCTCCTTCTTATTCACGTCACTGCCACAAACTTCAGTAGAAGACCAGCTCGGACTCGAACTCTATTCTTCCCTGCCACTTCTTGAGCTCGATACATGATACATCTCACTGCCACAACATGCCTTTATATGGGCTTTCTTTCACAAGAATCCTCTCTATCTCCTCCTTGACTTCCACTGATTTCTCAGTTCAGAGATTCTCCCAACTTCTTTCTTTGTTTTCTTGGTCAAGAAGTGCACGAGACAGACCACTCGAGCTCGAACTCCCTGACTTGCTCGAGTTCTTCCATGCTTCACAGCAATTCAATCATCCTCGTCTCTGCCAAGCTCAGCAACCAACAACTCGATCTCCTTCTCAGTTTACCTACAGCAGCGTCGTCTTATCGGCTATCACCATTTGCAGCTGCAACTCTCTGTTAATCTTCCATAGCCTCACTCCAGCTGCGACAACAGCTCTGCAGCAGTTGCTCTCCCAGCTACAGCAGCTGCAACCTCAAATTAGCACAATCACTGCCTCGCTGCAATTTCAAATCATTCCCTGCTACATCCATAGGTCCATGCTCTTTTGACCACTACATCACCGCTTCAAGATGCCACCATTCCCCGAACTCCTCGGTCCTCGTGCTTCACTTTGCCTCTCTCGTTCGGCTTCTCCATCTCTATTCGTTCAACACCACTTCGTATGGCCCAACATCGGTGAGCAACACCGATTCTGACTCTTTCCAACAGGTGTAGCATCATCTTCTCTAATCCAGGCCCTCAACTCAATACATTCCCATTTGCACCTCACAGACTCTCCCAAAGTCGTGCACAAGAGCCCTGTCAAGCTGTGTTGCAGAAAATCCTCGAAATCATCCTAAGACACTCATCAAATATCATGGTCTTGCTGATGACAAAGCTGGTGCAGCACCTGGTCGTGATTGAAGTTGAATTGATCAGTCAGGTCTTTTCACAAACATGTTGTGTGCCAGATACTAGTAACTCCATTTTAAGCTTGCTGGGTGACTCCTAAGGTCACTGCTCCTTCCCTGTAATGCCTTCATTCTCATACACAGCCCATCAGTTCAAATCATTGAACTTAGGAACACACATTCAATCACATCATTCATCCAGGATCAAAGGCAACAGGTTCATTTTCCTCCCTGTGTTCTTGCAGCTGGAAACTCAACTCAAAACCCTTATAAACTTATCTCGTTTGTTGCCAAAATCACATTTGAATCAAACCCATTTCTCCTTAACTCTCAGACATTCATCACCTACAGCCATTCCATTACAATCACCGGCATCAGTTCGATGTTCTTTTCTAACTTCAGGGCAAGTTCTGTAACTCTTCTCAATTTCCTATCGATTTCATATCAACTCTTCTCTGTTGTCTCAGTTCTCTCGTGACCATACGAGCCATCTGAAACCTTGGTTAGATGGTGGTGAGACGGAACAGCAGCAACTTCTCTCTGAGTAGACAAACCTGAGATGCGAGACTGGTTTCTCGACCTAGCTGTGTTGTTAGGTCATATAAAATGAGAACGAGGTGCCCCTAGTAACCGTTGTCTGTCTTTAGCATTACTCGTCACAAGTTACCCCTTATCCTCAGCTAGGCTCTCAATAACACTTCCCTATAACCAAAATCTGGCTACCCCTTAACATGTGGCTGGGCTCCCAATAGTATTAGCCGATGAAATAACCGATTTACCATATTAGTCTTCCGAGTTCTTCTTTTGCCCATAACTTCTTCATACGAGCTCCGAATGACTCCATTCTTTCGCCATTGTCTTCATCTTCTCGTCCTCTACACAATGAAAAGTAGAAATCTTGTATTTGAACGAGTTTCACTGGGTCTTTGGCCCTTCTCCACTTGTGACTTCACTTTTGTAGCCATTTCCACTTCTTTTTGCTCCAAATGACTCCAAAACACCTGATAAACTCAAAAGCACACATAAGACACATAATTTACAAGAAAACTCGCAAAGAAAGCATAAATACTAGATATTAAATACGGTGTATTCTACACCTATCAGATTCCCCCACACTTAGACTTTGCTAGTCCTCGAGCAAATCAAACAAAATAATAAAATACAACAACTCCGTGTCGTCGAGGCTACGGTCACTTTTAGCATAAATAACAAGCCTTTAAACCCCTAGGTGTCCCTAGTGGACGAGTTATAGTCTCGTGAAGGTTTACTAGAGATATACCTACAAAACCTATATTTCAAACTCCGTCTATTTGTGACAAATCAATGAACGAATCCAAATTGACTACAGGAGGAGGTATCTTGCAAATTCAATTCAATTATTAGTAAATAAACTCTAATTAGATAGTCGAACAAGCCACAATACTCGGAAACTAACAAACCACAATCACAATGAAAAGATTAAGAAGATGAATATAGATGTAGATGTTGGCGAATATTCACAAGTGTTCGATGTTTCCCATATCTCATCGAGAAGGTCACTTTGCTAAGATGAACCTAATCCTATTGGATTGAGCTACTTAGTCCTGAATGCTACATCAAATCAATTGGCATATACAAGGGAACCAAAAGTGACTTTATTCAACACAATAATAATTTCTTTTCTTTTTTTTTTTCATATGATTGGATCAAACTGGATCCAATTTATCTTTTTTTTTTTTAGACGGCATGATTAGATCTTTTGGATCCAAGCGCATGCTTCTTGTCAGCAAGTACATGATAGTTGCCTTGGATCCTGCATTCCACGCTTGTTTAGGCGACGGAGACAGGGACTACGTTTCACACATACTGCTATTCCCAAGTGTCTTTTTATTCCGTTTTGGTCTAATTGATCGGTCCTTTTTTTTTTTTTTTTCAAATTTTTTCAAATTTTTTCATTTTTTTTTTTCAATTTTTTTTTCTTTTTCTAGTAACTCAATCACTCTATTTCATCCTAGCAGTAATAACACGTCGATTTTTAGTGACCCACCAAAGCACTTAGAGAACAATAGATAAATATGGAAAAATAAAAATAGAATGTGATATGGTGATATTCCGAGATATGGTAACAACTATCATGTTAATTTGTGATTTCTGAGCTATATTCGTCCCCTTTAGTTAAATGGTTCCTCAACTCCTGCATTCAAAATGGTTCCATCCACTAATGGTGTCATCCTAAAGGCACAAATTCTAGATTTCGGAGTTCAAAAAGCACAATTTTTCTGATTTTTTTTTTTTTTTTTTTTTTTATAAAAATCAAACTAAAACATATAAATGCTCCCCCACACTTAAACTTTACATTGTCCTCAATGTAAAATTGAATCGTCCAAGGAAAATCCAAGGTGGGAAATTCCGCTAATGATATGCAAAAATAAAGAAAATAAAGATAGAAGCAAATGCATAAAAGTAAAAAGATAAGGATAAAGATACAAAACCGGTGGGTTGCCTCCCACTAAGCGCTTGTTTTAAAGTCGACGGCCCGACTTAGCTTCTTGTAAGATTCATTCCCCATACACCAATAATCGGAAAAGTTGAGGATCCTTCCATAGAACCTGTTTTTCAAACACTAACTTCACACAAATATTAGTACAATAAAGTAAAAGTGAAGCTATGAACCGATAAAAGCTTCCCCCACACTTATTCTTGTCTACACTTGGAAGTGTATAAAGAATATAGAAGTCGGGTACTTCCTCGGTTTCTTGTTCCATAACCTGCATAGTATGAGAATCAAGTATCTCTAATGGCGGAAAACGAGAAACAAAGTCATTCAACAATATTCTCGAAGCACATACATTCAAACCAATAAGAGGTAAAGGAGAAGAAACAATCGGCAAAGGATTAGATAAACCTTGCACAATCTCTTGTATCACGGAATCCTCTTCATCCTTGAAAAACTCAAGTGAATTATTCACCTCTTGTATATCATGGTCCTCTATCAAACCTTGCAACCATTCTTCGTCCGTTTCTGCCTTAACCAAAGTATCGACATAAACATCATCATTACAATCATGCACAAGCTCAATTGGGTCTTCCACAATATTGGTCATAACCGTCTCATGCTCAACATATTCCTCCTTTTTGTTGTAAGGCACATACTCTTTTGCGGATGCAATATTGCCCATAAGGAATTTCTTTAGAACACTCATTGCATCATCCTCAAGCTCTACCTCTTGAATAGGTTCTTGATCATTATTAAGATCAATGCTTGAGTAATCTACACAAGTGTCGACATATTCCTCTTCGTCTTCATCTTGATTCCAAAAAGACTCCTCGGAGATATCACCATGAGTTGTTTCAAGCAATGTATCATAATCACCATCACTATCATAGTCAACATAAGATTGTTCCTCGCTGAATTTAATGTTGCTAATCTCAAACTCATCCTTTTGAATAGGTGAATGATCATTATTAAGATCAAGAGTTGAGTTAACTACACAATTATCAACGAAAGTGCCCAAGGATTGGCCTTTTTCAACATTAGCATCAATCAAATAATCATCACAAACCATATGCACATTAGAATTATCCATATCTTCCTTGTATTGATCAATGTCTCTTCGCAAGATAGTCATACCTTCACGAAGTTCTTGGAGTTGCTCGTTTGTAGTCTCTTTAGCTTTTCGAAATTCCTCTTGTAAAAAGGTGGAAACTTTATCTATAAAATTAGAGACTTTTTGTTCAAGAGCATAAGAATCCTCCCATCCTTGTTGTTGTTCACACACATACTCACCATAAGGTTGTTGAGGAAAATCATAAGGTTCCATGGAATATTGGTCATAACCAATGAATTGGTTTTGATTATACCCATGGAATTGGTAGTTTTCATATTGTTGAGGTTGAAACTCGTATCCGTTGTTCCAATATGCTCCTTCCATAGAAATTAGCACCTGAAATAATTCTCAAACCAAGGTTAAAACCCAGAAAATAAGGAAAAAAAAATAAAATAAAACAAAAACTAAATACAAAAATAAGAAACCAAAAACAATTAACAACCGCTGCCTCCCGGCAGTGGCGCTAAAATTGACTGATTGTCGTAAGCGACACAAATATAATTACACTTTCTTACTACTCAAAATATAAATATAGCAAGGGCAAGAAAGGATCGATCCCACGGAGAGGTCTAGGTTGTCAAATTGTTTAGGTTTCCTATATAAAACACCCGGAAGAATTTCTGATTGTGTAAATAAAAATAAACAAAAAGCAAATAAAGTACGCAAATCAAGAATGTGAAAATATTGGGTAAAGGTTTCATCTTCAATTGCAAACAAGTTTATGAATGTATGAATAGAATTCGTATTTAATCTCGCTATCATCAAAAGCCATAGAATACCTTATTGCAAGAATACTCCTAAATTTCCAAAGTTATCAACACACACATTAGGGCTGCGTATGTGAAATCTACCTAAAGAATAACCTAACGCCTTGCGCTAATCAAGTTCAATTCCTAGGAGCATAAAATTTCAGAAATAGGCTAATCAATGCAATTGTAATACATTGCGCAAACAATTCGGACAAAGGTCAATTTCTACATATGATTTCAAGGATGTATCACTACAACCTAGAATCATATCATGCTACTCGTATTCAAGGTTATCGCTCGATGAAAACCCTAAAATAGCTATAGATATGGATGTGAGTTCAATCAATTCTAGACTCGACTAAACAAACATTCAATCATATTGCAATACATCAATCATGCAATTATTGTAACCCGTAGAAATCATACGATAATATTGAGAGAAAACTAATTCATAAAAATCATAACTTGGTTGCAATATCCAACTACATCTTCAACCAATAATAAAAACTTAGTTACTTGTGTTTTTGGAAATCATCATAGAAAGTTTAGAAGAACCTATCATGTGAAACCCTAGAACAAAGTAGAAGTCTCCCTCATGGAGATATCTCTAGGTTTTGAAAAGAATTTTCTATTTATATGCTTTTCTCCCCATAAGGATACTTTCCCAAAATTAGGTTGATTCTTCTCAAAACCCGTCTCCAAATTGGTCCACCAAGCCCAGGAGTGAAAAATATGTCTCTGGAATTTTGGGTCCAAAAGTGTCGCCGGAATTGCTGACGTCATCACCGGAATCCGGTCACCGGTCGCCGGAATCCGATCGCCGGAAAACTTTCTCCGATCACTTGAAGTACTGGAAGACGTCACCAGGAAATTCTACACTTCCAAAAGAGCTCCGCTTTGCTTCTCTGCAGTCCACACATTCACAAAAAACCATTTTAGCCAATTCCCATTTCTTGCGAAAACGCGCCCAAAAGCGTGATGCGTAGCTCATATGTCCGGCCGTCGATTCTTGCATCCGACTCATACCCCCCTCGCGATTCACTGAAATATTGCGATCGACACTCTAAGCTCCGAAATCCGACAATAGGAAGTATGCTTACAGGTGCGCCATTTTCACTCCGTTTCGCACTATTTCTGCGGCTTCAAAAATCCATTCCACGCTTGCAAACTCGTGCACGGTGCTTCTCTTATATAACTCACTCGCAATGCCACCATCAAACTCGCCAATTCCATCCTTGGCTCGAAAAAAAAACATCACTACCACCTTGTAACTTTGTTACGCCTGACGCCTTTCTCAATGCCACCATCATTGCAGCCAGACCTGCATTTCATGACCACCTGCTATTTTTCCATGTACCAAACAAGTCTCCACAGCTTCAATGCAAGCTTAACAGCTTCATTCAAGTCCAGCACCAGCTCTACCTGGAAAAACCCTGCCAAACTCCACCAACTCTGCAATCATCAGTGCCAACCAATACCTGCACCATTGCAAGCCTGAGCTGCTTCCAAGCCATTAGTACCAAGCACCATCTGTGGCTGGCGCTAACAAAGACCGCACTGCGCCTACCTCGGCTTCAATTGTTTCTATGCCCAGCATTCATACACAAAGATTCGAGCTGCTACATAGATTCATTACAGCACCACCTGATCTATTGACAGCTTCACCAGCCCAAGCTCCCGACCTGCAACCACCGAACTCTCCATCTCCTTCTTATTCACGTCACTGCCACAAACTTGGTAGAAGACCAGCTCGGACTCGAACTCTATTCTTCCCTCGCCACTTCTTGAGCTCGATACATGATACATCTCTTTGCCACAACATGCCTTTATATGGGCTTTCTTTCACAAGAATCCTCTCTATCTCCTCCCGACTTCCACCGATTTCTCGGTTCGGAGATTCTCCCAACTTCTTTCTTTTGTTTTCTTGGCTGAAGAATTCTGCCTGAGACCAGACCACTCGAGCTCGAACTCCCTGACTTGCTCGAGTTCTTCCATGCTTCACAGCAATTCAATCATCCTCGTCTCTGCCAAGCTCAGCAACCAACAACTCGATCTCCTTCTCAGTTTACCTACAGCAGCGTCGTCTTATCGGCTATCACCATTTGCGGTTTGCAACTCTCGTTAATCTTCCATAGCCTCACTCCAGCTGCGACAATGACTCCGCACCGGTTGCTCTCCCACTCTGAGCAGTTGCAACCTCAAATTAGCACAATCACCGCCCATTTGCAATTTCAAATCATTCCTGCTACATCCATAGGTCCATGCTCTTGCAGCCACTACATCACCGCTTCAAGATGCCACCATTCCCTCGAACTCCTCGGTCCCCGTGCTTCTTGCCTCTCTCGTTCGGCTTCTCCATCTCTATTCGTTCAACACCACTTCGTATGGCCCAACATCGGTGAGCAACACCGATTCTGACTCTTTCCAACAGGTGTAGCATCATCTTCTCTAATCCAGGCCCTCAACTCAATACATTCCCATTTGCACCTCACAGACTCTCCCAAAGTCGTGCACAAGAGCCCTGTCAAGATGTGTTGCAGAAAATCCTCGAAATCATCCTAAGACACTCATCAAATATCATGGTCTTCTTGATGACAAAGTGGTGCAGCACACGGTCGTGATTGAAGTTGAATTGCTCGGTCAGTCTTTTCACAAACATGTTGTGTGCCGGATACTAGTAACTCCATTTTAAGCTTTCTTTGGGTGACTCCTAAGGTCTTTGCTCCTTCCTCTGTAATGCCTTCATTCTCATACATGACCCATCCAGTTCAAATCATTGAACTTAGGAACACACATTCAATCACATCATTCATCCAGGATCAAAGGAAACTGGTTCATTTTCCTCCCTGTGTTCTTGCAGCTGGAAACTCAACTCAAAACCCTTATAAACTTATCTCGTTTGTTGCCAAAATCACATTTGAATCAAACCCATTTCTCCTTAACTCTCAGACATTCATCACCTACATCCATTCCATTACAATCACAGGCATCAGTTCGATGTTCTTTTCTAACTTCAGGGCAAGTTCTGTAACTCTTCTCAATTTCCTATCGATTTCATATCAACTCTTCTCTGTTGTCTCAGTTCTCTCGTGACCATACGAGCCATCTGAAACCTTGGTTAGATGGTGGTGAGACGGAACAGCAGCAACTTCTCTCTGAGTAGACAAACCTGAGATGCGAGACTGGTTTCTCGACCTAGCTGTGTTGTTAGGTCATATAAAATGAGAACGAGGTGCCCCTAGTAACCGTTGTCTGTCTTTAGCATTCTGTCAGCAAGTTACCCCTTATCCTCAGCTAGGCTCTCAATAACACTTCCCTATAACCAAAATCTGGCTACCCCTTAACATGTGGCTGGGCTCCCAATAGTATTAGCCGATGAAATAACCGATTTACCATATTAGTCTTCCGAGTTCTTCTTTTGCCCATAACTTCTTCATACGAGCTCCGAATGACTCCATTCTTTCGCCATTGTCTTCATCTTCTCGTCCTCTACACAATGAAAAGTAGAAATCTTGTATTTGAACGAGTTTCACTGGGTCTTTGGCCCTTCTCCACTTGTGACTTCACTTTTGTAGCCATTTCCACTTCTTTTTGCTCCAAATGACTCCAAAACACCTGATAAACTCAAAAGCACACATAAGACACATAATTTACAAGAAAACTCGCAAAGAAAGCATAAATACTAGATATTAAATACGGTGTATTCTACACCTATCAACGGACAATATTGTAAGCAGCTATTCGGAAAGACCCCATGAAGAAAGACGGCATATAGCCGGACATGCAGCTTTGAATAAACAAGTTTTCACCAACACTCAAGTTGCCGTCAGAATATAAAGACATGATCGGAGCATAAGCAAAGGTGTCAATTTGAGTCACCTACCTATGGACCAGCTCCCATGGGCGCGCGATTTCATGCGACTTATCGAGAAGACTAACCAAGCTCATGACAACTCTTGGACGCATGTTCACCCATCGAAGAATTCGAGAGCCGCCCCAACTCGCGGGAATCGAAGGCAACGAGATTCGGAGCATACTTCTCAAAGTGCTCCCATAGCCAGAGCTTGCGAAAAGCAACGTGCACATATGAATCCACTTTCATGAAACCATTCGAAACTCGTATATTCGCAACTAGGTGATCGGATGCACATACGGGGAACCAAGGAATATCTTGCCAATGGGAAGAACTTCACCTTTTGATAACTTCAAAACAATCACTAGCAACTCTGGTCTTATTTCCTTCTTGCCGTAACCGTCATCAAAAATGTCTCTAGACAACCGAGAGAGCCAAAAATCTTTGCAACATGAAGATCACCGCTTTTCTTGTTTAGGTTCCACTCGTCAGGAAACCATTGAGATATCCACCAGTCTGTAAAAGCACCTTTCATCCTCTTCCAGGACAGAATCCTTCGACTTCGCAGTAGAGTCTTTTCGAGCATAATCTCCCAACTTAGCGGCAAGGTCGTCCCGCATCTTCTCCTCACCTTGAGGACAATCGGATATTAAGATTCCGATTCTGGAAGATTGACAAGAGAGCCACACTCTCCAAGGAGAAAGTTATTTCACCCCATCTACATATGATCGTATGGGTGTCCGAACACCATCTGGAGATGAAAGCAACCAAGCCGGGATATCCTTCCTAATACGGAGATTTCTTGAAGCTCGACAGTATAAATAATCTGCGCTCGAGTCAAGTTGGTATTTATGTGCTCCCTACTCACCATGAACTCAACCCATCTATCAAAAGAACGCAATGGGCTTTGACACATCCTGAAATCAATGTTGGAAGAAGAATATACCCCTTTATGAAGACAGAACCGTATGGTGTTCTCAAAGGCGGAACCGAACGTGTCTTCTTTTCATCTTCACCACCGGTTAACAAAATTGGCACGAAACCTGGGTGATTCTTAGAGCACGGCCGAGGGGTCTAGCAAAGAATTCATCATCCGTGTTTGGTTTGGAACTATGAACATCCTTCGATGAGGCGAAATTTTATTCAGGTAACATCTTGTCGGATTTCTTCATAACAACTTAGTAACAAGATATCTGCACAAGGAGAAAGACGAAATTATCTCCCTGACACATAACCGCACCCATCAAAAGGAAAACCTGAAAAAAAAAAAAAAAAAAAAAATTTAATTATCTACGGGTTCAAAACTGCACACGCAGTATTTTCTTTAGGGTTCAAAATTATATACGCAGTATTTACTACGGGCTCGAATGCGTCTATGGTATCCTTCTTCGGGTTCAAAATTATATATGGAACATTTTTCTACGGGTTCAAAACTGCCCATTTGATATTTTCTTGGTCAAGAAATTCATATATGCAATATTTCCTATGGGTTCGAAGTCATATGAAGCACATATACAGTATTCTCTACGGGTTCGAAAATGCACATGCAGTATCTTCTTCAGGGTTCAAAATTATATACGCAGTATTTTATACGAGCTCACGTGCGTCTGCAATATCCTTTTTCGGGTTCAAGACTATATACGCAGTATTTTCTACGGGCTCGAATGCGTCTATGGTATCCTTCTTCAGGTTCAAAATTATATATGGAGCGTTTTTCTACGGGTTCGAATCATATATATACAGTATTTCCCGTGGGTGCATATATACAATATTTTCTACAAGAAGCACGCCAAGAAATCATATGCGCAATATCATTGCAAGGATTATGAAAGAAAAACGCCTACTTTTAGGGTTTGCACCTACATGAAAAGGGAAACAATAGAAATACTGGAAGACATACCTGGAAACCGGTTTTTATTTATGACTTTGCCGCTACTATGAAAAGATGAAAGAACAAAGATGAGAGAAAGGGATTTTATATATATGGGCGTGGAGATTCTGAAATAGGGAATGATTTCCCTATACCAAAAATTGTGCATATAAGGAACGGGCCCACAAGGGCGCCCAACTTCCCAACGTTGCCCAAGTAGCACCGGTCCCACCAATTGCGCCCAACTTCCCAACGTCGCCCAAGTCACGCCAGCTAGCACGCTCAGCTTCCCCACCTTGCACCGATCCGCTTGACTAGTGCGATCGGCTTCCCACTTTGCGTAGGTCCCGCCAGGTAGCACGCTCCGTTTCCCAACTCGCGTCAACTTCTCAATGCCGCCCAGCTTCCTGTCTCTCAATGACGCTGACTTCCCAATTGTACCAGCCTTCAGATTTGTGCAAAACTGCCAGAGGCAAGGATTCCAAATCCTATTTATAAAAAGGTCAGACAAGCCTCCTCAATTCTCTTTACGATTTGCTTTGATAGTTTGTCACCATCTTATGCTTACCTCGCAACAAAGCTCTGTTCCGAGCTAAGCGGGGGACTTAATATTGATGGTGGTTTTTAAACAAAGGGTAAAATCGTATAAACACCCAAATAACCTAATGTTCTAGGTGACACATTTATTAGAACGTTTAATGCATGTAGTCGGTAATTAATAGGGGTATTTTTTTCAAATTAGGGTTACAACGAACAAAACCCTAATTCCTCTCTGTGCCAATGGAAAATCATGCCAGCCACACCTAGCCCAAGCTAGTCGCGCCATGCCAAACACACTCTTCCTTGGCCCTAGCTATGCTAGTCACACCAAACGCGCCAAAGCATGCCAACCATGCTAGCCGCACCTCCGTGCCAATGGCAAATCATGCCATCCACACCTAGCCCAAGCTAGCCGCGCCATGCCAAATGCACTTTGCCTTGGCCCTAGCTATGCTAGTCACACCAAACGCGCCAAAGCATGCCAACCATGCTAGACGCACCTCCGTGCCAATGGAAAATCATGCCAGCCACACCTAGCCCAAGCTAGCCGCACCTCTATGCCAATGGAAAATAATGCCAGCCACACCAAACGCGCCAAAGCATGCCAACCATGCTAGCCGCACCTCCGTTCCAATGGCAAATCATGCCAGCCACACCTAGCCCAAGCTAGCCGCGCCATGCCAAACACACTCTTCCTTGGCCCTAGCTACGCTGGTCACGCCACGCCAAGCCAAACACCCTTACCTTGGCCCTAGCCACGCCATGCCAAAGTAGCGCCCGTACCTAGGCTTGCAAACCGTGCAACCTAGGCCAAATTGGCCACGCATGCCATTGGCACATGCCAACACGCTCGGTGGTAGCTTTTCTCACCAGGGCGTGGCCCTAATGGCCGAGCATGCCAACATGCTCGGTGGTAGCTTTTCTCACCAGGGAGTGGCCCTAATGGACGAGCATGCCATTGGCACATGCCAACACGCTCGCTGGTAGTTTTTCTCACCAGGGCGTAGCCCTAATGGCCGAGCATGCCATTGGCACATGCCAACACGCTCATTTGGTAGCTTTTCTTACCGGTGCCGTGGCCCTAATGGCCGAGCACGCCATTGGCACATGCCAACACGCTCATTGGTAGCTTTTCTTACTGTGTCGTGGCCCTAACGGCCGAGCATGCCATTGGCACATGCCAACAAGCTCATTGGTAGCTTTTCTTACCAGGCCATGATCCAAATTGGCCACGCATGCCATTGGCACATGCCAAACACGTACGCTGGTAACCCAACTTGCAAGCCGTGCAACCTAGGCCAACTTGGCCGTACGCGCCATTGGCACATGCCAAAACCCCCTCTGGTAGCCTAACTTGCAAACCGTGCAACCTACCGCCAAGGCATTCCGCACATGACATTGGCACATGCCACACACGCCACTAGCAGCTCTATGCATTGCCACTTACACTCAACGTACAACCTACCACCAAGGCATTCCACACATGCCACACACGCCACTAGCAGCTCTGGCATTGCCACTTGCGCTCGAGGTGCAACACTGCAACAAAGGCATTCCGCACATGCCATTGGCACATGCCACACGCGCCCCTAGCAGCGCCACTTGCACTCAAGGTGCAACCAACACTCGAGACATCAACTGGCGGGGGATGCTTTCCGGGGTCTTGGTTTGGCGGTCACGGCTTGCAGTGTACACTACGCTCATATTAAGAAAGCGTGAATAGGAATAAAGCGGTCAAATAAATGTGGAAATAATAGTGAAAACGTTTTCACCCATAAACACCTTGTGGTTACCACCTCCTCCCATTATTTCACCCTTTACTCTCTTCCTTCATGAGGCCAGGGTATGTTTCAATCTCGACTTGTATAAATAGGTCTTACCTATTTCCACCAGACGACAAGTCTCGGTCAGGAGAAAAACATAACACTCTCAGAAAAGGCAACTTTGCAAGCTCTTCAAAAAAGCTTTCATCTCTTGCAATCTTCCGAAGCTTTCACTTTCTGATACAAGTCGAGACAATAATCTCCCAGAATTATTCTGGTCTCAACACCTTTCTTTGCTTCCCTCCCCAAATCAACCCTTCTCCTCCACTTTGTGACCAAGCAAGTCTAGAACGGCCATTTCTTGGTTTAGGCCGGACTTGTACAGATTGATATCTCGAATCTATAAAGTGCTCACGTGCAACACATTTGTTTAGGGTTTAAACCAGTTTCTCACTCACCTACTGAATTTACCGAAATCGGCGGAAACGATTTTTACCCATAAACACTTGTATAAATAGGTTTTCGACTTATTTCGACAACAAGGACACAAGTGTTATCAACACAAGTATCCTGAAAAACACCAAGAACTGATAGCTTACATTCCGCATGTGAATACTAATTTTCCCATAGTCTACGTAATGTATACATCTCAGAGAATCGGATGCTAAGTAGTATTGATGCCTCTGTTGAAATGATAATGCTAAGTAATAAAAGATATTCAAGATCAAAATAATAACGAAGAACACAAATATAATGTAAATGGTGCTAAGTTATCATGAGACACAAGAGGTTACGTGGTTCGATTTTCGTCTACGTCCACGGGGTAATGAGTGATTGTTTGTATTAAGTTGTGGTGGTTACAAAGATCTTAAATGCTTCCCAAAGTAATAGAGAGAACTCAAGTTGAAGTAAATACTTAAGTTCTAAACATTAAAGAGGTATATGCTAAAGACTAGATCTTCTCTCTTAGGTATTGAACGCCTTGGTTAGTTGGTGAAGCTTGGTATTTATAGCCCCTTCTGCTCCAGGTATATATTTGCTGTCTTTGGATCCATCGTTCCCTGATATACCTTCGTACAAATGGTACCTTCGTTCACCGCGTGATTTCTCCAGTCGGGTTCTACCACCTCAGCCGACCCACGCTCCTTCGGGAAATTCCCAGCCACAGTACAGATTGTACCTTCGTTCACCGCTAAATTTTTCCAGTCAGACTCTGCCACATCATCTCTCTCCACGTGCTTTGATTAAGTGTGTAGATAAAAGATTTGTGCATTTAATGCTGATTAGATATGTTATCTACCTCTGTCCCTTCGCCAGCTGCCTCCCCCTAGACTAGGCTTTTACTTTTCTATCTTGGCCATCGAGGTATCCATTCTTGGGATAAGATAAAGTAGATCTGCGAAGGTATCTTCTGCTACTTAGGTTCCATCTTGGCCATCGAGGTATCCCTTCTTCTGGGAAGGTATCTTGGTCATCGAGGTATCCCATTAAACTACCTCCTATCATGCGCCCACCAACTGAGGAAGAAAATGCAAATACTAAATATTTCCATTACCAGAGGTTCGTCAATCATCCAACCAATGAATGCAACAAATTGAAGCGCATTTTCAAAAAAAAAGGTAGATGTTGGGGAACTTCAATTACGCATTGAATGAGTTCGCAGAGACCCTCTTCCCATCAGGAGTTTGCATGATTTCTTGGGACTTCGTCCACAAAACCGTACAGTCTATGATGGAGCATTTATGTGAAATTATGTATTTCTCCACGGCGCAGCGTCAAGACATATTTGCATCCCTCAACCGTATTGTATCGGGCAAGCGTCTGTTTCCAGTCAGGGAAGCCGCTCCCAAACCCCAATCTTTCTGGAAAACGCGACCAATAGATGCAGGCGGGGACTCTAACCACCGCTCACTTGAAGGATGTCGAGTTTGTGACACATCGATTGACGCGGCCTCGATTTCAATATTGTCACCATCAAGACGCTGAGAGCTGCAAAGATTTCAAAACAGGAAGTTGTCCATTTCCCAACCATAATCAAAAAATAAGGAGGAGAACCCAGAGACGCTTACGGGTACATCTATCTCGAAATCAAGGTGGGAGATGCTCTAACACACGCCAAATTTCATGTGGTTAAAGAGTACCCGAATTATGATATGATCCTAGGGCGCCCATGGATACATGATAACAAATCAAAGCTAGGAATATTCCCTTTGCCAGCGTTTATACCTGAAAGGGTCTCCAACAGGCCGTTCAATCCTGAAGAATATTTGTTGCCGTATCAACAACTTCCGCATGTGACACAGCTGCTTGGAGAGAGCGCATCAGCATTTGTTCGCAGCTTACGGACACAAGTAAGTCTTATTGAACAACCCTTTTTGCAATCGATCACTCCTTCTTCCGCCAAGGCTTGGGGACTCGATCCGATTATCAACCCAGTCATCACTAGGAAATGTGAATGGGATGCAGGTCCTTTCAAATGTTTTATCAATAGTTTAGAAGTTGTCACGATTAAGGATGAGGAATCTAGGAAAGTAATGGCACAACGCCCAAATCCATTTCAAGTTGGAGATATGGTAGTGAGAGTTACTGCCCAACCTGGTCCGACTGATTCCACAGAAGGGAATGGCGATCCATACCTAGTGGCAGAGTTATTTTGGGAGGTTATTGCTAGCTCATCAATGCAGACAAACTAGAATGCGTAGTAATTCACACCCTGTAGCTCAAACCCTTCAATAGCTAAGATGCCATACCACCCTTTCGTCCAACGTCCATTTTAGTGTTTCCTCTAGCAATTTCCCTTTTAATGCAACATTTCTAATTCCTCTAAAAATGAATGCACTGCTTTCATTCGACATTAGGATTTCAGTTTATGAAGTATTATTTCTTTTCATTGCCCTTGAATCATTTCAAAACAAAACCTCAAATAAACTCAAAACCCTC
Source organism: Papaver armeniacum (assembly GCA_023531295.1). Classification (NCBI taxonomy): domain Eukaryota; kingdom Viridiplantae; phylum Streptophyta; class Magnoliopsida; order Ranunculales; family Papaveraceae; genus Papaver; species Papaver armeniacum. Next base: position 589,552 of record JAJJWW010013579.1, read on the forward strand.
AAACACAAACACAGTTACCTACAGCTCAAAGCCAGAAAAATCAAACTACAGAGGAAGCATCTCTTATCTTCCATAACATACTCAAAGAGGGAATATGCAAAGGAAAAAAAGAGGGACAAAATATTCAAGGGAAATTTTCCAGCAGCAGTATCCCCTTTTTAGAGAAGACGTCTTTCATGCCATGAAGAGAAGTTTCTTTCTAATTTAAGCCCTGAGACAGTCTCGAGGAATCCGTAGAAGGAACTTTGTTCTTTTTAGTCTATGGATTTCGTATTTTGGAACCCTTTCACAAAACTGGAAAGCAGTGCACAACTACTTCTTCAGAAACGGCGTCCATGCTCATACATATCTAGTTGGCGCTTCAAAAATCTTCAAGAAGCATGTAATTTGCAAGGGAAAATCAAACAGAATAAGTGCTATTATTTTTCCATGAGGAGAAAATACGACTTGCCGACCAACACTATTGGTGTGTCGTCTTCCCATCTTTCATATCGTATCGCCTCAGAAGAATGGAAGGAACTCGTTTTTCGAAATCAAGGGTTAATGACGCCCTCACTGGAGTTCTCTCTAGAACCCGCTTCAACGTTCTCTCCAGAAGCCGCTTCAGCATCCTCTCTAGAAGCCGCTTCAATGTCCTCTTCAGAAGCCGAAGCCGCTTCAACACCTCAGCAGATCTATCAAATACGACTCCTGCTCATTGATCAACAAATTACGAATCCAAAAGATTTACGCCTTCATCAAATCGTCAACCACCTTACCAGCAAATGCAATAGAAGTACATCTTTCAGGAGAAAATGGGCTCAGGATAATTACACTTGGGGACTGCCATAACGGGATGTCTTCACGTCCCTCCACCAGGTTACTCTTGACATCAGTATCACCATTCTCAAAGCTTTACGAGATGCAGTAATTCCTCAACATGAAGTTGTATACGTGCATCAAAGACTCCAAAAGTACGCCGAAGAGATATTTTCACATATCCGGCCATGCCGTCGGATCTAACACGCATCTACAACTCCTTACAAGACTGCATTATATTTCCAAACCAACTCAAAATACAGCTCTAGTAATTAAACAGAAGTGTAACTGGGGACTGCTCAATCGCATCCCATTCCGTACTACGATCCAAGATTCAGAAGATGGTTCAAAGGGTGTATACGCAGTCCTTGAAGACTTGGTAACACCACGTCGGAAGCGTAACGCTTCTCAGCTGGTCTACCCCACCAAATGGCTCTAGAAGATTTTGCCTATACAAGCATCCCAAGTATATCATCATCAGAAAAGAAAGAACGAGACTATTAGATAAAGAGTCAGAATGAATCCAATTTCATTCCAGTCAATACTCAGGAGTTTAAAGAACATTTTAGTTACGACTCATCGATACATACACCAAACAACTTAAAGTCAAGGCCTCTTGTAATTGTGCACAATTGAGTTTGGAAAATTTTCAAATCCACTGAAGAGGCTAGATGCTCATTTTTCTGGAGACAAGACCCCATTACGCACTTTAGAAAGGATCGATGGAGTTCACTTAAATTTGATGAAATTCCAAAACCATAAACTTTATACGTATAATAAAGTTCATACTTGCAAAAAGAAGAAGAAATAACAAGATGTACTTACCTTGCCACTGACGATTGACACACTCGTGATGGAGCTGCTAACAGTGACGAAGAGGAGCCGGCTGCTGCAAAAGAAAGCACGGAATCGGACGAGCGACAAGCGACAAAAACGAAAAAGGGTCGATACCCCTTTTTTTATGATCGGACAGAAGGAGGGTTCCTTTTGTACCATGCACGGAGAAAGATAGTTGGGCCTGCGGCACCAACGCTCCATGGCCGAACTAGCAGCGCGCCGGTACGAAGAATCACAAGCCGCGCTGACCTGTTTCCAAAGGTCAATCAAACTTTTCCTGGTAACCTCTACATGTATCGCCTTTTCGAGTTCTATCCTCGTCTGTTACTATCTAGTGCTTATCCCGCAACAATGTCACTGTTACGTAATAAACAGAGGACTTAATGTTGATGGTGGTTTTTAGTTCAAGGCTAAAATTGTAAAACCATGTATTTAATGCGCCGTCATTATGCAAAGAAGATTGAGCCATTTAAAAGTGATGAGTGCCCAAGCCTCTTTACTTACATATGTATTGAGCAATTCAATATAATTATATGAAATATATTCAGAATGGTACGTGTAGCAACAACTCCAAATATTCTGTAAATTTCTGAATATTTATTATATGCCATGTTCCCCTGTTGAACTCTTAATAATGACATGACATGACGACTAATGCTCGCTCCCAGCCGAGCATCATGAATCTCCCGAAAAGTCAGGATTAAAATGCGTGTGGAAGTACTCAATCAGAGGCACGCAAAGTTATGATGCCCTTTGATATTAAATTAGTGATTTTTGTATCAGTATGCAAAATTCACCCAAAATTGATTGTATGAATATGCAAAATTCACCCAAATTGATTGATTTTGCGGCAACCCGCAAAATTCAGTTCTTTAACCTAATTTATCAATTTGCAAAAAAATTAGGCTTTTGCGCCTACATAAAATCTCAAACCCTATTGGTCGAGACCAAACCTAGGTAAGCTAGGAAATTAAACCTCCATAGACTAGTAGGAGCAAAGTCCTACCAAAAATCATAAAGAAAGAAATAAAATAGGAGCTGCGGCAAATAGGAGCAGCAATAAGAGGAGGCGTGGCCGCGCCACATGGCTGGCCAGTTCGCCCTAGCAGGAACCGCTTGTAGCCGAATGGCCACGCTCCATGTTGCTCTTGCCGGACCCCCTTTCCCATTGACCAATCAGGTCGTTCGGCCCCATGCTGCTTGCTGGCCCCCTTTCCATCGTGCAATCAGGTCGATCTAAATGCGCCACATGCATTTAGTAAAAGTCCGGCCCCATGCTGCTTGTCGTCCCCCTTTCCATCGACCAATCAGGTCGCTCTAAATGCGCCACATGCATTTAGAATGAGGACGGCCCCATATGCTTGTCGGTCCTCTTTCCATCGACCAATCAGGTCGCTCTAAATGCGCCACATGCATTTAGAATGAGGCCGGCCCCATACTGCTTGTCGGCCCCCTTTTCCATCGACCAATCAGATCGCTCTAAATGCGCCATAGAATGAGGCCGGCCCCATGCTGCTTGCCGGCCCTCTTTCCATCGACCAATCAGATCGCTCTAAATGCACCACACACTTAGAATGAGGCCGTCCCCATGCTGCTTGTCGGGCCCATTTCCATCTCCAAATCAGGTCGCTCTAAATGCGCCACACGCACTTAAAATGAGGCCGACCCTATGCCGCTTGCCGGCCCCCTTTCCATCGACCAATCAGGTCGCTCTAAACCCACCACACACATTAAATAAAGCCAAACCGCGCCAACACCTAGTGGTCGTCGCTTCTACATAGACTCACACACTAATTAGGGCTTTTACATGCCAAACCCTAATTTGGTTAAGACCGCTATGCCGTCCCATGCCAAATAATACCACCTAAGGCATTAAGTTTGATACGGCAACTAGAGCCAATATTATTGGGTCATATTTGGATCTAACACCAACATGCCAAGATATAGTGGCCGCGCCATTACGCAGCTATGCCACTGGAAGGCACTAACGAGATGTGAACATAATCAACGACCACCCTCTTCTATAAATTACAATCTCGGCCGTCCAACTTCGCCCGCCGGATTGACGAACCTAGATTAAATATCAGGCGACCAACCAAGACTAACTAAATAGCGTCACACACTATTCTTGCAACAAGTCTCATATCTTAGCTCGCCACACATGATCACCTGCCGCCTTGTTTGTGCGCGATTGGTCAGAATAACTAGGTCTTCCACACAAGACCCACTCAACAATCTGCTGCATATTTTCTACGAAAATACTCGAGACATTAAACATGTCACAAATTGAGGGATGCTCACTGGGGTGTTGGTCTGGCGGTTTACAGCGTGAGGCGTGTAACACGCCCATTACGAGAAAGTGTCAGGAAAAGGTGGATGGTTAATGAGCAGTAAGTGAGTAGTGGGTGTAAGTTTGACCAGTCTTACCTCGTGATGGAAATATGATGGTCACCACTTTTTACAAGACTCCACTTCTCCACTACTTAACTGTCTCCACTTCCTACGAGATCAGGTGTGCTCAATCATGACTTGCATAAATAGGTTTTCGATCTATTTCGACAACAAGTATCCAGAAAAACACCATGAACTGATAGCTTACATTCCGCAAGACAGTTCCATATTCTGATACAAGTCATAGAACATCCACACCTCCAAAATTCAATATTTCGATCTCAACACCTTCTTCGCTTCCCTCCCTAAGATCAACCCTAGCTTCTCCTTCATTTTGTGACTGAAGCAAGTCTGGAACGACCATTTCTTGGTTTAGGCTAGAATTGTACAGATTGATCTCTCGAATTTAAAGTACTCCCGTGCAGTGCATTTGTTTAGGGTTTATATTCGTTTCTCGGCGGCACACCCAAATTTACCATTTCCAACAGAATCAGTTTTTACCCCAAAACAATTATCTACTAAGTAACTGAGTCTAGTTTTCATTTTTTAAAAGAATTTTGTGTTGACGAATTTCAAATTCAGGTCATTAGTATTATCACCCAATAACTTTACCACGGTAAAATATTGACATCGGCTTGAGTCTAACTTTTTACTAACTCACCTGACTAAACCAAACTCAGTCTAACTCATTGAGTGACTGAAGAGTCATCTCAAAAACGAATCCTGAAACGGGTGTGGATAGGGCCCACCCAAAGAGGAACCCAAACCGACGAGAAGACTTTCACTGGTAGTTAAGTGGTCCACAGTCACATCCACACTTCATGGCGTCCATTTTAATAAAATGTTCTTTTATCTTATCACCATCATCAATTCATCATCATCAGCAGCAGCAGATTCAACACCCTTAAAACAACAAGTTTCAACAGTCAAAATACTACTGTATCCACCGTTAACTCAAACAGACTCGGCGTAGGAAAAATGGAAGGATTGTTTCTATTATGTTCAATAATCTCTACTTCACTAATCTCCATTACCCTTTCTCTTCTTCTCCCTTTACAATATCTTTACACTAGATTATCTTCATATAAATTTAAAGAAAAAGAAGAGGATAATAATGAACCAGTAATACTTCTATATGAAGGTGAAGTATGGCACGAAAGAAAACGTCCGGTTCATAATTCTTTCAAATATAATTCTCGTTATGCTCTACTTGATCTTGATCGAGCACCCAAATCTTTACCTTCTTCTTTCTTTTCCAATCATCTTTCTGCTCAAGAGGCTCGCAATATCACTTCCACTACTGGACCCGTGTAAGTATTAGCTAGTAATTTAATGGGTATTTGCTCGAATTGAAATCCGAACTGAATTTGGGATTTCGGTGTAGTGTGTATTGCTGTGGAAATTGAATAATTTGGTGATTTTGATTTCATTTTGCGATTTTTTTACAGGTTTTTGTTGACAATGCCTCCTAGTGTGGGATATGAGCAAAACCCATTAAGTGTATACTATTGCTATGAGTTAGTAGATTCTGTTCTTTGCTTAAGAAAGTGTATTGCCGAGGTAAGGCGTTTTTGCACTTCTTTTAAACTGGTTGAGTTTTCGGTTTTATTGACATTGAATCTCTTCTAATTGTAGGTAACAAATACACCATGGGGTGAAAGAGTATCATTTGTTTTCAATCCTGACTCGGATTGTATCGCAAAGCCGCTGCACGTCAGTCCTTTTATGGTATAGTTAAACTCAAACTCTTCTTTTCTTTGAAGTGGCATACAAGGGATATATAAAATTCACACCAATTCTTAGTATATGTTCAAGACTGGTTATTCCAATTTGGTCGAAATATGGCAGGATATGCTTGGGGATTGGACCATAAAAGCAACTGCACCTGGCAATTCTCTTTTAATATCAATTTCTGTGAAGCACCCGACCCTGGGAGACTATTTCATAGCTACTTTGAATGCTAAAAGAGTCTCTTCTGGGGCATCAGACCCAGCATTGTTCTTTTGGTTGATGCCTCACAAAGTTGCACTGTGGATATACTGGCAGGTAATTTTTTGAATCTACATCTCACTATTAGCTAGAAAAGCACATCTGTGTACCAGTGGTTCCGTGTAACATATTTGGTAAGCTCTACTGTTGGGAATGAACATGAAAGCACCTAACTGTTAGATTTAAGTAATCATCATATCCTGGATTTGTGTATGGAGGATGCCGTTAGATTTAATGAAAAGAAACTAGTTCAGACCCTTGACATATGTGTTGCCAAATCTCAGACTATTACCTCAGAGAAAATCTGAAAGTTGGTGATCACTTCTTATTGCTCTTGTAGGCTCTCAAGTTGTGGTGGAAAAATGTTCAGTTTGTGCAACACCCCAGGTATCAATATCCTACGTACAGAGCAGAAGCTTTAATGCGGGATCAGAAACTCCAAGGTTGTCCCATATTTTTACAGGAAGATGATGCCAGTTACTCCAATACTGCGGCTGACAATAATAACCAGAAACGTCGGTATGTACGTTGGAGAGAAGCTCAGTGGCCCTGGGCTTGATTACTTGCATCAGTATAGGTATGTGTTGCTGTGTGCTCATAAACCCATAACCATTGATTGAAATCTGCACCTTGTCCCAAGAATTGGGAGTATTAGGCGCTTGTCTGTATGAGTGTATGCAGTATGTTGCGAATCATATTGGTGTCATTTAAGTTATACTTCTGCAATGTAGTTCTAGCAGTATCATATTCATCTCTGAAGTCATGATCCGTTTCACGGTGTCTAAATTTGTGGTACTGCCCGATGTGATTTACACAAAAGTTTTTCAAGTGACTGAAGGACTGTTAATTAGTATTTTTTCCAAAACATTGAGCAGCTAGATTTCCTATATACTAAAGTAGCGATCAGCTAGACACTCTGATCGCCGTTAACTGGTCAAGCGGGTAGCACTACCTGCCCAATTCGCTTTTCATGGAGTGTAAAGTCAATCCCTGCTTAGGATCCAAACAGTTGGACTGGGGATTTAAATTTGGCTCCAAACGCAGGGGTGGCTTTTGACTACAAATTTTAGAGTCCATGAGATTTTAGCACTTCTATATCCTAATTTCTTGTTCCCCTTCACTGCCGCCACCATTAAAAAAATTTGATGAAAATTTCAGATCCAAGTTAAGCAAGACATTTTCGAAATTTCGAAAGAACAAACATGTTATTTGCAGTTTCAATGAATGACAAAGATTACAAGTCTGTGTACCTTTAGAAGATTGCAGTATACTGAAAGAAAAGTTATCATTCCACATACAACTCACAGAATAGCAGAAAGCAAAATTACAGTATTTATATGGTGTAGCACCATAAATTGCATACTTTAACAATCACATCTTGAAGGCAGCCAGGGCATGGGCACCTTTATGCTCACGCCCATTAGCATAATAATGCTCCATATAGTCTGTAAGTAAGATATCCTTGTACACTTTTCCATTTTCATCAGAAATTAGTTCCTTAATTGGACCATAAAGCTTTGTAGATTTGATAAAACTGGTTGCGAAAAATGAAGCCACAGATATTCTTGGTCCAACCCCACTTGAAACTACTCTATGTGGCACACTTTTGAATTTATCATTGCTGATTAGCTGCACATACACACGCAAACATTCATAAATATGATATTTTTCATGTTGTGCACCTAATTTTATCAGTACATATCATGCGCCCATGGGCGACTAACACACCCGGACATATGCACAATTAACACTTCCAACGCAAAATTTCGCATGACAAATGAGGTGTAAAGATACATACCTGCAGAAGATCACCCACGTTTACTAATAAAGCTCCAGGGAGAGGCTTTACGGCAATCCACTGATTTTTGTAAAACATTTGGAGGCCATCAACTTGGCCTTTCAGAAGAACAGTGAAGAAAGTTGGATCTGTATGCTTACTTGCACCTAGAGTTCGTTTTGGTTCTGGGCATGGAGGATAATACTGAGTTAGGATTGATAAGAATTTTGTACAGTCCATGCCTTTGAGGTGGTCTTTTTTCAGCCCAAGAGCCTCTGACAGTAACTCAGCAAGAGTATCTCCCAGTTTAGTAACATACCCTGTATACTCGACTAGTATATCTCTGAAATAAATAGAAATCATTCCAGAAGATGGATCAGTGATCATTAGAAAGTAAACATGGCCGGAGAGCCGGAGAGGCCATCCCCTCTCCGGACTTCGTCCCAGGTTATCTATATAGAGCTTGCTTCTTACCTGCATACATCCGGCAATTCTCGAGGGTCGACAGGGTCAGGAGATAACATGGCGCAGTTCAAAGTGTCCTGCCATCTAGCTGAGTCCGATTGATATAAATCAACATTGGAATAAAATTTCACTCTTTTGCTAAGCTCTCTTGAGTAGAATTTCTTCTTCAACTCTGAATCTTGCTCATGAAATCCAGCTAGACCTTTCATCGCCTCTTCCATGACATTTTTTGGGATACCATGATTCAACAATTGGAAGAAACCCATAGTCTCAGATGCATGTCGAACTTGATCAACAATCTCCGTACGTTGATTTTCCATCCCTTGTAGATCTATCACAGGTATGGTTTCGTGATCACCGGGATTACAAGTACTGTCATCAAGAACTATTAAATTTTCCTCCTCTACGAGCTTCTCCGGTGGTAGAACAAAGATTCTAGGAAGTTTGAACAGTCCGGTGTCAGCTAGTCCTTTAACACCGGCTTTTGTATCATCGAAGGCTTTCAATTCTTTCATACGATCGTAACATGACTCCTCTTCCTTGAGGGATTTTCCAAAATTACTGTAAGCTTCCTCCATGATTATCCAAAATTACTGTAAGCTTCCTCCATGATTACTAGCGTAAAAGGATTTAGGATACCAATCAGACTAAGAATGGGGTTTCTATCGAACAATTTTATTGAGGTAGCATTTGCACGGTTGAGAGTCTAAGACCCACCCAACAGATTACCCTAGCAGAATACGGTGAGGTCACCTAGATTAAGTTCAGTGTACACCAACTCCACTACCCTTGGGATTATTTAAAGTTTGAACATGTGGATCACACCTACCTTTTAGGAAATACTCCACACGTAGACTTATCCAAATTATTAAATAATAGTTTCCTTTAAAATTCAAGCCTATCCTTTAATTTGAAAATTAATTTAATAATGGGAAAAATATCGTTTGGTCCTTTTTTAGGTGAGCTCATGTCTGTTTAGTCTTTTGGTCAAACGCCATTACTGTTTGGTCCATAATTATTTAAGAATATTTAAATAGACAAAAATACCCTTAGTGTTAAATTTTTATTTTTGTAGCGATTCTTCATCTTTAAAAAATGCAGACTTCATTCCCGGGAATGAAGTCCATACAAAAAGCTAAAAAAAGCAGACTTCATTCCCGGGAATGAAGTCCACAAAAGCTAAAAAAAGACTTCATTCCCAGGTGAAGTCCATACAAAAAAACTAAAAAAAAGCAGACTTCATTCCCGGAATGAAGTCCATACAAAAAGTAAAAAGCAGACTTCATTCGGGAATGAAGTCCATACAAAAAGCTAAAAAAAAAGCAGACTTCATTCCTGGGAATGAAGTCCATATAAAAAATGACAAATGAACTCATCTTCGTCTTCATCTTCAAAGCAGTGAATGAAGAATTCATTTGTTTGATGAACTTCATCTTCATCTTCAAAACAAAAGCATCAGTTCTTGATTACTTCTTTAACACAGCGGCAGATCTTTATCTTCTTCACCATCTTTAACGAACAGCAGCAACAGTTTGTTGTTCGTCGTCGTCGTCGTCTTCAAGAACACAGCGTATTCAATAGTTTGTTGTTCGTCGTCTTCAAGAACACAGCGTATTCAATAGTTTGTTGTTCGTCGTCTTCATCGCCTCCAAAAACAGCGTATTCAACAGTAGCAACATCATCATATTCATCGAAAACATCATCTCCATCGTCTTCTTTCAACAACAACAGATCAAATCACCATCGTCTTCATCGAAGAAAAAAAACAGTAGCAGGAAAGAAAAAAAAATGGAGAGAAAAAAAACTAGATCTGAAAACAGGAAGAGAGAGACTGTAGATTTGAGAAATAAGATATTTTATATGATTTTTTTCTATATATGTGGTCCCAAAAGGATATTTCTGTCACCCCACAGTGACATTTACATCATCCATGACATCAGCATAGGACCAAACAATAATTTTTAGGACCAAACTATAATTTATATTACCAAATAGGACCAAACAAACATTTGACTGGGTCAAATGGACTAGACTCTCTCTAATATATTATTCCTAGGACCTAATGGTATTTCCTACTTTAATAATTTGGATAAGTCTTCATAGATGATATATATTAATTTATAAGTGTATTTGTTCATGAATATGAAATCATACTTAACCGATTTTAGAACTTTAACCAACTCAGTTTGCAAACGGGTACACTAACTTAAGTTCCGGACTTTTGGTCTTGTCCAACAGTTTGCAATGGCTACGCATACTATAGTTACAGACCTAACTCAGGTGAAACTGTACGCGTACTGGTATGCATACTTGGTTCCCGGACTTTCACAGTTAAAACCGTTCGCATACTGGTATGCAAATAGGTTTCCGGTCCAAAATTATATCACACCAGTTTGCATACTGGTATGCATATTGTGCTATATCCAGATAATGGTTAATTGTTCTAAACTCCCATTTTAATCATTGAAACATCCTTAGAAGACGACAATAGCTGTCTCACACAAACTATTAGCTTATAAGTAATTTTCAATTGATTGAATGATCAATACGAAACTTTCCGAGTCGACATCAAATGACTGTCTCACACAACTCATGTAAGATGTTTCAAGGAAATTTTCACATGATCATCTTTTGACTTAATATTTAGTTTCCATCAAATAAATTGTTTCCAACTAAACTCGTCAAGAATGATGATGAACGTAGTTAAAGCAAAAAGCTTTCAACTCCTATTTCGAGAAATCAAAATATCAAATGTGTATAATATTAAAGTCTATGTAGTTATACGACTTAGTCTCGATAGAAGATAGAATAGAATAGACTTCTGAGTGATAGATGAGTTTAAGTCTCCACATACCTTTTGTTGATGAAGTTCCTCCAAGCTCTCCTCGGTAGATCTTCGTCTTCAATCGATGAACGTCGTGAAGTCTAAAGCTCAAACACACATTTTATCCTAATCCGAGACATAGCTATCAGTAGACTAGAAATCAAGACTTATAGTTTTGACACCTAAACTTGACAAACAAGCTTGAGATAGCAACACTTGCGAGTTCGGCCGAGCAATGCTCTAACAATTGTTGGGTCTGGCTTCACAATCCCAATGAAGTCTTCAAGTCGTTAACCTACAGGGTCTCAATAGAAACCTAAGGTTAAAGGAGAATCGACTCTAGCTTATACAACTAGTATCACACAAGAGGTGTGGGGATTAGGTTTCCCAGTTGCTAGAGTTCTCCTTTATATAGTCTCCAAATCAGGGTTTGCAATCTAAGTTACCTTGGTAACAAAGCATTCAATATTTACCGTTAGATGAAAACTTGATTAGATTCAAGCTAATATCTTTCAACCATTAGATCGAACTTAGCTTGTTATACACACATGAAATGTAACTTCATTTAGGTTTGAGTAACCGTACCTAAACGTGTACACTTAGTTGGTTCAACAATAGTTAACCATTGTTTATCCATTTGAGCACTTTCATATCAACCTTATTCATCTTCACCATAACTAGTTCAAATGACTCAAATGAAATAGTTAGAGAGTTGTTCAATTGCTTAGATATCATAGAAGTATACAAGACACAATCGAAGCAAAAAAAAAGTTTTGATTCACTCGAATCGATTCATGAACATTATATCCACGGTTTGCAAAGATTGCATTCCTTAATTTATAAATGTCTTAGTTCACGAATAAACTGTATTTAGAAAATAACCCACTTAAGTACGCATACCTGTACGCATACTTAAGTACCCGGACTGAGCTTGTTTTCAGTTCATAAACTCCAGCAGAAATTCACGAGAGGTGAACTTCCGACAGTACGCGCACAGGTACGCGGACTTAGCTCCGGTCATCCTAAACCAGTAAAGTACGCATACTTTGGTTCAAGGATTTTGGACTTACACAAGTATGAATTCACATACAATGTTTATATCCAAACATGGTTATATATTCTAAACTCTCATTTCAATCATTGAAACTTTCTTAGAGGACGTTACATAGTTGTTATTCACAAACTATTTTCGTCAAAGCGATTTTCAAGTTACTGAAATAATCAACATGACCTTCGTCACTAGTAAAGATGAACTTGGCCAAAGTGAAAGCTTATCAACACATATTTCGAGAAATAGATCAGCGAGATAAACTCGGCTCGAAATAACAAATGTGTATAATCGAAGACTATATAGCAATACGACTTTTGTCTCAATATAGGAGATAGAGTAGATAGACTTTTGAGTGATAGATAAGTTCAAGTCTCCACATACCTTTTTGTCGATGAAGTTCCACCAGGTCCTTGAGTAGTTCTTCGTCTTTGCATGATGAACGCCGTGGAGTCTAGAGCTTAACTACACTTACTATCCTAGTCCGAGACTTAACTATAAGTAGACTAGAAGTCAAGACTTATAGTTTTGGCAACTAAACTTGACAAACAAGCTTGAGATAGCAACGCTTGCGAGTTCGACCGAGCAGTGCTATAACAATCTCCCCCTTTGTCAATTTTAGTAACAAAACTATCAATACATATGGAATACAAAATAAATAAACTTTGCAGCTTCTCATCCACATGCTTGATCTCCTTGGTTCTTCAACATTACTCAAAATCTTCGTCACTTCCAAGGATTCCAAAGATATTCAATTCAGCATCATCGTTGTTGAAGATCCATAGCCATAACAATGAGAAAAAAATAGCTCTCAATTATTGTTATACAGTGTCATAGTATTATTACACAACATCAAATTTCAATTGTATCACAACTTAGACAACAATACTATGGTGATATGTATCAGTCCCCCTTAGTCAATACTTCATCTCACATGAAAACCACTCCCCCTTACATAATGATCCGAAAACCATATGTATTTGTAGTGTGAACTACACATTAATTCTCCCCCCTTTTGTCAATAAAATTGGCAAAGGTACGAAAACTAGTGGGATCCGAATGAAATTTCCATATAGACACTTCATGACCAAAAGAAAGTACATATCAACTTTTTAGATGCAATCAAATAGTAGAAACTAAATGCATTCATCAAGGAGTTTATAAAGATACAAGATAACCCCTATAATATTCCACACCCTCACTCCCCACAAAGATTTGGCAATTAAGCACAAGTTCAATTAAGAACTCTCCCCCATAACATGTCATTCCCGAAAGAACAACAAGAGCGACCTTACTTTCACAAGAAAAGAAGGATTTATTTGGACATTACACTAAGAAACCTGACAGAAAATTAACTACTGAAACAAATGTATAATTGAAGCAACACTTATTGGAATTCCAAACTCAATTGCAACGGATCGAGATAAGCACAGGGGCAAGACTTTTAGAAATGACTAATGAACTAAAAAAATACCAATAGATTGCCATAAGTGTGGAAATGTAGCAGTATCTAATGGTTTGGTAAGAATATCAGCCAATTGTTGTTCGGAAGGCACAAATTCTATATTTATGATACAATTTTCATATAGATCTCGAATAAAATGGTACCATATATCAATGTGCTTTGTTCTTGAGTTCTCAACGGGATTCTCAGTGATTTGAAACGCGCTAGAGTTATCACAAAAGATATTCATTATTCCCGTATCAATTCCATAATAAGCCAGCATTTATTTAATCTAGAGAAGTTGAGTACAGCATGAGCCGGCAGCAATATATTCTGCCTCACATGTGGACAGGGATTGTGAATTTTGTTTCTTACTATGCCACGCCACAAGATTTAGTCCTACATAGTAGAAACCCCCTGATGTACCTTTTCTGTCTTCCACACATCTTGCCCAGTTAGCATCTGAATAAGAAGAAAGATCAGTGTTAGTATCAAAAGTGTAAGATAGACCATACCCGACCATGTGATTGACATATCGTATGATCCTTTTTGCAACTGAAAGATGAGATTTCTTTAGATTAGCCTGAAATCTAGCACAACAACCCACACTAAACACAATATCAGGTCTAGTAGTTGTAAGATATAAAAGGCTACCAATAATAGATCGATACAGTTTTTGATCCACATTTACTCCTTTCTCATCTCTATGTAGTTTACCAGTGGTGGGCATAGGTGTCAGTTTTGGAGTTGACTTATCCAGACCGAACCTTGAGACAAGATCCTTAGCATATTTTTCTTGAGATAAGTAAATTTCATCCTTATGTTGCTGAATTTGTAATCCTAAAAAGAATTTTAACTCACCAACATTGCTCATTTCAATTTTTTTGCCAAGAGAAACTTGAAAATCTTTTGCAAGTTTTTCAGAAGTTGAACCATAGATGATGTCATCTACAATCTACATATACTTGAGCAATGACAACATCTTTCCCACTCTGTTTGGTAAACATGGTTTTATCAGCTCCGCCCCTTGAAAAACCTTTCCTAAGAAGAGAAGTAGTTAGTTTTTCGAACCAGGCATGAGGTGCTTGTTTTAACCCATATAATGCCTTTTTAAGCTTAAGGACATGATCTGGGAAATCAGGGTTTTCAAAACCATTAGGTTGAGCGACATAGACCTCTTCCTTTAAATTTCCGTTTAGGAACGCAGATTTTATGTCCATTTGAAATAGCTTAACCTTAAGAAAGCAAACATGAGCTAATAACAACCGAATGGACTCAAGGCGTGCCACAGGAGCAAAGGTTTCATCAAAGTCGATACCCTCAATCTATGAATATCCTTGAGCGACAAGTCTGGCTTTATTTCTGACAATTGTGCCAAATTCATCAGACTTATTCTTGAATATCCATTTGGTACCAACAATATTGATGTTGTAGGGATAGGGTACAAGTTCCCATATGTATTGTCTTTGAAATTGATTTAAATCTTCATGCATTGCATTCACCCAAAAGGGATCGCTAAGAGCTTCATCATTATTTCTCGGTTCTACTTGTGAAAGATAACAACCAAAATTGCAAATATTTTGAAGTTGTCCTCTTGTATTAGCAGTATAATATCTACCTCCAATAATACTGTTGGGATCATGATTCCTTTGAACCCAGAGGTGTCGAGGAGGGACACGTTCTTGTTCAACTGGAGAAGCCTGATCAGTGCTCTTCTCCTCGTCACTAGAAATATCAGGATCAGTAACAGTTGGGATGACTTCAATTGATTCTGGGATTTATTTGACTTTCTCAATTGTCTCAGTTGGAGGCAATTCAGCAGGAGGATTATCATGATCAAAATTACTAATATCATCAATGATAACATTAGCAGATTCCATCATAACTTGGGTTCTGAGATTAAACACTCGAAAACCATGACTATCAGAGGCATAGCCAAGAAAGATACCTTCATCACTTTTGGTATCAAATTTCCCTCTCTGTTCTCGATCTTTTAGAATGTAGCACTTACTTCCGAACACTCTGAGATAGTGTAAGTTGGGTTTTCTACCGTACCACAACTCGTAGGGAGTGTTTATGGTTTTAGACCGTAGGTAGACACGGTTGATCAAATAACATGCTATGAAGATAGCTTCTCCCCAAAACCTTCAAGGTAAGTTTTTGTTATGGAGCATTACCCTAGCCATTTCCTGAATGTTCCTATTCTTTCTTTCTGCAACTCCATTAGCTTGAGGAGTAATGGGTGGTGAGTATTGTTGAATAATCCCTAGTTCGTCACAAAATTCAAACACTTTAGTGTCCTTGAATTCAGTTCCATGGTCGCTTCTAATTTTCTTTAGTTTGCGACCTTGTTCGTTCTGGATTCTATTCAAAATAATCTTAAATTCATCAAGGGTTTCATTCTTATGAGATAGAAATGCTACCCAAGTGAATCTTGTGTAATCATCTACCATAACTAAAGCGTACTTCTTACCCGCAATCGTGGGTTGTTGAATGGGTCCGAAGAGGTCCATATGAATTAAATCAAGTGCATCTTTAGTGAGAATATCTCGAGATGATTTATGGTGAACTTTCTTTTGTTTACCCTTTTGACAGGCACCACATACACCATCAATCTTTGCATTGATTTTGGGAACACCTCTAACAAGTTCTTTATTAATGATCTTAGTTAGAAGACGATAATTGATGTGACCAAAAAGCTCATGCCAAAGATGTGTAGATTCCACCTTAGTCAAATTGCAACAGTTACTGAACTGAGTATCCAGAAGATAACAGTTGTTGTTACCACGAGTACCTTGAAAAATTACTTTCTCAGCTTTTTTTACAATGTCACATCCATTCGCATTGAAGAAAACTCTATGGCCTTTGTCACAGATTTGACTAATAGAAAGAAGGTTTGCAGTCATACCTTTAACATATACTACATCATGGATTTCAGGAACGCCGGGAAGTTTGATCGTCCCCTTGTTGCTTATGTAGCAGCCATCTCCAAATGTTACTGGACCTCCTTCATAGTCGCTTGAAGTTACAAACCATGAGAGATCACTAGTCATATGTCGGCTACATCCACTGTCAAGAAACCATTGAAAAGGTGATGTTGATTTTAAAGCAAAAGTTCCCATACTAACACTACTATCCTATTTAGAATTTCTTGTTAGTTTTGTACATCCTTTCAGAGAAGTAAACAGTTGTTCAGCTTTCTTATGAAGATTACTTGCGACTTTTAAATTCTTCCGGAAGGACATACATGTATGTTGAAAGTGATTGTAAGAGTCACAAAACATACATGGACCAACATCTTTAATCTCGTTTGAGTAGTTCTAAGTCCTATCAGTTTTCACAAAGCCTAAACCTCGTTTATCATCTAACTTACTACCATTCTTGAGAGAAGAATGAACAAAGTTATTCAAATTATTGAAGGAATTTTGACAGATTTCAAATCCTTATACATTGCAATTTCTGCAACAAGATCAGAGTTGATCTGGATTTGTTCATCCAACTTTTTCTAGAGAATAACAAGTTTTTCATAACATACTCTACGATCAGAGTTTAATCTTGGTGAAGCATTTATAGATACTTTACTGTCCATATAGTCAGATCACTACAAACACAGACTTATAAGGTCTTTAAACGTGTTTGCCTGCTCTGATACCAATTGAAAAAGTGGGGGTACAACAACCTCAACCAATATTTCTTTTAGCAATCTGTACGGACTAACTCCAATATACTTTCAAGAGAATCAACTAGACAGTCAGACTCAATCTTAATAAAAGTATATCAAAAAGTTATATCTCAATCTCTCAATTCAATCCGCAATCAAACAAATAATAATTTGCGAGCCCGATTGAATATAAGAGAAATAAACTTGAACGGTACCAAAGACCAATGTTCAAGGATCAATCAATTTTAATCAACAACCAAAGGTTGGATTTACCAATTGATCGATTCAACGCACAACCTGTGATATTTCAATTATATAACAAAATATAATACGGAAAAGAAATAACACAGACACCAGAAGTTTTGTTAACGAGGAAACCGCAAAAGCAGAAAACCCCGAGACCTAGTCCAGATTGAACATACATTGTATTAAGCCGCTATAGACACTAGCCTACTACAAACTAACTTCAGTCCGGGGTGTATTTGAACCCCAATAAATCTCACACTGATCCAAGGTACATTTGTGCTCCTTATGTCTATGATCCCAGCAGGATACTACGCACTTGATTCCCTTAGCTGATCTCACCCACAACTAAGAGTTGCTACGACCCAAAGTCGAAGACTTTAATAAACAAATCTGTCTCACACATAAAAGTCTATAGGAATAGATAAATATGTCTCCCACGGAAATACCTACGAGTTTTTTTTCCGTCTTTTGATAAATCAAGGTGAACAAGAACCAATTGATATACCGGACTTATATTCCCGAAGAACAACCTAGAAATATCAATCACCTCACAATAATCTTAATAGACTAGCGAAACAAGATATTGTGGAATCACAAACGATGAGACTAAGATGTTTGTGACTACTTTTCTATCTTGCCTATCGGAGAAATTAATCTCGAGCTAATTTTACAATTGTACTCAACACGATAGAAACAACAAGACCAGATCACGCAACTACAGAGAAAATAGTTGGGTCTGGCTTCACAATCCCAATGAAGTCTTCAAGTCGTTAACCTACAGGGTCTCGATAGAAACCTAAGGTTAAAGGAGAATCGACTCTAGCTTATACAACTAGTATCACACAAGAGGTGTGGGGATTAGGTTTCCTAGTTTCTAGAGTTCTCCTTTATATAGTCTCCAAATCAGGGTTTACAATCTAAGTTACCTTGGTAACAAAGCATTCAATATTCACCGTTAGATGAAAACCTGATTAGATTCAAGCTAATATCTTTCAACCATTAGATCAAAATTAGCTTGTTATACACACATGAAATGTAACTTCATTTAGGTTTGAGTAATCGTACCTAAACGTGTACACTTAGTTGGTTCAACAGTAGTTAACCATTGTTTAGCCATATGAGCACTTTCATATCAACCTTATTCATCTTCACCATAACTAGTTCAAATGAATCAAATGAAATAGTTAGAGAGTTGTTCAACTGCTTAGATATCATAGAAGTATACAAGACACAATTGAAGCAAAAACGGTTTTGATTCACTCGAATCGATTTATGAACATTATATCCACGGTTTGCAAAGATTGCATTCCTTAATTTATAAATGTCTTAGTTCACGAATAAACTGTTTTTAGAAAATATCCCACTTAAGTACGCATACCAGGATGCATACTTAAGTACCCGGACTGAGCTTGTTTTCAGTTCACAAACTCCAGCAGAAATTCACGGGATGTGACCTTCCAACGAAGACGCGTACAGTGCACGCGGACTTAGTCATGCGGTCATCCGAACAATGAAATACGCATACTTTGGTTCAAGGATTTTGGACTTACACAAGTATGAATTCACATACAATGTTTATATCCAAACATGGTTATATATTCTAAACTTTCATTTCAATCATTGAAACTTTCTTAGAGGACGTTATATAGTTGTTATTCACAAACTATTTTTCGTCAAAGCGATTTTCAAGTTATTGAAATAATCAACATGACTTTCGTCACTAGTAAAGATGAACTTGGCCAAAGCGAAAGCTAACCAACACATATTTCGAGAAATAGATAAGTGAGATAAACTCTGCTCGAAATAGCAAATGTGTATAATCAAAGTCTATATAACAATACGACTTTTGTCTCAAGATTAGAGATAGAGTAGATAGACTTTTGAGTGATAGATAAGTTCAAGTCTCCACATACCTTTTTGTCGATGAAGTTCCACCAGTTTCTTGAGTAGTTCTTCGTCTTTGCATGATGAATGTCGTGGAGTCTAGAGCTCAACTACACTTACTATCCTAGTCTGAGACTAGCTATAAGTAGAATAGAAATCAAGACTTATAGTTTTGGCAATATCAAAGTAATGATACAGCAAGTTGTTTTTTACTTTGGATTATTCGGGAGAGAAAACATCTCTCTCTACTTATACAAACAATGTTTCCTAAAATACAATATTCTGTATGTACATGATTTGCATAACTAGGGAAACTAGACTAATTCTAATTGATTCTGTAGTAATCTTGTTTCCTTGTCTCAGTTGAACTTTCCTTTTGGTTGAGATACTGTTACAGCTGGTGTTGTGTCATCACATGTCGACACAATATCTTTGACAGACGGAATATCTTTGACACGCCCCCTCAAGCGAATATCTGTGCAAACAAGATTGAGCTTGTCTCGCAATAATGTAAAACGTGGAGTAGAAAGACCCTTCGTAAGTATGTCCGCAATCTGATCTTGAGATGAGATGATTCTTACAATGAGTTCTCTCTTAGTGACCATGTCTCTAACAAAATGGAAATCAATTTCAACATGGCGACTTCGAGTATGGAACACTAGATTAGCAGTCAAGTATGTTGCACCTATATTGTCACACCATAAAGTAGGGGAGACCTCAAAGGAATATTCGATTCTCCAAACAAATGATCTAAGCCAAACAACTTCTGTCGATGCACTTGCAATAGCTCGGTATTCAGACTCCGTGCTCGAGCGAGAGACGGTTGGTTGTTTCTTTGAACTCCATGAAATAAGATTATTACCATAGTATATATCGTAACCCCCTGTCGACTTCCGTTCATCTAATGAACCTCCCCAATCAGCATCAGTGAAAATTGACAGCATAGGTGGAGAACAATGATGAAATTGTAACCCATAGTTCAGTGTATGTTTAAGATAACGAAGTATTCGTTTGACTAGCGCCCAATGTTCCGTCGTCGGACTGTGCATAAACTGGCATGCCTTATTAACGACAAAAGATATATCTGGTCGCGTGAGTGTTAAGTATTGAATAGCCCCCACTGTACTACGGTACATAAAAGCATCTGAAAATGGTTCACCGGAATGTCGAGTGAGACGAGTGTTTGCTGCAATTGGAGAGGAAATAGGCTTAGCATCTTGCATGTTTGTTCGAGTGAGAATATCCACAATGTACCTCTGTTGAGATAAGACCAGACCCTTTTTGTTTGTTGTAGCCTCAAGTCCTAGAAAATAGCTGAAAACTCCCAAATCCTTGAGCGCAAACTCTTTCCCAATCAATGAAATGATATGAGAAACAAAAGAAGGGTCATTACCTGTAACCAATAAGTCATCCACATACACAAGTAGATACACAACCATGGTACCTCTATTATAAATGAATAAAGAAGGATCAGTTTTAGATCCAATGAAACCAATTGTAAGCAAAAATTGGTTTAGTCGAGTATACCAAGCTCGCGGGGACTGTTTTAACCCATATATGGATTTTCTTAGCATACACACATGAGTAGGATGAGAAGAATCAACGAATCCTGGCGGCTGATTCATATACACTTCATCATCAAGGACTCCATTTAAAAACGCATTATTAACGTCAAGTTGTCGAATTTCCCATTTGCGAGAGACAATGAGTGCAATAATGATTCGTAAGGTTGCAAACTTCACCACCGGATTGAAAGTAGAAGTATAATCAATTCCATATTGTTGATTAAAACCCTTCGCGACGAGTCTAGCTTTGTAACGTGCAATAGTACCATCAGCATTACGTTTTATCGTAAAAATCCACTTATTTCCAAGAACATTCATAGAATCTAGTCGAGGAACTAGAATCCATGTTCCTTGTTCAAGCAATGCATTTAGCTCAGTGATCATAGCCTGACGCCAGTGTGGGTATTTGGATGCCTGAGAAGCACAAGTGGGAATAATGTCTTTGTGCTCAACTTCGGTGGAGAGAACCAATGGGTAACGACTTACAGCAAGCACCTTCTTTTTGAAAATCCATGACTTTGATCGAGTATGCATGCCTTGAGTGGTGTTGGAAGTATTAGATGCGGAATGGGTAGTACTAACTGGCAAGACATGATTATCCACAGATGCGACCTCGTCTGGTACATGATCAGTCACCGGTGTAGGTACTACATCTCGTTGTGGTCGAACAGGAGGAGGGGGTGACGGTCTTTGTATGAACAACTGGAGCCTCTAAAGTAGGTGAAATCGGAGGAGCTGCAACAGGCACCAACAAAGAGGGAGTCAGATAGGATCAATTCTGACAGGTGCAGATGGAGAAGCTAATAATCCTGCAAAAGGAAATAGAGATTCATCAAACGTCACATGTCGAGCAATAAACATATGCCTCTGAGTTGGTTCAAAACACTTGTATCCATGGTGGCGCGAGCTGTATCCCAAAAAAATACACCTAATAGACCGATAATTAATCTTGTGTTTGTTGTAAGGTCTTAAATAAGGGTAGCAGGCGCAGCCGAAAATTTTGAGAAACCGATAGTCCTATTTGCTTTGGAAAAGAACTTGAATGGTGATGAATTGTGAAGTGTTGGAGTGGGTAATCTATTTATTAGATACACTGCAGACTTCAAAAGCATGATCCTTAAAATGAGTAGGAACTTTAGCATGAGCCATTAGCATAAGACCAAAGATCAACAACATGTCGATGCTTTCTTTCAACAAAGACCATTTTGTTCGTGTGTATGAGGACACGAAACTCTATGGTTAATCCCAAACCGAGCAAAATAGGGTTCCAATTTTTGAAACTCTCCTCCCCAATCAGACTGCACTTCCTTGATTTTGCAAGAAAACATATTTTCAACCATGGCTTTGAACTTTTCAAAAATTCCAAACACAGCTGACTTGAAAGTAATTGCATAAATCCAAGAATACTTTGAAAAATCATCCATAAATAAAACATAATACTTTGAACCAGAAGTTGAAACCGTAGGTGAAGGTCCCCAAACATCAATAAAGATTAAATCTAGAGGAGCTTGAGAGATGGTATTAGTCATGCGTAATGTTTGTCGATGACTTTTACCCAACTGACAAGCTTCACAGAACTTATGGTTCTTATTGTTACTCACATGTAACTTATTCTTATTTAAAACTAATTGAACTACTTTGTAGGCTGGATGCCCCAAACGATGATGCCACCCTTCTTGAGTCGTCTTTTCTCCAACTCCTATAAACACCTTCCTGGACTGATTAGATGATATTGATGATGGAAGGTGATACAGGCCATCTTTACTCTTGCCTGCTAGTAGAACTTTCCCCGACGTACGTTCCTTTATAAAGAAAACATTAGGATGAAACTCAAAATAAGCGTCATTATCTCGAGTAAATTGTTGCACTGATAGTAAATTCTTCTTTAAGTTGGGAACATGCAGGATGTTATTTAGTTTAAAAGAACAAGAAGATGTATCAATTAAGGAAGATCCAGTATGAGTAATCGGCAAACATGTTCCATTACCAACAGTCACAACATCATTTCCATTATATTCAGCTCGGTTATGAATGTTCCTCAAGTCATGAGTAACATGATGTGTTGCACTGCAGTCGTGGTACCAAGATGGATCAAAGCATAATTATAGTTCGGAACATGAGTAACTACATTAGCCGCAGCTTGATCAGATTGGTAGCCTTCAGTAAACCGATTGTAGCAGAGGATAGCAGTATGTCCAGTTCTATTACAGATCTGACATATAGGAGGAGGTGAGTTTGGAGGACGATACCCAGCCGAGTTGTAACTTCCACCACGGCCACGGCCACGACCACGACCACGACCGTTTTGATATCCTCCACGATTAGTCGTTGGTTGTTGGTTGCGGTTCTGAGCATGAGAAGCGGAAACTGGTTGCCTCTGAGTATTGTGAACAACATGAGAGGCTAGTTCAGCAACATGTTGATCTCCTAAACGGATTTCATGGCTAAGCAAATACCCTTGTAGATCAGTAAACAAGACAGGCTCGGGACGTGTAGTCATAGCCGTAACAAATGGACCATATTCAGGGCCAAGTCCATTGAGAACATACAAAACAAGTTGTGAATCAGAAATGGGCTGAGAAATAGCAGCTAAACTATCAGCATAAAATTTCATTTTTGTAAGGTAATCAAGGATATTCAAGGCTCCCTTATTGGTGTTCACCAACTGCAACTGGAGCTGCATCACACGAGCCTGCGATTTTGAAGCAAATATCCTTTCCAATCGCTCCCACGCCTCTTGAAAGGTTTTCACTCCAATCATCTGAGTGTGTACACTCTGTGACAGAGATGATAGGATGCCACTGAGCAGCAGTTGATACTTTTGCTGCCAGGTTAAGAAAGCTGGATTAGGGACTTGAGTAGTCTCTGCCGAATCTGGTGTCTGTGTGGTAATAGTTGCAGGTGGACATGGATGAGTTCCATCGAGAAAACCCGTGTAGTCATGACCACGAACAAAGGCCATCATCTGCGACTTCCATAGCAGGTGGTTAGTATCATCCAGCTTGAGGGTTAAAACATGATTAAAGTTGAAGGATGAAGCCATTTGCTTTAAAAACAAGAAGAAAAGACTTTAAAAAAATGGATCTCAAAAGTGATAAACCCCTGGCTATCTCGATACCATATCAAAGTAATGATACAACAAGTTGTTTTTTACTTTGGATTATTCGGGAGAGAAAACATCTCTCTCTACTTATACAAACAATGTTTCCTAAAATACAATATTTCGTATGTACATGATTTGCATAACTAGGGAAACTAGACTAATTCTAATTGATTCGTAGTAATCTTGTTTCCTTGTCTCAGTTGAACTTTCCTTTTGGTTGAGAGACTGTTACAGCTGGTGTTGTGTCATCACATGTCGACACAATATCTTTGACAGACGGAATATCTTTGACAGGCAACTAAACTTGACAAACAAGCGTGAGATAGCAACGCTTGCGAGTTCGACCGAGCAGTGCTCTAACATATGTAATCATATGTGGAATCAGCTGATACCCCTTTACATAGTATACGAAGGGCCGCAGTGACCTTTTGTTCGGGACTAAAGCCTCGTACATGTCGTGCATCATACTGATAATGAAACAAAGGTTGCACCTGACAAAGCTCCGTAATAATCCTTTTGCATCAATTTGAGGCCCATACAAAATCGGAGCTGAAAATCTTCATCGGAATAGACACAATCATGATTAAAATAATCATACATCATATTATCGTGGTAAATGTCGATCTCGCCACATCCATCTTCTAGTCATATCTTCATGTGGCTCTAATGACTTTGGTATCATATCCATGTTTGTAATTGCAACATAAAATTTTGCCTCCTTCTATCTTGAATTGCGTCTTCATCCATTTGACGCAAAATATCCATATATATTTCTTACTCTTCTACATACAACATTTCATCCATCTCCATATCTTCCTCAGAAGAACCAAATCAGGATTCATGGTTGAAAATCGAAATCCATTGAAATTAAGAAAGGATTGATCAGATGAAAGATTGTTGTGAATTTATGAGATCAAACTCGAGTTGTATTTATAGGGGTATAAACTAGCCGTTCCGGTGTCCGTTTAAAAGTAACCATTCGCGGTCTTAGTTTACCCGCCAGCGGTTTTACCACGTCCGCCAGCGGTTCTTCTACAGTCGCCAGTGGCTCCACTTCGTCCGCGCATTTAATCATCCCCGCCCACTGCTTTCCCATAGTGCAGAATCACGTTTTCCCATCCACCCGTCTCAACAAATATTTTGTTTTGTTGATTGCCATAGGAATTTCCCTTAGTAATGTAAAATGGATGGCTCCTCGGGGATGTGTTAGATGTAATAGAGATAAAGTATTTACTGATAAGAAAAAATACAGATAAAGTATTTGATATTTTTATTTGGGCTAACGGTGCACGAAATATAACATGGGATTCTACCAATAGGATTCCGTTTTGTGTAATGGGGTTAATCAAAGAATTTAGTATAGTATCTGGTCAGGTCATTAAATTTTGAGAAATCAGGTTATTTTTTCAGTCATAATGTTGATCATAGCATTGTTGTCTCTCTTATTAGGACACTTAATGTTAAGAAGGTTGCTTTAAATGAGAAATATTTGGGAATTCCTCTTTTCATAACTAAGTCCAAAACATATTTTTTTTATTCATCTTACTAGTCATTTTGATAAGAGACTAGCAAAATGGTTTGGTTGTTACAGGGCCTACGAAACTTGAATGCTTTCCCATAGTGCAGAATCACGTTTTCCCATCCACCCGTCTCAACAAATATTTTGTTTTGTTGATTGCCATAGGAATTTCCCTTAGTAATGTAAAATGGATGCCTCCTCGGGGATGTGTTAGATGTAATATAGATAAAGTATTTACTGATAAGAAAAAATACAGATAAAGTATTTGATATTTTTATTTGGGCTAACGGTGCACGAAATATAACGTGGGATTCTACCAATAGGATTCCGTTTTGTGTAATGGGGTTAATCAAAGAATTTAGTATAGTATCTGGTCAGGTCATTAAATTTTGAGAAATCAGGTTATTTTTTCAGTCATAATGTTGATCATAGTATTGTTGTCTCTCTTATTAGGACACTTAATGTTAAGAAGGTTGCTTTAAATGAGAAATATTTGGGCATTCCTCTTTTCATAACTAAGTCCAAAACATATTTTTTTTATTCATCTTACTAGTCATTTTGATAAGAGACTAGCAAAATGGTTTGGTTGTTACAGGGCCTACGGCCCATGGATGTGCGGTCCAAAAGGATAGTCTTTTGGTCTTCCCTTTTCCATGTATATAAAGTATTTATCCATGTAACTATACTAACTCTAATCAAATGGAAAATACTTCTCTTTGTGCCTCTTTTATCTTTCTCTATATTTCTCCTTCAAAACGTTATCATGCACGAGCTCTTCCCTGTCGCTAAAGAAAGAATTTTCTTTTTTGATTAATCATCATGAGAATCTTGAAAATGGAAGTTTAGGTCATATGTAATTAGGAATTTGGGGGTCTTGATCCCTAATTATATATAATTAGGTATTTGGAAAAATCCTTCTTTTAAATCCGTGGAAGATAGATCCTTGAGAAAGTCTCCTTGGGAAAGTGCGGCCGAATCTCCTGCCTGCCGTTTCATCCTAGTTTTTTTGTTTTGCTGTGAATGTGAACGAAGATGAAAGAGTTTTTGTGTTTCCATAAAGGATCACGCATGTTCGTTGGGAATGAAAAAAATTCGGTTCGGTCCAGTTCACCTGGTTCGGTCATGTTCATCCGGTTCGGTTCGGTCTTATATATCCGGCTCGATTCGGTCTAGTTCTCCCTGGTCCGATCTTGTTCCAGCTGAGTCCAGTTCGATCCTTTTCCAGCTGAGTCCGATCCTGTTCCAGCTGAGTCCAGTCCGATCATGTTCTCTTCCGTTTTCCTGTTTTGGACTGTGCGCGATCAAGGGCGTTCCGGTTCTGTGTATATAGAGTGGGAACCAAAGTCTGAGGTATGTAACTATATACTTGCTAGGATTGTCTATATATTTTTTAGAACATGCCTAGTTTTGTTTAATTTTGTCTTAAGATAAGTCCACAAAGATATAAACAAATCAATTTAAATTATGATTGTTGATCTCGATCAATTACGAATTTTGGTCTTAATGCTATTTTGTTCTCTTGAATATGATATATTGGCTATAGTTGAATGGTGTCTTTTGTTCAATTGGTTGTACCTACTCGATTAAAATGTATTTATTTGTGGTACAGAAGTACTTGAGCACTATTATTGTGTACTTGATGTTTTCTCCCCAAATTTGAAATGTTCCGTGGGATGTAATCCATTGGCTCGACTATTAAGGAGTCGATAGTTTCGAAAAATACGTTGCAAATAAAATCACATGTATTCCAATTTTTGTGGAAGAACTCACATAAGGTGATATGAGTCATAAATTTTCCATTTCTATTCTTTATCCATGATACTAACGAACCAGTATATGTTGAAGTATGACAACAAGAGAACTATCTTTAATAATCTATTCAACCTAAAGTAATTGGTTGACATGTGTAGTGTAGGATCGTAATATCGCAACAAGCAAGGTTCGCGGGATTAATAAATGACAGCATCGCGAAGGAGTCGCAGGAGCTAAAATAAACGACGCAATGAATAACGACAGGCAAAACATAAAGAAGACGTGAGACCTGGCGAGGATTAAAAAAGTGTCGCGAGAATGAATGTTTGTGCATCTGCGACACTTCGCGAGACATTCCCGAAAATAAAGGGTAGCTTAGCTGTCATCTACTATGTATTACCCTATATAAAGGGGGCTAAATGAGTCTGTGGGGGAGATCTTTTTGAAGGGTGAAGCAAGTCATTAGGAGAGAGAAAGTTTAAGAGCGCTTTAATTTCCAAGTGTAATACTATTGTACTGTGTAAACATTTCATGGAATCAATTAATAAGTGTTCTTGATCTCATATCTTTCAATGGATTAATTAAGCAAAACTGAGTAAGGGGTGTAGTGTGGGATTTCCTGCAACTACATATGCGCTAGAAACAGGGAGAGAGCAGAGATTGACGTAGAAATTGGAAGGAATTTGGATTAACAGAGAAAAGATTTGGAGAAGATATTCAAGAATTCATTGGAGAAGAAAAATGGCTAGAAGAAGAAATGTACAAGAGCAACCAACGATTGTAAGAAGAAGTGGGAGACTTGCTGGAGAAAGGAGGAATGAAACGGGAGAATCGTCAAGGGTGAATATGAGAAACGATGGAGAAGATCAAAACCAACCACCGATCTCTCCAGTAGCAAACGCGGCTGTGGATTATGATAGAGTGAGTGTACATACTTGGAGATCTGATTCTGAAGACGGAAGGGAAGAAGAGCAGCAGTTGGTAAACAATGGACAAGGAGGAGGAGAGCAAGAAATGAATGGAGAAATGAATCTAGGTAACGAAGAAATCGCAGCGTTAGAAAGGTTGAGGCAAACAATACATGAAGAAAGGCGATTAGAGGCAGAGGAACGAGCCAACTTGACAAGGCAGAACCATGAGCTGAGAATGGAAAATATAAGATTGCAAAATAGAAGATCAAGAAGTAGCGCGAGATCAAGTTCAAGGACGACTAGGGAAGAAAGAAGAAGAGTTTTACCAACAGAAAGTACCGAAGAAAACCAACAAGAAACACAAAATTTAAGCACAGAGCATGGCGACAGAAGAGGGGAAATAGAAGATCGTTATATTCCTCAACCCGAAAATCTTCAAAATGAGCGGAATAGGAAAATCAAGGAAACATGCAACTCCAAGAACCGAACGACCCAAATTTCTTTGAAGGGAGAATAATCTTGCATGGGAGAGAAGAATTGAGAAGAAACCGAGAAATCGAGGATGACATTGAGAGACACTACATTGAACAAGCGCGGTTAGCTCGCGAGAGAGAAAGGATAAGAACAGAAATGGAAAATCAAGAGATGGAAGAGGCAATCCGGCAGAATAACCATGACAACCGCGAAAGAAGAAGGGAACAAAATCGTACCAATAGAAATATTAATGAAGAATATGAGAGGGTGCGGATGAGAGCCGAGAGACGACCAAGAGGAGAGAACAACCGATATAATGGCGTGCGGGTGTGACGAAAGAAACGAAGAAGCGTCGCAGGAAAGAAGAGGAGAAAATAACGAGCAGGAAGGTCAAGATAGGCACGAGCGAAGAAGGAGAGAAGCAGAGTTGAAAAGACCCGTAGAATCAAACTTTGAGGCAAATAAACAAATCTTAAGAGAACTGGCTGAAATGAGAGGATTACTGAATAATAGAAAGGAAGGAGGAAGGAGACAATTGGACGAAGCCATTGCGAAGGCTGCGAAGAATCCTTTCACATTAGAAGTACAATTGGGAGGGATACCTCCTAAATGCAATTTACCTACATTAGTCAGCATTTTTGACGGAACAACCTGTGCGATCCAGCACATTAAAGCGTATATGAGGTGTATGTTGCAGTGGGAGAGTCATGACGCTATACTGTGTAAGTACTTCGCGTCAAGCTTAACGGGAGAAGCGTTAAAATGGTTTGAAGGTTTACCCAGGAACACGATCGCGTCGTTTAATCATTTGCAAGCAACATTTTTAGGAGCGTATATAAGCAACAACTTCACGCGACCAGGAATCGAAGACGTGTTTGGATTGAAACAAAGGGTTGGCGAGAGCTTAAGGCAGTTAACAATAAGATGGAGGACCATGTGTAGTGAAATGGCAGGACGAGTTGAGGAAAGATATCTCATCCTCTCATTTGTGAATGCTCTCTTCGCGACTAACTTGTTATACGTTCAAATTTTTAGAATCAAAAATACAATCACGATGGCGTAAGTGCGAGAGTTACGGGAAGAATATATTGCCCTAGAAGAGATATTTAATGAAATGAATTCTTATCCGATCGCGAACACAAGCTCGAATGCTGCGAACGCAAGCTTGTTGCCTCAATTCATAAATACAGTGGCGAGCACTTCGCAAGGACAGCAAATAAGGAAAGCTAATGAGGGACAGCAGAAGATAGTAGCCATGGGAAGCCACGATCAAGAAGAGTTTGAACGAGAAAGGAACTACTATAACCGTAACAGCAATAATAAGATTCAGAGGTTAGATCATGAGCAAGAAACTTACGGTGGACGAAGGCAAAATAACCGTGGAGGGCAGAGAAGTCGCAGAATAGTATGGGAAGAGATTAAGATGCCTCCACTGAATGCTAGTGTGGAAAAGATCTGGGAAGCTATACTTGTGATGGAAATGTACCAAAGACCTTGGAACGTGGGAATGGAACCACCGCCAGGCGATAGAAGTCATGAATTTTGTTCTTACCATCGTTTCCATGGTCATCAAACAAACGATTGTAGAAACATAAAGAGAATCATTCTCAGGATGATTGATCAGGGAAAGCTGAATCACTTTCTAAAAGGAAAAGAAACAGGCCAGACATTACCACCACCACCAGAGATGCACGTAACGATTGTCAGCGAAAGGAAAGGAAACATTTGTGATAGAAGTCGGGACAAAAGCTAAAAATTTGAATTGCAACTCTATCGTCCACTCCTATCGCACAATCGAAGACTTTCATGACAACGTGCTCAGTAGAGTCTTTGCGAGAGATGCTAATGATAAAGAAATAATGAGTCCAGCGAGAACGACGCAGATTAGAAAAGTGGCAGTCGAAGACTATTTCTTTCTCTGCAGATGAAGTGCCAAAAGGAAGAGAAACACACGATAGCCCGTTGGTTGTGAAACTAGAAATTAACCCGAAACCCAGTTGATGGAGAAGATGATGAGGCGAGAAGCTTGTCGGGCGATTAACCGAATCCTAATCGACAGGAAGTTCGGTGAATATTCTCTTCTACCATACTTACAAGACGATGGGAGGAAAAGATGAGGATTTGATCCCCTCAACATACAAGATATATGGCTTTAATGGCACTGCAAACAAACCAAAGGGAGAGGTTCACATGAGAATACCTCTACAAGGACTATCAACTGATATTTTATTCTGTGTGGTGGACGTGGAATCTCCATATAATGCGCTGATTGGGAGGCCATGGCTTCATGAAATCTTGGGGATCGCATCAACATATCATCAATGTATAAAATTTCCACATCCAGACGGTATTGGTATTATACAGGGAGATTGGAAGGAGTCGCAACAATGTCATGAGGTCGATGTAGAAAGTCGCAAGAAAGAAATACCAAAAGAAAATTTGGAAGCAACATGTGAGAGATGAACAGAGAAAGGAAAAATTGATGGTGGACACTATAGAAGTAAGGACTGAACATACCTCGCGAAGTGAATGCCTAGAGACAGGCGAATATTATGGTAATAAAGAAGCCAAAGATATAAGTAACAAGAAGCATAAGAAATGAATAATCAACAAAAACAGGAGAAAAGTAGCAATTGAAGAAATGATGTGCGAGAATCTCGCAGCCAAGAGTATATGGGAATTCAGTTAAGAAAGAAAAATGAAAATACAACAAATAAAACAGAATTGTGCGAATACTTCGCAAACAAATATCAGCAAATAATGAAACATGAGTGATTGACTGATTTAACAAAAATGAATGAGTAAAAGAATGGGACGAACCTTTATGGCGTACACCCTAGTTCGCGAATAACATTTCGTAAGAGGCAAATGTAAGACGTAAAGTGCGTCATATAAGGGGGTATCTCTCAACATGGCTCATGGGGAAGGTTACACCGCTCCTGAAGCTCGAGTCATGAAAATTTGGGGCCCATGAAAGCCTATCGGAAGAGATACCTTGGATTCCCAACTATATATGTAGGTTATACCGGTTGGGCGACCGAGGGTCTCTTTCAAGGAGTCGAGTGTATGCTCAAGGCGCCGAGGTACACGGTTGAGCAGAGTGCCCGGGATGGATGAACCTACCCTGGCCATTCTTGGCAAGTCTTGGCATATGTTGCACTCGCCCGAAGAAAACTCCACTTAGGGTGCAGTCTCGTAACCATAAACTCTATAGGTATAAGGGATAAGAGGCTGCGAAAACAACTGGTTGTTGTTAAGACCGGATGGGAGGAGCTAGTCTTGTATGGCCGATGTTTCGCCTCCTTGAAGGGGCAACCGGGGAGATGATAAGGGCGACACTCTCCATTAGGGGGGGTGTCAAAACAGACGCAAATGTCATGAGGCTATGTTTTCGCAAGAGAATTTAGGCTTGTCATATTTGTGCAATGATCCTGCAGAGGCAATAATACTAACGCAAGGGTAAGGCGAGATCAATGGGTCTTTACACGAAAGTGTACGGACGTCCTGCGATTTCGTCGCACGACGGCAATGTCACGGGGCTTTATGTTCGCAAGGATATATAGGCCTGTCATATTGTCGCGACTAAAAACATCCTGCAGAGGCAAAAATACTTGGAAAATGATAAGGCAAGATCAATGGGTCTTTACATGCAAGGGTAAAGACGTCCTGCGATTTTGTCGCAATAAAAGGTGGCAGGGGAAGACCTCTAATTAGGGAGGTCTAACTCGGAAGACCACACAAAAATGATAAGGCAGGGTCAATGGGCTCTTACTTGAAAATGTAAGGGCGGCTTGCGACCTTGTCGCAATGAGAAGAGATAAAATACATTTATAAAGATAAGACAAAGCAAGTAGAATTCTTGATTTATGAAGATACCTGCGACCTCGTCGCAACAATACATCTCAAATACAATAAATTTATTATTCAACCACATACATGATGACAACTAAAATCTTCCATCTGAAGGTAAATACCAGAGGCAAGTATGGGAATGGAAAAGATGGAATATTGTTATTCATCTTCTGAAGAAAGAGTTATACATCAATAATATTAGCCAATTATATTACAAGGAAGAACTACCAAAAAAGGGGAAGTGAAGATTGAATTCAGGGGGGAAAAATCCAAGAAATACACTATAATAAGGATACAGAAATGTACAGATATTACAAATAGAGAAAGAAAACAAAAAGAGTTATCTCTTTGGCGATTCTTCTTCTTCATCCGATTCTTGACCCTATTATTCTCATCGCGTAATTTTCTTCTTCGCCGTCTCGCTATCGAAACGCCCGAGACAAAAGTGATTCTCGGGAACCTTTTCAAGGAGACAGGGGATATGAATGCAGAGGGATATTGTGGTTCTTACAAACATACTCCATGCCTCCATTGCGAAAACGAAAGCATCATTATTAAAGTTCTCCCTTTGTCGTTAGAAATTGTTTCTTGACTTGGAATATTTATTCTCGCGAAGGGAGAGATTCTTTGCGAAATGTTCTTTTTCGGTTTCGAGTTCTTCAATTCTCATTTGGAAAATTCTGGCGAGTTGTTCTTTTTCGATTCAAGCTCTCTAATTCTAGCCTCAAGTCTATTCTCAGATTCTCGCAAATAAGAAACAACAAGTTAACAATTTACAAGCAATACTACGAAGTAAGAAGCGGTAAGGTATAATAAGAAACCTTCTCTATCGAGATATCATATCTTTAATCAAGGAAGTATGCTCGGCATGAAGACTAACATCAACACCTAGGTTATTCTGGCATTATCTAAAACCTTCGCGCCCGGGCGAATTCATCATCACTATTAATAACGAGAAGAGAACGAACTTGCTCTTCTCGCGCTTAAGCATGGTATTCGATGAAGAAGTTCATCTCGTTCAACTTGCACACCAAGAAGAGATTTGTGGAATTTCGCTAATGCCTGTGCACCTCTGTTAGTAATGCGATCGTTCTCATCTATGAGATCACTAATTTTCTTCCTTAAAGTCTTGATTTTCTTCTCGGAATCAAGGTACATTCGTTTAAAGCGATTAGTTAAATTTAAACTAGATCTGTGTTCGATTTCCAAGAGATGATATTTGGATTGAAGATCCTTTAATGAAAGGAGGTTAGTTCTATTGGAGGAACTACTTAGAGATTGATTGAGGTGAGCGAGAAGAAGATCATTATCCATAGGTTCAGGAAATGTATGGAGAAGAATAGCCTCATCGGAGAGATTATATACATCTGCGAAGGGAATAAGTTAGGCAGCAATATGCAACCGATAAAATAAGAATGATAAAAGGAAGTAAAATCTTATACCATAAAGTTGTTGATTAGCGTTCTGAAGAGTGGACACCCTATCCCTTTGGGAGTCAAGTTCGGTATTTAACTTTTGAATTCTCTCGTCTTTATCGCGAGATGACGCAGCTTCAATTTCTAATTCTCGAATCTTCTTGTTCAATTGTGAATTCTTCTTTTCAAGATTGTTGCGTCTTCTCTCGAGATCGGAGGCAACTACAAAAGAAGTTCTTCCAACCTATAAAAGAAGATAGAAAAATCATTAATATATATATTTTATAAAAAAAAAAAAAAAAAAAAAAATTATTAACAGGGAAATATGACTGCATACGTACCAAAGATCCAAGTGCATTCAAGAAGTCAGGAGACACAATTCTAGAGGCTCCATGGAAAGAATCATTGCCCTCTAATAAAGTAGCATTACACACGTTTGCGAGAGTCCCGCAAAGGGAAGCTAGGGGAGCATCTCCCATTCCTTGGAAAGAGTCCGAGAAGATGCTAGATAACCGATCCATAGAAGAATTGGTCGACGGAATCTTCTTGGCGAGAGAAGGATTCGAGTCATGGTTATCCTCGTCAGAAGATTCGGAGTTTGAGCTAAGGTGAGAAGAAGATTGGATCTTTCGCTTCTTAGTTAATGGAGCAGAAGATTTACCCTTGCGAACGACAGTTTCATCTTTACTTTTAATCTTCGCGGTTACGGCTTCTTCAACTCCAACCTTCGCATACGGTTAAAGATAAGAAACAGAGGCAACAATATTGTTTCAAATAACAAAGGAAATGTTTCTTACTTCATCCGTAAGCGATCGAAGTATCGTCAGGGTACTCTCCAACGGATTATCCTTGTATTTTCTTCTCAATCTGGAGATCTGAAAAATTTCACAAACTCAGCAAATATAAAGAAAAATTGCAAAGGCAAGATCTGAAGAGGAAAACATACCTCTTTTGCCTTATCAGGCCATTTGAATTCCCAAGGGTGATATCCTACGAGATTCGCAGGAAGAATATGCGAACCCGCGATGTAAGGGCCATTTAAAATCAAGGGTACAACCCACCACTTCTCATCTTTGGAGTGGCGAGGAGTAGTATTATTGCCCGGATGCCAATCAATATCTTCAATGAGCAATTTATCTTCAGGAACATTATCCTTCTTTTTCAGGCGAATGCCCCAGCGAGATTTCGCATTCCGCATCTTTATCACTGAATAATTTTCAAAAAAGTTCTCTACAAGTGTACTTCTCAAAGCCAGCTATTTCCAAGTCTGCGAAATCGGGGTGCCTACAAAGTAGTAGGGTATAAAGATCCTTTGCCAAAGACCGCGATTCGCGAACTCAAGCATTAGGCGAATGCAATCGCCACTCAATTGATAAACAGCCCGAGAGAATTTTTCATGGGCCAAGATTTCATAAAATAAAGGCGTCTCAGGATTGTACAAGGGAATGGGAAGTCCCGCGAGAATCTGACCTAGCGAGACTATAATCTTTTGATCATCACATTGATGATCAGAACATAACTTTGCAGAAAGAGTAGATGAAGGTTCTTGATTGGGAATAGTTGACAGAGTGAAACCCTTCTCGAGCATCTTCTGTTGAACTTCATCAAAAGAAGCTTTGTATGCACGACTAATGGAAGCCATTATCAGTATGGGAATGGATAGGATGTTAAAGGTTAAGATCAGCGCTAGAAAGGACGAAGAAAAGATTTGCAGTAGCAGGAGCGCAAATTGCGGAAGGAGAGAATCAAAGAAAAGTTGCAGAGAGAAACTAAAGGATGAAAAGGAGGGGAAAAGAGAACTATATATAGGGAAAAAGATCCTCGAGAAAAACGAGGTCATTTAATGCGAGAAGAGACATGAATGGTCAAGAATAAGCGGTTGAAAGAGACGTGTCAAGAAGAGACATTAATAATCAAAATCCGTGTAAAAGTACAAAACTGAAACAGATAAAGATAAGCAGTCGCGGCAATAAAATTATAAAAATCTCATGATACTCTTCCCTTCGCAGGAGAAATATGAGGAGAGATAGGAGACGACACTTCGTATATATCACAAAGAAGCTTCGGAACTTTGCAAAAGAATAGAGGCAAGTACGTACTTTTCAAGGAAAGTATTCTTTTGCTCGTTCCTCCATCAACAAAAGTCAAAGATCGCTACCACAATAGATTTTTCCTTAAAGATCGCTCTTCAAGCAATATTCAAGGAAAAAGAGGCAAGATGTAGGATCGTAATATCGCAACAAGCAAGGTTCGCGGGATTAATAAATGACAAAGATCGCGAAGGAGTCGCAGAGCTAAAATAAACGACGCAATGAATAACGACAGGCAAAACATAAAGAAGACGTGAGACCTGGCGAGGGTTAAGAAGTGTCGCGAGAATGAATGTTTGTGCATCTGCGACACTTCGCGAGACATTCCCGAAAATAAAGGGTAGCTTAGCTGTCATCTACTATGTATTACCCTATATAAAGGGGGCTAAATGAGTCTGTGGGGGAGATCTTTTTGAAGGGTGAAGCAAGTCATTAGGAGAGAGAAAGTTTAAGAGCGCTTTAATTTCCAAGTGTAATACTATTGTACTGTGTAAACATTTCATGGAATCAATTAATAAGTGTTCTTGATCTCATATCTTTCAATGGATTAATTAAGCAAAACTGAGTAAGGGGTGTAGTGTGGGATTTCCTGCAACTACATGTAGTGAGATTCTCTTGGCCTGTTGAGATAAAGAAATTTCTCAAATTAAGCTAAATGTAGCAAAGTTGAAAATGGAAAGAACCCCGAAGTAATGAGGGTTAGACGTACCGACTCGTATAAAGCATGTGAAAAGGGACATATATATCTTGAGACAAAGATGTATTCCCCCCCACCCCCCCGGTAATAATGACACTAAAGTACAGGTATCAACTGAATATGGGATGAAGCTAAGATGTAATTCTAGCTCTCACTAAAGAGTTGGAATGAATCTTCTTACCGGTATTGGTACAAGCAATGCAATGCGGGTACCATAGTAGCAACCGATGTCATACTTTAAATATCAACTTTGACAAGAAGAAATTTGTCTGGCCAA
This sequence comes from Papaver armeniacum, assembly GCA_023531295.1. Lineage (NCBI taxonomy): Eukaryota > Viridiplantae > Streptophyta > Magnoliopsida > Ranunculales > Papaveraceae > Papaver > Papaver armeniacum. Next base: position 626,571 of record JAJJWW010013579.1, read on the forward strand.
TTGACTATTTATTTGAACTAGATCCAATGTCTGCGCTTATGGAATGAAAAGTACATCATTCTCACGAGACATAAATTCTCTATAGCACTTGAGATACATCCAGATGAAAAATATATCATCCCCCCCACCCCTCTGAAACGTAACATATATTTACTCTAAAGTACTTGAGTTGAATCTCACTGTTGTTACTAATAAGGCCACACCACTTATTTAATATCTCAAGGCTCAATGTCTAACAGATAGTGGTTTCCCTCCCACCATCTTAAGGAATTTAAACTAGTTGTTGAACTATTTCCTTATAATGTGACTACGAGGATTGGATCATTGAGTGCAGCACTGCTCAAAATTTGTTTTCAAGATAGAACAAAGACGTCACAAAATCTCTATATGTACCGAGAGATAATCACACCTTGTTAAACTCCAAAGTAACCCATGCAAATGGATATCATGTGGAACCTCACAATTATGAGAATGTAATTGATTGCATCTTTTATAGTCTCTAATATATTTGGAAGGAAATATATTTTAGAGAAACTAATGAGTCAATCTAGTGAAATGTAAATCACTATAGTATTTGGATTATTGAATCCATATTGACCCCGACGATGAAATGTTAGGAATTGACTCATACATGCTTTGGGCATAACCATAACGCAAATTTGGTTGTGACATGATGATTGTTTTGAAAGAACTCATACAAACATCACTTTATTTGAGTGAACGAAGACGGGAAAAAGATTGACAGAATGCGAAATGACGGCATATCTCTCAATAAGTGTACTATGATGGGTCACGAAAAGCATATCACTCATTTCACAAAGTCTTTAGTAAAACAGGATTGAGACCATAATGGTAAACAATCCATATTACAAAGAAATCAAGGTGAAATTTAGAAAAATATTCATGCAGAATGCGCACCATTAAAGTGACTTATGGATCTGGTGAATGTTTGACATTTTGGACTAGTTATAGTTCCCAAGAAATTTGCGTTTGAAAACTTCTAACACGTATTACAGAATGCAAAGTACAAAGGCTCACCACCCTTGTTAATGCTAGAGAATTTATATCAAAAGGACTTGATAAATATCGCATGTTAATAGAATCAATATAGAGCATCTTATACCCAACGGTCTCGCAGAGGCTACCATCAAAGGTTACAGATGGTGTCTAAGGAATAGGTTATGCGTACCAACCTACCTTTTATTTCTTTGGGGATATGCAATATTACGTGCATCTTTACTTTATTTGTTTTTAGACCCCAATATTAGTCAACCTTTTTTGTATACCAGTTGGTAACTGAATTTAAGCCTGAAATTCATGTTCTTACGCATTTTTGGTTGCACTATACATGTGCCATTATGAGTCCACATCGTACTATGATGGGTCACGAAAATGGTTAAGTAATTTTGTTGGATATTTATTGTCAATAATTATCCGCATTTTAAAACCTTTGGCAAGAGATCTCTTACCACTAGATTTGCGGGTTATCACTTTAATGAGACAGTCTTCCCGTCGTTAGTGGGAGATAAGAAAAAGTATTTTCTACAGGAACGACAGGAATTCTCATGGTTTGTTCCCACTGTGTCTCATATCGATTCTTGTACTCCACAAATGTAAATGTGAAGTGAAAGAATAATCGATTTTCAGAATATACATTGATGTTGCTAAAGTGATGAGATCACACATGACAACTGCAAACCTACCTGCAAGGTTACAAATACTCAATAAGGGATATACATCATAGACTAAGGTGTTGCAACTATACTTAGTGGAAGTGTGGTTGAGGCCGTGGCTCCATAAAGGAAGTTGGAGAGACCACTTGGTTCGATCAATCCTCACCTAGAAAGGAAATAGGTGAGGGAGGGCACAACTTATTTATATCATCAGAAATTATCTCTTAAGATATTCTCTGAATACGTCCATGAATCAAACTGGAAGACACTCCGAAGTTTAATGATTCCAGAGAACAACGGCATCCTAAGTGGATTATGAGAAGGCGCATGAGTCAATGGAAAGATCATGCCAGCATATTGATGATTAATTTCATATACACTTGGTTAAGGAAATAGATCAAGATGAGATCGAACCAAACTCCTTGTTGCTTAATGTCAACGAAGCGCATATTTTGCCTATACAATCCAGGTAGAACTTGGTTATTTGACAAATATACATGTATTTGGTGTGCTAGTGCTAACCAACCAAGTGTAAAGCCTATTGGACATACCCGTCTAAGTGACTATTTGATTTGGAGGGATAGACAAGTAAGTTATTTTCCTTGCGTATTCACAAGAAAGTTCCTGATTCGGAATTGTAGCTATCTATGTCGATGATACAGACATGATGGGTAATCTTGATGTAATAAGAGACCTTAAAAGCTATTTGAAATCCGAATTTGAGATGAAAAATCTGGGGAAATCTCGACCGAATATTGAGCCTGTGGTATATTATTCCACCAGTTTGCATATGTCTAAAGTTGTCAGGAAATTTAACAAACACATGCATCCTGATAGCACTCCCATGATTAGTCGAGGTTCAAATGTAAGCAAATGACCATTTCGTCTAAATGAAGATGACGAAGATGCGTTGGGAGATGAAATTCCATATCTAAGTACAATACACACATTGTTGTACTTAGTATAACAATGTACTAGATTAAATTCCACATCCTCAGGGAACTTGTTAGCTAGATATAGCTCAGCGCTAACGCAACGTCATTGGAATGGTACAATGAATGTAATCATGTACTTAAAAGTTACCATTGACATAAATTTGTTTTATCCTTGCAAAGGCATAAAAAGGAATGCTTATGAAAGTGCAATCCAAAAGTTGTTGATTATGAAGGAACAATAATATCTTCTCCAACGAAAGTAATCAGGGGGAGATATGGTAGACTATTTTCTAAGTCATTACCAATATTCAGTTTCGAAAAGTACATGACTAAAGGAACTGTTTGGAACAACTCTGAAAGTAATCAGGGGGAGATGACGACATCATGGGGAGGATCCAAGGATATGATGTAGAAATATTTCATTTCGAACTTGAAGTTGTGTTGTACTCCTTTTCCCTTCGATCGAGAATAGTTTTTCCCAAAGAGTTTTGTTAGTCGACAAGGTTTTTAGCGAGACAACACTAAAAGCATCAAGTATGTTGAACATTGAAAACATAAAGATCGCGTTTATATTACTGAAAATATCTGAATCAAAGAAATGAAACGCGATAGTCTGTTAAGCAACGCAACTTCCAGAATCAACAACAAAGTCATATAAATATTCAAGTCACCAAAGTAAAGTGTGATAAACTTATTCTGACTGCATCAGACTAATGAAAATTATTTGACATCAGGGGGAGCATCTAATAGTGTGTTGAACTATTTTCCTTCACCGAGGTTGCTTTTTCCCACAGGGTTTTGTTACTCGGCAAGGTTTCTAATGAGACAACAACAAACACCGGGAATGTAATTTCCCTGCTAAGGCTATTGTTTTTCCCGCGAGGATTTTCTGCCTTAAGAGTTGTGAAGCAACTAGTCAACTTTAACGGAGTAGAGTGATCATCTGCAATGGATCACCTTTACATGCATCTGTCACGTGTACTCTTTTCCTTTCGTCAAGGTTTTATCCCACTGGGTTTTCCTTGTCAAGGTTTTAATGAAGCAACATATTTGAGTCCAACTATGTTCTAAGTTTGCTTATACTCTTTTTCTCTAGTTCAGGTTTTGTCTCTCTGGGTTTTCCAGACAAAGTTTTAACGAGTCAATTAACTTAGACCTGTCAGTCTTTGAAGATCGTATTGCATGTGATGAACTACATGTAAATTACGAGACAACATGTGAAGTACTACATGTGAAGAGTTGTACCAAGGTTTTATCCCACTGGGTTTTTCCTTGTCAAAGTTTTAGTAAGGCAATTGATTTCGGCACAAGTCATCAACGAGAGAACGACATTTGAATAAATGTATAAAGTTTTGTTATTGAACCGCACAAGGGGGAGTGTTACAGGGCCTACGTCCCATGGATGTGCGGCCCAAAAGGATATTCTTTTGGTCTTCCCTTTTCCATGTATATAAAATATTTATCCATGTAACTATACTAACTCTAATCAAATGGAAAATACTTCTCTTTGTGCCTCTTTTATCTTTCTCTATGTTAAGCCTCGGATTTTCCGTAGCCTTTGTTCTCCATTCACGGTGTAAGTGTTTCAGAAATCTCTTTTAGACGAAAAGAGAAGAGATAGAGACAGAAGATGAAAGACAAAAGAGAAAACTGAACAGGTTTTCTATTGTTACGTCAAGTTACCATTATACCCTTTGCTGCACAGTTTCGGTGGTAAAAATCAGCGAGGGTAGTTACGTAAAAGAGGGTGGACACGGTCCAAAAACCCCTCTTTTCTTTATATTAGTATAAGATAAGATATTTCTCCTTCAAAACTGGCAAAAATATAAACCAAGCAGAAAGGTATGTTCTTGTTAATCATGTCCTCAAGGCTTCTCCAGTCTACCACATGAACACTTTCACTATTCCTGACAAATTCAATAACCAGATGGAGCAATCCCAAAGAGGTTTCTGGTGGGGGAAAACAGACATGGTAGTTATATTTGAAAAATTGGGGTAATATTTGTACTCACAAATTTCAAGAGGGCCTTGGTTTTAAAAATCTTAAACATGTTAATATTGCTTCATTAGCTAAAACTGCTTGGAATTGAACCCACTACTCTCAACATGATCTTTGTTTTAAGATTTTGAAATGTAAGTATTTCAAAAATAGTTCTCCCCTTCATTATCCAGTGAGTAAAGATAGCTCTTGGGTTTGGAGAAGCATTTGTAGGGGTTTAGATTTTGTTTGTAACAATTTTTTTTGGGTTCTAAGAGATGATAATAGTATTTTGGCTTTTGAAGAAAAATGGATTCCTAATAGTGTTTAGCCTCTATGCTCGCCTACCCAAATCCTAATCTCTTAGTCTCCGATTTGATTGTTAGAAATTCTAATAGGTGGAATATTGATCTTGTTAATGCTTACTTTTCTCTTAGGAATGCTCAACTCATTCGAGTATTAGAATTCCCCTTTCAGGTCATGACAGACTAATCTGGCATTTCACTAAAAATAGTCAATTCTCTGTCAAGTCTGCGTATAAAGTTTTGTATGGTCAAATCGACTACATTCTAAATCCCCAGAATGTTGATCATGTTTATAAGTCTCTTTGCAAGCTCCCAATGCTTTCAAAAGTTCAGATTTTTACTTGGAAATGCTATGAGAACATATTGCCTGTGAAATCTATTGTCTGCAGATTTAATGACTCTCATGATATGAATTGCAATCAATGTTGAACTTTGGTACCTGAAACTGCATAGCATGTTATTTTACACTGTCGTTTTGCTCAAGCAGTTTGGTCTTTAACTCCTTATTATAACCTAGTATCACAAGTTAGAGATTCTACTTAGACTTTAAAAGAATGGGCCGAGCAGTGGTTATCGTCTGACACATTATGCGATAAAGTTGTTGTTGTTTTCTCTATTGCTTTGAGCATATGGAAGGACAAATTCTCTTTCATTTTTCAGGGCAATATTTAAACTATTCCACTACTGCTAGATTAGCTCTTAAGTTTGTGAATGATACTAATGCCTATCTTTTGTCTGCATCTGTAAAAATTTGTCTGCAATCACTCATAATGTCGAAAATGACTTGAATTCTATAGTATCAACTTTTCCAGAAGACTGCATTATTGTTTATAGTGACGCATCTTTTGACATTAATACTAATTTCTCGGGAACGGGTTTGATTATGAATGATGCAACATGCAACTATATTGGATGCAAAGTCTCTTCAGGAGTAGCAAGGAATGCTGAAGAGGCTGAATGTTTGGCCCTGCTGGAAGCAAGCACTTGGGAGAAAGAAAGGAACTACAAAAAAGTGTGCTTCATTAGTGATGCTCAATTAGTAGTAGAATAATTTAATTCTAATAAGAACCGGCTATTATGGTATAATAAAACTATAGTAGATTGCAAATTGATTCAAAATTATTTTTCATTTTCTAGAGTTGCATTTCTAAAAAGAAATTTCAACAATCTTGATGACATTGCAGCTAAGCATTGTAAAAACTTTAGAAGGCATGGAGAATGGTTGGGCACAATCCCGACATTCCAGTCACAACACTTGTAATTTCTTTTATTTAATAGTATCAATTTATTTCTTAGCAAAAAAAAAAGACTTCATTTTGTGCTGCCATAACTTTTTGAAGTAATACTTTTATAAAGAAGCCGAGTATCGAATAATTTGGGCAGTTTTGAATGGAAAGGATTTAGTTGATTAATTCTCGGTAGAACTCTTTGAAGGCAACCACTGGACGGGTGCTATTTTTGTAGATATTTTTTTTTAAGTCTAGCCTTGTGGCGTTTAATTTTTATTTTCAACCTAGAATTAGTAATCACGTTGATCATACATCCATGTGTTGGGCTTTTGGCCTAGACCTCTTATTTGGCTTCTGCCTAATGTTGAGGCAGATTGTCATCCTTTTTAAGGCCTTTGATTAGAAAAAATAATAATAACAAAATTAAAAAAAAAATACTACGTTTGTTTCTGTAAAAGTGTATCTATCATTTTTTTCATTTTGGCTTACAAAATTGGCTAAAATGAAAAAAATGATGGTGACATTTTTGCCGAAACAGAATAACTTAAACATAGACTCCAAATTTGAAAAGAATTTACAGTACACAAGTACAAGAGAAAGAAAAGAAAAGAGGAGATGAAAGAAAAAAGCAAGAACGAAGCACTTAAACACTCCCAATCTAATAAACAACTATTATTTTTTTGATCTCATCGAAAGTTTCCTAACAAGTTTCGTTAAGAACTTGATCAAATGATTGAGAACCATCCTTGTTATATTTGAAAGACATTTTGAGATTCTGGATCTTGAGCGCGTCTTGTTTATTTTGCGGCAGACGTTCGTGTTGGATAAAGTCTATGTATGGTTGCGCTTCTATTTTTCCTACACAGCGTGATAGGGCTCCTCCGGGTGTTCGATAATACAGTGCTCCACATACCATGACGAATTGCTTGAATACCTTAGTAGGTAACAATTTCTCATCTGCATTCCTGGTTAGGTCGTCGATGTAAGTTGATCTCCAGTCGTCCTTTTGCTCGAATTACACGTCCTCCTTCCACGTGCTTGGCAATGTTCTTTTCTTAACTACCATTGTTCCTTCATCCGCCACGTTCAATCGCATTTTCGCTGCTAGAGTGGATAATGCATCGGCGTGTCGATTAGTACGTGGTTCTTCCTGTGTGTTCGATGACAGTACTCCCTATTTTTGCTATCAATTCTTGGACTTCCGCCCGGTAGGGAGCTAAGTGCGCTTCTTTCACCTGGAATTCTCCTGATACTTGGCTCGTAACAAGCTTTGAATCTCCTTTTATGTCTATTGCACCTAAGTTAAGCTCTTCCGCCATGCGCAGCCCCAAGATTAGTGCTTCATATTCCGCCACGTTGTTGCTGCACTCGAAGTCAGTTTGAATGTGAATGATAATAAATAACGTTTGGGTGTCTCAAAAACTATACCACCTCCTCCATGAGAGCCATATGATGATTCGTCAAAGAATATTGACTATCGTTCTTCCTCTTCTACTTCCGCGACTTCTCCAGGTATTTCTTCACTTATCTCCATCATATCCGTTCACGGAAACGAGGCTAATAGATCCGCAAACGCTTGCCCATGAACTCCTTTGGTTTGCTGATATTTTAATTCAAACTCGGATAGCTGCAGTAGCCACGGACTGTTCTTCTGGATAAAACTGGCTTCTAGCTAGATAAGCGATCGGGTTTACGGCTGCTACCACTATGGTCTCATGAGCGAGGCAAATATGATCGCAATTTCTTTGTAGCGTATATGAATGCCAAGCATGCTTGTTTCGCCATCGAGTATCTGAACTCCGCGTCTCTAAAGCCTTGGCTAATGTAATGAATCAGACATAACTGATCATTACCGAAATCTTGAGCTAGCAGTTCTCCGATTGCCAAACCAGTGAATGTTGTATACAAATAGACGGACTCGCCTTTGATTGGTGAACGTAGAAGTCGTGTGCTAATTAAGCACCCTTTGAGTTTCTGAAAAGCTCGCTCTTGATAAGCTCCCCATTCGTACGGTTTGTTCTTTTTTAATAACGGCAGGAAAGCCGATAGTAATTGAGCTAATCATGGGATGAACCTCCAGACGTATGATATTCTTCCAATAAAAGTCTATAATTCTTTCACATTTGCAGGTGGCCTCATAGTAGTTATTGCCTCTACCTTATACAGATCGATTTGTATGCCCTTATTCGTGACGACGAATACCATGAATTTTCCGGAAGTGACGCCAAAAGCACATTTGAGAGGGTTCATCTTCAGGTGATATTTCCTGCATCTATCGAAGAATCACTTTAGGTGATCCATATGATCTTCTCGCGCCCTAAATTTCACCACAATGTCATCTATGTATACCTCCATTATATGATGCATCATATCATGAAAAATAGCCACCATCGCCCGCTGATAAGTTTCCTTTCATGTACCTGGGAGTGCCCGTATCAGGAAATCCTACAACACACCCCTTATTATATTTTCTAGATCTAAATCTATTTCATAATCAAAATAAAGATTAAAGTGCTAAAATTATAAAATGGACACAAGGATTTTTTACATGGTTCGATCAATGTGATCTACATCCATGGTTCTTCACTATGATTGTTGAGGTTACATTAATATTATATTTACAATCTCCATTAATGAGTATTTTGTAGAGCTCTAGATCTAGTTTTGGGGAAGAAGATAATAAAGAAAATAAAGTCTCTCTCTCCTAATTGTGTATCTTCTCTCTCTTACCAAATTGTCTCCCCTTTCTCTCTCCTGCTCTCCTCTTTATATAGGTGTTTACATAGTGGATGACAGCTCAGCTGTCCTTTAATTTTGGATATGGCTTGCGATAACCTCGCGAGCTTGTAAATGTTAATTTCGCAAACATCTTTAATTTCGCTAAATTACCACACTTTAGTCATGTTTACACTGTTGTCATCTGTTATGTCATTCCTGTAATTATTTTACGACGTCATCGCAATCGTTGTTGATGAGATTTTCGCTGGTGTGTCGTTGTTGCGATATTTGGATCCTACATCTTGCCTCTTTTTCCTTGAATATTGCTTGAAGAGCGATTTTTAAGGAAAAATCCTCTTTGTTGTAGTTGTTAGTGCGAGATGCTTGATGTTGGAGTAATCTTTGATCTTTGTTGATGAAGGAACGAGCGAAAGAATACTGGACTTGAAAAGTACGTACTTGCCTCTATTCTTTTGCGAAGTTCTGAAGATTTGCGAAATAAATAAGAAGTATCAACCATTGAAGTATAAGAAGTACGAAGCATCCTTGAAGTATAAGAAGTATGAAGTATCCTTGAAGTATAAGAAGTACTCAATCTTCGAAATATAAGAAGTATCCATCCTTGAATGAAAATAAGAAATATTGCCTCTATTCCTGCGAAATTATTACTCACTTATTGGTGAGGATTCTTGCTGTTCACTAGTGAACATCCATTTTGGAAACGATTCTTGCCGAGAAGATAAAGAACATAAAATGTTTTCTTGGTTATCCATAGTTGCCTCTGTTCTTTATCTATGAGGTTAGAATCCTTGAGAAAGTGTTGATTGAGCGAATTGTTTCTTCATTCTTATCTTGCCTCTGTCTCATGTTTTGTGCTCATGCGATAGTATAATCTCTTCAAGTTGCTTGTTATTTTTCTTATAATCGAGCGAAATAATTACATCCTGCGAAATAATCACATTCTGCGAAATTCTGACACATTTTGTGAAATCCTGAATAATCCTGCAAAATTCTGAATACTTGTGCTAATATAATGCTCATGTGATGATTATGTTATGAAATGTGTATGCGATGTGTATGCCATGAAATGCTTATGCGATGCTTTCATGATGCAAGTGTGATGCATATATGATGAGAATGCTTATCTATTGCAATGTATAGCTATTTTTTGTGTTACTTAGCTCATTTTGCCGCAAATTTCTTGAATTTTTGAATACAATTTCTACCTTTCTTGTTTCTCCCTGCACATAAAATATAATTCTCTGTTTTTTTTATTCAAATGGAAGATTAAGCATAATCTCACAGATGTTTTCCGCTGAATTTTGTCATTGCGACAAGATCGCAGGACGTCCTTACATTTTCATGTAATGACCCATTGATCTTGCCTTATCATTTCTCTTGTGTGGTCTTATTTTGCCTTCCTAGTTAAAGGTCTTATTTTGCCACCTCTCATTATTGCGACAAAATCGTAGGACGTCTTTACACTTTCATGTAATGACCCATTGATCTTGTCTTATCATTTCTTTAGTATTATTGCCTCTGTAGGATATCTTTCTTGCGACAATATGACAGGCCTAAATATTCTTGCGAACATAAAGCCCCATGACATTGCCGTCTTTGCGACGAAATTGCAGGACGTCTTTACACTTGCATGCAATGACCCATTGATCTCGTCTTATCTACTCTTTTGTATTTTTTCCTCTTTAGGATTGTTGCATACATATGACAAGCCTTGATACTCCCGTGAGTAAGAAGCCTCATTACATTTACGTCTTTTTTGACACTATCAGCTCCCTAATGGAGGGTGCCGCCCTTATCTTCCCCCTGGTTGCCCCTTCAAGGAGGCGTACTTCTGCCATACAAGGCTAGCTCCTCCCATCCGGTCTTAACAACAACCAGTTGTTTTCGCATCCTCTTATCCCTTTTGCCTATAGGGCTTATGGTTACGAGACTGCACCCTAAGTGGAGTTTTCTTCGGCCCGAGTGCAACATAAGCCGAGACTTGCCAAGAATGGCCGAGACACTTCAAATGTCCCAGGCACCCTTGGCTCAACCGTGTACCTCGGAGCCTTGGTCAAATGCTGACTCCTTAGAAGAGACCCTCGGTCGTCCAACCTAAGTCATAAGCTTAGATTGAAAATCCAAGGTACCTCTCCTGGATGGGTTTTATTACCCCCAATCTCCATGACTCAGGTTCCAGGGGCGGTGTAACCTTTTCCCTGAGCCACGCTACAGATACCCCCTTACATGACGCACTTTAGGTACTTTGCCTCTTACGAAATTTTATTCGCGAACTAGGGTGTACGCCATGAAGGTTCGTCCGATTCTGATTATTTTGTTAATTCTTCTTCATATGTAATAGGTACCCCCTACTATGACGCACTTTAGGTACATTTGCCTCTTGCGAAATTTTGATTTTGCCATAGTAGGTTCGCCTCTATCTGATTATTTTGTTGATTCTTCTGCATATAATCTCTTTTGTAATTTCGCTGATCTTTGATAATCTCTTGTCATTTTCTGTGCGAAATTTTCGCATGTCTTCATTCTTCCATTCTTTTGTTTCATTCATTCCTTCATTTCGGTCATTTCTTTCATTCATTCTTTCATTCTCATATCTTCATGTTAAATATCATATCATTTGAAGCAAAGTAAATATTCAAGAGAAATATATAAATTGATCTGCGAGATTTTTCTCGAATCTTTGAAATCTTTAAGATCTTTGTAATTTTGAAATCTTTGAAATCTTTGAAATCTTTGTAATTCTTTGAAATCTTGAAATCTTTGAGATCTTTGAAATCTTAAATTTTTTTTTTTTTTTTTTTTTTGTAATCGTGCGAATGTATCGCTTTCTTTAAAATCAAATCAAGAATCTTTTTATTCGCTGTAAAAGAGATATTCTAGAGAAATATATAAATTGAATTTTCTTGATTTTCTGTAATTTTGAAATCTCGAAATCTTTGTAATTTTGAAGTCTTTGTACTCTTGAAATCTTAGTAATCTTTATAATCTTGCGATTGAATCGCTTTTTGTAAATCAAATCAAAAATCTTTTTATTCGTTCTTAGTATAAATTAAAGTGTTCAAGGAAGTGGTACTTAGCTTTCATGTGATTGTCTGTTGCTGTCGTCTCGCGCGAAGTATATGGTTTGCTTGCGAAACTGGCATCCTTGAAACGTATAAACGTCGCACAAAGAAATGTAATTATCGCGCGGCAAAAAAAAAAGTGTGAGAAATGAGATTTGAACCCTTGACCTGCCTCTTGCATATTCTCGCACCATACCAACTGTTCCAACCCTCTCTTGCGAAATTAATTTGCGAAATAATCAAAGTCCGTGCGAAATTTCGCGTAACAAAAATAAATGTGCGAGAAGCAAGAATTTATCCTGCGACCTGCTACTTGCATTTACGCCTCCTGACCAACTGTGTAAGCTTCTTCTTATGCGAAATTATCGCACGCTTGTTAAAACTTGTCTTTCTCTGGTAGTCCAAAAAAGATGCGAAAATTCGCGGGATGTGGGAATTGAACCTGCGACCTCAAGCTCATTGTCTTTACCTCTGACCAACTTTGTTGGCTTCTATTTGCGAATTATCTCTGCGAAATAATAACCTACTTTCTTCTGTGCGAAATACCCTTGCGAAATATCCATACGAAAAATACACATTTATTGGGATTTGAACACGCGACCATGAACTCATTAACTTCGCAGGTGACCAACTGTGCTGCCCGTTGTTTGCGAAATTATGAAACAACTTTGCGAAATTATTCATTTTTTCGTCCTCTGTAAAAAGAAGAAAACTACGCTCGCAGGCGAATTCGAACTTGCGACCACAAACACACATGTTGTTCTCGGACCAACTGTTCAAGAACTTCTCTGCGAAATTAACTCATAACTTTTTTCCTTATTCTCTTATTCGCCACTGAAGATGATGATAAAATGAAAACTATGTATCTCTGCGAATTCGAACCCATGACCTATTGTTTGTTTGCTCAGCCTTGAACCATCTGTACGAATTTCTGTTTGTGATAAAAATTGCAGCATATGCCTCTTATCTTCTCTTCGTCCTTCCTTAATTTCTTTCAACAATTTGCTTCTTGCCTTTTCTCCTGAATATGGAAATCTTCTAGTTTTCTTCCCTGAATTTCACCACATCAACTAATTTTTTCTCTTCTTCTCATGTATTTGAATTGTTGATGATGTTTACTCCCTGAAAGTGTGATTTCTTCCATGAAATTTCCATTTTTGAACCTAAACTTTGTAGATCTAGAAAAATATGAACAGTAATTAATCTTTATGGAAACTTCTTGAACCAACAAATTACAGGAAGGATAAATCCTTTACTCCTCCCTGTTTCTAGCGCCAAAATGTAGTTGCAGGAAATCCTACAACACACCCCTTATTATATTTTCTAGATCTAAATCTATTTCATAATCAAAATAAAGATTAAAGTGCTAAAATTATAAAATGGACACAAGGATTTTTTACATGGTTCGATCAATGTGATCTACATCCATGGTTCTTCACTATGATTGTTGAGGTTACATTAATATTACATTTACAATCTCCATTAATGAGTATTTTGTAGAGCTCTAGATCTAGTTTTGGGGAAGAAGATAATAAAGAAAATAAAGTCTCTCTCTCCTAATTGTGTATCTTCTCTCTCTTACCAAATTGTCTCCCCTTTCTCTCTCCTGCTCTCCTCCTTATATATGTGTTTACATAGTGGATGACAGCTCAGCTGTCCTTTAATTTCGGATATGGCTTGCGATAACCTCGCGAGCTTGTAAATGTTAATTTCGCAAACATCTTTAATTTCGCTAAATTACCACACTTTAGTCATGTTTACACTGTTGTCATCTGTTATGTCATTCCTGTAATTATTTTACGACGTCCTCGCAATCGTTGTTGATGAGATTTTCGCTGGTGTGTCATTGTTGCGATATTTGGATCCTACAATAGTTGTGTCTGTCTTTAGTTGTAGTTGCAGGAAATCCCACAACACACCCCTTGTGATATTATGATAATATTTTCTAGATCTAAACTTATTTGATAATCAAAATAAAGATAAAAGTACTAGAATTATAAATGGAGACACAAGATTTTTTACATGGTTCGATCAATGTGATCTACATCCATGGTTCTTCACTAGTGATTTTTGTAATTACATGAGTTTACATTTAGAATCTCCATTAATGAGTATTTGGAGCTTTCTAGATCTAGTTTTGAGGAAGAAGATGATAAAGAAAATAAACTCTCTCTCTCTACAAAATGTGTCCTCTCCAAAAATGTGTATCCTGTAGGATCATAATATCGCAACGGACAAGGTTCGCGGGATTAATAAACGACGGTGTCGCGAGAGTGTCTCGAGAGAAGGTAGCAAGACTCGCGAGAGTGTCTCGAGAGAAGGTAGCAAGACTCGCGAGAGTGTCTCGAGAGAAGGTAGCAAGACTAGAGAGAGTGTCTCGAGAGAAGGTAGCAAGACTCGAGAGAATGTCTCGAGAGAAGGTAGCAAGAGCCTGCGAAATCATTAAAGGGCTCGCGAGAATATGAGCTGTATGTGAGCTGTCATCCATTATGTAAACACCTATATAAAGAGGAGAGCAGGAGAGAGAAAGGAGAGGAATAATTTTGGGGAGATTTTTAGAAGAGGACACTTTTAGGAAGAGAGAGATATTTTTAGAGAGAGATTTATTTTCTTTATCATCTTCTTCCCCTAAAACTAGATCTAGAGCTCTACAAATTATTCATTAATGGAGATTCTCAATGTAATTCAAATGTAACCTCAACAATCATAGTGAAGAATCGTGGATGTAGATCACATTGATCGAACCACGTAAAAAATCTTATGTGTCTATTTAAATTTCTAGCACTTATATTTAAAATTTAGGTGATTAATATGATTTAGATCTACAAAATATAGTGAGGGGTGTAGTGTGGGATTTCCTGCTACTACATATGCGCTAGAAACAGGGACCTAATCTTGTTGGTTCAAGAAAGTTTAGAAAAAACGGCTACTGTTGGTGATGAATTCAATTGGATCTATAAACTTAAAGAGAAATTTCCATGAAAAGTAGTTACTGTTCATACTTATTATTTAGATCTACAAAATTTGGGTTCAAAAATGGAAGTTTTATGGAAGAAATCACACTTTCAGGGAGAAAACACCGTCAACAATTCAAAGACATGAAGAGAGAAAGTTTAAACATGCTTTAATTTCTAAGTGTAATTCTATCTTCCTGTGTAAACATTTCATGAATTCAATCAATAAATCTTCTTGATCTTATATCTTTCAATGGATTAATTAAGCAAAATCGAGTAAGGGGTGTAGTGTGGGAAAACCTGCTACTACATATCCTCCTCTTCTCTCTCCTGCCTTTCTCTTTATATAGGATATTACATAGTGAATGACAGCTCATGTACAACTAATATTTCCCTTAATTTCGGATTTACCTTGCGACATTTCGCAGGTCTACAAATGTTAGTCTTCGCAAGTCTTCTTGACTCTTCGCAGAATCGTCACACCTTTCTCATATTTAAGCTAATGTCATTTGTTGCGTCGTTTCTAATATTTCTTCTGCGACATTATTATGTTGTGTCGTTAATAATTCGCAAGTGAAGGTTGCTGCGATATTTTGCTCCTACATTAGTACTATTTATTGAGTGGTTTAGATTATTCCACTTGGATAGTTTGAAGTCGTCGGATATTGAGGGAGTGAATGAGATATATATGTACTCATATTCTATAATGAAATGCAAGAAGAAAATAATCTACGAAGAACTTATGTTCAATGTGTTCATTAGGAACCAGTAAGTTCAATCCGTGAGGATTAAGATTATCACTATCCATGTCTTACTCAATTTATGATCCAAACCTTGTAGTTGTACATCCAGGTACACTAAATTTGGTATCAGATTCGTTCCGATCTAGGGATTCTCTACTTCTATCTATTAGGTATTCGTTGGAGCAATTACTGGCGCAAAATAAAGCTTATCTCCATTTATGTGAATTGCAGAGGAAACGTCAACAGCTGCTGAACGATGTAAATTCACCAACTCGAGGTTTAAATCTACTGCTAATGCAATATCTCATCTACATCGCCAAGAGCAAGTGGGAATCATTTCTACCACCAAAATCTGAAGCAGAAATTGTTGATGAAGTTGTGCATCTTGAATCTAAGAAGGAGGAGGATGTTTTCGTTGACGAATTGGTACCTGAATTCAGTGAAACTGTTACTCCAAATTTTATTCCTGATGCTACTACAGATTCAACTTTAGAATCTGATTCAAATTTTGGATCTAAAACCGATTCAGCTAAGGGTTTAAATGGGTTTTCAAAATCAACATCAAACATTGAATATTCTGTTATTTCAATTGGTGATTTTACGGTTTATCCATCTGAGGAAAACAACCCCATTCCTACTGGTGTTGTAATGAAGATGATTCTTCCGATTTGCTATCGATTCCTCCATTTCTCTTTGTTGAAAACAAAACTGCTGTTTCAACTGAGGTTGTGAGTTGTCAGTTAACAGAAATTGATAAAACTGAAGAGAATAATTTTGAAAGGAAGGATAAGATCAAATGGGGTAAGTGTTTTTCCATTATTCTCGATTCTTCTCGTATCATTTTTGATTCAGGAAAAGAACTCAAAGTCATTAAGAGGTTTTTTGTTACTTGGCTTGGTGTTTATGAGTTTAGTTTGGATTCACTTACTTCATATTCTTTTGCATTATATGCTGGCTCAATTTTAATGGATGAATTTGATAGAAATCTTGTGTATAAGCTGAATTCTGAGAATGGGTTCTGGTCAGATTCACGGTTTCGAGATAAAATTGTTGGTATGTTGGCTGATGGTAGTATTTCTAGTACCTACAGGAAGCTATTTGTTAAAATGCTTCTAATGGATATTGTATGTTGTGAGCATGAAATTCATAAACATATAATCCAACTTGCTGATTCTCGTTTGTTATTTGATCGTGGTAAATGTGTTGTTGTTTCATCAATTGCTCATGGTAAATTCATTCTGTAGTTGCAGGAAATCCCACACTACACCCCTTACTCAGTTTTGCTTGACTAATCCATTAAAAGATGTGTGATCAAGAATATTTATTAATTGATTCCATGAAATGTTTACACAGTACAATAGAATTATACTTGGAAATTAAAGCGCTCTTAAACTTTCTCTCTCCTAATGACTTGCTTCACAATTCAAAAGATCTCTCTCTTCAACAGACTCATTTAGCCCTTTATATAGGGTAATACATAGTGGATGACAGCTAAGCTATCCTTTATTTTCGGGAATGTCTCGCGAAGTGTCGCAAGTGCACGAATATTCATTCTCGCGACACTTCTTAACCCTCGCTTGGTTTCATGTCTTCCAATTGTTTTGTTTGTCGTTATTCATCGCGTCGTTTATTTTAGCTCCCTGCGACTCCCTCGCGACACCGTCGTTTATTAATCCCGCGAACCTTGTCCGTTGCGATATTATGATCCTACATCTTGCCTCTTTTTCCTTGAATATTGCTTGAAGAGCGATCTTTAAGGAAAAATCTGTTGTTGTAGTAATCTTTGATCTTTGTTGATGAAGGAACGAGCGGAAGAATACTGGACTTGAAAAGTACGTACTTGCCTCTATTCTTTTAGCGAAGTTCCGAGGCTTCTTTGTAGTATATATATGAAGTTCCGTCTCCTGTCTCTCCTTACATCTCCTCTACGAGGGAGAGAATGTCATGAGAATCAATATTTTGATTTGCCGCAACTACTCATCTTTATCTGTTTCAGCTCCGTACTATTACACAGATTTTGACCATTAAAGTCTTTTCTTGACACGTCTCTTCCAACTTTTTATTCTCGACCGTTCGTGTCTCTTCTCGCATTAAATGCCCTCGTTTTTCTCAAGAATCTTTTTTTTTTGATTTTTCTATATATAGCTTTCTTTTCCTCCTCTTTTCTTCCTTTAATTTCTCTCGCAACTTTTCTTGACTCTCTCCTTCCGCAATTTGCGCTCCTGCCATCAGTAACTCTTTTTTCTTCATCCCTTCTAACGCGATCCTAATCTCCAACCTCCCATCCATTCCTATACTGATAATGGCTTTCATTAGTCGTGCATACAAATCTTCTTTTGATGAAGTTCAACAGAAGTTGCTCGAGAAGGGTTTTACTCTATCAACCATTCCCGATCAAGAATCTTCATCTATTCTCTCTGCAAAGTTGTTTTCTGATCATCAATGTGATGATCAAAAAATTATAGTCTCGCTAGGTCAGCTTCTCGCAGGACTTCCCATTCCCTTATATAATCCTGAGATGCCTTTGTTTTATGAAATCTTGGCCCATGAAAAATTCTCTCGGGCTGTTTATCAATTAAGTGGCGATTGCATTCGCCTAATGCTTGAGTTCGCGAACCGTGGTGCTGGCAAAGGATCTTTATACCCTAATACTGTTAGAAAACCCGATTTCGAAAACTTGGAAATAGTCTTTGAGAAATACACCTGTAGAGAACTTTTTGAAAATTATTCGGTGATAAAGATGAGGAATGCGAAATCTCATTTGCTGGGCATTCGCACGAAAAAGAAGGATAATGTCCCCGAGGATAAATTACTTATGCAAGATATTGACCGGCACCCGGCAATAATACTACTCCTCGCCACTCCAAGGATGAGAAGTGGTGGGTTGTACCCTTGATTTTAAATGGTCCTTACATCTCGGGCTCGCATATTCTTCCTGCGAATCTCGCAGGATATCATCCTTGGGAATTCAAATGGCCTGATAAGGCAAAAGAGGTATGTTTTCCACTTCGAATCTTGCCTTCGCAACTTTCTTTTTATATTTGCTGAGTTTTTGGAATTTTTCAGATCGCCAAATTGAGAAGAAGCTACAAGGATAATCCGTTGGAGAGTACTCTGACGATACTTCGATCGCTTACGGGTGAAGTAAGAAACATTTCCTTTGTTATTTGAAACAATATTGTTGCCTCTGTTTCTTATCTTTAACCGTATGCGAAGGTTGCCTCTGTTTCTTATCTTTAACCGTATGTGAAGGTTGGAGTTGAAGAAGCTGTAGCCGCGAAGATTAAAAGTAAGGGTAAAACCGTCGTTCGCAAAGATAAATCTTCTGCTCCATTAACTAAGAAGCGAAAGACTCAGTCTTCTTCTCGCCTTAGTTCAAGTTCCGAATCTTCTGACGAGGATAATCATGATTCGAATCCCTCTCTCGCTAAAGAGATTCCATTGGCCGGTTCTCCTATGGATCAGTTATCTAGCATCTTCTCAGACTCTTTCCAAGGAATGGGAGATGCTCCCCTAGCTTCCCTTTGCGGGGTTCTCGCAAATGTGTGTAATCTTTGCTTTACTAGAGGGCAATAATTCTTTCAATGGAGCCTCTAGAATTGTGTCTCGACTTCTTGAACGCACTTGGGTCTTTGGTATGCATGTAGTCATATTTCCCGTTAATTTTAAATTTTTAAATATATATGTATTAACGGTTTTTCTATCTTCTTTCATAGGTTGGAAAAACTTCTTTTGTAGTTGCCTCAGATCTCGAGAGAAGACGCAATAATCTTGAAAAGAGAAATTTTCAATTGAACAAGAAGACCCAAGAGCTGGAAGTTGAAGCCGCGTCATCTCGCGATAAGATTCAAAAATTAGAAGCCGATCTGGACTCCCAAAAGGATAGAGTAATCACTCTTCAGAATTCAAATCAGCAACTTTATGGTATAGTAATCTTCAATTCTCAAACCCTTTTCATGCTATCTTTTATTTTTCTTTGTCTGACTATTATTCTCGCAGACGTATATAATCTCTCCGAAGAATCCATTCTTCTCCATTCATTTCCCGAGCCTATGAATGATGATGTCCTTCTTACTCACCTCAATCAATCTCTAAGTAGTTTCTCAAATAAAACTAACCTCCTTTCATTAAAGGATCTTCAATCCAAACATCATCTCTTAGAAATCGAACACAGATCTAGTTTAAACTTAACTAATCGCTTTAAACGAATGTACCTTGATTCCGAGAAGAAAATCAAGACTTTAAGGAAGAAAATTAGTGATCTCATAGATGAGAACGATCGCATTACTAACAGAGGTGCACAGGCGTTAGCAGAATTCCACAAATCTCTTCTTGGTGTGCAAGTTGAACGAGATGAACTCCTTCATCAGAATACCATACTTAAGCAGCAAGTTCGTTCTCTTCTTGTTATTAATAGTGATGATGAATTCGCCTGGGCTGCGAAAGTTTTAGATAATGCCAGGAATAACCTAGGTGTTGATGTTAGTCTTCATGCCGAGCATACTTCCTTGATTAAAGATATGATATATGATAGAGAAGGTTACTTATTATACCTTCTTCGCTTCTTACTTCGTAGTATTGCTTGTAAATTATTAACTTGTTGTTACTTATTTGTAGAATCCGAGAAGAGACTTCAAGTTAGAATTAGAGAGCTTGAATCGAAAAAGAACAACTCGCCAGAATTTTCCAATGAGAATTGAAGAACTTGAAAATCGAAAAAGAACAAATTTCGCAAAAGAATCTCTTCCTTCGCGAGAATAAATATTCCAAGTTGAAGAAACAATTTCGACGACAAATGGCGAATTTTAATAATGATGCCGTTCGTTTTCGCAATGGAGCCATGGAGTATGTTTGTAAGGACCACAATATCCTCTCGCATCCCCTCGGGCTTTCGAAAAGGTTCCCGAGAATCGCCTGTCTCAGACGTTTCTGATAGTGAGGCTAGCGAAGAAGAAAATTCTGGCGATGAGAATAATAGGACCGAGGAATCAGATGAAGGGGAAGAATCACCAAAGAGATAATTCTTTTTGTTTTCTTTCGCTGCCTGTAATATCTATACATTTCTGTATCTCTTCATTAGTGTACTTCTTGAATTGTACCCCTCTAAATTCAATCTTCACTCCCCTTTTTTGGTAGTTCTTCTTTGTAATATAATTGGCTAACATTATTGATGTATAACTTTTTCATCAGAAGATGAATAACAATATTCCATCTTTTCCATTCCCATACTTGCCTCTGTTATTTATCTTCAGATGGAAGATTTTAGTTGTCATCATGTATTTTGTTGGATAATAATTTTATTTTCGCGGGTATCTTCATAACTCAAGAATCCTACTTGTCTCGCCTTACCATTTCGGTAGTCTTTGTTTTATCTCTTCTTGTTGCGACAAGGTCGCAGGATGCCTTTACATTTTCATGCAGTGACCCATTGACCTTGCCTTATCATTTTCGTGTGGTCTTCCAAGTCAGACCTCCCTAATTAGAGGTCTTTCCCCGCCACCTTTTATTGCGACAAAATCGCGAGGACGTCTTTACACTTGCATGTAAAGACCCATTGATCTTGCCTTATCATTTTCCAAGTATTTTTGCCTCTGCAGGATGTTTTAGTTGCGGCAATATGACAAGCCTAGATATCCTTGCGAACATAAAGCCTCATGACATTGCCGTCTTGCGACGAAACCGCAGGACGTCCGTACACTTTCGTGTAAAGACCCATTGAACTCGCCTTACCCTCGCGTTAGTATTATTGCCTCTGCAGGATCATTGCACAAATATGACAAGCCTAAATTCTCTTGCGAAAACATAGCCTCATGACATTTGCGTCTGTTTTGACACTCCCCCTAATGGAGAGCGTCGCCCTTATCATCTCCCCGGTTGCCCCTTCAAGGAGGCGAAACATCGGCCATACAAGACTAGCTCCTCCCATCCGGTCTTAACAACAACCAGTTGTTTTCGCAGCCTCTTATCCCTTATACCTATAGGGTTTATGGTTACGATCTCGCACCCTAAGTGGAGTTTTCTTGGGCGAGTGCAACATATGCCAAGACTTGCCAAGAATGGCCGGGGTAGGTTCATCCATCCCGGGCACTCTGGCTCAACCGTGTACCTCGGCGCCTTGAGCATACACTGACTCCTAGAAAGAGACCCTCGGTCGCCCAACCAGGGTATAACCTTATATATATAGTTGGGAATCCAAGGTACCTCTTCCGGATAGGCTTTCATGGGCCTCAAATTTTCATGACTCAGGCTTCAGGAGCGGTGTAACCTTCCCCCTGAGCCATGTCGAGAGATACCCCCTTATATGACGCACTTTAGGTCTTACATTTGCCTCTTACGAAATGTTATTCGCGAACTAGGGTGTACGCCATAAAGGTTCGTCCCATTCTTTTACTCATTCATCTTTGTTAAATCATTCAATCATTCATGTTTCATTATTTGTTGGTATTTGTTTGCGAAGTATTCGCAGAATTCCATTTCATTGGTTGTATTTTCATTTTTCTTTCTTAACCGAATTCTCATATACTCTTGACTGCGAGATTCTCGCACATCATTACTTCAATTGCTACTTTTTCTCCTGTTTTTTGTTGATTATTCACTTCTTATGCCTTTTGTTCCTCATATCCTTCGCTTCTTTATTATCATAATATTCGCCTGTCTCTAGGCATTCACCTCGCGAGGTATGTTCAGTCCTTACTTCTATAGCATCCACCATCAGTTTTTCCTTTCTCTGCTCATCTCTCACATGTTGCTTCCAACCCTTTCTTTTGGCATTTCTTTCTTCGCAGCTCTCTACATCGACCTCATGACATTGTTGCGACTCCTTCCAATCTCCCTGTATAATACCAATGCCGTTTGGATGTGGAAATTTTATACATTGGTGGTATGTTGATGCGACCCCCAAGATTTCATGAAGCCATGGCCTCCCAATCAGCGCATTATACGGAGATTCCACGTCAACCACACAGAATAAAACATCAGTTGATAATCCTTGTAGAGGTATTCTCATGTGAACCTCTCCCTTTGGCTTGTTTGCAGTGCCATTAAAGCCATATATCTTGTATGTCGAGGGGATCAAATCCTCATCCTTTCCTCCCATCGTCTTGTAAGTATGGTAAAAAAGAATATTCACCGAACTTCCGGTATCGATTAGGATTCGGTTGATCGCCCAACAATCTTCTGCTTCATCATCTTCTCCATCAACTGGTTTTGGGTTAATCTCTAGTTTCACAACCAACGGGCTATCATGTGTTTCTCTTCCTTTTGGCACTTCATCTGCAGAGAAAGAAATAGTCTTCAACTGCCACTCTTCTAACTGCGTCGTTCTCGCCAGACTCATTATTTCTTTATCATTAGCATCTCTCGCAAAGACTCTACTGAGCACGCTGTCATGAAAATCTTCGATTGTGCGATAGGAGTGGACGATAGAGTTGCAATTCAAATTTTTGGCTTTTGTTCCAACTTCTATCACAAATGTTTCCTTTCCTTTCGCTGACACTGTTCTGTGCATCTCTGGTGGTGGCGGTAATGTCTGGCCTTTTTCTTCTCCCTTTAGAAAGTGATTCAGCTTCCCCTGATCAATCATCCTGAGAATAATTCTCTTTATGTTTCTACAATCGTTTGTTTGATGCCCATGGAAGCGATGGTAAGAGCAAAACTCATGACTTCTATCGCCCGGTGGTGGTTCCATTCCCACGTTCCAAGGTCTTGGTACATCTTCCATTACAAGTATAGCTTCCCGGATCTTCTCCACACTAGCATTCGGTGGAGGCATCTTAATCTCTTCCCATACTATTCGGCGACTTCTCTCGCCTTGCATTATTATTTTGCCTTCGCCCACCGTAAGTTTCCGTACATGATCTAGCCTCCGAATCTTATTATTGTCATTACGGTTGTAGTAGTTCCTTTCTCGTTCAAACTCTTCTTGGTCGTGGCTTCCCATGGCTACTATCTTCCTTTGTCCCTCATCGGCCTTCTTTGCGTCTTTGTCCTTGCGAAGTGCTCGCCTTTGTATTTATGAATTGAGGCAACAAGCTTGCGTTCGCAGCATTCGAGCTTGTGTTCGCGATCGGATAAGAATTCATTTCATTCTGTCTTTCTTCTAAGGCAATATATTCTTCCCGTAACTCTCGCAGATTCGCCATCGTGATTGTATTTTTGATTCTAAAAATTTGAATGTATAACAAGTTAGTCGCGAAGAGAGCATTCACAAATGAGAGGATGAGATATCTTTCCTCAACCCGTCCTGCCATTTCGCTACACATGGTTCTCCATCTTATTGTCAATCGCCTTAAGCTCTCGCCAACCCTTTGTTTCAACCCGAATACATCTTCAATACCTGGTCGTGAAGAGTTGTTACTTATGTACGCTCCCAGGAATGTGGCTTGTAAATGGTTAAATGATGTGATTGTGTTCCTTGGCAGACCTTCAAACCATTTTAGTGCTTCTCCTATTAGGCTTGATGCGAAATATTTGCATAGTATAGCATCATGATTCTCCCACTGCAACATACATCTCATATAAGCCTTGATATGTTGTACCGCACAGGTTGTTCCATCAAAGATGTTGGTTAATGCAGGTAGATTGCACTTAGGAGGTATTCCTCCCATCTGTACTTCTAGCGTGAAGGGGTTCTTCGCAGCTTCTGCGATGGCTTCGTCCAATTGTTTCCTTCCTCCTTCCCTTCTATTGTTCAGTAATCCTCTCATTTCAGCCAGTTCTCTTAAGATTTGTTCATTTGCCTCGAATTTGATTCTACCGGGTCTTTTTAGCTCGCCTCTCTCCTTCTACGCTCGTGCCTGTTTTGACCTTCTTGCTCGTTATTTTCTTCTCTCCTTTCCCTGCGACGCTCTTCTTCGTTTCTTTCTTCAATTCGCACGCCATTATATCGGTTGTTCTCTCTTCTCGGTTGTCTCCAGCTCTCATCTGCGCCCTCTCATATTCTTCATTAATATTTCTATTGGTACGATTTTGTTCCCTCCTTCTTTCTCGGTTGTCATGGTTATTCTGCCGGATTGCCTCTTCCATCTCTTGATTTTCCATTTCTGCTCTTATCCTTTCTCTCTCGCGAGCTAGCCGTGCTTGTTCAATGTAGTGCCTCTCAATGTCATCCTCAATCTCTCGGTTTCTTCTCAATTCTCTCTCCCGTGCAAGATTATTCTCCCTTCAAGCAGTGAGTCATTCGGCCCTTGGAGTTGCATGTTTCCTTGATTCTCCCTATTCCGCTCATCTTGAAGATTTTCGGTGAGGAATATAACGATCTTCCATTTCCCTCTTCTCTCGCCATGCTCGTGCTTGGATTTTGTGTTTCTTGTTGGTTTTCTTCTTCGGTACTTTCTGTTGGTAAAACTCTCCTTCTTTCTTCCCTAATCGATCTTGAACTTGATCTCACACTACTTCTTGATCTCCTATTTTGCAATCTCATATTTTCCATCCTCAATTCATGATTCTGTCTTGTCAAGTTTGCTCGTTCCTCTGCCTCTAGTCGTCTCTCTTCATGTATTGTTTGTCGCAATCTTTCTAACGCCGCGATTTCGTCGTTTCCTGGATTCATTTCTCCATTCATTCCTTGCTCTCCTCCTCCTTGTCCATTGTTCACCATCTGCTGCTCCTCTTCCCTCTCGTCTTCAGAATCAGACCTCCAAGTATGTACACTTACTCTATCATAATCCACAGCCGCGTTTGCTACTGGGGAGATCGGTGGCTGATTTTGATTTTCTCCATCATTTCTCATATTCATCCTTGACGATTCTCCTGTTTCATTCCTCCTTTCTCCAGCAAGTCTCCCACTTCTTCTTACAATCGTTGGTTGCCCTTGTACATTTCTTCTTCTAGCCATTTTTCTTTTTCAATGAATTCTTGAGTATCTCTCCAAACCTTTTCTCTGTTAATCCAAATTCTTTCCAATTTCTACGTCAATCTCTGCTCAATCCCTGTTTCTAGCGCATATGTAGTTGCGGGAAATCCCACACTACACCCCTTACTCAGTTTTGCTTGACTAATCCATTAAAAGATGTGTGATCAAGAATATTTATTAATTGATTCCATGAAATGTTTACACAGTACAATAGAATTATACTTGGAAATTAAAGCGCTCTTAAACTTTCTCTCTCCTAATGACTTGCTTCACAATTCAAAAAGATCTCTCTCTTCAACAGACTCATTTAGCCCTTTATATAGGGTAATACATAGTGGATGACAGCTAAGCTATCCTTTATTTTCGGGAATGTCTCGCGAAGTGTCGCAAGTGCACGAATATTCATTCTCGCGACACTTCTTAACCCTCGCCAGGTTTCATGTCTTCCAATTGTTTTGTTTGTCGTTATTCATCGCGTCGTTTATTTTAGCTCCCTGCGACTCCCTCGCGACACCGTCGTTTATTAATCCCGCGAACCTTGTCCGTTGCGATATTATGATCCTACACATTCTTCAACTAATTCTTAGCATGGGGTATGATTCGGATTTGAGGTTTATAACTTCGATTGTTATTTTATGTGTTCATTCTATTAACATTCATGGTGCAAAATGGATGCTTGTTCAAATGCCTGAGAGAAGTGAAATTTTGTTTTGTATGTTGGTCAGGGTAATTGGTATTGAAAAGACACAAGCCTTAATTGGCACACAGCCTGATAGTGTTGTGTGGATTTTCCTTATAATGATGTTCATTTTCATGCTTTTCTTGATGGAAATTATTTAAAGTTTGTCATGAGAGGTCCTTGTCACTTGCTTGTTGCTCACTTTGAGTATTATTGTTGTATTTGTGTATGGAATTGGAAGGGTTGTACAACTGATATTCTCTTACAGTCTCAAGTTGGGTTACCTACTTCTACCAAGGTTCTTTATGGTGCATTCTTGAAGGGTGGTGTTGGTTCACGTGGACATAGAGATGTATCCCCAATTGTTTTATTAGATATTACACATTTGTTCATGTTAAGTGTAGCAGATACTCCTTTGTAGCTTCAAGATGGGGTGTTATATATTTCCAGAGACACATTGGGTACATTGTGGAAGCGATGAGCATTGAAAACACAATTTCTGAGTTGTTGTGGCTATGTAGTTTTTGTTCTTAGCAGTATATATTCACAGCCACATCCGTCCAATACTTCAACTATCTTCACTATCTTCTCTCATAGTTTCTATCATTAACATCTTCATACTTCTCTTACGCAACACCTTGCAAACTCCACAATGTTATTCCACAACATTTTTCTCGGTCGAGCCTGTTTTTTTCTTTCTTTTGATGATACTTGTGCATTAGCCAATCGAGGAAAGCAAATTGAACTCAATGTGTGGTCCTCTTGTTTTCTGAAACGGGATTTTATATTTGGAATTATTTTTCATGGGGAAAATTTATTCGATGAATGTTATAGAGGAATTGTTCTTGTTAGAGCATTGCTCGGTCGAAATCGCATTTGTTGTTATCTCAAGCATGTTTGTCAATGTTAGTGATCAAAACTATATTTCTTGATTTCTAGTCTACTATTAGCTAAGTCTTGGACTAGGATAGAAAGTGTAGTTGAGCTCAAAGAATCCATGGCAATCATCATACAAGATGAAGAACTACTCAAGGAACTGATGGAACTTCATCGACTAAAAGGTATGTGGAGACTTAAACTTATTTATCACTCAAAAGTCTATCTACTCTATCTCTTATCTTGAGACAAAGTCGTTTTCCTATATAGACTATGATTATACACATTTGCTATTGTGAGCCGAGTTTATCTCGCTTATCTATTTCTCGAAATATGTGTTGGTAAGCTTTCGCTTTAACCAAGTTCATCTTTACCTAGTGACGAAAGTCATGTTATGTTTCAATCACTTGAAAATGGCTTTGACGAAAAATGGTTTGTGAATAACAACTAAATAACGTCCTCTAAGAATGTTTCAATGATTGAAATGAGAGTTTCGATTATATAACCATGGAAGGATATAAACATTGTGTGGTAACACATATGTGTGTAAGTCCTTATTCCTTGAACCAAAGTATGCGTACTTTGCTGCTCAGGAAAACCGGAACCAAGTCCGCGTACTGTCGGAAGTTCTAGACCCGAGAAACTCTGCTGGAGTTTGTGAACTTAAAACAAACTTATTTCGGGTACTTAAGTCCGCGTACTTAAGTTGGTTATTTTCTAAAAACGATTATTCATGAACTTAAACTTATATAAACTAAGGAATGCAAGTTTGCAAACCGTGGCTATAAAGTTCATGAATCGATTCGAGTGAATCAAATCGTTTTTGTTTCAATTGTGTCTATTATAAAGATCTAAGCAATTGAACAACTCTCTAACTAGTTCATTTGAGTCATTTGAACTAGTTATGGTAAAGAAGAATATGGTTGATATGAAAGTGCTCATATGGCTAACTATTTGGTTAGATACTGTTGAACCAACTAAATGTACATGTTTGGGTACGGTTACACAAACCTAAAACATGCATTTCATTTGTGTGTAACAAGCTAAGTTTCGATCTAACGGTTGAAAGATATTAACTTGAATCTAATCAGGTTTTCATCTAATGGTGAATATTGAATGCTTTGTTACCAAGCTAACATTGATTGCAAACCCTGATTTGAAAGACTATATAAAGGAGAACTCTAGCAACTGGGAAACCTAATGCCTACACCTCCTATGTGATACTAGTTGTATAAGCTAGAGTCGATTCTCCTTTAACCTTAGGTTTCTATCGAGACCCTGTAGGTTAACGACTTGAAGACTTTATTGGGATTATGAAGCCACACCGATACTACTTTCTCGTAGTTGTATGATCTGATCTTGCTGTTTCTATCGTACTAAGTACAATCGTAACGATTGGCTTGAGATTGATTTCTCCGATAGGCAAGATATGAAAGTAATCACAAACGTCTTTGTCTCATCATTTGTGATTCCACAATATCTTCTTTCGCCGCGTTGATTAAGATTATTGTGAGGTGATTGATAATACTAGGCTGTTCTTCGAGAATATAAGTCCGGGTTATCAATTGGTTCCTGTTCACCTTGATTTATCAAAATACGGAACAAAAACTCGTAGGTATTTCTGTGGGAGACAGATTTATCTATTCCAATAGACTTTTCTATGTGAGACATATTTGTTTATTAAAGTCTTCGACTTTGGGTCGTAGAAACTCTTAGTTGTGGGTGAGATCAGCTAAGGGAATCAAGTGCATAGTATCCTGCTGGGATCAGAGACGTAATGAGCGCAACTGTACCTTGGATCAGTGTGAGATTAATTGGGGTTCATCTACAGTCCAGACCGAAGTTAGTTTGTAGTAGGCTAGTGTATGTAGCGGCTTAATACAGTGTGTGTTCAATCTGGACTAGGTCCCGGGTTTTTTCTGCATTTGCGGTTTCCTCATTAACAAAATTCTGGTGTCTGTGTTATTTCTATTCCGCATTATATTTTGTTATATAATTGAAATATCACAGGTTGTGCGTTAGATCAATCAATTAGAATATCCGACCTTTGGTTGTTGATTTATATTGATTGACACTTGGATATTGGTCTTTGGTACCATCCAAGTTATCTCTCTTGTATTTAATTAGACTCGCAGATTTCTGTTTGCTTGAGTAAGAATTAAATCGAGAGATCGAGATATCATAACTCTTTGATATACTGTTAATAAGAGTGAGTCTAGTTGATTCTTTTAAAAGTATATTGGAGTTAGTCCATACAGATTGCTAAGCGAAATATTGGGTGTGGTTGTTGTACCCTCGTTTTTTCAATTGGTATCAAAGCAGGCAAACACGTTTAAAGACCTTATAAGTCTGTGTTTGTAGCGATCTAATTGTATGGACAGTAAAGTCTCTAGAAACGCTGCACCAGGATTAAAAACCAATCATAGAAGAAGTTCTGATAAATTGGTTATTCTCCAGAAAAAGTTGGATGAAAAAATCTGGATCAACCTTGATCTTGTTGCAGAAATTGCAATACTTAAGGATTTGAAATCTGTCAAATTCCTTTGATGGATCTGAATAACTCTAGTTGTTCTTCTATGAACTTTTTCAGATTGCATGTCAGTCAGTCCGTAGGACATAAAAGTCAGACCTTTTATCGAAACACTGTGAAATTTTGACACGTTATAGAAAAGATGTAGGTGAACAACTTTTGTTTAGGATGTTTTTCCTAGTTCCCTACATATTTGTACAGTTTTCGAGTTTTTCAGGGCTGTTATGTCACAAATCAGAATTTCGGTTTTGAACATTGAGGACAATGTTAAGTTTAAGTGTGGAGGAGTAGTTAAGCATGTTTGGCTTGCATTTATATATAAAAATAAATAAATAATACTCTTTGATTTCTTGCATTTTTGAGACTTCATCTTTTGGAGTTAATTATGAGCTATTTAGGATAACACTCTAAACCTTTTTAAGGTTGAAACAGTTCTTATTGAGTTCCACTTTATCGTTCTAAAATCCTTAAATATATACATTCATAATTGAATGCCAAACTCAGCTATGGTAGTCATTTGAAAGATTCATCCTCGCAATTAATCATTACTGAATCACTTTCTTTTTATTTTTGCAGTTATATGTTTCTCTAAAGTGATTTGGTGAGATCCTGATACTACCATGGATGTTGTAGCAAGGTAATCATTGGTTGAGCATATAAAAGCCCCATAAGACATTTGTCTTACACTCATAAAGAGTGAGCCGGAAAAGAAAAAAAAAAAAAAAAAAAAAAGAAAAAGAAAAAGAAAACATATATATATATATATATATATATGGCTCTTCTTCATTTACACTAATAAGTGATAGGTCCGGAATTTCGGACTAATCATATTCGATGAAAATAAAAACCATTTCATCATTATATAGAAAGTCAAAAAGACTATTGATGAGGTTCTTGACACTTGGATGGCAGTATGTGTGAAACGTTGTCCCTGTCTCTGTCGCCTAAACAAGCGTGGAATGCAGGATCCAAGCCAACTATCACATACTTGCTCAAAAGAAACATGCGCTTAGAGTATCTAATCATGTGGTCGAGTTAAATCGGTGCTTCTCTCAACTATTGTGCTATAAATAAGAATCCTTTGACGACATTCATACAAGTATTGTGGGTAACATCTTTCGCTTTAGTCAACATTTGCAAACTTCACTTTTCTATTTCCATTTTCTTATCTATCCATGTGATTTCAGTATGCGAGTGTTGTGACAAATATTGCAACAAGTACGATGGCTATCTTAGTAGAGTTTTGCAATCAGGTTGAATGTCATACGAAAGTAATTTCTTGTGTGTGATGATTGGAATGTATGTGGGATGTTTGCAGCTAAAGAACTTATGCAGGCTAATTATTAGCTACTACTTTGTGTCTATCCTTAGTACTTCTTCCAAGGTGAGAAATTGGAGTAGGTTTTGTGGGTATACCTCTTGTAAACCCTCATGAGACTATAACTCGTCCACTAGGGACACCTAGGGGTTTAAAGGCTTGTTATACATGCTAAGTGTAACCGTTTTCTCAACGACATAGAGTTGTTGTATTTAGGATTAGATTTATTTAGTTTGCTCGAGGACTAACAAAAGCTAAGTGTGGGGGAATTTGATAAGTGCATAATTCATATGATTTTAGTGTCCATTCCATACTTGTTTTAGCTATTATTATTGCATGTATTCGTATTATTACTATTGTTTTCTCTTATTTGACTCTAATAGGTGAACCATCCAAAAAGGGTCTACAAAGTGCTGAAAAGATCTAAGAAGAGAAGTATTCCAAGTATCCAAGTGCCCAAGCCCAAGAGTAATGGAAGAAAAGCGACGAAAATGAGCAAAACGCTCAAAATCAAGAGAAGGGCCAAAGACCGATCTTAACTCATTCAAATTAAGGATTTCTCATCCCCATCTTAAAGAGAATTGAAAGATAAAAAGAATTCAAAAAGAATGAGGTCATTCCGAGTTTGTCTGAAGAAGTTGTGCCTAAAACAAGTTTTTATTGAATATCGAAGACGGTAAAGTTCGCAGATGGGTTTCATACTTTAATTCCGAAAATTTATGCTGGAATTTGAAGTTCGCGGACTGGGTTCGCGAACTTAGCAAGTGGGAAAACGTGTATTCATACTTGGGAAGGCCTAAGGGCACGTCTGGAGTCGTTATTTCGTATTTTCGGGTCGGGTGCTTGAACCGAACTAAATACTTGATGGCCAAGCAATGTAAACCTGTAAAAAGGTATTATGTCATGTAAACTCGATCATCTCATATTATATTTTTGTTCTTCATTAATATTTTAGGGTTTACTCCTTTAGGGGGAAACCGGGTAATTGTGTAATCATGAGAAACTAAATCCTTTGTTGATTAAGGATGAATTCAATGTTCTAAGCGTGAAGCTTTATTAATAATACAAATATATTGAGAGTTTTTATCATCATCGTTTGTCTTTACCATATCTAGGGTTTATGAGTGATTCTTAGATTGATTTCATACTTTCTAATGCGCACACAACGGGGATGATCCGCTGATCCGAGGTTTATTTCTTCTAGTCCATCAAGAGTTGGGTCGACTTTCACTTTATCTTCGGGTAATTTTTTCATCATTTCTTCCTATGAAATCAATAAGTCCGCTTCGTCTTGTAGCTTTTCCGCTATTGGGGTCGTCTCCTCCATTTCTTCATCTATTGAGGACATAGCACACAGGTGTTGGTGTTGAGAGACTTCCCCGGCTATTGCTCTTTTATTTCCTGCGGCAGGTCCCATTCGCGACGGGCTGCATACTAACTTAGCCTTTTCTTTTACTTGTTCTGCGGACTGGAATTCTTCCCATTTCGGAAGTGGTATTAAGTGCTCTGGTTGTTCTTATTGATCTAAGACGGGCTGTGTGTAAAAGACCGCGTCAGCCATGTAGGCTTCTTCTGGTCCGAATGGGTTGCTCGTGGCTGGGATCCGGTATTGTTTTCCTCCGATATTGGTTTTAACACATTGATGATACGTAGATGCCACTACCTTGTGGTTCAGAAGCCATCCTCTCCAGAGTAGCACGTGGAATGTGGCGTCATCCTCAAGGACGTAGAAATGGGTAAGTGCTCTGATAGGCCCAATATTCATCATCAAATGTACTATACCGATTGTCGTTTGGGTTTGTCCCCCAAACCCTCTTACAGTTTAATCGCTGTCGTAAGCGTCAAAAATATAATTACACTTTCTTACTACTCAAAATATAAAATATAGCAAGGGCAAGAAAGGATCGATCCCACAGAGAGGTCTAGGTTGTCAAATTGTTTAGGTTCCCTATAATTAACACCGGTAGTTTTGTGATTTTTATGTAATAAACTAAATAAAAGCAAATAAAGCAAAGCAAACAAATCAAATCAAAGATAAGAAATATTGGTTAAGGATTTCGTTTTCATTCACAAACATGGTTTCACCACAATAACTAGAATTGATATTTTAATCTCAACTTTTATCAAAGACCCTAGAATACCTTGATCGCAAGAATATCCCGCAAATCTCCTCATGTCATCAACAAACACATTAAAAGATGCGAATATGAATTCTACCTAAAGGAACAACCTAACGTGTAAAAGCACTAATCAAGTTTAATTCCCTAGATGCATTAAGTTCTATGAAATCAGGCCAATCAAAGTAATTGAACGTGGAAAGCGCACTAATTCAATTTAACAAAGGTTACGATTCACATATGATCATAAGAATATATCACTACAAACTATAATCATATTATGCTACTTGTATCCAAGGAATATCACTTTTGCGTATAATAAACCCTAAACTAGCAATAGATGTGATTAGAAGTTCTACCAATTTGCAACTTGACAAAACAATCAATCAAATCATAAAACAATATTTTCAGAGAATTGCAAACGATAAATATGAGACAAAACTAATATATTGAATCAAAGAATCATGCTTTGTGAAATCCAACTATTCCATAACCAAAAGATAATTAGGTACTCATATTCATGGAGTTCATCACAAGAAGAAAGAGAAGTTTCATGTTCTAAACCCTAGAATAAAGTAGAGAAGAAAAGAATAAAACGTGGTGTATCCCCAAAAAGATAGAAGTCCTCTCTTTTATATATTCCTCAATTTCCATAAAGGATACTCCTTCCAAAATTAGGTTTTGTCTTCAAGTCCATTAGTTGGAAATTCACCAAGCCCACAAGTGAGAGAAACCCGTGTAGAAATTGTCCCAAAAACGCTCGCCGGAAAACTGGGATTATGGCCAGAATTTCGCCGGAAAAGTCGCCGGAAAACTAGCTCAGGTGACCGGCAAAGTCAAACCGGCCACCGGGTCAACGGGTCAGGACCGGTCGGGTCAAATCGGGTCAAGTCAGCGGGTTAAGCACCGAGTCAGCGAGTCAGAGAGAGTCAGGATGAGCTGGTTGAGTCAAATTGGCCAGGACAGGCCATTGCACAGGCTAGAAGTTGTGCAGCACAATCATTGTGCTTCACCTGTTCTTGGCCAGCCATCTTGCTATCATTGTGCATCACTACTCAAGTCACAGCCATGTTGGCCCTTCATTCCTCCCAAGCATAATCCAGTCCATATTGCTCCTAAGGCATCTGTAGCTTCCATCTCCGCCAGCAACATAATACTCTCAGCTGCTCCATTCTTGCAGCTCTCTTGTTTTCAGCTCCTGTCACAGCATACAAGCTCAACAGTTTCACCAGAACAACAACACCACCACCAGTGCTTCTCTATCTCATCACCTTCTTAAACTCCAGCTCCATCAAACCCTCAACAGCATCTACCAATCTCAGTTAACAGCTCTTACATCCTGCTCTTTCACCATCTCAGTCACAGACTCACAAACTCCATTTCCAGCTCAGGCCATACTCTCCAGATTGTAAACTTATTTCAGCTCCTTCTTGAACCTTTCATAGCCATCTGGTTCACTCCAACTCATTGTGCTCTTTCCTATAATCTCAGACCTACAATCCACCTTTCATTCACTGCCAACCTCAAAATCAAAGCAACAGCTTCAATGCCTCCCACCTGCAATACCACCAGCTTTGCCAGCAACCACCAAGCCACACTCCATTGCAGGTACCAACAAAAATCATAACAGCAGCTCAGCATCAGTCCCATCCTGTATTAGTTAACGCCATCATCCCTGCACCAGCCTGCTCTTCCAACCTGTAGCCTGTTGCAGTATACCCCATAGCAGCACCTCAGTTCACACTGCCTAGCCACCACCAGCTCAGGCAGAACCATAGCTTATCCTTGAGCCTTCATAGTTCATCTCAGGCCATCATTCCACCAGCACCAACATTGCAGCTCATAGCAACACTCTAGCTGCACTTCATAGCAGCAGCCATCTACTTGGACCATCAATTCTTCCTCCTGCACAATTCCATTACAGAAGCAGCCACTCACATCAACACATCTTTGAACCATCTTTGCACTATGCCAATTCCAGCTTTGCACACTTCATTCCCAGCCATGATGGCTGGGCCAATGCACCAATCCCTTAGACTGCACCTGTTGAACTCCAACAATCAACCACCGCAACAATGCCAATGAGCTGCAGCCTTTCCTCCACTGCACCTTGTTCAACCAATTTTGCCTAAATATTCATCCCGAGCTCAAACTCACCCTTGATTCATAACAGAGCAAAAACACTTAAACCCACTGAATTTTCAACCTGAGCCAGCATACTCCCAAACCCAAATTTGATTTTGAAAACCAAGCAAACCCAAATCTCACTTCCCAGTTTCAACAGTGCATACATTCAACTTAAGGCAATCATCTGTGTCTGTTTCTCAAATTCACAGCAGCATTCAAATCCCCATCTTCATAGCAGCCAATCAAAACCCTGAATCTCACTAAGTTTTCCCTCAATTCCATTACAGCTCCAACAGCAACAGGTCTTGCAACTCAAAAACCCTAATTCATCCATTCTGTCCTCAAATTTCAAACATCAACAAGAACCCATCTCCGTTTTCACCATCAAATCACCCGAAATCAAGACCCTATCTGCATTTCACAATTTCATCTCTTCAATTCCTCTAACACATCGATCCATGGTGCTTCTCTCGATTGCAAACCATTTCAACTCTCTATGAATTTCTCGATCCCAACTTTCTTCTCTCAAGCACTGGTGCCATTTTTCATTGGTTCTTCTCTGGATCTCGAGCCTCTCATCAACAACAAAACCCTAGTTTCTTCCATTCAATCGACCATCAGAATCATCTCTCACTGAGTAGTTCTTGCTCTCTATTCCATGGTAAAGCACCTCCGATTCTCGGCCGTCTCTCGCTCCATTTCTCTCTCGATTTCAATTCAAAGAATTTCGCTGCTTTGTCTCTCAGTTTCAGTTCAAGTGTGAAATAACGAGAAGAAATAACTCCTCTCGAATTCCAATTTTTTTGTTGTAAGAAATGTAAGTGGATCTAACCACTCAGGTAAGGTAGATAAGGGGTACCCAGCTGGTAGCCCCTTAACACTTGCTGGCTGTTATTTAACACTCCTCCTAGTAGAGTTGCCCCTTAACCTTGACTCATCTCCATACATCATTCGCCTGTGAGATGACAATTTCGCCCTTTTTGCTCAAACTGGATACTTTTCTTCTTCTTTTCCTCCGTGCGACTCCCGAGCACCTAATAAACTCAAAAGCACACATAAGACACATAATTTACAAGAAAACTCGCAAAGAAAGCATAAATACTAGATATTAAATACGGTGTATTCTACACCTATCAAATTCCCCCACACTTAGACTTTGCTAGTCCTCGAGCAAATCAAACAAAACAAAAATAAAAATACAACAACTCCGTGTCGTCGAGGCTACGGTTAATTT
Source organism: Papaver armeniacum (assembly GCA_023531295.1). Taxonomy (NCBI): domain Eukaryota; kingdom Viridiplantae; phylum Streptophyta; class Magnoliopsida; order Ranunculales; family Papaveraceae; genus Papaver; species Papaver armeniacum. Next base: position 662,923 of record JAJJWW010013579.1, read on the forward strand.
TAGCATAAATAACAAGCCTTTAAACCCCTAGGTGTCCCTAGTGGACGAGTTATAGTCTCGTGAAGGTTTACTAGAGATATACCTACAAAACCTATATTTCAAACTCCGTCTATTCGTGACAAATCAATGAACGAATCCAAAATGACTACAGGAGGAGATACCTTGCAAATTCAATTCAATTATTAGTAAATAAACTCTATTTGGATAGTTGAACAAGCCACAATACTCGGAAACTAACAACCACAATCACAATGAAAAGATTAAGAAAATGGATATAGATATAGATGTTGGCGAATATTCACAAGTGTTCGATGTTTCCCATATCTCATCAAGGTCATCGCTAAGATGAACCTAATCCTATTGGATTGAGCTACTTAGTGCTGAATGCTACATCAAATCAATTGGCATATACAAGGGAACCAAAAGTGACTTTATTCAACACAATAATAATTTCTTTTTCTTTTTTTTTTTATATAATTGGATCAAACTGGATCCAATTTCTCCTTTTTTTTTTTTTTTTTTTTTAGACGGCATGATTAGATCTTTTGGATCCAAGCGCATGCTTCTTGTCAGCAAGTACATGATAGTTGCCTTGGATCCTGCATTCCACGCTTGTTTAGGCGACGGAGACAGGGACTACGTTTCACACATACTGCTATTCCCAAGTGTCTTTTTATTCCGTTTTGGTCTAATTGATCGGTCCTTTTTTTTTTTTATATATATATATATTTTTTTTTTTTTTTTTTTAAATTTTTTTTTTTTTTTTTTTTAAATTTTTTTTCTTTTTCTAGTAACTCAACCACTCTATTTCATCCTAGCAGTAATAACACGTCGATTTTTAGTGACCCACCAAAGCACTTAGAGAACAATAGATAAATATGGAAAAATAAAAATAGAATGTGATATGGTGATATTCCGAGATATGGTAACAACTATCATGTTAATTTGTGATTTCTGAGCTATATTCTTCCCTTTTAGTTAATTGGTTCCTCAACTCCTGCATTCAAAATGGTTCCATCACTAATGGTGTCAAAAACAAACTATACAAACATATAAATGCTCCCCCACACTTAAACTTCACATTGTCCTCAATGTGTAAAACCGAAAGTTCTGAATTCTGACGTAACAGCATATAAAACGCAAAAACTGTGCAAATTGGTAAGGAATTTGGAAAAACTCCATTTCACAAAAGTTGTTCATCTACGTGTTTTCTACACAGTGTCAAAATTTCACAGTGTTTTGATAAACGGTCTGACAGTTATGGTCTCTGGACTGAACTACGCGCAGTCTGAATTTTCTAACGAAAAAGGTATTCGTCATAATTCTCTTCTAAGATAGATTACGGACTCAATGAAATTAAACATAGGGATGCACATATGATATAAAAACAGTAAAAAAATAAATAAACGAAACAAAAATAAAAAGCAAAAGGATAAGAAATACAAAACCGGTGGGTTGCCTCCCACTTAGCGCTTGTTTTATAGTCGTCGGCCCGACTATATCCTTGCAAGATTCATTCCCCATATACCAACAATCTGAAAAGTTGGGGATCCGTCCATAGAACCTGTTTTGCAAACACTAGCTTCACACAAATATTAGTAACATAAAGCAAAAGTGAAGCTATGAACCGATAAAAGCTTCCCCCACACTTATTCTTGTCCACACTTGGAAGCGTATAAAGAATATAGAAGTCGGGTACTTCCACGGTTTCGGGTTCCGTAACCTGCATAGTATGAGAATCAAGTTTCTCTAATGGCGGAAAACGAGAAACAAAGTCATTCAACAATATTCTCGAAGCACATACATTCAAACCAATAAGAGGTAAAGGAGAAGAAATAATAGGCAAAGGGTTAGATAAACCTTTCACAATCTCTTGTATCACGGAATCCTCTTCATCCTTGAAAAACTCAAGTGAATTATTCACCTCTTGTATATCATGGTCCTCTATCAAACCTTGCAACCATTCTTCGTCCGTTTCTGCCTTAACCATAGTTTCGACATAAACATCATCATCACAATCATTTGCAAGCTCAATTGGGTCTTCCACAATATTGGTCATACCGGTCTCATTCTCAACATATTCCTCCTTTTTGTTGTAAGGCACATACTCTTTTGCGGATCCAAATTTTATTATAAGAAACTTTTTTAGAACACTCAAAAATGCATCATCCTCAAGCTCCACCCTTTGAATAGGCTCTTGATCATTATTAAGATCAATGCTTGAGTAATCTACACAAGTGTCATCATATTCCTCTTCATCTTCATCTTGATCCCAAAAAGACTCCTCGGAGATGTCACCATGAGTTGTTTCAAGCAATGTATCATAATCACCGTCACTATCATAGTCAACATAAGATTGTTCCTCGCTGAATTTAGTGTTGCTAATCTCTAACTCATCCTTTTGAATAGGTGAATGATCATTATTACGATCAAGAGTTGAGTTAACTACACAATTATCCACGAAAGTGCCCAAGGATTGGCCTTTTTCAACATTAGCATCAATCAAATATTCATCACAAACCATATGCACATTAGAATTATCCATATCTTCCTTGTATTGATCAATGTCTCTTCGCAAGATAGTCATACTTTCACGAAGTTCTTGGAGTTGCTCGTTTGTAGTCTCTTTTGCTTTTTGAAATTCCTCTTGTAAAAAGGTGGAAACTTTGTCTATAAAATTAGAGACTTTTTGTTCACAAGCATAAGAATCCTCCCATCCTTGTTGTTGTTCACACACATACTCACCATAAGGTTGTTGAGGAAAACCACAAGGTTCCATGGAATATTGGTCATAACCAATAAATTGATTTTGATTATACCCATGGAATTGGTAGTTGTCGTATTGTTGAGGTTGTTGAAAACCGTATCCATCGTTCCAATATGCTCCTTCCATAGAAATTAGCACCTGAAATAATTCTCAAACCGGTTAAAACCCAGAAAATAAGAAAAAATAAAACAAAAACTAAATACAAAAAAATAAGAAACCAAAAACAATTGACAACCGATGCCTCCCCGGCAACGGCGCCAAAATTTGATCGCTGTCGTAAGCGTCCAAAATATAATTACACTTTCTTACTACTCAAAATATAAAATATAGCAAGGGCAAGAAAGGATCGATCCCACAGAGAGGTCTAGGTTGTCAAATTGTTTAGGTTCCCTATAATTAACACCGGTAGTTTTGTGATTTTTATGTAATAAACTAAATAAAAGCAAATAAAGCAAAGCAAACAAATCAAATCAAAGATAAGAAATATTGGTTAAGGATTTCGTTTTCATTCACAAACATGGTTTCACCACAATAACTAGAATTGATATTTTAATCTCAACTTTTATCAAAGACCCTAGAATACCTTGATCGCAAGAATATCCCGCAAATCTCCTCATGTCATCAACAAACACATTAAAAGATGCGAATATGAATTCTACCTAAAGGAACAACCTAACGTGTAAAAGCACTAATCAAGTTTAATTCCCTAGATGCATTAAGTTCTATGAAATCAGGCCAATCAAAGTAATTGAACGTGGAAAGCGCACTAATTCAATTTAACAAAGGTTACGATTCACATATGATCATAAGAATATATCACTACAAACTATAATCATATTATGCTACTTGTATCCAAGGAATATCACTTTTGCGTATAATAAACCCTAAACTAGCAATAGATGTGATTAGAAGTTCTACCAATTTGCAACTTGACAAAACAATCAATCAAATCATAAAACAATATTTTCAGAGAATTGCAAACGATAAATATGAGACAAAACTAATATATTGAATAAAAGAATCATGCTTTGTGAAATCCAACTATTCCATAACCAAAAGATAATTAGGTACTCATATTCATGGAGTTCATCACAAGAAGAAAGAGAAGTTTCATGTTCTAAACCCTAGAATAAAGTAGAGAAGAAAAGAATAAAACGTAAAAAGATAAAAGATCTCCTCAAAAAGATAGAAGTCCTCTCTTTTATATATTCCTCAATTTCCATAAAGGATACTCCTTCCAAAATTAGGTTTTGTCTTCAAGTCCATTAGTTGGAAATTCACCAAGCCCACAAGTGAGAGAAACCCGTGTAGAAATTGTCCCAAAAACGCTCGCCGGAAAACTGGGATTATGGCCAGAATTTCGCCGGAAAAGTCGCCGGAAAACTAGCTCAGGTGACCGGCAAAGTCAAACCGGCCACCGGGTCAACGGGTCAGGACCGGTCGGGTCAAATCGGGTCAAGTCAGCGGGTTAAGCACCGAGTCAGCGAGTCAGAGAGAGTCAGGATGAGCTGGTTGAGTCAAATTGGCCGGGGACAGCCATTGCACAGCTAGAAGTTGTGCAAAGACAATCATTGTGCTTCACCGTTTCTTGGCCACCCATCTTGCTATCATTGTGCATCACTACTCAAGTTCTGACCATGTTGGCCCTTCATTCCTCCCAAGCATAATCCAGTCCATATTGCTCCTAAGGCATCCGTAGCTTCCATCTCCGCCAAAGAACATAATACTCTGTTTGCTCCATTCTTGCAGCTCTCTTGTTTTCAGCCTCGTCACAAAGATACAAGCTCAACAGTTTCACCGAACAACAACACCACCACCAGTGCTTCTCTATCTCATCACCTTCTTAAACTCCAGCTCCATCAAACCCTCAACAGTATCTACCAATCTCAGTTAACAGCTCTTACATCCTGCTCTTTCACCATCTCAGTCACAGACTCACAAACTCCATTTCCAGCTCAGGCCATACTCTCCAGATTGTAAACTTATTTCAGCTCCTTCTTGAACCTTTCATAGCCATCTGGTTCACTCCAACTCATTGTGCTCTTTCCTATAATCTCAGACCTACAATCCACCTTTCATTCACTGCCAACCTCAAAATCAAAGCAACAAACTTCAATGCCTCCCACCTCCGCAATACCACCAGACTTTGCCAAGAACCACCAAGCCACACTCCATTGCAGGTACCAACAAAAATCATAACAAGACTCAAAGATCGGTCCCATCCCGTATTAGTTAACGCCATCATCCCCGCACCAGCCTGCTTCTTCCAACCCGTAGCCCGTTAAAGATACCCCATAGCAAAGACCTCGTTCACACTCGCCTAGCCACCACCGGCTCGGGCGAACCATAGCTTATCCTTGAGCCTTCATAGTTCATCTCAGGCCATCATTCCACCAGCACCAACATTGCAGCTCATAGCAACACTCTAGCTGCACTTCATAGCAGCAGCCATCTACTTGGACCATCAATTCTTCCTCCTGCACAATTCCATTACAGAAGCAGCCACTCACATCAACACATCTTTGAACCATCTTTGCACTATGCCAATTCCAGCTTTGCACACTTCATTCCCAGCCATGATGGCTGGGCCAATGCACCAATCCCTTAGACTGCACCTGTTGAACTCCAACAATCAACCACTGCAACAATGCCAGTAGCTGCAGCTTCCCTCCAGCTGCACCTTGTTCAACCAATCAGCTCCACACACAGCCTAAATATTCATCCTGAGCTCAAACTCACCCTTCAGTTCATAACAGGAGCAAAAACACTTAAACCCACTGAATTTTCAACCTGAGCCAGCATACTCCCAAACCCAAATTTGATTTTGAGAACCAAGCAAACCCAAATCTCACTTCCCGGTTTCAACAAGTGCATACATTCAACTTAAGGCAATCATCTCGTGTTCATTTCTCAAATTCACAAAGCAAACATTCAAATCCCCATCTTCATAGAAGCCAATCAAAACCCCGAATCTCACTAAGTTTTCCCTCAATTCCATTACTGACTCCAACAAAGAACAGGTCTTGCAACTCAAAACCCTAATTCATCCATTCTGTCCTCAAATTTCAAACATCAACAAGAACCCATCTCCGTTTTCACCATCAAATCACCCGAAATCAAGACCCTATCTCGCATTTCACAATTTCATCTCTTCGAATTCCTCTAACACATCGATCCATGGTCGCTTTCTCTCGATCGCAAACCATTTCAACTCTCTATGAATTTCTCGATCCCAACTTTCTTCTCTCAAGCATTTGGTGCCATTTTTCATTGGTTCTTCTCTCGGATCTCGAGCCTCTCATCAACAACAAAACCCTAGTTTCTTCCATTCAATCGACCATCGAATCATCTCTCACCGAGTAGTTCTTGCTCTCTATTCCATGGTAAAGCACCTCCGATTCTCGCTCGTCTCTGCCTCCATTTCTCTCTCGATTTCAATTCAGCAGCTGCTGCTTTGTCTCTCAGTTTCAGTTCAAGTGTGAAATAACGAGAAGAAATAACTCCTCTCGAATTCCAATTTTTTTGTTGTAAGAAATGTAAGTGGATCTAACCACTCAGGTAAGGTAGATAAGGGGTACCCAGCTGGTAGCCCCTTAACACTTGTTGGTCTGTTATTTAACACTCCTCCTAGTAGAGTTGCCCTTAACCTTGACTCAGCTCCATACATCATTCGCCTGTGAGATGACAATTTCGCCCTTTTTGCTCAAACTGGATACTTTTCTTCTTCTTTTCCTCCGTGCGACTCCCGAGCACCTAATAAACTCAAAAGCACACATAAGACACATAATTTACAAGAAAACTCGCAAAGAAAGCATAAATACTAGATATTAAATACGGTGTATTCTACACCTATCACAGTTGTTGAGTGCATCTTTATCGTCGACTGCGGTATTCCCAACAGTTCCAATGTATAAAATGAGATCAAGTTAAGCGAAGCCCCGCCATCTATTAAAGCTCGCTTGAGCGGCTGCTTGTTAATGAGGGCTGTTAGGTATATTGGGCGAAGTTGCTCTCCCGGATAGCATAATATCCTCATCCGTAAAAATGATTGCTCCCTTAGGCAACGGATCATATGGATTTCCGGATGCAATTGCGGCTAAAGCTTTGGATTCTTCGCGGATCTGATTTTTACTAAAACTCAAAGAATCGAAGAATTGTTGGGCCAGAATAGTTTGAGCGAACTTACTGGCAACTCCATTTGTATCCGGGAAAACCGTTGTCTCGGATGCTTCACACAATTCTTTTTATTCTGTATCTTCCCAAGGCATCCAGGCTTCTCCATCAGTCGGGTCGTGTGAAATCATCATAACCAGATGTTGAGGGAGCGGATCATTGTTGATGTTTTGATCGCCTATTTCCAGCTCGCCCCTGGCCCGCTTCCTCTGTACGATATAGCAAAGAGAGTAGCACTCCACAGTCGGATGATGTACTCTTCTGTGGTAATGACAATATCGTTCGTGTGCTTTATCCGCCACGGTAGGTTCTGCAGATACATGTGGAAGGGTTTCTTCTTTGTTTGTTATCCATTGTTCCAGGAGCCCTATTATCTGTTCTTTATTGTATGGTAATGGGGGTGGTGGATTAGACCTTCCTCCATCTATCCTTCCTCCTCTTCTTCCGGACTGCCCTCGATAGGAGCCAAAAGCGGCTCCTCCCTTTCCTCTTTCGTTAGTTTGCACCTGATCATTAAGGGCAGGCACGGATGCGGCATTAACGGAGTGTTGCTGCCAGGCGTGACCGATTCCTCCCGAGTGCACAGTATCAGCACAATCCGATATCCGAGCTGCAGCCTCTTCAACCTCCACAAAAGTTTGAAACTTGAAATTTAACCTGAATACGTCGTCGTCCATTCCTCTGATACAAATATCCACTAGGCGCTCCTCCGGTATATCTTCGTGGCATTCCGATGTGAAATCTCTGAAGCGAGTGATATACTTTCCGATCTCTTCTCCTACCCTTTGGGTACATCTTCCTAAGTCTATTGTTGTAACCCTTCTCTGAGCGGAGTAGAACTTTTTCAAGAAAAGTTGCACCATATAATACCATGAGATGATGCTTCCGGGTTTTAAGTTGTCATACCAGGTGAAGGCGTTGTCCGTCAATGATTTTGGAAATTCTCGCATACAAAGGCTTTCATCCTGAGCGTAGGCATTCATCGATGATATGAAATGGCTCACATGTTCCCGTGCATTTAATTTTCCTCCGTAGGTTTTGAATTTTGGCGACGTATACTCTTCAGGGTACAGGTACTCGGCAACTTCTGCGGAGTATGGTGGCTCTAGTGAGTCGTAGGTGTCATGCTTCGTTACTCGGTAGTTTGTCTCAAGGTATTTTGCGATCGCATCTTCTGTTATTCCTTGAACAGTATTTTTCGCGCTAACCGTTCTAGACGTTGTTGCATTCTGCTCTCTCGCCCGCTTCAGGAGCCCACGTAGTTCCTTTTGCCTTTTGATGGACGCGTCTAACTCCTTTTGCATTTTGGACATATCTTGTTCACTCTTTTCATCAATAGTTTTTTCCTTTGACTTCTCCCCTTTCTTTTGAGATGCTCCTGCGCCTTGTACAATAGGTGTGGAGACCACTGCCCGGATCCGTATCTCCTCATCGCTCTCTCCATGCACGTCTTCCATAGTAACAGTGTCCAAGTTTGGGAGTGCTCCGCCAGCCGGTAATTCTTGGCCCGCACTTGGGTCTATCATGCTGGAAAAGAGGCTAAGAACCTCCCACTGTGGTCGCGATGTTGATAGGTGAAATGTGGGAAGGAGGAACTAGCCCTAATCACAGAAGTACTCCCAGGTATAGAGAGGTTTATGAGAGCTAATGGTGGATTGATTGTCTTCTTAGTGTACTTTTTTTCCTTTTTATAATAATTCCCCTTCTCCCTCTTATGGATAAGTACCCACAAGATTAATATATTACTAAACTACCATTTCCCTCTCTTCCAAGTTATTAGCAAACTATAAGAGGTTTTTCTCACTTTCTTGGGCAAAGCCCAACTAGTTTTAATACCCACTTTCATGGGCTAGGACTATCCCAACCTTGTGGGTTAGGCCTAGTCCCCTAGTCTCCCTTTCCTAAAAGAAATCCATAATAAGTTAAGGGGTTACCTATTTTAGGATTGGTTATTTTCATGTATCGACAGTACTCCTCGATCAAAGTCTTCTTGATTATAATTTTTTAACATGGGGATATAATTATTGAGTAGGTAATCCCGCGGTTTCGTCATAATTTTAACTTGATTGATGACTTACTTAGCCTTAGCTATTTAAATTGTTACTTCTCCATTTTATGTCTTTAAATTTGTCAAGTTTCTTGATTTTATAGGTAATGTAACTAACGATAGTCCTAATAAATAGTTAAGGTTATTAAATTGTCAAGTTTCTTGATTTTATTTGTCAAGTTTATTAAATTGTCAAGTTTCTTGATTTTATTTGTCAAGTTTATTAAATTGTTACGTCATAGCCCTAATAATTGTGCATATAAAATAACTAATGTAACTAACGATAGTCTTCGGACCTTAGAGCTTCTCCAATGGTGAATGTGAATATTTCATATGTGGCATCACTTCTAAGACATCCTTTGAGCATCAAATCCTAAATATTAGGAAAAATAGAGTTTTATCTCCAACCCATAAAGTTTTCTATTATTTGTTTACTTATTTGTAGGCATGTAATTGGTTAAAATCCTTTCCATTGTTATTTTTCAATGACTTTTATTAATAAATGTGTGACTGGGACTGGAAGACATCCTTTAAGTGAATGTCTAAAACTAGAGGTTCACCTAGAGGATGTTTAACTTTTTTTTTTGCCACATCATCTTCACATCAATGGGTTGGAGATGCTGTTTTATAAATATTGTTGTGGATCCTACGTGGATTAGGACTTTTTCCTTCACACATTCCATTGGAGCCTCTTAACATCTTAAACTTTTTTTACCTGGCATTTTTAGGGGCGACCCCAAACGAATTAGGGGCGACTTTTTTATTCCCAACCCATATACACCGTTAAGGGATGTCCGAAAACGCGGAGAATACGTTAATGCCCTTACATAATCGGAAGCTATTTTATGCCCGATTATTATAAAGCAATCGGAAGCTTAGTAACGATATTATACTACCGATTAATATCGATTTTGTGCCAAACTCGCATCTGGCTTCTATAACAATCGGTAGGAAAAACAACCTCACGAGACTACCGATTGTTAAAGTATAGAAATAAGAAATCTTAAGAATTTTGCAATGGTGAAATTTGGGGCTCCTATATAATCGGAAGAATAAAAAAATGTCTAAGCTAACGATTTAGGGCTTCCCATAATCGGGATGGTAAAAGTAAATATTCCTACCGATTATGCTAGATTTCAAATTTCCTACAATGAAGGATTTTAGAAAAAACTCATTTTGGGGCAACCTATAATCGGAAGGTTGGGTAATATATTTATCTTCCGATTATGGCTACATCCACAGCTCAAGCCAAGTGGTTATGGTCGGCCCTGTACCTTCGAAACTATGGAATTTGGAAAAGGTTCAATTTGGGGCTTCCAATAATCGGTAGGTTATAAGTAACCCCCTATACCGATTTTGGGCTACTCAACAATCGGTAGCTAATTAGGTGGTATTACCTACCGATTAATAACCGTTTGACAGATAAAACCAAAGTCAACCTAAATTCATTCTATTTCATTTTCTTTTTAACCTCCACTTCAACTCCTCTTCTCCTCTTTCCTTCCGATTACAGAGAGGAAAACTCTCTCCCTCTCCGCGCTATATATCGTTAATCGTCGAATCGAATCATCGTCGATTATTCTCTATAAAGATGAAAGAAAAGGAACGTAAGAAAGCTCGAACCAAAAATGTAGTGCGCGGTGAGGATCCGAATATTGGATTGCATGCCCGTAATAAAGAGGTTTTAACTCACGAACCCGAAGAACACGAAGAAGATGAAGTCCCTAATGTAGGCGATACTGATAGCCAAACTCTCAGGCAACTTGAAATGGCGCCGATTAGGTAAGATTCTACCATTAATTTGGTTTATATTGCTTCAATTCGACGAATCCATGTTTTTTTTTTAGGGTTTTCGGTTATTACCCAGATTCGGTAGGTTAGGTATTGTTTTAAACTTCCGATTGTGGCCGAATTCTTTATTTCACGAGAACATTTGTCATATTCGGGTGGTAAATATTTAGGTTGCCTACCGATTATAGAACGTTTTTCATTACTGAGGCCTAAATCGATCATAATCGGAAGCTAATTGTGTTTTTTCCTTCTGAATATACTAGTGAAGAACAAGTATTAGAGACCCAATAATCGGGTGCTATATTTTGTAATTTCCTTCTGATTGTTTAGGCTGAGCCACTTGAGTAATTTCTGGACACAAAGTGATGCATATTCGGTAGAAATTAGTTTTGTGAGGCTTCCGATTGTGATGCATTCGGAAGGGTGGACTTTTTATGACTTTCGATTATTGGTATTCGGAGGGTTAAGTTGAAATTTAGCTTCCGATTATTGTGTGTAGATAAACATATTCGAACACCAAAATTTTTCTTTTGTTTCCGATTATACGTATTCGGTAGCCTTAGGTGAAATGATATTTACGATTGAGAGTAATCGGAGGCAATTGGTTAAATCAACCAACCGAATATATAGATTAATAACCTGTTGTACTTTCTTTTGTTGTTTAGGGATAGGCGAGGTAAAAACATTGAAGATGCAATTGTCTCAGCTAGTGCAAGGAAGGATAGGCGTCAGAACCTGAAAACTAGTGCAATGAGAGCTAGGACTGCTAAAGCCGCTTCAAGTGCTCAAGATGGAACTCAACAAGCAAGCCAAGAAGCTGTTCAACCTAGTGCCCCTCAATCAGAACCGGTTCAACAAGGTGTTCAACCAAGTGCCTCTCAATCACAACCAATCCAAGAAGGTGTTCAACCAAGTGCCTCTCAATCACAACCAATTCAAGAAGCTGTTCAACCAAGTGCTCCACCATCACAACCAGAAGTAGGACAACCTAGTGGTGCTCAAGAAGAAGGAGAAGCCGAAAAGAAAAATCCTCCTCGAAAGAAAGCGAAACACCTTATCCTGATGAACGAAGGTGAAGGATATTCCAAAAGGTGTAATCCTTGGGCTTAGGAGGATGGAGGAGAATTGTTATTTGGATACAAAGAATCCTGGGCTAGAGAAATATATGAAACAGAGGTAATGATCGTATCCATTTTATTAACCTATTATGTTTTTCTTCGTAATACTTTAAGGGTTATAGTTTTAGGTTATTCTAATTTTATTTTTTAACTTGTCATGTGTTTAATAGTATCATTCCGATGCGGTTCGTTTACTCAAAGCGACCGTCGCACCAACAAAAATGCTAGATTGGCCTTTGAAGGATGAATGTGAAAGGTTCGGGACCATTATTGCAAATTCAGGGTTGGCTAATGCTGCGGAGAACTCAATGTTGGAACATGACCGGGTGGCTATATCGGCGTTTGTGGAGAGACTTTATCCTGAGACCGACACCTTCCATATGCCATTTGGGGAGATGACGATAACCCCAGATGATGTTGTGCAGATTCTTAAACTCCCCGTCCATGGAAAGGGTGTTAGGGCTGAGTTCACTAAGCAGTTGGAATGGAGGAAAATTTATGATCTGACTAAGAAGTGTTTGGGTTGGGATGAAGAAACATTAACAACTGACTTCAAAATATGCATGAAGTATAGAACTAGACAGTTCAACATGGGTACTCTGATGGATATGTTCAAGGGCACCAAGAAAAAAGAAGAGAAAGGAACTTTAACCGATGATTAAGTCAACCACGCAGCCACCGCGTATCTCCTATGTGTATTGGGATGTGTCATTTTCCCCAATGCCAGTGGCAATCGGGTCGACGCCAACCTTTTACAACTTCTGGATCCTCTCGATAAAGTGCATGAGTACTCATGGGGCACGGCATGTCATGCGTGGTTGATGGAAGAGTTGAGAAAGGCGTCGAGGCTTGGAATTAGCCAAGTGGCCGGGAACGTGAGTCTACTATAGGTATTGTTTATTAACTCTACATACTTGGTTATTTTTTTTATTTTTCTACCATTGAAGAATCAATTTCCTAATACTTGCAAAAATGAAAATATAGACATGGATCTACGACCACTTCCCTATCTTGGGATTGGCCATTGAAAACCCGGCGTGGGCGAAAGGTGACCCTAGAGGAACAAAGTACGTCTTCGATGACAACCATTCGAGGACGAAAGAGCAGCAGCTGATTCGTTTGAGGGAGATTTTGGACTCACTTAATGCCCAAGACGTATGCTTTGATCCATACAAGGAAGACCGAGCTGCTGGACATATCGTGGGTCGGTCCGATTTGACACTTTATTTTGGACCGTTGTGGCACCCCACAGGATATGTGATGTACAATGCCTCAAGGGTTATGCGAAAACACGGTTTTGTACAAGGTATACCAAAAGAGAAAATCCATGGCAATTTCACTTTGGATCTGGAGAACTGCGAGTCTGAAAAAGACTCTATCACGGTGGTTCACAAGGGTTCACCATCCTGTAAATTCCATTGGGATAGAAGGGCGCATTACTTGATCAACCAAGGAAGGGCATCCAACCAAGGTTTTGAAAATGCTCTCAACTATATGGATTGGTACCAGAATGTTTCTAATCTTCGTGTAATCCGTGATCTTAAAGTAAAGCCCGATTCGTACAAGAGTATCCTCAAAGAGAAACCTGCGGGTTTTGATAGATTGGTACGTATTGTTTTATTAATTTAGTTTAATATTATGGGTAAAAATAGAGTAATAACCGTTTGATGGTATGCTATGTTTTAAAACAGATGAGCAGGTTCAAGCGTTTGTCCAAATGGTGCACTGATTGCATAAAGTCCGGAGAGCCTGTGTCAATTGAGAAGATAAAAAAGCACCAACAGTTGATTGATAACGTTGACAATGAGGATTATGCATCTCAGTTCGGGGAAAAATTACAAAAGAAACCTACAACCAAGGTGAACAAAAGAACTCGGGCGTCATCGAGCACTCAAGTTGATGAAACCAATGATGATGTTGGTCCAATTCGTAGAGGTGGTAAAGGTCGCAAAATCCAAGCAAAAAGGAACAAGTAAACATTCGATGCTGTAAACTCTCGATGTTTTTCGTTAACTTTATGGATAACTTTGTTTATGTTGAATTATGTCGGATATGTCGTTTTCAAAGTTTGTGTCGGATTATTAGTTGTTACGTTATGTTTATGGATTATGAATGGTTATGTTGCTATGTTTATGCATTTAACGATGACTCGCAAGTGAATCACATGAAGAGACATGAAAGTGTTGAATTTTGGAACACAATCGGAAGATAAGTTTATATATGAACCTACCGATTCTGGGGATGTTGCATTTTTTAGTCTGAATCGGTAGGGTTATACGTTATTAACCTACCGGTTCTGGGGATTTTGCAAAATATTTTGTCAGAATCGGAAGATTTCTAATATACTTTGCCTTCCGATTATCATGTGTAAAGAAAACTTGTCTTCTGTATCCAAACAACACCACAATCGGAAGGGAAATGTGCACCTTCACTTCCGAATAATAATAATCGGTAGGTTTATTTGTTATGTTCCTTCCGACTGTTATATGTAAAAAAAACTTTGTTTCTGTAACCAAACAACACCATAATCGGAAGGTAATTGTGCACCTTGAAATCCGAATATTATTAATCGGTGGTTTTAGGTTTTGTTAATTTCCGATTATTCTACCAAAAAACAACTATGGTTTCTGGAACCAAACAACACCTTAATCGGAAGGTAAATTTTTACCTTGACTTCCGAATAATATTAATCGGTAGGTTTAGTTTTTGTTAATTTCCAATTATTCAGTGTGAAAGAACTTATGTTTCCTGGAACCAAATAACACCATAATAGGTAGAGTTAATTGACACATAAGATAACCGAATATTTTAATCGGGAGTTTGTGTAACAAAGTACGCATCCGTTTCTTTATAATCGGAAAGTTTGTATATTAATAATCCTCTGATTACATCCATTACATAAAGTTCAAACGACCTTAACCTTACAATTTCGTCAAAATCACCTAAATCCATACTCCTAATTAACCATAAAAGTATTAAAAAAGATCATAACGTCCAAACACCACAGAAATTGTCCCTCTTGATCTTGTAACATCCTACATGTTCAAATCGTTTCCCGTAGAGGTCCATATAACGACGATCAGCAAGATTTTTCTGAAATTACGAATGAGTAACAAGTTAGTACTAACTTATATTAATGTGAGTCGGAGTTATAAAGATACTTACTGATTTTTCATACGTCCACCAAGAAAAAGCGTCCCTAACAAATCGTTCTTCATTTTCAAGTTTGTCAATCTCCTTGTCGACCGCCTTCTTTCTCATCTTAATGTCATTGGATGATCTTCGAATTCGATTACCATCTAACGCCTCAAATACCATTAAAATACGGTTCCATAACTTCTCTTCGGATTCCCGTTTGTGGAGCTTGTGAACACGATCATGAGCAGTTACCACAACCCACGCTCTATAAATAGCACAATATTCTTCTTCGGCAAAAGCAATATCCATGTTTTTGGTTTTCAAAATTAGAACTAAAGAGAGGAAAGAGTTTGGTGCAATTGGGGTGATAGATATGAGTTTCTTTATATAGGTTTAGGTTCCAACGGCTCTTTTTCTTTTTCCCAAAAACTCAAAAGTCTATTTCTGAAATTTGGTTTAAAATGCCAGGATAATTTGACGAAGGTTGAATGTGGAGAAACCAATAATCGATAGGTATTTTAGTTAGAATATCTACCGATTATGGTAGCTTTCAAAATTTGAATTTGGGGCAACCTATAATCAGTAGGTTGTGGAACCTATTGGCCTACGATTATGGCTACATCCAAATCACTAACCACATGGTTATGCCTGGCTCTGTACACTCAAAATCTATGGAATTTGGCAAGAGTTCGATCTGGGGCTCCTTATAATCGGTAGGTTGTTAAGTTGGATAGACTACCGATTATGGTAGATTTCAAAATTCATCACATGAAGGATTTTAGAAAAAACTCATTTTGGGGCAACCTATAATCGGTAAGTTGTGGAACCTATTTGGCGTATGATTATGTCTACATCCAAATCACGAACCACATGGTTATGCCTGGCTCTGTACCCTCAAAACCTATGGAATTTGGCAAGGGTTCGATGTGGGGCTCCTTACAATCGGTAGGTTGTTAAGTTGTTAACGCTACCGATTATGGTATATTTCAAATTCCCTTACATGAAGGATTTTAGAAAAAACTCATTTTGGGGCAACCCATAATCGGATGGTTTGGTAATATATTTAACTCCCGATTAACGCTGCATCCAAAACGCGAACCAAGTGGTTATGGCTGGCTGTGTACAATCAAAACCTATAAAATATGGCAAAGGTTGGATCTGGGGCTCGTAATAATCGGTCGGTTATATAATTATATACCCTACCGATTATGGTAGATTTCAAAATTCATTACGTGAAGGATTTTAGAAAAAACTCATTTTGGGGCAACTTATAATCGGTAGTGTATGTAACTGTTGATGGGTGAAAACTACTCCTGCAGAATTTGGTAATTTGGGGTGTGGATGAGGAATGAATCTAAACCTTCAACAAATGCACTGCGCGGTGAGTGCTTGTAGATTCGAGAGATCAATCTGTGCAAGTCCGGCCTAAACCAAGAAATGGCCGTTCCCAGGACTTGTTTTGGTCACAAAGTGAAGGAGATGGGGTTGATCTTAGGGAGGGAAGCGAAGAAGGTGTTGAGATTGTGAAGGTGTTGGCTTGCTTATGACTTGTAACAGAAAGATGAGCGGGCTTGCGGTTGATGCAAGCAGGCTCTGGGTGTTTGAATACGATTTGTATTAACACTTTGTTTTCTGTCTCGTCCGAACTTGTGTTGTTCTCCGTTATTCCCTTGTTCTTGGAAAATAGGGCGGAGAACCTATTTATACAAGTCATTGAGCCTCATTCACGTTTCTCGTGGGAAGTGGAGGTAGTGGAATGATGGAGTAGTGGAGTTGTGTGTCGGTAACACACGACCAGTCTTGCCCACTTTTCCTGTTCATCTCTAACCGTCCATGACTTCCTAACACGTTCTTGTGATGGCGCGTTGCACGCCGCACGCCGTAAACCGCTGCACCAATACCCCGCATGTATCCCCGATTTGTGACATGATTGATAAACGGAATGTGGATCGTGGATCCACGAAAGATAGCATGTAATGCTGAATTGAATAACTGCGTTATTCGTAAAGTCGATACTTGTGAAGTATCGTGTGTATTTTATGTGTACTGCATTACGGTGTGGTAAAGTGATGTGTAATGACTGCTCACTAACCAAATAACTCCTGACCAGGGTTGTATAACCAAGCAGGTGAGGTCGGACGGATGAGATGATGTTTGAGACACTCATCTGCGACCGTTGATGAAATTAGGGTTTTAAAAGAGGTGCGCAAGCATCACTCTTCACTTGGTCGAAACCAAGCATGGGAAGGGTTTTGAAGAGGACCGACGGGCATGTGTGTAGACAACACGCCGGTGTGCACGTCCATACTTCACTTTCCCAAGAAGGCGCGATCTAAGCCACTCAATTTGACCGGTGAAGTTGAGTGGTTGAGATCGATTTGCGATAGGAGTTTGATGCCGCCAAGGAGTCGCGCGCCATCCCCTTTTCCGGCGTGTTTTCCAAGATGACCCGACTTGGTCGGTCTTGGCCGGTTGGTTTGGCGTGAAGATGGTAGGGCGATGCTCACGCCCATGTCTCACCGTCCCATGAAAACGTGATCTAAGCCACCCAATTCGTCCGGTGAAGTTGAGTGGTCGAGATCGATTTGCAATTTGGGAAGTGTATCCACGCATGTTTGAGCGGGCGTTTTGGATTGGCCGGGCGTGATATGCCTTGGCCGACCGCATGAAGAGGTAGATGGGCCCACGGTGGTCATGCTGGTATGACCGGGCTCGCTTAATCTAATGTCTGTGACCCTCCATTCGTGTAGGAGAGAAGATGGACGCGCGTGATGGCTTGAACCCTAATTTTGGCTTTCAAAGCCGTGCGACCACACTCTTTCAAAGTGACGAATTTGTTGTAACCAATCACGGTTGGTTTTGACCGACCGGTCATGTGTGTAGGCGGTCACATGGTGATTGTATCGACATGCTCCGGCCCTTTGAGTCTACATCTACACCCTCCATCTATGCTGCGAAGATGGACGGTTGAGACCGCTTTTGCGGCACATGTAATATGCCGCAAACCCTAATTTAGGTTTTCCGTCCATAATGCTTGGTATGGACGGTTTCTTGGCAAGCGAAGGCCAATGGTCGACCATGCGGGGTCGGCCGTGTGTATTCCATACCGCTTGGGGGTGATGGAATTGATCCGGGTCATCCAATCATGCTTGTGGAGTTGGATGGTCGCGATCGATCATATCCGGCAAGCTAAGGCCGTGGGTATTCCATACCCGCTTGGGGGTGATGGAATTGATCCGTGGTCATCCAATCATGCTTGTGGAGTTGGATGACTGCGATCGATCATATCCGGCAAGCTAAGGCCGTGGGTATTCCATACCATGCTTAGGGTGATGGAATTGATCCGTGGTCATCCAATCATGCTTGTGGAGTTGGATGATCTGCGATCAGATCATATCCGAGACCGATACTGATCAAGTCCGGATGCTCAATCGGGCTAGTATAACACACCGAGAGGGGCTCAATCGGACTAGTATAACACACCGAGAGGGCTCGGGTAGTATAACACACCGAGAATCGGCACTGACGGTATTTCGTACATGGTTTCATTATAGTGCTTGGAGGTTCGTGTTACTCTGTATGAGTAACACTCGGTCTCATGCCACACCGATAATGAGTACAGAAATACAAGGTTGAATTAAGTGAGGGAGTATCCAACACTTATAAATGGCTTTATCTTTTACAAGATGTCGCAGCATGATTTTTCCGGTTTTTACAAACTCAACCTTGAACGAAAATCCACCATCAACATTAAGTCCCCTCGCCTAGCACACAATGGTTACACTATTGTGTGGTAGGCATGAGATGGTGAGATTAAAGATAAAACTTATGAGACAATGTTAGATGTTACCAGGAGAGACGGTCGTCCCGTCCTTCGAGCATGTCACGTTCAAGAGACGTCCGTAAAAGTATTCCCCTAGCATGATGTCGGTCTTGCCTGCTTCGATCGACCTTGCTATGCCTGCTTCGGTCGAGGGGCTATTGCGCCTGCTTGATCGAATGTGGGCTTGTTGTGTCTGCGTGAGTCTCACCCACATACGCCTGACAGACTTGAAACTTGTATCGGTCTTGAAACTTGTACCGGTCTTGAAATCAACACCAGACTAAAATTTGTACCGGACTAAAATTTGTACCGGACTTGAATGGTGTTTGGACCGGCCATTGTGTGCTCCGATGTGAGTTGTGTCTTGCCGTGTGACTACATCTCTCCTGTATTTTCATACAAGTTCTAACTCCTGCCTTTTATTTAATTGTGGAAGAAAAGAATCCCCGTTGAGATGTCTTCTCCGGAGATAATGCTGGCACCAAGTCAGGAAGTGTTGGCAGCTTCAAGGATAAGCCGAACATTGATGATGAGTTGTTCACCGCGCCTTTTCAACTATAGGAAAATATCTGTTCCACAAGATAACTCTTCTCCTATCGATTTTTATGTTTTTCATGCTCCGCTGGGACCTTATGAAGGATGGATGAGACGTATGTTGAGCAAGGAGTACATCAAAGATAACTTGACCGGAGCGCAGATTATTGATGCAGCTTGAGTGTTGAAACGTCTCGAGAGGATGTTAAAGTGGTTTCTGATGCGACCGTTGAGGTGAGTCCTGGAGAGAGTGTTGAAGAAGGATTCTGAAGCGAACGTGGGTCTCGGAGAGAGCGTTGCGGCGGCTCTTGAATAGACCATTGAAGCAGCCTTCTTTGGAGGGAGCGTTGAAGTGGCTTCCTCTCCGGTTCGATTACCCTTGCGAATCCATGATTCTTGACCGACCATCTTTCTCATGTTGAAGAAGTCCTTGATCGACGGTGAAGGAACTTCATGTTGAGCCTCGATCCCCAAGCGTGGTTTACATGGTTTGTCCGTAGTGGTTTTTGTCGAGCCTGGTATGGAATATCTCGAACGTTGTTGCATCATTGCGGGAGTCGTACATGTGGCACTGGAGTTGGAGTTGGCGGACACGCAGGATATTGTATCTCGGTGGTTTTCCCCTTGTTTCTTTGAACCGCTACGTAAGGTGAAGGTTGTATCGCCTGTTGGTGAGATATATGTCCTTGCGTCACGCTCGTACATCCTTACCTGGTTGTAGCTGCTACATCCATCCATGGAGGAGAACATGCCGTGTCGCTGGTTGCATCCACTAACATGTCGATGTTCAGTAGAGAAGAATCGCTTTTGGAGCATTCCATTGGGCGGAGAGACTGGGTGTCAGTCTCTCCTGCTAATCGCTAACAGCGACGCCGGTATATTGTCTTCCCCTTCTAATCACGTCTTGCTTTGAAAGTGCGTCCCCTTTGGTGTGAGTATGGGTTGAAGCTTCACCGTATGTGGTTGGTGGTTTCCTTCGAAGTCCGTCATTGTGGTGGGATGACGCACAATCTTGCATGGGCTAACCTTGGCCATCCTGAGAGTCTTGAGAGAAATCACATTGGAAGATGCTCCTGTGTCGACGAGGGACCTCCTGAACTCTGAACCCTTGATGTGTGCGGTAACATGTAGGGCCGGTCGTGATCTTTTTCTGCCATCATGTCGTCATCTGTAAATGTAACATTATTTACAGGTGTTTTCGATGCGATTAAGACTTCGGACGTGAAGGAGCCAGTGTACGTCCGAGCTATTTTATTAATTACAGGAAACATCTCCGCACGTTGATTCTTTGAGAGGCGCAAGAGTTCACACAAGCTTTCCACTAGAGATGCCGCTTCCTAATCCACCGGTCTCTCGGTTCGTAGTAAACCGTTGACCTGGGGAGGATCGTTGTGAGGATCAGTCCCCAGTATAGGAATCTCCATGACATGACCGTTCATATCTGATGTCGCTCATTTGATCAGGTCCACGTAGGTCCGCGCGGCTGAAATACCTCTTTCTGAGTTGCGGCCATACCCGTTTGAGTCTTAGCAAGAACTTCTTGCTTCTCCATCAAGTCTGAAATGGTAATGGATGGTGGTCCTCCTCTCGTCCCTCCGGCTCCTCGTCCTGATGCAGGAGTGAAAGTTGTTGCTCGGTGACTACCGGAGGCGTTACACTTGAGGAGTTGTCGGGATTTGCGGCTGCTGCTCCGACTGTGACGGAGGTGTTACACTTATCGGAACATCTCCTCGCTACGCCGGCACCGGTGGTAGAAGTGACGGCTGCATAAGGTGTATTGACCACGGTAGCTCCAAAAATTATAGGACGGAGCCCCTTCGTATCTTTGTGTTACTCGCCGGGGAAGAAGAGGTTGAAAAGTTGCCTAAGGAACTCAAGTCAAGCGCATTGTACTTCAAAGGATGAAAGTCTCTCTTGCCCGGAAGGACGAGTTGTCTGTGAAGGACTTTCCTTGAAGGATCGTAGCTACCTACTTGTCCTTTAGATGTTCTTGTTTTTGAGTGATAGTGAGGATTCCTTTGACTACCGGTTTTGAATTAATAGGTAATTGAATTGGTTCATTTTGAGATAGTTTGGTGAATGATTTTTTCTGAAAGAGGTTATTTTAAATGAAATTTGCATCTTGGTCATGGATGATTGCACATGTCACATGAAGTTGCAAACGTTGTGTGAAAGGAAAGCATGAATGAAACAGACATGGTGTTTAATTACTGATCCTCTTTCTCCACGTGTGGGATGCTAAGTCCCCAGTGAATTCTAAACTATCTTTCTTGTAAGATTGTTGAGTAGAACTTACTTGCTTTTGAAGCCTCATTTGTATCAAACCGGAGTAGCCTCTCCAAGAAAATCCTCCGCACTAACTTCTCAAAGCTATCCCTCCGAGCCAAGCTTCTCCCGAACAATGCGCTTCAAAGCGTTGCACTCACCTTTGGTGGGGTGATGAAGGGACCGGTGGTAATGACAAGATACCTCGGGTCCATTACTCCTTGACCAAAGAGGTGGGCGCAGAAAGATCGGGGTAGCTTTATCTCTCCGTTTCGTACCCACGTCTCCGGTAGCTCCAGAATCTTCTTCATTGGGAAGGGGAAATGTAAGTACCTTGTGTCCAGCTTTTCCTACGTTAGCGGGCGTTGCGATGTCTCCCCATGGCTTTGATATGGAACAGGAGATGAAGTTGGAAGACTTGCGAGCGCCATCATGTCTGCGGATTGTCTTCCTAGGTAGAGGGATGTAGAAGGTGTCGTAATGTCACTGCTGAGTGACCGGATTGAACGCTCCCATCCTCTGTATTTAGGCATTTCTTGATTGATTTCTCCTTCCTCAAGCGTTTCTTCGAGTTGGTTGGAAGGCCGACGCGGATTGGACAGTCTTAGGGCTTCGGCAAGAGCTTTGAGGTATAAATCCTCTGGCAAGGCTCCATAGGCTGCAGGTTCCCCTTCTTTATCTGGCAGACATCGTAGCATTCTGGATAAGTCTCCTCTCCTGTGGAGTTGCATCGGGTTTCCATTGTTGACCGGACCATGTTGTTCATCTTCCCTTGGTCTCCTGCGGTTGCGCGCCCTTTTTGCTTCTCCACCGGTAAAGATGTGACTCCTGGTTAAAGATTCTACATTGCCCGAGTGGATGCCTGTCGATGCTTCTTGTAATTGTGCCGCTATATCATTCAAAAGGCGAAATATCTCGCTCTGCCTCCTGGTGATACCGGCTTGATTTGCCAAGACATCCTCCAGCATTCCAGCTATGCTTCCCATGATATCTCGAACACTTTGTAGTTTCCGGATACATTGCGAGATGGAAACTGAAAAATTGAGGATTCAATTTTATGCAACCGATAGATCAATCTCCCACTGTGGTCGCCAATTGTTGATGGGTGAAAACTACTCCTGCAGAATTTGGTAATTTGGGGTGTGGATGAGGAATGAATCTAAACCTTCAACAAATGCACTTTGCGCGGTGAGTGCTTGTAGATTCGAGAGATCAATCGTGCAAGTCCGGCCTAAACCAAGAAATGGCCGTTCCAGGACTTGTTTTGGTCACAAAGTGAAGGAGATGGGGTTGATCTTAGGGAGGGAAGCGAAGAAGGTGTTGAGATTGTGAAGGTGTTGGCTTGCTTATGACTTGTAAATGAAAGATGAGCGGGCTTGCGGTTGATGCAAGCAGGCTCTGGGTGTTTGAATACGATTTGTATTAACACTTTGTTTTCTGTCTCGTCCGAACTTGTGTTGTTCTCCGTTATTCCCTTGTTCTTGGAAAATAGGGCGGAGAACCTATTTATACAAGTCATTGAACCTCATTCACGTTTCTCGTGGGAAGTGGAGGTAGTGGAATGATGGAGTAGTGGAGTTGTGTGTCGGTAACACACGACCGGCCTTGCCCACTTTTCCCTGTTCATCTCTAACCGTCCATGACTTCCTAACACGTTCTTGTGATGGCGCGTTGCACGCCGCACGCCGTAAACCCCAGGACCAATACCCCGTATGTATCCCCCAGTTTGTGACATGATTGATGTCTAGAATGTGGATCGTGGATCCACGAAAGATAGCATGTAATCTTTGAATTGAATAACTGCGTTATTCAAAAAGTCGATACTTGTGAAGTATCGTGTGTATTTTATGTGCATTGCATTACGGTGTGGTAAAGTGATGTGTAATGACTGCTCACTAACCAAATAACTCCTGACTGTGGTTGTATAACCAAGCTGGTGAGGTCGGACGGATGAGATGATGTTTGAGACACTCATCTGCGACCGTTGATGAAATTAGGGTTTTAAAAGAGGTGCGCAAGCATCACTCTTCAGCTTGGTCGAAACCAAGCATGGGAAGGGTTTTGAAGAGGACCGACCGGGCATGTGTGTAGACAACACGCCGGTGTGCACGTCCATACTTCACTTTCCCAAGAAGGCGCGATCTAAGCCACTCAATTTGACCGGTGAAGTTGAGTGGTTGAGATCGATTTGCGATAGGAGTTTGATGCCGCAAGGAGTCGCGCTCCATCCCCTTTTCCGGCGTGTTTTCCAAGATGACCTGACTTGGTCGGTCTTGGCCGTTTGGTTTGGCGTGAAGATGGTAGGCTGATGCTCACGCCCATGTCTCACCGTCCCATGAAAACGTGATCTAAGCCACCCATTCGTCCGGTGAAGTTGAGTGGTCGAGATCGATTTGCAATTTGGGGGAAGTGTATCCACGCATGTTTGAGCGGGCGTTTTGGATTGGCCGGGCGTGATATGCCTTGGCCGACCGCATGAAGAGGTAGATGGGCCCACGGTGGTCATCTTTGGTATGACCGGGCCTCGCTTAATCTAATCTGTGACCCTCCATTCGTGCCGGAGAAGATGGACGCGCGTGATGGCTTGAACCCTAATTTTGGCTTTCAAAGCCGTGCGACCACACTCTTTCAAAGCGGACGAATTTGTTGTAACCAATCACGGTTGGTTTTGACCGATCGGGTCATGTGTGTAGGCGGTCACATGGTGATTGTGTCGACATGCTCGGGGCCCTTTGAGTCTACATCTACACCCTCCATCTATGCTGCGAAGATGGACGGTTGAGACCGCTTTTGCGGCACATGTAATATGCCGCAAACCCTAATTTAGGGTTTTCCGTCCATAATGCTTGGTATGGACGGTTTCTTGGCAAGCGAAGGCCAATGGTCGACCATGCGGGGTCGGCCGTGTGTATTCCATACCGCTTGGGGGTGATGGAATTGATCCGGGTCATCCAATCATGCTTGTGGAGTTGGATGGTCGCGATCGAGATCATATCCGGCAAGCTAAGGCCGTGGGTATTCCATACCCGCTTGGGGGTGATGGAATTGATCCGTGGTCATCCAATCATGCTTGTGGAGTTGGATGACTGCGATCGGATCATATCCGGCAAGCTAAGGCCGTGGGTATTCCATACCATGCTTAGGGTGATGGAATTGATCCGTGGTCATCCAATCATGCTTGTGGAGTTGGATGATCGCGATCGAATCATATCCGAGACCGATACGATCAAGTCCAGGATGCTCAATCGGGCTAGTATAACACACCGAGAGGGGCTCAATCGGGCTAGTATAACACACCGAGAGGGCTCGGGCTAGTATAACACACCGAGAATCGGCTGTACGGGTATTTCGTACATGGTTTCATTATAGTGCTTGGAGGTTCGTGTTACTCGTATGAGTAACACTCGGTCTCATGCCACACCGATAATGAGTACAGGAAATACAAGGCTGAATTAAGTGAGGGAGTATCCAACACTTATAAATGGCTTTATCTTTTACAAGATGTCAGCGCATGATTTTTCTGGTTTTTACAAACTCAACCTTGAACGAAAATCCACCATCAACAGTAACCTATTAGGCTTCCGATTATGGCTACATCCACAGCTCAAGCCAAGTGGTTATGGTTGGCTCTGCACCCCTCAAAACCTATGGAATTTAGCCAAGGTTGAATACGGGGCTCCTTATAATCGGTAGTCTTACAAGTTGGATAAGCTACCGATTATAAAAGGGATTATTAGTCGAAGTATCTACACAATAATCGGTAGGTATAGTTTCAATCTAACCTACCGATTCACCTTTAACCTACCGATTATGGTGTAGGCTCCCGATTATATAAGGGCATATTGGCCATTTCGAAAAATTGAAGATAAAGGGTAGCTTAGATTTACGTTTGAGTGACCTTTTTTGTCTTTTAGTGTCGCCCCTAATTCGTTCGGGTCGCCCTAAAAATGCCAAAGTTTTTTTAAGCCGACTAATATGCATCATTTTAGATAGTTCCTTCATTTACATCTAGAACAGTACTTATTGCTGACCGTGATCTTATTACAAAGCAAAATACATAGGAATTGAATAAACTAATGATCACAAGTACTTAATTGACTATTTTCACTTCACCACAATGACTTTATGATCTTATTCTATGATACTACAAACCAGTATACGCATAAATACACAAGATATACATAAATACAAATTATGCGTTCTAAGCTTTGTAACCCCAATGACAGTGCCCCTTAAAAAGTCCATCGCACAATAAATCGTCACAGCAGTGTTTGGTGAATAATCCACAAACTTCACCTGAACGGCGGCATGCACCGACAGAAGCTAGAAATACCGAAAATATCATGAACAACACTAGTAGCAAATTCATGGCGTTCTTCCTCTCCATTATCGCTTGTCAATAGGTTTCTTGTCTTAATTATAAGTTTTGATGGATGATTATGAAATATGAGTACGTAACATATAAATAGTTCGCTCGGGCAGGAAGTGATTCATTTTTTTGCTCCCCAAGTCCTAAATGCATGATCAACTACCTTAACCGCTTTATTAAGTAGACATTAATCACGTCACTAATAGCACTATTCATTCATTATGGATGGTGATGATTCAGCTTAAAAGCTTCAGAACGACATCACCTAGCTGTTTTACACCAAGAAGAGTCGCATACATGGCGAAAACTCACCGACGGTGTAAAATTTTGAAGACCAAGTGGCAAAAGATACTTTTAATGTTGTCAGAATGATAAAAACAGATGGCAAAACCGTTTTATTGACTTTTGATTTTAAATTTAAATAAAACGTTTTTAAAATGAAACAAAACAAAAATATTGAAAAATCCAAAATAATCCGCAGATTCAAAGTCCCCATGTATTAACAAACCATTAATTTCCTTTCATTTCCTTGGTTTCATAGTCGCCCATGGTATACTAAAATCTTTTTTTTTTTATTTTTTTTGAAAAAGCCACGATTGAAATAAATAACAAAGAGTGTTAAGATAGCACCCTCCAAAGATACAAGAAGAGAGGTGAACAGAGAGTTTACAACAAACTACTACCTAAGCAAATTCACCCAATCAAAAACGAAATCATCAAGTTTAATATTCTTAAGCGAATCAACATTGATAGTCCAGCTAATTAACAACAACTTGATATCTAAAATAAGAGAACTTAAAGTTTTTTTCCTTTGTTTCTTCTGTTGGAAACAAAACAAGAATTCACACAAAATAAATCTCAAACAGCTGAGTCGCGGACTAGGTCGCTATCTTTAAGGTGTTTCGCGACTCTGCCTCTTGATTGTGCTAGCAGTCAATTCTTGTCGAAAACCCTATGGGATAAAATAGCCGATAACTCTCTTATTCGATTTCTCTGCACTATGAGAAATCGAACTAACAAATACTCTCTCTAACACTTGCTCAGAACACGAAATAGATGAAAAACTGTATATTCGTCTTCTCCAGAAACTTTTCTTATCTAACTCAAAAAACATCAATGTGGTTTTAATGAAAATAAATTTCGCAATAAGTGCGCACATAAAATCCTCCATAACATTCATAAACCGGCAACATTATAATTACCAAAAATTAATAGAATTAATTAGGAATATTAAGTTGAAAACCGTTTTGGAAATCAAGAGTTAAAAACGGCAACATTATAAGTTTCTGGATCAGCAGACCTCCCAAGACCCCCAAGGCCACGCTCTCCCGGATTTTAATAAATATTATAGATATATAAATACAGTAAAAACTCTATATATTGATACTCCATATATTAATAAACTCTATATATTAATAAAAAAATTAGTCGCAACATGTAAAATCATATAGAAAATAACCTCCATATATTAATAACCTCTATATATTAATAATTTTGTTTGGTCCCAAGTGTATTAATATATGGAGTTTTTACTGTATACCTATTCAAATGCATGGGGTGAGACTTGAACCCTATGTGGGAGCCCAAAATTATACCACCACACTATTTCTCTAATTGTGATATAAAATTACAAAACTATGTTTTTAAATATATATCCCAACATCTTCGCTATTAGGATCTCATTTCTTTCCAACCAAATTGACCACCAAATCGCAAACGGCAAACAATATCTCAAAAACATAAGAGGCTTAGTCGAGAACTTCAATTTCCATTTCCATAGGAACTCAATAACTGTAGTAGGGTGCCTCCAAACCAAACCTAGCTGCTGTAGGAAGTGGTTCCAAATCTGCCCAACAAAAGGACAATGAAGAAACAAGTGCTCCACTCACTCCTCGCTATTAACACAAAACCCACAGCTATTTACTACTGTCATGCCCCTTCTTGACAACATTGACAGAGTAGGAGCAGCTCTATTTGCGGCAGCCCAAACCAAGAAGCTAATTTTAGGAGGAATTGTCTTATTCCAAATGTATTTAGAAGGAAATTTTGGAGGTATACTAAAATCTATTTAAAACCCACATTTTTAGTAGTCTCACCATTGAATCAAAACTAAAACCAGTGATTCTATAGAGATGGAGATATTGCATTTTCAAGGGTTAATAGGGAAGTTGAGTAGACAAATGTAGGGAGTTTTTTGTTTGGGAGTCATGGTATTTGCATTTGCAATAGTTCATTGTTCAAGCTCTGTTGCTGGTGATGATGATGATGTTGAGAAAATTACTAGTAATTCCAACACTCGTCATTTACATTACACTACAGCCAGGAAAAGACTTATGGCTTTACATGGTCCTCCTCTGCGCGCGCATCCAAAGTTAGTGTGATGTATGTTTATTATTGTTAGTGTTGCCAATATTGCTTCTACTAATCCGCTTACAGTAGTCGAGCATGATCTTTCTTTGAGTTTATCTTACTGTATGACTTTAAATATTTCCAGAGTTGAAAGTTGTTAATTATAACTATGTTTATGATCAGTTTGCTTTGTTTTAACTCTCATGTACAATTCTAGTTAATGATGTTTACCAATATGGACTGTATGGCAGAATCAAGACCCTTAATGACGAAATTCTCGATCTGAAATTCTACTCCGCTAGCAACAAGTGAATCAAGAATATCTTTGACTGACCGAATGTAAATAGACATACTCGAGTTTCCCTTCTTAACGGATGATAGAGACGAGATGAATAAGATGTGCATCAGTCTTGGATAAGGCACCTAGTTTGGTTTATTTGGAGTGTGACATTTACAAGCCTTAACTTCGACTAAAATTGGAGAAGTAAGAGAAGACATGATAATCCATTAGATCGACCAGTCTGACACCAAGAAGATTTTGATTTAGCTTGGTTTCTCAACTTGAAAAACTATAAGAGAAGGTTTTAGAGCTAAAAATAATGCTATATATATATTTTGGGCCAAAAGCTGGAGTCCATAATTTTCGGTTCATATAGCATTAGGGTTTTTTTTTTTTTAGCTAGCTTTGGTTTGGTTCACGGTTCCCGTGTAATTTCTGATTTCAAGCTTATTCCTTTTATAGCTTTTACCATTCCTATACCCCTTTCGAGCTGCTGCTATTTTTCTCATCAAGCCATCAATTCGTGTTGGATTATATATACACACCATCAGTTGAGAATTTATCATCACAGTAAGGTAGCATATAGCTAGTGACACCATCAATCGGTGCGTGCTTATTAAGTCATGACAAGAAGCAGAAAACCTAGTATTGATTGTGGTGATAAAAGTAAACCCAAGTCCTCCATTGCATCAACACAGATACAGAAGACAAGAGAATGCAGAAAAAACAAGTGTGGTTATAAAAGTAAACCCATGTCCACCATTGCACCAAAACTGGTAAAGAAGAAACGAGAACACAGGAAAAACACGTTCCTTCCTCAACTGATGACCAGCAGAAGAACTTACTTGTTGCTTATCCCCGTCTTCTGGAGTTCAAAGGTTATCCTTGTATTGCACATTTAGAAAAAAAACTAGAGAATGGAATAAGTGATTGTTATCATCGACGTCTATATGATCATCACGACAGTAGTAGTACTAGTTGCTGTTGCTGTTGTAAAATTCATTTGTATTTACTCAAAGGTGAAGTCAAGCAAGCCTGGGTGAAGGAGGAGAGTTTTGATGTTCGTGTGAATTCTACTTGCAAATTGTTATCGGACTTGCCACCAGAACCCTGCTGTTTTTACGTCGACAGTACTAGTACACCTCCTACTCGTATCTTCAGTTTCTCTGACCAGATTTTACTCTACTGGTTCGATGGAAAAAATTTACAAGTTTACAACTTGCGATACAAAAAAACTTAAGGTAATAATGCCTCAGCATGATGTGGAGCGTCATTTCTTTGATACTAAGATGAAAGAACCCCCATGATGATGGTGATGATAATATTATTTATTATTATAATATGGATTATCATCTGCACTATGAAGGGGAGAACTTTCTTTCTCTACAATCCTTTGAACCTGAATGAGTGGCAGGAGTTGATGCTACTGCTTTTGAGAAGATCAATTTGCAGATGGAAGACCCACCATATACAGCATGTGTGTATGTGCACAAGGGTTCAGGGGTATATTTTTCATTCCTTTAACTTTTGTTTATGAACTTTGCCCCAAAACCGTAATGGACGTCTGGTTCAGCAGTATTCAACTTTTGTTTTCAGCAAATTTCACAAAGCCAGCCATAGCCCATAGGGCACTTACCCCTGCATGTAGCTGCTGGTGCTAACTGAGCAACCATGTTATGACGTACTCTCACCGGCAAGTTAACTATCAAACTTTATTTTTCCAGTAAAATTAACATACTCCTATCGGCCAATCCCAATTTGTTAGTCACCATAAGTAAATTGTAACTTAAAATCCATTTCTGAGTTAAGTGATTCGAGTAATTGCATCATTTTTATAGTTCTTCTATGTACATCTAGGTAGCAGATATATATAGTTCGATCCGGCTGGAAGTGATCCAATTTTTTTTCTCTAAGTCCTTAATGCATGATCAACTACCTTAACCCCTTTATTAATAGTTAATCACGTCACTAATTTCCCTCCATTGATTCATTATGGATGGTGCTTAAGAGTTTCAGAACGACTTCACATAGCTGTTTTACACTAAGAAGAGTCGCATACATGGCGAAAATTAATAGACGGTGCAGGATTTTGAAGACCACATGGCAAAAGATACTCTTAATGGTGTCAGAATGATGAAAACTGATGGCAAAACGTTTTATTGACTTATCTTTTTAAAACTGAAAAAAGCGTTTTTAAAATGAAACAAAACAAAAAAAGAATCCACAGATTCAAAGTCCCCAGGTATTAAGAAACCATTTCCTTCCATTTCTTTGGTTTCATAGGCGACCCTGCCACCCTGGTATTCTAAGCTCTATTTAAACCAACATTTTTGTTAGTAGTGTGATCACCATTCATCTTTAAATCAAAACTAGAACTAGTGATTTTAGTACAGTGATATGGAGATATTGCAAGGGTTGATAGGGAAGTTGAGTAGACAAATGTATGGAGTTTTTTGTTTGGGAGTTATGGTAATTGCATTTGCAATAGTTCATTGTTCAAATTCTGTTGCTGGTGATGATGTTGAAAGAACTTCAAGTTCTCATCATTTACAATATACTAGTGCCAAAAAAAGACTTATGGCATTACATGGTCCTCCACTGCGCGTGCATCCAAAGTTAGTGTGATGTGTATGTTGATTAATGTCGGTGTTGTTAGGATTTTTTTTTTTTTTTTTTTTTTTTTTTTTAAGTTGGATTAGGATTGGTTTTACTAATCCGCTTACATTAGTCAAGCATGATCTTCCTTTTAGTTTTATCTAATTGTATTAATTAACTATTATCAGAGTAGAGAGTTCGGAGTTGTTAATTACCTATGTTTATGATCAGTTTGCTTTCTAATCAACTTGTTAATGTTATGCTTCAAATAAAAAATTTGTTAATGTTTTTTTTTTTTGAAAATAAAAAAATAATTTTTTTTTTTTGTTAATGTTGTTTACCAATAACTTAGCTTTATAGAATATATATATATATAGCTATGTGGCAGAATTGTCTCTCTGAGGGATTTTTCCCCTCTGAATCAATGGGGAGCTGGGTTACGCGGACGCTCCATTTCTTGAGGCGGACACGGGACGCGCGAGGGACGCTGACACGACGCCTGTCCGACGCACCAATTTACGCGTCCTGCGCGTGTCTAGTTTGGACTCACCGATGACGCGTGTCAGACGCATTTTTTTTCATTTTCATATAAACCTTTTCCTTTATTTTTACTATTATTAACCAAATGAAGAAAGATAAACATTTAGATCAATAATTTAGGTCTTTATTAGGATTTTGTAATTGGAAATGACATCACGTATACCCTTAGTTGGACATGTGTTGATCTAAGAATGCATTTTGATTGTGATATGTGTTTAATAGTGATTGATTATTTGACATTCGGCGTGTATAAACAAACGATATCTTCTTTTCTTTTGAAATTTATACATATGTAACATCATTTTCTAATTTTTAGGGTCGAAATACTTGACTTTGCTGTATAAATACATGATTATATATATAAATAATATATAAATAAAATATATATATATACATGTCCGCGTCCGCGTCCTAGTTTTTTGAAAATTTTGTCGTGTCCGCGTCAGCGTCGTGTCGTGTCCGCATCTGTGCAACCCAGATGCGGAGCTACGATTCTAGGATTTTAGGTGAAAAGGGCACAAAAGAAATACCCACGCTGTGTGGGGGAATGTAGAGACTGATATCAAAAAAACAAAAAATTGAGAGGACTTATATGAAAGAGTAGACTTTATCATAGGTCATGCCGCCATGGGGCACTTGCACCCGCTTTAGCTCGAAAATGATACGTAGCCTCCGGATTTTTACACCAACATTTGACACTGCCCCCCGATTTTTACACCAATATTTGACACCGTCCGTGTGTCAAATTTGTATTGGTTTAATCCTTAAAAGTGGCCCCCTATTTTCTCTGGTGGGGTGAGGGTGAAAGAAATCAATGGTGGATGTCGCTGCCACATAATGGTGTAGGATTTTGGTGTAAAAATCCGGGGTCCCTGTAGCACTGTCGGCTTTAGCTGATGGTGTTGGCGGAGCATCCATGCTATGAGTATGACGTGTTTTTACCGGCATTTTACTCCAGTCAAATTGCTCACCTCAACTTTTGAATGTGCCCTCTTAAGTGGTATTTCTGGTTCTGCAATTGCTCACCTCTAACTTTTTTTTTTTCTTACTTGGGAAGTCTCCTGTGTATTTAGAGCAGTTCATATGGAATGAACAAACTCAAAGTTTGTCATTTTGCTCCCACTATGGACTCAACAAACATGAAAAATGGATGTTCAAACCAACAAATTTGTTGGTTTGTTCATTGAGTTGGAACATGTGGCGCGCGCTTGATGAAAGGTCGGGCGAGGTTAGCTCCAGCACTGGCGGTTGAGCCAAACACGCTGGCGCTTGTATTTCCAACGCGCGTTGATAGTTGAAACGCCAGCGTTTTTAGTTATCACGTCGCGTTCATCTTAAAAGCACCAACGGCTACTTCAATCCAACGGATGATGCTCTTTTTTGTTTCCCTATAAATTCAGTTCATCTCCAGACTTAAAAATTACACCTTCTTCATCACTACCTCAAAATTACACAATTTCATACCAGCTCTAATTTTTTTTTTTTTTTCAAACAAAACTATTCATATCAACTCAATCTACCAGAAAAAATTTCATCTCTACAAATGTATATTTCTAACAAATATGGCATCCTCACAAAAACGAGCACAACAACAAACACCACAACAATCACAACAACAATCACAACAAGAAACACAACAAAATATACAACAATCACAACCAAGAAACACAAGAATTCGTGGTGTCAAGTATACGATGGATGAAGACGAGTCACTTTGCAGAAGTTATGTATTATATACATTGGATGACATCAATGGTATTTATCAAGAAAAAAAAACTTTTTATGATAAGATTTTATAAAAAAAAATTGTGAAGAAACAGGTAACCCCGATAGACGTGATGGATATGGGTTGTCTCATCGTTTTCATGCAATTTCAACAGCCGTTAGTGAATATGTAGCTTTGATCACTCAAATGTGGAACAACAAAAAAAAAATGGTGAAGGCGAACCGGATGTGGAACGAAGATGTCGGGAAGAGTGGCAAAGATCCCACAGATTGGGCTTCCAACATGAAACTTGTTTCACCATTCTGAGGGTGCTTAACAAGTTTAATCCATACTTGATGGAAGGTCATAAAGTGCCTGCAAGATCACCACATGGTCCAATCCGGCAGGATTTTCAGAATGGAGGGCCTGCTTCCTCACCTGATGGAACTCCAAGTAGTCAGGAACAACACAACACTAATCTAGACGTTAACACCAACATCAAGAGAAGAAGAGGAGGTGGTCAGAAAGCTGCAAAAGCAGCGAGAGACGCAGCCCAACGAGCATTAGAAGGAGGGTCAAGCGAGTTCAACTATGTTGATCACAAGGAATTCGAGATGCAGATAAAAACAGATGGAGCCAGTGACCGAGGCATTGCTATAAATAATCAACAAAAAAGTCGTCTTTAGCGAGAACAATACTACATGGATTGTAAGCTAAACAAGTTACTCTCCTTGAACACTTCAGTAATGAATGAACGACAATATGTTGCACGGACTAAGCAAACGGATGCGGCCGAACAACAACAAGTCCCTGAACAAGTCGTCCCCCCTCAACAAACTGGCCAGTATGTGAATGTGCAAGAAGACGAAGATGATGCCTCGGAAGAAAACGAAGATGATTACAGTCTTGCTAACTTATTTTAATTCTTGTTTAGTTAAGTTTAATTTAATTCAGTGTCGTTTAATTTAATTTGGTTTAGTTTAATTTTTAATTGTACTCGTTTATTTAAAATTACTTTTAATATAATTGCCTCAATTTTAATTTTAAGTGTAGTCGTTAAAACAACAATACTAAATTGAAAATAACATCTATCTCTCTCCCTCTGCCTCACCTCCGCGCATCGTCTGCTGCTCCCTTTAAACCCCAAAGGTGCTTGGTTAAATCTTATCTTAGTTGTCCATAGATTCCCCGGTTTTGGAGTCTGTCAGTGGAAATCTATATTCTCTTGTCGGGCGCCCATGCTCTACCACAAGATTCTTGGTTAAATCTTCATCTGGAAAACTAGTCCAGGTTGGGTCACGCCTTGTTTCTTCAATGACCATCTTATGCAGAATGATACAAGTCAGCATAATTTTGTTCATTTCTTGAATATCAAAAAAGCGTGTCGGCCCAGCTATGATGGCAAACTTCCTTTTCAGTATGCCAAAAGCGCGTTCAACATCCTTTCTGCATTTCATTTGTTGGGTGTTAAAGTACTTCATATACTTCGAAGACGTCGGTCCAAAACCTACCTGTTTATAAGCTTGAACCATAGTTGACCATTCTGGATAGATTCCGTCTGCTAGATAATAACCATGAGTGTAGTGATGACTGTTGATGGTGAAATTACAGTGCGGTGCGGCCCCATTCTTAAGATCTTCAAGCAATGGTGACTTATATAAAACGTTGAGATCGTTATTTGAACCCAGGAGTCCAAAAAATGCATGCCAAAACCAACAATCATAAGTAGCTGAAGCTTCCAAAATTACAGTTGGTTTTGGATAATGACCCTTATATTGGCATGCCCATTCAATCGGGCACGCATGCCACGTCCAGTACATGCAGTCAAGACTACCTAGCATTCCTGGAAAACCCCTCTTGGTGTTTTCTGCAGTAATTCTTTGAACATCTTCCTGAGTAGGCTTTCTTAAAAAGGTTGGACTAAAATGCTCGACTATTTTTTCGCAAAAACAATTTGAGATACCTAAAGGCGATTGTTTTTCCAATACGGATGTAATCATCCTTGGCATCCACTGGTACCCCGTAACATAGTATAAGGAGGGCCGCAGTGACCTTTTGCTCGGGACTAAAGCCTCGTACATGTCGTGCATCATATTGATAATTAAATAAAGGTTGTACCTGATAAAGCTCGGCAATAATCCTTTGTGTCAAGTTGCGGCCCATGCGGAATCGTCACTGAAAATCCTCATCGGAATAGACAAAATCATGATTAAAATAATCATGCATCATCTTTTGGTGGTAAAAATGTCGATCTCGCCACGTCCATCTTCTAGTCGCAACTTCATATGGCTCTAAAGACTTTGGTATGATCCCGGATTGTAATTGCAACATAAAATTTCACCTTCTTCTATCTTGATCTGCATCTTCATCCATTTGACGCAAAAACTCCATACACATTTCTTCATCTTCTTCATACAACATTTCATCCATCTCCATATCTTCCTCAGAAGAATCAAAATCAGAATTCATGGTTGAAAATTGAAAGCAATTGAAAGAAAAGATTGATCGGATGAAAGATTGTTGTGAATTTGTGAGATCAAACTCGAGCCGTATTTATGGAGGTAGAAACTAACCGGTAGAAACTAGCCGTTGTGGTGACCGTTGAAAAGTAGTCGTTGGCGACCTTGGTTCAAACGCCAGCGTGTCTTTTACAAACGCCAACGTTTGTGCTACAACCGCCAGCGTGTTCTCCACGAGCGCTAGCGTTTGTATTACGATCGCGCTCTTAGTTATCAAACTCCGTGTGCTTTACCATAATGAAAAAGCCAGTTTGGTCATCCACCTGGCTCAACAAAAAAATGAATTTGCCATTGCCATAGGAATTGCCTTAACATTGTCATACAACCTTATGAAAATGGATATATAGAAAGACAACACAAAAAACTTCTTTTTCTAGCTAGCCAGTAGGAGATTTTTGTTGATAAAAACAAAGAAAAAGAACGAGAAGACTACTGGGCCGAAAAAGAAACGGGAAAGAAAAAATTGGTAGAAAGATATATTACAATCAAACATCTAAAACGGTAAACAAACAAACCCGATTTGTCCTTTACCCAAAGTAGTTCGAATATTTATTTTTATTTTATTTTTTGATAAACAAGGAAACTTTTCATTAATGAAAATTCGAGGTTACAATGAGTTTAAGATCGAAAATAAGAGAATCCAAAGTAACAAGAACATACCATAAAAGTACAATACCGAGAAATCCGACAAGAGAAAGAGAAGGATTACCAGAGTAAGACAAATATAAGTATGAATAAGATCCGATTAAATCGGAAGAAGGATGGTTTTCTCTGAATTAACTTCCAACCATTTAGTTTGTTTTTCTTATATAGAAAGATGTGCTCCCAAAGTAGGAGTGATTTGCTCAAATCTCTTGTAACTAGTGATGAAGCTTTCGTCGTCAAAAGGACCACATATGGAGATTTCGTCGACGGATAAGTTGATGATGAAGATTCCGTCGCCGGAGACAACCAAGATGAAGATTTCGTCGTTGGAGAGCATGTAGAGCATCACTATTGATCTTAAAAAGTACGCGCAATTGGGGGATATAAGAATTAATTGGGGGATATGAATTACTTCCCCCCAACCCATGGTGTGTGCTAAGGGGTGACTTTTGGGGGTGAAAATACTAAAACACCCTTCCCTCAAAATAAAAATCAAAAAACTTAAAATCAAAAAACAAAATCATATTCCCCATTTCCATCTCTACTTCTTATTAATCTTTTTAGGGTTAAAACTTTGAAACCCAAATGTTCCCCATTCTCTTTCAAATTCTAAATTTTCCCCATTTCCTTTCAAATTCTCTTCTCCTTCTCTGCCGAAAGTGATGAAGAACATGTCGGAAATGATAAAGAACATGACGGAAATGATGAAGACCGCTCCGGAAGTGATGAAGACCATGCCGGAAGTGATAAAGAACATGTCGGAAATGATGAAGGTCACGCCGGAAGTGATGAAGACCATGCGGAATTGATGTAATTCAATGCCGGAACTAAATTCCGGCATGCTCGATATAAATCTATTAATGCCGGTAGTCAAGTGAAAAAAAAAATCAATTTTCTGAATACTTTTCATCATGTGCCGGCATAGAAATTTAGGATGAATACCACACTTTGGAAGTGAGTTCCGGCATGGTTATTTAGGATGAAGACCCACAGGAAGTCTTCAAGAACATGTCGGAAATGATGAAGACCACGCAGAAGTGATGAAATTCAATGTCGGAACTAAATGCCTTAGGCATGCTCGATATAAATCTATCAATGCCTAGGTAGTTAAGTGAAAAAAAAATCAATTTTTGGATACTTTTCATCATGTTAGGCATAGAAATTTAAGCAAAAACCATGCCGGAAGTAGTTCCGGCATGCTCAAAAAATCGGATAACTGTCTTAGGAAGTAGATCGATTAAAACCCGGAAAAAATAGGTTTTGAAGATCAAAACCTGAAAAATTTTGTACCGAGACCCCCCGGATAGTGGCAAACAATTTATGAAAATTTCAAACAATGCCGGCATGGTTTTTTGGTTGAATACCATGCCGGCACCAAGCTTTTTCATTGCAACAATGGTGGATTCAAAGAAAAAAAAACAAATTTTCAACCTCTTAGCAGCAATTCTCTCATCACAATCATCTTCCATTTTCAAAAAAAAATTTCCACTCAAAAACCATTTCCCCTCCTTCTACTCTCAACTAACCCACACAAATTCAAATAAAAATAAAAACACTCTAATTTATCCCCAAATACTTAACATTTTACTAATTATAATTAATCAATAATCCTGATTAGTGGGGGCTAGATTAGGAATTAAAAAAATAATTACATAGGGGGTCACCCAGAATTGCTATTGGGACACCGTTTTTGTCCTGCAGCTATATCCCCCAATTAATTCCCATATCCCCCAATTAATTGTTCCTTAAAAACTACAAAAGAGTAGATAAAACACCATAATGGTGTAGATAAGTAGGAAACATAATAAAAACTACAATAAACTACTAACTAACCTAAAAAAATAAGGAATAATGAAGAAATCTGCTCAGATCTAGTCCAAAAATGAACTAGATCCGAGCAGAAAAGGGTTGTTCTTGATGGAGAAGAAGGAGTAAGTGAGATTCTTAGTTCGAATAAATTAACATTGATCATTCCACGAACCATTGAAACCCCCACTTACCCAAAACATAAGCGCAAAAAATTGATAATATATGTTATTAGACCGCAGAGGGATGTTATCTCCGTTCCCAGAAAAAAGATATTATCACATCTTTGTTTTATCGTAAAAAATAGTTTTTTTTTTTTTTTTATGTAAACCATGAAATTTTATTGCTTAATGTGCTGGGTGCAAAATATGCATCCTCCCATATTACACTGGCAATGAAAGATGGTGGAAAATCTTGCCAAGTCTTACAAACTTTAAAGATTCTAGCGTGTTTAGCCAGAAAGTCTGCTGGCTTATTACATTTTCTTCTAATAAACTTGCATCTCCATAGTGGATGGCTGCTAAGTATGTTTCTAATTTCTAAGATAGTTGAAAAGTTCTCCCAAGCTGCCTTCTCCAGATCTTGAGTTACTGCCTCCACTACAACTTGTGCATCTAACTCAAAAATTACATATTGTAAGTTGAGTTCTTCAGCCCACTTCATAGCGTGAAGCAATCCCTCACAGTCTGCTTGTTCCACGTTCAAGTATCCGTCTGCATAGGCACACTTTGCTTGCTCGAAATTTCCTGCAAAATTACGCAGTATTAATCCGATACCTGAGTGATTCTTATCTGTTATTTTAAAAGCTGCATTAGGCTGGGTTTGGTAATGCTTTTATTTTTCCAAAAGCACTTTCAAAACCTATATAGGTCAATAATTTTTGAAATTGGTGTTTGGTAAAAAAAAATCAAAGTGCTTATTATCCAAAGCACTTCCCAGATTCCTCAATTTTTAAAAGCTGGGGAGGAGGAGCTTTTAAAAGCTACAAAAGCATAAGTTGTGGTCCCACTAAAATTTAATGCTTGATTTATCTTTTTTGTCCCTATTTTATTTTGTAAATGACAAAAATTACCCTTAAATATATATATAATCAATTTTTATTTCTTATATTTTATTCTTTAAATATTATTATATTTTATTTTCAAACTATTGTATGATACCATTTCATTTAATTTGTCAAAAATAAAAATAAAAACAAATTTTAAATAATTACTTAATTTTAGTTTATTTTTTGTTTGAAAATTATATATATTTAAAATTGGTTAAGTAAAAATATTTTTTCTTAACAATCATAATAATAGTAATAATTAGTAAAATTTAATATTTAATCTATTTATATTTAATAGTAAAAAAAATTAATTATTTTTAACCCAATAAAATTGAATAAAACTATTTTTAAAGATATGTCTGTTTTTGTCATTTGCCACAACAATAATGGTTGAATCTAGTATTTTACCAAACACACTTTGATTGTTTAATTAATCAGCTTTAACTTTAATTAATATTTTACCAAACGTCTAACTTCTTTTTTCTCACAGCACAGCACAGCAACGCACAGCAGAAAAGTGCTTTTACAAAAGCTGCAGCAATACCAAACTAAGCCTAAATTGAAAAGTATTTCCTTTTCGGGAACGATGGGAATAATTAATAATGTTGTTGGGCCATCCATAAGGTTAAAACTTTAAAATTGTGATCATTATCCGTTTGGGTGTTTACGTTTCGAGAGAGGTGATATTGCTTTCATGAAACGAGAAACTGTCCGGTGAGCATAAATGTGCCAGTGTATGGAGCCCATATACATTACTCCAAAATATCATACCGAATAAGGATCGAAAGTTTAGTGGCTTAAAGCAGTAAGATGGCAAGATTGCTGACAGGGTACCAGTTTACTTGGAATGTACCAAATTTCATATAAGATAAAATAATTTTTTTTCCTTTTCTGTGGCACTCCCCAAGTAAACTTATACCCCCTATTTCAAGATACTATTTAGTTTAGTATAGAAAATGCCCTTAAGGCCTATTCCTATGCACATGGTAAAAAAAAAAACTTGTTTGGCATACCGGGTGGCATGGCAAAAGAGTTGTGCCACTATGGGAAAGATTGACAAGTTTCTATCGACCGTTATTACCCACAACGCTGGCGATATTGTGAATACCGCTGCCGTCATCAAACTCATCGCGCGATATACATAATATCGTTGCCGATATTATGATTCTCGATCAGCAATTATTTTGCAACAGCTATTTCCCCCCCTGTTGGTTCCTATATATACGCCCTTGTACTTCTTCAAGTTACTCCCATACCCATTTCTACATATATTTCACCAATTTCTCTATTTGTATTCTCAATTTTAAATTTCATAATCATCAATGGCGAGATCCGATGAAGAGAGGAATGTTCTTATGACGTAGCGGAAGCGTATGATTTTGGATCAAAGATCCGATTAAAGGTAGAAACTAGTGTGAGATCAATAGATTCACAAAAGTGATGATAAAAATAAAGATAATAAAAATAAAAGATAAGTTTGATATTAATCAAATAATAATATTGGTTGTAGAATTGTATATCTCTACTATGCCTATGCCTTCTTATATAGGCTTCAAGGATTCTAAATATAATTAGGACTAGAAAAGGAAATCAAACTAAACAAAGAAATGATTAAAATTAGGAAAGGAAATCCTAAATTAAGAAATAGTTTGGTATTAGGAAATAGGTAACTTGTGAGTAGGATGTCCTACATCAGGCCCCCTTCTTGAAAAGAACTCGACCACGAGTTCAATAGAGAAAGACAAACGTTCTTTCCAGGGTCGTAAGGTCGGAAACATCGTCGGAGACGATCATCAATCGGATACCTCGAGCCCGTTGTAGAAGGAAAAACTCTTTTTCCCAGGATCATACGGTCTAAAACGATGACAAAAATCATTAGTTATTAAATACTTCTCATTGTCAACTTCTGAAAACTTCCGTGTGAATAATTGAAATTTTGAAGTAGCTTTGCGGAAACGTCTATCATTCCTCTTCTTAATACGTTCGTTCCGTGCAACTCCCATTTGATTGGACGTAGAAACCTGTTGTTGTTCAGTAGATCCATCCAACTGGTACCTAATAATACTAGTTGCAACTGCAGGTCTCGTCATAGTAAGACATTTAAGATGAACTACCCATAGCAGCTTCCATAAGGTTTGCTTGGGAATAATGAGGAAGCACCTAATTTCATCTAGCATGAGTGGTTTCTTCTGCTCATAAAATCCACCATTCGCAACTAACAGGAGCATATATAAGAAACAGAAAACAATTAGTGGCAATAACCAACTAGGAACTTCGCCAGAATAATTAGCTGCCAGCTCTGTCAATGTCGGCCACCTTTGTTTCTCATGGAAATGCTTTATAAAGTTCCATAGAACTTGTATACGGTCCAATATGTAAGATAGTCCGATGATGAGGAAAGGAACAAGTATAGTATTGCATGTAATACGCAAGAACAAGTAGATGGCACCAACTGTTGCTATCTCTTTTACACGTGGCAAACCTCTTTCCAAACAACTAAGCAGTAACGGACTTTTGAATAGAACATTACCATGCTCTGCAAAGAATGTAATGCCTGCATTAATGACCATTTCATAAGTCTCGCCAAGTATGGAATTAAATGGCTTCCATATACGTTTCAAACCACAATGGACTGGAACCACCCATGTCGTAGCATAAACCATCCACATGTGTAAATCCTCACATTCATCTTCCGGGACATTCATAATTTTAATAAGAATGCAAGCTGAAGTACTTGTTTGGCGTAGAACCTGTCTCGAGCCACATCTGGTATGAAAATATTGCCAGTTTTCTTGATAATGCTCATTCATTCTGATCTTAAAAACCAATTTATGAAGAAAATATAACAAAATATCGGTGGTGTTAGATGAGGATATCTCATTCCAGGAATCTTCCGTAGTAGATAAACCAGTAATTCCTAGAATTCCTGCAAAACTTCGATTTAGCTTGCGAAAACCAACACGAATAACCCAAGGAGGTTTTCGTGGAATCTCATAATCTTGGTTAGGAACACCATGATGAATTTCTTTCACCTCCAAGAAATCACAAAAATACTTCAACCAATTCAATATAATGATCATTGGATTACTTGGATTGCGTACCGTTAATACAGTTGTAACTCGCTGATGAACAGTGGGTAGAATGTATGGTTTCAAGGAATGCTTGAAAACGGTAGTGTCGAAAACAACTGACCTGGTTCATCTATCATATGGCTCTTAAGAGCAGCTACCTTGATTGGTTGGCAGTCAATCTTTGCCTCGGTAACATGCGGCTCAGGCATCTGATTAGTGAACGTTTCCTGGGCGTGTCTTCCTGCTAGTAGATGAGCACTAATATAGGAAGCAAATCTCATTACAGTCCCCAGCCCATATGGACTACCAGACTGAACAGTAACGTCATGTGGGTGCTCTATGGAAACAATAACTCTAGCTGTCATTGTAAACTTCTCCAGTGTTTTTCCAGGGTTTATAAAATACATACCGTCACTTCCTCCTTTGAATCTCTCCATTTGGAAATAAACATTTCCGCTGTGTGCATTTGTCGTTAACATCTTGCTTGTATCTTCTTCCTTTTGAGAAAAGATTTCTGTCGTAATTGTTGTGGCTGGGCAAGGACTAGAGTGAGCAGTAGTATCTCTTTTTAGTTTTCTTCTCCTTAGGGATCCACACAGCAAAAGTATAACCACGAACCAAGGGGGTTTTCGTGGAATTTCATACTCTTAGCTGGGAACACAATGCGATCTTAGGAAAGCTTCGTCATGTACATTATGAATTACACACACCTTGGATGAAACGTGATAGTTATCAATCCAGTTTGAAGAGTTCAAACACGAACCTGATCTTGAACCAGTAATCGAGTGGAAGTATCTAGCTGAGAGGGATTTAACTTGTATAATCTTGTTAATAGAACCCTCAAATATTGAATCCTTACTCAGGCAGACAGTTAAAGCATCCGAGAAGCATGAATAAGAATAAATATACTTCTCCAGATCACCAAAATCCCTTGTTGGAGGAGCACGATTGGTGAAGTTGTTATCATCTGCAGTTTGAAACCCTTTCTTGGCTTTCTGTCTCCTAATCAAGTTGTTATTCTCTGGATCTTTTCTTTTAATTATTTTTCTTCTCGTATTGTCGATGCCTAGACATTCAACATCGTCACATGGATCCTTCGTCAGTGAATTGGAGATCTCATGTACCCTTGTTGAAATATCATGGATGACCGAGGGAGAACCATGATTACCAGATTGCCTTAAAAAATATTTTAGCACCCCTTTACTGATAGTAAAAATCCTTTGTGTCAGATCATTAATATTTACTTCCGAACTATCAGTAACATTCAACTTGGTGATAAGATTTCGTCTTGGAATCTGCTTAATTGTTTTATAATGAGCCTGCTCGCCATCCTTCAAAGACATAATCCTTAGATCTAGTAAATATTGTGAGCACCCATCCCAGCGAACAATGTATTTCGACTGCTTCTGTAACTTGAATTGTTTAGGCCATAAACCAG
This sequence comes from Papaver armeniacum, assembly GCA_023531295.1. Lineage (NCBI taxonomy): Eukaryota > Viridiplantae > Streptophyta > Magnoliopsida > Ranunculales > Papaveraceae > Papaver > Papaver armeniacum. Next base: position 706,944 of record JAJJWW010013579.1, read on the forward strand.
GAAAATTCAAAAACTTCAGATAACAACTGATGTTATGAAAGTTTAGCCTTGGCATAAAAAAATCAATAGTAGTAGAAACATCAACAATATCAAAAATTGGAGGTGGATTCATGAAATATCGGGTTTCTCTTGAATATGCACATTCCTAGGGATAGAAACAGAAGTGATTGGAACAGAAAAATCAGATGATTGTGGCTGCTCGATTTCAACGATACTAGAACTTTCTATATTGTCGTAGTTTTCTTCTTCTTCTAAGATAGGTACTTGTGAAATAATCTCATCGAATGTTGTTCTAATGTCTTCCAAAAGTTTCTCTTTAAAAAGAGCAATAATCTCATCGAATTCTTTCCAAAAATCTGACTCTTTTTGCTCAATGCTATGTTGTAGTGGTGTTTGTTTATGTAATCCCACTAAACGAAGCAATTTATTACCATGACGCATATCAAAACTATACATACTTTGATTATACACAGCGCCTAAACTCGATAGCCAGGGTTCGCCCAACAACACATGATAATTATTCATAGAAGATAGTTCACAATAAGCAAAACTGCAATAATTACCTTCGTGGAAGATAAAATCAAGATAACCGCCAAATAAATCCCATTCGCCGCAATTCCTTTTCCTGAAGTAATTTGCTGCTCCAATAGATATATAGTTTTTCGGACTTGATGGATCAAGAATAAAGTCAGTGATAATTCCATCTACTATGAAAGTAGTACGAAATTCCTTTTCCATAACTAATTAACAACTTTAAAATTAAGGCACTCAATAGAGGCTCTTAACCGTGGATAGAAACAAAGCCAAGAAACTCAAAAATAGTTATCTCAACCGTGGCTCTGATGCCACTTGACGTAGCGGAAGCGTATGATTTTGGATCAAATATCCGATTAAAGGTAGAAACTAGTGTGAGATCAATAGATTCACAAAAGTGATGATAAAAATAAAGATAATAAAAATAAAAGATAAGTTTGATATTAATCAAATAATAATATTTGTTGTAGAATTGTATATCTCTACTATGCCTATGCCTTCTTATATAGGTTTCAAGGATTCTAAATATAATTAGGACTAGAAAAGGAAATCAAACTAAACAAAGAAACGATTAAAATTAGGAAAGGAAATCCTAAATTAAGAAATAGTTTGGTATTAGAAAATAGGTAACTTGTGAGTAGGATGTCCTACATCATCTTATGAATCAGTTTAGATTACAGCAAGAAATGCATCAAAGGAGGTTGCAAGAACTTGACGATGAGAAAGTTGAAGATAATAAACTAATTCACACTCTGATGCTCGTACATATGGGCCAAATACCTAGAGTTCCAGAGCCACAAGAAGTATTCTAAAGAAGATATATGTATCGAGAGAAGGAATTTTACAACTAGAAGCCGATGGACGATTATTTTCTTCCCAATTGTGTGTACTCTGATCAAGATTTCCAACGTCGATTTCGCATGCCTCGACATCTGGTGAAAAAGATTATTGAAGAGCTTTTTTGAGTAGAACCTAAATTTAATTATCAATTTGATGCACTGAATATTAGAGGTCATAGTCCTGAACAAAAAGTTACTTCGGCTTTAAAGATTCTAGGTTATGGCAGACCAGGGGATCCGAATGATGAGTACCTTCGTATGGATAAAACAAATTCATTCACTTACCTTTCATTGTTTTGTGAAGTAATAATTAATCATTTTTGGTCCAACATATTTACGAAAATCAACCGAGGAAGATGTTAGACAAATATTGAGGGGGAATGAGGAAAGAAGATTCCCAGGAATGCTAGGTAGTCTTGATTGTGTGCATTGGGTATGTCAAGGATCCCTTGCTTATTGGGTCGGTCAATATAAGGGTCATTATCTAAAACTAGTCGTTATCCTTGAAGTTGCTGCTTCTTATGATTGTTGGATATGGCACGCTTTTTTTGATCTTCTGGGTTCACAAAATGATATTAATGTTTTGCACAAGTCGCCTCTGTTTGAAAATCTGAAGTATGGAATTTGTCCCCAAGTCCGTTGCATGATCTATGGTCATCAGTACACTCATGGGTATTATCTTGCGGATGGTATCTACCCAAAATGGTCCACCTTGGTTCAATGTTACCGTCAGCCCCCTGCCGGTGCATTGGGAAATTCATACCGACATTTTAACAATCGTCAAATGGCAGTGAGGAATGATGTGGAATGCGCGAATTTTGAAGAGAAATTTTGCTATCATTTGTGGGCCATATCGTGGGTTGAGTTCTCGTGAAATGCACAAAACTATGCTCACTTGCATAATTCTTCATAACATGGTAATTCAGGAAACTAGTCGCGATAAGGAGTGGACTAACTATGAAGATGAAGTTCAGAGTCCTTAGATTCAACCACAAAGAGGCGTGCCTGCAAGAAATTATGCTCAAATGACTAATTACATTCAGAACTAGAATTTGTATGATGAGTTTAAGAGAAGATCCGAGAGTGAATCTTTGGGCGAGCATGGAAGAGCGGGTGGGAGTAATTATTAAGTTATGTATTTTAGTTATATGTATTAGTTATGTATTTTAGTTTAATTATTAAGTTATTTATTTTAGGCCTGAGATTAAGTTGATTAGTTTAAGTTAATGAGCGAAGCTTATTATAGTAGACTGCAACAACATTTCAAAGTAATCAACTTTTCATTCCAAACTTATATTAAGTACAATGCAATAACAACATATCAAATTAAAATACAATAATTCAAATTTAAATTTAAATTAATGCATCATTCATCTAGAGGTTCTACTACATCGAACTCATCCTCCTCATCATCACCACCAGGTTGGTTTTTAGTAAATATAGCTTGTTGTTCAATCTATACTTGAATCCTGTCAAATTCGATTTGCCGCAGATGTTTTTGCTGGGGTTCATAATTGAAGTGTCAGCTTGAAGAATGTTATGCTTGTCATAGTCATTCACAAATTTTTCTTGAAAAAGGCGACTTTTCTTACTCTCCCTGTTTTGAAATTTCCTATCAACTGCTCTTTGCTTATCGACGGTCTTCTGATGTTCCATAAACACCTCTATGTTAAATCCATTGGAACTTCTTCCTTCTTGAGTTAATTTTCTAGCCAGTCTTGCATTGTTCCTCCCTAAAATTTTTCTCTTACCATCATCATTATTGAGAACTAAGTTGACATTTGGGTTTCTTGGGGTATCTGGTGAAGAATTTGATGGACCTGCTGAAAATGGTGAAGAATTTGGTGTTGAGGGAGAAGAATTGTATGGTGACCTTGCAGGTACTTGTTGAATAGCTTCTAACAATTTTGGATTATATTTGTTCAAAACCTTCAAAATATGATAACAACTTTCGAAAGGGAACTGTTTGCCATGTTTTCGCTGCAATTCTGTATGAACCTGTCTTTCAACATCACAATCCACAAGACCACTCTCCTGGCCTCTCTTGGATTGCATTATCAATCCAACATAAGAGGCTACTTCCCTATTGATTATAATGAAGCGTTTTGCCAACCCTTTTGCATCACGACAATTGATGTTCATGGTTTGTTCTTCATATTTACGAAATATGTTTTCCCACATGGTGTTACCATGTTGTTGTGCACTATCGATATAATCTTGGGTAAAAAAAACATAATTATGACAAATGCATTCATCTTCTGTGATGTTGTATTTTGCACCCCCGGACTTTGGTTTTTTTACCTTTGCCATGACTTTGAGATTGTGAATCCATATTACAAGAAATTAAGAATTGTATAGAAGGTGTTTTAGATTTGAAGAAGACTAAGAGATTGAGAAATTCTAGAGAGATTCAGAAATTCTGGTGTGAGTTGAAATGAGTTTGAAATTGGGTATTTATATAGGGAGAAATTTTAGCCGTTGGATGAGTAACTAATGAGCGATGATCAAGTCAGCGAGCGACATAGTGATTATTGCTGGCTCTGGAATGACCAACGAGCGATATTTTGACCATCTAGCGATGGACACTCTATCGCTCGCTAGATGGTCAATCTGTCGTGTATGTCTATATGTTATATTTGACATATAAGCATATATGTTTGGCACTTTGGCATGCCCATAATGGTTGTTAAAGTGGCAAAATCAATTGTTTGACATTTCCATAGGAATAGGCCTAAAAATGATTTTATTCGCCACTGTTCGTAACGACAACGACTTGATCACCGAAAAAGAGTTGGATAAATTTTGAGCACCGCTATGGTGCTAATGTTACCCGAATCAAAAAGAACGGTAATCTAAAAATCATGTGGTTATTACTTACATTTGTTTTTTTTAGGTAATTCATTCATCGCAACAAAACATATAACTATTGGTCAATCTCAATTTGTAAAAGACAGTTACTCGTGCAAAATATCAGATCGCCACGTGGACACATCTCAAGAGCCGAATATAAGATAAGAAGGTAGATGAGAAGCACCAAAGATAACCATAAAAGTTGATTGAAGGTTGAAAAGACGAGGGTACCCAAATACACCACAATCTTTAATTTATCCACCTATAAGTTCTCTTACCGAAAGTGATCGTCTATGGACAAAGTCGAGACAATACAACAAATCGGTATTCACACTTTGTGTGATTGTCTATGGATACTAGATCGAGACAATACGACTACCAAAGTGTGATACTTGATTATAGGTTCGGACTTAACCAAACTCTATAGGATCACTATCAAGTATGACGGAGTTAACGTTTGTGTAATTTACTTTAAATTATAATAACAACAATTATAATTGCGGAAAGGTAAAGTAAATGACACAGTGAGATTTTGTTAACAAGGAAAACAACAAATGCAAAAAAAAACCCGTGACCAAGTCCAGAATTGAATACTCTCAGAATTAAGTCGTTATACAAAATCTAAACCAACTTCGTATAGTTGAGACCAAGAAACTACCCCTAATTCACTCAGTTTCCTCAGTATCCCTGCACTTCCGACTTTGATGAGTGCACGCACTGGAACAATTCCTTTGGATCGTATTACAAACAGTAAAGGAACAACAAATCTGTTTGGTAACAACTCTATTGATTCTTTAAGATAAAATTATCTCAAGTCATATGCAAAGGCTCTTCCGTTTAAACTAATAAACTCATTTGCCTGGTTAGATAAATCCAATCTCTACTACCGAAGTAATAAGATTCGGATTTGTAACAATCAAAATAGATCTCAAGAGAACTATTAGGCGTTACCGATCTCACGCAACTATCAACTATCAAGGTTTGTGCAACACACAAAGATATGAGAAACTGTAAGAAATCTTCTTCATCTTCAAATCTTCTTTAATCTTCAATTAAAACCTGCACAACACCACTTGAATCTCTTGTGATCAATCACGCACAGAACGGAGTTTGTTAACAATGGATTATCACAAGATGTCTTTAGATCTACAAACAGTTCTAAAGATCCCATCGATACTTCGATCTAGTTTGAGTGAATCTTATATCAGAAGAGAAGATTCTCAAGCATAAACAAACTAGGTGCAATCAAAGTTTCAACAACCGTTAGTCAATCAAATCAATCGAAAACTAATAACACTGCAATTTTTTAGTTTCCCACCAACGGTTTTCGTAGAGATTCTTGATCCCACAGAAATCTTTAAACGAGCGGTCGTAAGAGATTTCGCCTAATTAGGTTACTTTTTTCTCCGGATAGATGGCTCCACCAGAAACAACAAAAAGATGAATTTTGCATGTCTCTTAGGATAGTTTGCTAGAAATATGCAAACTTGGGTATTTATAGACCAAGGATGTTTGGACACCAAGGAATTTCCAAAACCGAAAATATTCTCAAGATATCCGATGAGTAGCAAAATTCGGTTTTCCTAATTCCAATAAATGCTTGTCCAAAATTTCCGAAATCTCTCAATAGAAAATCTCCAATTAGTAAATGCACATTACTAATTTTTATTCTCTAGAGATATGCATTTAATTGCTGATAATTAAAAGCATATATAACCAAAAACCTTAATTAAAAAATTCTCAATTAATTTCGGTACAGGATCTCCTTGAGTACTAGGGAATATCTTTGAAAAATAAAAGATAAGAGTTATTGTACGTGTTCAAAGTATGTTGACATCTTTTCTCTGTAAATCATCTTTCATATTCACATTCTTGGAATCGGTTATACCACACTTCCAAACAAGTTTATAATTGGTTCACCTGTATTCCAAGACTACTATGTGATTGATCAAATATCAAATCACATACATGGGTTCAATCGGTTCTACCAATCACTAGGATCGGTTATACCTTAATATGGAAAACACTTGTGATCGGTCACATAGGTTACCAGGACCGGTTACATTAGTTACCATTATCGGTTATATCAATTACCAGGACCGGTTACCATATACTCATGTTATTGCTTGTGATCGGTCACACCAGTCACTAGGATCGGTTACACTAATTACCAGGATCGGTTACACCAATTATTAGGACCGGTTACACCAATTACAAGGATCAATTACACAACACTCTTTGATCGGTCACAACAATTACTAGCATCGGTCACACCAATTACGAATATCGATCATACCATCTCATGGTGATTACTTAGGATCGGTTACACTAATTAATGAAAACTAGTCATATCAAATCATAAGTCAGGCATTGTGATTAGTTATACCAAGATACATAACAAAGTTACGGTCGGTTCTACCATCCACACATATTGGTAATCCAAATATTTGCAATGAATAGCCGTACCAATAAGCCTAGCGATTTACCTTTCGATTCATAAAACAAGTTCATGAATGTACTTCCTTTTAAAAAATGTAAAACATTGTTTCCTATAATGAAATATTCACCATAACCCATTCACATAATCATAACATCATTTATAAGATTATGTCGATGTCATATCTACGAAGTTCAAAAGATAAGTGTTATACTTTATAGTCTAATTCCCTAATACTATGATCATATGATCATGTCTCACTACTAAAGTAATATATCCAATACAAAACTTCGCAGTTATGTCTTCAATATAGCACGACTTGAAAGATACGTTAGGAATGAAACAGTTCAAGTCAATATTACTAACCTCAAGAGGAAGGATGATGTCATCGTTGTAGTTCGTTACTTCTTCACGTTCTTCAGGTCTTCGAGTAATACTTGTATGTCTCAACATTCTTAGACTTTCTAGTCTAACCTAAACGAAGTTGTCTCTAGTACATAATCAAGCGACTCTTAGATGAGTTTTGTCGACATACTAAAATATGACAACCAAACTTGACATACCAACACTTGGTGGGTTCAACCGAGCTATGCTCTAACAAAGCTGAACTAAGGTATCTACCGCCTAACTTTGATAAGACACGTAGAAAGTGTTCTAATTATCTGATTATCGAGTTCAAAACCAAGTCAGTGTATTTTTAATTTTGCAATATATAAGGGGATACAGTTGTGAAAGAAAGGACTAGAGGTGTTGAAATGATAAGGGCACCGGGTACACCATAATATTTTTGTATCAACCTACTATAAACACACCTTGTGTAATCTTACAAAAACAATAACTGCCAAAAGATTACTTCAACAAGATGTAACTTCGTATATAGTTTAAGTTCGAGAGCAAACCAATCTATGGGATCAGACCAAGTTTGATTAACATACAAGTGTATTTAATTTAATTATTAAGATGGACAATATAATGCGGAAGTAAAGTAAATCACACGGCACACAAGATTTTGCTAACGAGGATAACTACTTGGCAGAAAAACCTCGGGATATAGTCCAATTTTGAATACTCTCAAAATTAAGCCGTTATACAAATTGACTACCGCAACTTCGTATATTTGAGACTAAGTAAACTCCTAGTTACTAAGTTCCTTCAGTATCCCTGCGCCTACAACCAATGTGGCCTACACACCTGAATCCCAAGATAGAGTCCACTATCTCAAGTCGTTTTACCTATTGTGAAGACTTCTGATCTCAACTCCTTTGGATCGTAACACGAAACAGTAAAGAACTAACCTGTTTTAGTAACGACCTAGTATATTTCCCAAATCTAGCAATGATCAGAGATAAAGTTGAGTCAAAAATCAATATAAACCCAAGACAAAGATTATACAAGTGGTATATCTCAGTGAACAAGCTCTATCCAAGCAACTTTACAAGGAGAAGCAACTAAACAGTTTGTTGAACCTTTCAACAAGTCTGATGTTTATCAAAATAAACTTTTTGTTTGGATGCCAGAGATTCAAGTGTGCACGAAGTATCACAAAGATTAGAAACCAAAAAGAAAAAAGTCTTCAATCGTCAAAGTAACTTTCACAAACAACTTGATTCCTAATAATAATCAATACACTGAACGGAGTCTGTTAACGCTGATCGGTCATTAATTCTAAGTATCGATATTGAATCACTAGATCTGCAATAGCCAATGCTAAAAAAAAACTTGAGTGACCTTATATCATAAGAGAAGGACCGGAATAATCAAGTTTGATCTATCAAGGATAACTATATTGTTAGTCAATCAAATCAATAATCAAAAACTAAAATAACAATACGATTTATTTTCCCACCAATGATACTACTAAACGATTCTTGATCCCAAAGAAGACTTTAAATGAAGGCAACACAAGAGATTTTACCTAAGTAGATTACTCTCCTCTATCAACGAGTTGGCTTCCACATAAACGGTTAGGCAATGTGTCAGGGGATGAGTTTGTAAGAATACAAGCTCCACTATTTATAGTCTTATGACCAAGGCTTCTTTGGAAGACAAAGAATTACCAAATTCTAAAATCCTTAAAATATGCGCTAAATGTATATTTTCGATTTTGACAAATTCCAATTGTATTCCAATCAATAAACGGAAATCACTCTTAATTCAAAACTAATATTAGCATACATTCATATACTCTACTAATATAGTAACATGAGATATGAAAACCTCTGGGATATGGTAAGCATATTAAAATGACAAGTGTACCAAGTACACCACAATCTTTTCGATATCAACCTATAAGACTGATACCTTGTGTGATCTAATAAGACAGAGACTGTCAAGAAGATGACGACAAAAAGGTATACACTTGGTATATAATATAAGTCTGAAATAAAACCTAACTATATGGATCAATCTAAGTGTTTGGATTAACGTACAGTGTATTTAGTTTTAATTATAACTAAATAATAATTATAATTACGGAAAGTAAAAGTAAAGACACAACAAAATTTTGTTAACTAGAAACCGCAAGTGCAGAAAAACCCAGGGACCTAGTCCAGTTTTGAATACTCTCATAATTAAGTTGATATAAGAAGACTACTACCAACTTCGTATAGTTGAGACCAAGTAAATTAACTACCACTAGTTACCTAGTTTCCTCAGTATCCCTACTCCTATAACCAATTTGGCCATTGCACGCGAATCCTAAGATAGAGTCCACTATCTTGAGTTGCTTCATCCGCTATGAAGATATCAAGCACTCAACTCTTTTAATCTCAAGCAGTAAATCAGATATTACAGTTGAGTTCAACTAAGGCTCTTCCATTTAATCAAATAAGATCTACCAAGATATAGATTATCAAGATAACCAGATCTAGGTATACAAACTATCAGATACGGATACTGAAGAATACCCCAAATGATAGTTTGTCGATCCACTTCGACTAGCAAATAATATTTCTATCAAAGATAAAAAAAAAATTCTAGTCGGATCCCAGCCGATCAAGTGTGTGCATGAAGTTAAATCACAAAGATACTAAACTAATAAGAAATCTTATTTTCTTCAAAATCTTCAATATTTTCTTTTGTACCTGCACAAACAAACTTGATTCCAACTTATAATCGATCATGCAGAACGAAGTTTGTTAACAATGCATGATCACAAGTCATCGTCAAACGTAAAAACATGTTTGAACACCGTTAATCCCTTGAACTTGTTTAAGTGACCTTATGTCAGAAGAGAAGGCTCTCAAGAATAATCAAACCAGGTGCAATCAAGGTTTAACAACCATTAGTCAATCAAACCAATAATCGAAAACTAAAACAACAATGAAAATTCTAGTTTCCCACCAACGGTGCTAGTAGACTCTTCTTAGTCCCACATAAGTCTTTAAGCAAGCGGACATAAGAGATTTCGCCGAATTAGGTTACTCTCCTATCCAATATAGTATTACAAGTAATATTATTAGTCGGATACAACAGTGGCTACAAAATGAAGTGCCTGCCTCAGGATGGGTTTATAAGAAACTTCACTATTTATAGACCAAGGTAGACTGGACACCAAGGAATTTTCATAACCAAAAATATTCTCTAGATATGCAATAAACACCTATTTTTAGTTTTGTCTAATTCCAACCATTATCCAACGGTAATACCGAAATCCCACTTGGATTACAACTAAATATTAGCTAGCATACATGATACTTAACTAATATATCTTCCAGAGATATGTTTTTCTTGCTGGAAACAAAACATATATATTCGAAAATCTTAACAAAAAGATTCTCTAACATTTCAATTTGGTATCTCACCTTAAGTATCAAGGAATATCTTCGAACAATAAAATATAAAATTTATACACATGTTCAAATTACTCACAATGTCGACATCGGAACTTTCCTATTTTGCAAACCCAACTTCCAAAATCACACAAACCATAAAGTGTACATGAGATCGGAAATCAGTTTTTCCATTGGAAAACAAAACATATATATTCGAAAATCTTAACAAAAAGATTCTCAAACATTTCGGTTTGGGATCTCACCTTGAGTACCAAGGAATATCTTTGAAAAATAAAATATAAGATTTGTACACATGTTCAAATTACTCACAATGTCGACATCTTGAACATTCCTATTTTGCAAACCCAACTTCCAAAATCACACAAAACCTAAAGTGTACGTGAGATCGGAAATTAGTTTTTCCATGGGGTTCGGTTCTGCTATAGATCCACAATAGGTAGAGATTGATTCTGAAAAAGCGGGGGTCTAACAATCACACCCAGTATTTCGTTCGGCAATCTGAATAGACAAACTCTAATATACTTTCAAGAGAATCAACTAGACAGACAGACTCAATCTATAGAAAAGTATATCAAAGAGTTTTATATCTATATCTCTTAATTCAATCTGCAATCAGCAAATAAGAATTTGCGAGCCCGATTGAATATAAGAGAAATGACTTGAACGGTACCAAAGACCAATGTTCAAGGATCAATCAATTTCAATCAACAACCAAAGGTTGGATTTACCAATTGATCGATTCAACGCACAACCTGTGATATTTCAATTATATAACAAAATATAATGCGGAAAAGAAATAACACAGACACCAGAATTTTGTTAACGAGGAAAAACGCAAATGTAGAAAAGCCTCGGGACCTAGTCCAGATTTGAAAACCACACTGTATTAAGCCGCTACAGACACTAGCTTACTACCAATGAACTTCGGACTGGGTTATAGTTGAACCCTAATCAATCTCACACTGATTCAAGGTACAGTTGCGCTCCTTACGTCTCTGATCCCAGCAGGATACTACGCACTTGATTCCCTTAGCTGATCTCACCCACAACCAAGAGTTGTTGCGACCCAAAGTCGAAGACTAGATAAACAAATATGTCTCACACAGAAAAGTCTATTGGAATAGATAAATCTGTCTCCCACAGAAATACCTACTAGTTTTGTTCCATCTTTTGATAAATCAAGGTGAACAGGAACCAATTGATATATCGGACTTATATTCCCGAAGAACAACCTAGAAATATCAATCGCCTCACAATAATCTTAATCGTATGGTAGCGAAACAAGATATTATGGAATCACAAACGATGAGATGAAGATGTTTGTGACTACTTTTTATCTTGCCTATCAGAGAATAAATCTCGAGCCAATCTTAAAGAAGATAGTACTCAAACACGATAGAAGATGCAAGATCAGATCACGTAACTACAGAGAAAATAGTTGGGTCTGGCTTCACAATCCCAATGAAGCCTTCAAGTCGTTAACCTACAGGTTTTCGTGAAAAACCTAAGGTTAAAGAGAAACGACTCTAGATTATACAACTAGTATCACACAGGAGGTGTGGGGATTAGGTTTCCCAGTTGCTAGAGTTCTCATTTATATAGTTTTCAAATTAGGGTTTGCAATCTAAGTCATCTTGGTAACAAAGCATTCAATATTCATTGTTAGATAAAAACCTGATTAGATTCAAGCTAATATCTTTCAACCGTTAGATCGAACTTAGCTTGTTATACACAAATGAAATGTACCCTCATTTAGGTTTATGTAACCGTACCTAAACGTGTACACCATATTGGCTCAACAGTAGTTAACCGAGGTTAGCTATATGAACACTCTCATATCAACCTTATTCATCTTAACCACAACTAGTTCAAATGAATCAAATGAAACTAGTTAAAGAGTTGTTCAATTTCTATATTCTCACAGAAGTATAAAAGAACATAATTGAAGCAAAATCGGTTTGATTCACTCGAATCAATTCATGAACATTATAGCCACGGTTTGCAAAGAATGCATTCCTTAATATATAAATGTATTAGTTCATGAACAAACCAATTTTAGAACTTTAACCACTCAAGTATGCAAACGGGTACGCATACTTAAGTAGTCGGGCCAAGATTGGTTTTCGCTAGCATGCAAACGGGTACGCACACCTCCAATCCCAGCAGAATTTTCTCGAATCGAACCTTACGCAAGTATGCATACGGGTGCGTGTACTTAGGTACTCGGATTTCACAAACCAACAAAGTGCACGCGTACGGGTATGCACACTATGTTTCCCGGACATGGATTACGTATATGCAAAGTGCATAACATGTTCATAATCCAATATTGGTTAATTGTTCTAAACTCTATTTCAATCATTGAAACTTTCTTAGAGGATGACAATAGCCGTTTTCACTCACTATTAGCATCAAAGAAATTTTCAAGATATTGAAATAATCATAACGAAACATTCTAAGTCTACACCAAATGATTATATCACACAAACCATGGAAGATGTTACTCGGCAATTTTCACATGATTATCTTTTGACTTTCGTCAAGAATATAAGATAAACTTGGTTGAAGCGAAAGCTTGCCAACACATATTTCGTGAAATATGTAAGTGAGTTAAACTCATTTCGAAATCTCAAATGTGTATAATCGACAACTATATAGTAATACGACTTTTGTCTCAATATAGGAGATAGAGTAGAAATAGACTTTCCAAGTGATAGATGAGTTTTAGTCTCCACATACCTTTTGTTGATGAAGTTCCAAAAGCTCTCCTTAGTAGTTCTTCGTCTTCAATTGATGAACTCGTGAAGTCTAATGCTCAACTACACAATCTATCCTAGTCCGAGACATCACTATAAGTAGACTAGAAATCAAGACTTATAGTTTTGATCACTAACATTGACAAACAAGCTTGAGATAGCAACGCTTGAGTTCGACGAGAAGTGATCTAGCAGATTCTCGCCAGAGATCCTTAATAGGGATCGGTCCTGCTATAGATCCCTAATGCATAGGGATTAGTCCTGCTATAGATCCCCAATAGAAACCGGACCATTAATCCATTTATTTCTTTCAACCACGAAATAAGTTTCGTAAGTCTACTTCCTTAAACTCATGTAATCAAACATATATATTTTTATAGGCATGAAATCAATCCTAAGTTCATAACACAATCTAGTAACAAGTTATAAAGATTATATCTATGTCGGAATTACGAAGTTCAAAATATAAACGTTATACTTCTTAATTCAATATACATAAGTTGTAAAATAACTTGTATTTTCTTCATTGACACTTTGATCATAATAAGATGATTAAGTCTCTAATACTAGAGTTTCATATATATAACTTTGCATTTTATGTTTTTAATCTAAACGACTTGAAAGTAACGTATGTAGAAATGGAAACAAGTCAAGTCTTGTATTACTTACCTCAAGTAGAAGGATGATGTCTTCCTTGATGTCGATACGTCTTCAGAATCTCCAGGTCTTCAGAGTAATACTTGTATGTCTCAAAATTTATAGACTTCCTAGTCTAACCTAATGAAGTTGACTCTAGTAATCAAATCAAGCGACTTTGAGTTTTGATACTAAAATATGACAACCAACCTTGACATACCAACGCTTGGTGGGTTCAACCGAGCAATGCAACACATTTTTTTTCTCGATATCTAAAAGATAAAGAATATTTCATTTTCAGGATCTTGCCTTGAGTATCCAAGTAAAATACTTGAACATTAAGTAATAAGAGTTTAGCATATGTTTAAATCACTATATCGACATCATGTGAATATTCTAAGTTCAATCCACATACATCTTGATGTTTGTACAAACCTGAAGATCATCAAACATATCTAAAATGTAAACTTGGATTAAAATTCAAAACATAACCGGTCAAGGATCGGTCCTGCACCTAGGATCAATCCTTACCAGGGATTTGTCTTACAATCAGAACCAGTCTTGAATTATATTTTGATTATAAAATAGAATTTCACAAGTTTACTTCCTTATATTATGTTTATGATATTCATTCATATATAATACCAAAGGTTGAATTCATTTCGGAAGTTCAATACACTAAATAATAACAAGTTACCAATTAGGATGTTATGCTTTTAGTAAATACTGACTTGAAAAAACAAAGATAAAAATATAACAAGTCAATCTGTTGTTACTAACCTCGAACTGAAGGATGATGTGTTCGTTTGATGTCGATACGTCTTCAGGTTCTTCATGTGTAACAAGAGCGAGTCTCAACATTCTTAGTCTAACATAACGAAGTTGACTCTAATAATCAAATCAAGTAGCTTCGTGTTTTGGAACTATAATATGACAACTAATGTTGACATACTAACGTTTGGTGAGTTCAACCAATAAATGCTCCAACAATCTCCTAGTATGTAATTTTAGTGACAAAACTCTTTACATGTGGAGAATACAAGAATTAAAAGACAAAGATATTACATTACATAAAAATCTCTTAACTCTATCTTCATTCACTTACGTTTGATTCCAAGTTTCAACAGCATAAAGTCCTGCAAATAATCAAAAATAAATTTTGTTGTTAAAGCATTTGAATAACAAAAACTAGACTCCTCCTAAAGGTGAGCTATATTCAACCCGAACATACTTGTTATTCAATTCATGATATGTTTCTTCCCCTTGATCAAGTGATTGTAAGTCACCCTATACTCCATATATTTTTCTCCCTTTTTATCACCAAAATGACAAAGGTACGAAAAATACAACAAGTATTTAGAAAGGACCTATCAAGTTCATAAGAACTCGATATAACCTATAAAAGTCTAAGAGAATCGGAGGTCTAACATACCGCTTTGGATACGCAAAACTAAATCAAAAACTACCAAAGTAATTGATTTAGTCTCTCACCAAGGAACAATTACCCGAAGTAATTTTCTTAATTTTGATAAGTCGAACTAAGATCAAAATTAACTTAGTTACTTATCATGATCTAATTATACCTATTTCGATAAGCGAAAACTGAGATCAGAATTAACTTAGATTTCTTATCAGGAAAGCGATTAACCTGGGTAATCATACCTAAATTCGATAAGCCAAACTAGAATCGAAATCGATTTAGTTACTTATCAGGAAAGAAATTAATAGAAATAATTCTTCCCTCAATTTTCACAACCACGCTCCTCATAAAGACTAAGAGAAAGTTTAAATATATAACTCCCCCCCAGTGTATGTTATCTCCTGCAAAATAAAAGAGTAACACAAAAACAACCTTTACCAGAGAAAGGTTACATGATCTTAGCCATCTAAAACCGAAACTACTCATATGTATACCGAATATTCAATATATAGTACATAAATCGACTAGCATATGTGACTCACATATGATTCTGATATAACAATGCAAAACCGAAGTATATCTCATATAACCATAAATAATCACAGGAAGATCATAAATTCGGAACAAACATTGCACATTATAACTATCAAAAGAATGACTCAAGAATTTATAGATAGATAGTTATTATTGAATATTGTTGATAGTTTTAGATAGACCTTATATAAATATTGACATTAATCAATAGTTGATTATTCTATTCATAAGTTTTATCATAAGTACTATGATTAAACTTAGAGTCATCTCTTAGATATCATCTTCAAGATCCTCAAACTTTTCGGGACAATCCTCAATATGATGATTGATTCCCGAACACGATTAACAGTACTTTGATAATGTTCACAGGTTAAAACATTAACATTGCGAGCATAGTCCCTATTACTGATTCCGAGCTTAATTCTTTTTCTTTGGTTACGGATAACAGTTCTTAGTAATGCCGAATGTTTGTGATGAGTTTCAATAGTACTGAGAAATATCTGTGACTCCAGCATGAGATGATATTGCTCCCTCTGAACTTTTGCTTTCTTCACTCATAATATCACAACCATATTTCTTGACAGAGTCATCACTATCAAGATCTAAAACTTCTTACTCAAAGTTTTGAAGATTTTAGCTTGAGATCTGGTTTGAGGATGCATCTTCTTGTATGGACTCTGAAACTTTAGGAGTCTAGTACTTATACTAAACTTCTATAATGACACGAAAAAATAAAATCCAGCACTTACCAAACATAGGCTCCAGCCTTATATAAAAAAGATTTCTAGGATGAGATAAATAATTTTTGATTCTTATGTGCAACTTTTAATTCCTTCCACAATAGAATATTGTGCTAACTTTATTTCTTTCAAAATTAAAAAAATAAAATCGAAAATAGTTCAAACACATGAACATGTGGGAGTCATAGTAAGCCTAATTAGAAAGAAAAAAATAAATTCTTTGTAAAACCAAGTTCGAACATTTAATTCTTCAACTCAACATTGTGCATAAGTACATCGTTTGATGAGAAAAAATAACCATCCTTTTTGCACAATAGATCCTTTTGTTTAACATATGAACAAGGTTCAGGAAGTACAAAGTTGATCAATCATCAGTATAAATAAAAGAACAAACCAAACAATAAATCACCTTCAAATAACCACTCAAAACTAGAATTATTCATCAACCTTCAGTTTCTCCTCATTGACATTCATTGTCTTCTCCTAAATTTTCAATCAAGAAAACAGCTTCAAGAAACCACCCAACTTCATGAAACACGTACTGATGATTCTCAAAATTATTTTCTTCTCAGTCCTTCTTCATTAATTACCATTCTTTATCTTTCTTCCCAAGCACAAACCCTCATTTGCTTAAGTGATTTTATTTTATTGATAAAGAACCTTCCTTTTTAGATAATCAAGTGTGAGTTCAAGTAGCTGTAAAGTACCCATGAGGAAGATAAAAAAGGAAATGAGTGATAATAGAACAAGAGAGTGAAAATGGTGGTAATAGCTTACCAAGAAACTACTTTTCTGAAGGTCTCAGGGTGATGTTGGTTCATGATGATTCATCTGTATCTATTATTATTATAAAGGTAACACCCCTTAGCCACAGTTCATCTGCAGTAAGTGAATCTGTGAAATTTGATTTTCCAGATTTGTCCCTTTCCGAAAATAATATGAGAGCTATGAAAAAAAAAATGAGGGAACATTGGTAACTTAGTCATGACATTTAAAAAAGTGTGAACATATTAATCAAATAAAAGTTTGATCACCTGCCAATTCGCAAAGGAGAAAAAAATGAAATCTTTATTGGTTAATCGAAGTTATAGGACTACAAATTTACAGCAGCCCATGTTTGTTAACTCGATTATAACTAAGAGATTATGTTTCAAAAAAAAAAAATTGGCATAACTAAGAACAGATGCAAGGAAACAAAACAATTCAACCAATACATCTTCAATTCAAAATTCTACAAATCTCCATTGCTATAATGATTCAAAAACCCTAGAAATATTTAGGTAAAATGAAATCCCCAAAAATCTCTCGACGTATACTAAATTAGATTTCAAGAGTTTTTATCAATTAACGAGATTAAAAAAAGTGGTTATGAGAACTTGATCTCAATCTATTGGGGGATATCAAAAGAACAAGATTAGGTTTGAATCTGCATCTAAGAATGGTGAGAGAGAAAGAGAAAACTAAACAAGAGAGAAAAGTTTAGGGATGCGTTTCTTTTTTTTTTTAATCTAAATATAAGAACATTTTTGAACCTCATTAACACTTGTTGAATATGCATGCCTCTTTGCAGTACGTGGTGCAGATAGAGTAGCTGAAACATCGAATTTGATGCTTCTTAAAGTAACAAGATTAGGCTTAGCTAACTTTTACGATGTAACAAGGTTGTACATGAATTAGTGAACTCCCACCTTCTAGATCGTTTCCCAACCATTGATATCAGCACGTGCTCACACTCTTGTGCAATACAGAACCATCGCTCAGGGAACTTTCATATCAAGGTATGTAATACAATAATACCCCACTATATAGTGTACTAGTATATCTTTTCTTGGTGATATTTTATAAGTGGTTTCTCTTTCTTAGTTCTTGTCTTGGTTTGTCAGTTTTATAATCTTTTTTATCTTATATTTGTTGATTCTTATTGAATGTGTTTTGACACTAATTGTGTGGCCATGAATGTATACAAGAAAGAGGACCCACTTAGTATATGAGAATAAATTTAAAGGAAGACCTTTTCTTTATTTTCTTGTTGAATCACTCTATCTCTATATTTTCTTGGATTAATTAGGATAGTTTTTACTTTTTAATACTTTTTGTATTTTTTTGCATATTGTTAAATGTTTGTTGTAAACCTAATGTTTGAGAAAACCATATCAATTTAATATGTAAGTGGATCGCGAACTGCCTTGAATTTCGAAAGTCGATACTGACATATTTCTTAAAATAGGTATTGGGGCATTGATGGAGCTCTTTTTTTTTATCTATGTTCTTTGATTCTCAAATAAAATTATATGTTTAACACTTAATGTATGATCATGGATGAAGGTTTCTGAAACATATGTTTATTGTATGTATGAGCATGGTTAAATTGTAGATGGTGAAGTTTATACCTTTACAGTTTCTAATTATTATGTATTCACTTGAACATATAAAATCTGTGTATGATAATTTACAACAACTATAAGTTGTTTGGATAATGGGTATCTTGTTTGTATTTTTTTTTTTCCAATTTCAGTTACTACATGTAGTAATAATGAAGAAAAAGTGTTGTCCACGCTTCAAACTAGCAATACTAAATTTGATATTATCTTGACTATGGATGATATGGAAGGCTTCAACTTCCAGGATATAGACATTCATGTTGTGTATACGTGCAAACTAAACTAAAAATAATAGTTTTGGGTTTATTTTTCTTAGATCTGCTGGTAACTTTAATTATTTACCAAACATGCAGTGATGTCAAGTATTGATGACATTGGAAAAAAAACTGTCATCAAATATGTCACCAAAGGAGCAACAATTTTTTATTTACCCTATCGAAAGAAAGGACCTAAGAACCTTATAAGTATGTGATATGTCACCCGATGATGAAGAAGATGATGAATATTAAAATTGTTGATGATCGCAGCAGTGGGTCGAGAGTCAAAAAACCAAGGTTTTTATGGAACGTCGGACTTGATGATAAATTCAACTCAATAGTTGAAAGACTTGGAGGACAAAGTATATATTTACCCATGATCGCCTACTATTACTTCCCAAGATTTGCTATTACAGTGTTTACGAAATTCATGAATGTACATCGTGCTTTAATAGTTTGATACTTCAGAAGATGTTCCAAAGAATATCCTTGCAGATATGGGAGTCGAGGCCGAAAATCTCACAAGAAATATTGTTTTCATCCACCTTCAAGTACTATATGTTGCTTAATCATTCTGGATTTGTTCATTTTTAAAGCAACAAAAGAAAAAAAATCACCTTTAAGTAACCACTCAAAAATTGATTTCTTCATCAACCTTTAATCTATCCTCGTTGACATTCATTGTCGTCTCCTTAATTCTGAAATAAGAAATCAAAAAACTTCATGAAACGCGTACATGCAATTCTCACAATTATTTTCTTTCTAGTCCCTCTTCATTAATTACCATTCATTTTATTTTTTTCCCAAGCACAAACCCTCGTTCCCTTTTTAGATAATGAAGTATGAATTCAGGAGGCAATAAAGAAAATCATATGGAAAATAAAAAAAGAAATGGAGTAGTAATAGAACCAGAGAATGAGAGTGGTGGTAATAGTTTACCGCGAAACTACTTTCCTGAAGGTCTCAGGGTGATATTAGTTCATGATGATTCATCTGTACGTATTGTATAACCAATGCTCGGGGAACTTTCATGTCAAGGTACGTAATATAATAATTACCCCACTATATCTTGTAATAGTATGTCTTTTATTTATGGTAGTTTATTTATTTATAAGTGATTTCCCTTTCTAACTTATTGTTTTGGTTTGCAATCTTAAGAATATTTTTTATCTTACGTTTGTTGATTCTTGATGAATGTGTTTTGAGAGCACTTTCTGGCCATGGATGGAAACAACAAAGAGGGTCCACTTAGTATATGGGGTTAAGTTTAAAGGAAGACATTTTCTTTATTTATTTTTTGAATCACTCCATCTTTGTATTTAGATAACTTAGGTTAATTTTTACTTTTAATAAAAAAAAATCATTTTTGAAAAGACGAGGGTAACCAAATACACCACAATCTTTTAGTTTCAACCTATAAGTCCTTTACCGAAAGTGATCGTCTATGGACAGAGTCGAGACAATACAACTAATCGGTTCACACTTCGTCTGATTGTCTATGGATACGAGATCGAGACAATACAATAACAAGATAACTTGTGTGATTGACTATGGATTCAAGATCGAGACAATACGACAACGAAGTATGTTACTTGATAATAGGTTCGGACTTAACCAAACACTATAGGATCACTATAAAGTAATGCGGAGTTAATGTAAAGTGCAATTTACTTTAAATTATATAAACAAATATAATTGCGGAAAAGAATAGTAAATCACACAACAAGATTTTGTTAACGAGGAAAACTGCAAGCGTAAAAATGGACCTAGTCCGTAATTGAATACGTAATTAAGACGCTATAAAAATCTAAACCAGCTTCCTATAGTTGAGACCAAGCAACTAACCCTAGTTCACTTAGTTTCGCATCCCCGCTTCCGATCGACGAGTGCACGACTGAACAATTCCTTTGGATCGTATTCCAAAAACAAAAGAACAATAAATATGTTTGGTAACAACTCTTTTGATTCTTTTAAAATAAAGATATCTCAAGTCATACGCAAAGGCTCTTCCGTTTAATCTAGTAAACTCCTTTTGCCTCGGTTAGATCAATCTATCCAATAACTACCAAAGTAGTCAAGTTTAGATTCTCAATCAATCAATATAGATTCCAACAAGAAACTATAAAGTGATGCCGATCTCACGCAACTAATCAATTGAATAAATCCGATTCTAGTTGGATCCTAGCTAATAAAGGTTTGTGCACACACAAAGATATGAGAACTAATAAGAAATCTTCTTCGTCTTCAAATCTTCTTTAATCTTCAATAAAAACCCGCACAACACCACCTCGAATCTATTGTGATCAATCACACACGTAACAAAGTCTATTAACAATGGATTTTCACAAGATGTCTTTAGATCTACAAACATTCTAAAGATCCCGTCGATACTTCGATCTAGTTTGAGTGAATCTTATATCATAAGAGAAGATTCTCAAGAATAAATAAACTAGGTGCAATCAAAGTTTTAACAACCCTTAGTCAATCAAATCAATCGAAAACTAATAACACTACAATTATCAAGTTTCCCACCAACGGTACTCATAGAGCTTCTTGATCCCACAGAAGTATTTAAACGAGCGGTCGTAAGAGATTTCACCTAATTAGGATACTTTCCTCTCCGAATAGACGGCTCCACCAGAAACAACAAGAAATGAAGTTTTCCTGGCTCTTAGGATAGTTTGTTAGAAATGCAAACTTAGGTATTTATAGACCAAGGATATTTGGACACCAAGAAATTTCCAAAACCGAAAATATTCTCAAGATATGCAATGAATAGCAAGATTCGACTTTCATAATTCCAATATATGCTTGTCAATATTTCTGAAATCTCTCAATACAAAATCTCCAATTAGTAAATGCACATTTACCAACTTTTATTTTATAGAGTTACACATTAATTGCTGGTAATTAATGTATATAAAACTAATAACCTTAATTAAAAGATTCTTAATTTATTTCGGCACAGGATCTCCTTGAGTACTAAGGAATATATTTAAACAATAAATAATAAGAATTATTGTACGTGTTCAAAGTATGTTGACATCTCTTCACTGTAAATGCTTATTCATATTTACATGGATTTACATTCTTGGAATCGGTTATACCACACTTCCAAACAAGTTTAGAATTGGCTCACATGTATTCCAAGATAACTATGTGATTGATCAAATATCAAATCACATATATGGGTTCAATCGGTTTTACCAATCACTCGGATCGGTTATACCTTAATATGGAAATATTTGTGATCGGTCACACAAGTTACCAGGACCGGTTACATCAATTACTAGGATCGGTTACATCAGTTACCAGGACCGGTTACCATATTCTCGTGGTATTGCTTGTGATCGGCCACACCAGTTAGCAGGATCGGTTACACCAATTACTAGGATCGGTTACACCAATTACCAGGACCGGTTACCAATTACAAGGATCGATTACACATGCTCTGTGATCGGTCACACCAATTACTAGGATCGGTCACACCATCTCATGGTGATTACTTAGGATCGGTTACACTAATTAATAAAAACTAGTCATACCAAATCATAAGTCAGGCATTGTGATTAGTTATACCAAGATACATAAAAAAATTACGATTGGTTCTACCATCTCACACATATTGGTAATTTAAATATTTGCAATGAATAAGCGTAGTAACAATAAGCCTAATGATTTCCCTTTCGATTCACAAAACAAGTTTATGAATGTACTTCCTTTAATCAAATGTAAAACATTGTTTCCTAGAATGAAATCTTCACCATAACCTATTCACATAATCATAACAGTATATACAAGATTATGTCGATGTCATATCTACGAAGTTCAAAAGATAATCTTTATACTTCGTAGTCTAATACCCTAATACTATGATCATACAAATATAACCATGTCACATCACTAGAGTATTATACAATATGTACAGTATATACAGCTTCGCAGTTATGTTTTCAATATAGCACGACTTGAAAGATACGTTAGCTAGAAATAAAACCGTTCAAGTAAATGTTACTAACCTCAAGTGGAAGGATGATGTCGTTATCAGAGTTCGTTATTTCTTCACATTCTTCGGGTCTTCGGAGTAATACTTGTATGTCTCAACATTCCTAGACTTTCTAGTCTAACCTAAACGAAGTTGACTCTAGTATATAATCAAGCGACTTTAGATGAGTTTTGACACACTAAAATATGACAACCAAACTTGACATACCAACGCTCGGTGAGTTCAACGGAGCTATGCTCTAACAATTTTTGTGCATATTATTTAATGTTTGTTGTAAATCTAATGTTTAAGAAAACCATGTCGATTTAATTTGTAAGTGGATTGTCGAACTACCTTGACTTTTGAAAGTCGATACTTCTTAAAATAGGTAGTGGGACATTGCTGATTTTTTTTTAAATCTATGTTCTTTGATTCTCAAATGAAATAATATGTTTAACACTTGTTATACAACCATGGATGAAGGTTTCCGAAACATATGCTTAATGTATGTATGAGCATGAATTAAGTGTAGATGGTGAAGTTTATACCTATACGTACAATTTCTAATTATTATGTATTCACTTGAATATCTAAAATCTGTATGATAGTTGATGACAACTATGTTTTTTACAATGGTTTGTAATTCATGGATAAAGGATATCTTGCTTGTAATTTTATTTCAATTTGCTACCACATGTAGTAATGCAAGAATAACGTTGTCCATGCTTCAAAGCATATAAGGATCGGTCCTAGTTTAGATTCTTACTATGGATCTGGCCCATATTTAAATCCTTAGGATCGGGTCATAGTTGAGATCCTTACATGTGATCGTGACTTAGAATAGATCCTTGAATCACCTTTTCAACTACGGAACAAGTTTCGCAAGTATACTCCCTTAAACTATGTACTTAAACATAATTCTAAAGTATGGATTCATCCAGAAATTCAACACACTAAATAATAATGAAATACCAATTAGTGTAATGTCGATAATACGAAGTGCATAGATAAACTATACTCTGTAACTCCATATACTCAAGTTGTAGTAACAACTAGTATATGGTTCCTTGATACTTTGATCATAATGTAATGACTAAGTCACCAATACTAAAGTCATTGTAAACAAACTTTACTTCATTTATCAGTGTTTTCAATAAATACTATCTTGAAAGAACAAATGATAAAAATGGAAAAATATATTGTGTTTTCATCTATAACTGTCATTGACGACTATAAAGTGTTGATGAGATGAAATACACTATTTTATCTAGTTTCTCCATTTGTCCCTAAAGCCAGAGCACATCAAACACATGATCAATAACGTGCCATGAGACATATAATTTTTGACTTTATGCCATGATCAATAACATGTCAAATGTTTTTTTGAATGTCAAGCTTGCATATAATTTTTGACTTTATGCTTTAAATTCTAGAATCTAATACTTCTCCTTCAATTAAGATCTCATCTAAAATTTGTTTGTCTTTCATGAAAACCCCTTGATTCTCGGAAAGCCAGAAAATCTATGCAAGGTTGACATTCAAAGACCATTTAACAATGTTGTGTTGCACTTTTTTAGATAAGTCATAAGATTGTATTAATAACTTCAATAATTACAAGGGATTAAATAGCCTTATCAGGCCCTAAACAAGCTGTTCAGATAACATCAATGTTGTAGGATCAGAATATCGCAACACCAACGCCCTTGCAAAATCCATAAACGACACATTGCAAAGATATCGCAGAAGAGTAATATAAATGACGCAACGGATGACGACAGCCAGAACACGAGATGTAGTTGCAGGAAATCCTACACCCCTCACAAGAATCCACACAACTAAGACATTTGAAGATGAACAACTATGATTTTTATTGATTAATTCCTTGAATGTTTACAAGATAAAATAGAAAAGAGCTAAAGAAATTACAATCACTACAAACTTTCTCTCCTAATGACTTGTCTAACACTTTAAAAAGATATCTCCTTCAACGACTTGCTCGACTTTTTATATAGGGTAATACACAATGGATGACAAATTCTTAAGTCTGCCCTTTATTTTCGGGAATGACTTGCGAAATATCTAGTGTACAAATATATAATCTCGCAACTCTTCTAAACTCGTTTAGGTCTTCACATCTTTCTTGTTTTAGTTGTGTCATTCATTGCGTCATTTATATTACTCATTTGCGACACTTTCGCAATGCCGCCGTTTATTG